>CM042247.1:40110342-40710342 GCA_023566225.1 Romanogobio albipinnatus | reverse complement strand
CCTCATTGTTGTCACTACTAGAGCAAGCTCCTGATTGGTTAACGCGGAGCGAATATTCGCCAAATTTGAGCGATTCCCGCGAATCACACGTTCAAAACGCTAAATTCGCGTTTCTGCATCGCAGAATGCCTTTTCGCGTCTCTGCATTGACTTAAAATGTAAATCACGCGTCATTCGCGTCCGGTGTGAACTCACCAATAGACTTCCAAGACTGCCTTTCAGGTAGTGCTGGGTGGTATACCGGTTCATATCGAATAACGGTTTTTATTTTTTGTTATAATATGAATTTTCATTATACTGCAATACCGGTGTATGTCGCGTAAACAACGTTCTGAACGCGCCGCAGCGCGACACTGTTTGAGAGGGGTCTCGTTTCACTGTTGCACTGTAGTGAGGACACAGCTGAGATCACTTTGTTGTATATACAGCCTATGATTACAGCTGAGAATTCAAACAACACGTGGAGTGAGCGTGTTTAAGTTTTTTATCAATATATTTCTAATACTCTAGTGCTCTAAACAGGAACCAGTACCGTGTATGCACACATATTTAATCATGTCTTCTTAAAATTAAATAAATGTGCAAATAAGGACACTGATACAGCCGTACATCTGATCATGAATGCGATGACATGATGGATTATTCTGATACACAGAAGACAATGATGTAGTCCGTAAATTCAAAGATGAATGGGCAAAAAAGTAACTATGCCTGTATTCTTTCTGTGTTAAACTGACGTGTGTTCAGAGACTATAGTGCTATTATTGGTTGTTGTCACTCCACAGCATCATTTTGTGGGGCCTTGCAAACCTGTATTAACTCGAGTGTGGAAGTTGTCTACAATATTCACTCATCATGACAGTAAAATAGGGCATTCTAGTCAACCCACTGCAGTATTTCCTCTCTCAATCAGTAGAAAATGTGGTTAACACCCGGTCATGCATGGGGGAAAAAATACCATCATATACCGCAAAACCGGTATAATTTAGAAAAATACTGTGATATAATTATTATTTTGGTCATACCGCCCAGCACTAATGTCAGGGACACCGCCATGCGATCCGCACAAAAAAATTTCCTTTCCTGAAGAATGTACAAATTCAGTGTCACTTCCACTTCTGAAAGCTCAGCAGAGTGCTCTACTCCCACAAACCACAGGGAATTGTCCTTTAGCTGTCCTGTCCACGCTACATTCCCAGCTTGATGCGTACTGATCTCTCCTGGTCCAATTTCTCCCTTTATTCTGGGTCCAGGACTGTTCAGCATTCCACAATTGCTTCCCAAATGTTATTGGATGAGACAGAGACACGAAGCATTTGGAGGAAGAACAGGCCTCACCAGCTGCGATAACAATGTATAATTTAATCCAAGATGGTGTTCCGACCCTCTGTAGACCTTCAGCCACTCCTCCTTGAGTCTTTGCATTATTCAAGCTAATGGTAACCCTGAAATAGAAAAACAGCTTCTTATCTCTTAAAAGTTTTATAGCGCAGAGCGCTCAGAGAGCACATGATGTAAAGACGGAGCATGAGGAACCGAGCAAGTGACATGTTTGCTCTAATGCAAACTGAAGGATGTTTTCGGCCTAGAGACCGTCAGCCTCCAGCGGAAGAATCCCATTGGATGAAAAACTGAGATAATTCCTTGAGGGATCTTCTCGCTGGTCTCAGTCCAAGCTGAGCTGGTGATGTTTAAGTCTAATGACATGATTTTGGGTTGTGACATCATTTGAGGAACAAGGAGGAGGGTCACCGGACACTGTTTATCCTGTAGGGGACTTTTCAAACAGGATCATGAAGCAGCTATGAAGTTCTGGAGCCAAGTCTTAGACACGTCTACCAAACTTCAACTGCTCTTAACTCTAATGGCAAGCAGCATTTAAAAATAACTAACAGCAAAAATAAAATGAGGATATTTAAAGAGGTCACAGAACGGGTGTAGATAAATTTAAAGCCAGCTGACATGCACCACATAATCTTTTTAGCCCAAAAGAACTGAAACTAAAAGCACATTTGACCAAAAACAGCATCTCAGTTCCTCAGCATAGAGGGAAATCACACGCCATTAGATTGTCAGCCTGGCCATCTTTGGGCAAAACGGTTCATATGACATTTGAACACAAGAAAAGTGTGGATAAATATTAATATCCACCCCCAGTCAAAAGTTGACACACTTGACTGAAGTTATTTCTCATTATCTATAAGTCTTGTACTAAAATGCTTGTAATTACTATTACACATGAATACTTTATACAAATGGAGATATAAATAATGTAGCATTGTTTTTACACAATATAATTTATTGTTATTATAAATTGATACAATGCCAAGAACTTGTGTTCTGGTAGTTCTCAGTGTTGCTTTGTGGTTGCTAAGTGGTTTGTTAGACATTGTCTATGACATTTTGGTCTGTAGATATGGATCAGGTCAATCCTTCAATGTAAGATAATGCTATTTCTTCATCTCTCCTCAACAAAACACACGATTTAAAAGTATCATCCATGACACTTGTGACACAGAACACTCATGATGACTTGTACAAAATGTATTATGACTTGACTTAAAAATGAGCTATGCATGTCCAAACTTTTGATTGGCATAACCCTTTTGGACTCCAAAAAGAGCAAAAGAGAGAGAAGGAGAATGGAAATGAATAGAAGATGGAGGTGAGAGGGTCTTAGGCCGTAAAATCTACGTCCTCCCATCCATCAGCCTCTGCTGTCATCTCTGCAGCATAAAATCTCCCATAAAACACTGTTACTGTTGGGAACGCTCCCCACTGCAATTAGACAGCAGCTTCATTAGAGAGAGTGTGACGGAAATGGCAGCGTTCAGAGGAAGGGGCAGTGAGGGGCAGATGTGCTCTGTTCATAGAGTCCAATCTGGACAAATATTTCTTCCCTGCTGTCCATCAAGACCCGAAATAGAATATAACATGGTGTTTTCAATGATGAAATACATCCAGCATGAATAATAGCTATATGTGCCAGTTAAACTTCAGTCAGCTGATCAGATCTCAAACGAACACACACACACACACACACACACACACACACACACACACACACACACACACACACACACACACACACACACACACACACACACACACACACACACACACAATGAACTTCTCCCTCATGTTAAATTGAATACTTGGCATCAGAACTGTGGTCAATGTTGGGGAATAATTAACTGAAAGTAGTGCTGCTACTAACGTTTATCAGAAGCGTGACAATAGCCGTAATAGCTTCTAGAGTAGCAAACTATATTTTTTCAACAATTAGCAGCGTAGTGCAACAAAATTGTACATAGCTGTTTTTAAAGGTCCCGTTCTTCGTGTCTTTTTGAAGCTTTGATTGTGTTTACAGTGTGCAATATAACGTGTTCATGTTTCGCGTGTAAAAAACCCCAGTATTTTTAACACAATTTACTTATCTGTATACCGCTGTTTTCACTGTCCTAAAAACGGCTGATGACTTCCTTTATTCTATGAAGTCCCTCCTTCAGAAATACATAACGAGTTCTGATTGTGCCAGCAGTTCCCGTGTTGTGATTCGACCGCAGCTTAGCGAACGTAGCACGGTCCTGTGTTGTGATTCGACAGCAGCTTAGCGCACGTGGAAAGGTCACGCCTCTTAACGGGAGATATATGTGCTTAATGATCTCTACAGCGTCCCTGGGAAAGCCAAACAAAGGTGATTTGACTCCGGGATGAAAATAACAGCGTCTCGACGACATGGCGACAAACACAGTCAAACGCAACACTTCCTTTTCTCCACGCAACACGTCCTCTTCTCCACGTGGGACAGCAACAAGACCACGCCCCCTTTTTCGCGTATTCTTGTGGGCGGAGGTTAGTCTGTTCTACTGTTCTATCGACGTCATTTATGAAGGAAGTACCAGGATGTAGTCCAAGCCGACCGTTCGCTGTAAGCTTTGAAAGGGAACTTCTGTTAAATAAAATATCTCGCTTGGCATTGAACTTTGAGCTTTATAATTTTACAGGTATTATTTATGCTCTAACAGCAACATTACACACTAACTAAAGTTTGAACAATGGGATCACGAAGAATGGGACCTTTAATGTCACATTATGTTGCTCAGATAACCTAGAAATCTAGACGCACCCTAGCGGCAGCAAATGTAATTTGCAGCCAGGGTCGTCTAGCAACTCTCCGTTGGCTTGCGAGCTGTAAAAACCAAACTCTAGTCAGGCCAATCACATCGTGTATAGAGTTGGTAGGCGGGCTTAACATAATGAAGGCACAGTTGCGGCGGTTCCAGATGCTACTCGTAAACAAAGAAGCTGGCGAACAGCGGCCTTTCAAATCGGCTTTGGCCACGACTCTGGAAAACTTGGAGTTAAGCTTTTCTTTGAGAAAAGAACAAAGAACGGCACTGAAGTCATTCTTAAGAAAGGAAGATGTGTTCAGAGTTTTGCTATAGTTTAACAACTTAAACAAAGAGTATTTAAATAAAAAAGATGTTGACTCTTTACTTAATGTCAATGTAGTTAGCTATTTTTTTTAGCAACAAGCATAAAACAAGTAGCATGACTGTAGTTTAACAACTTAAAACAGAATACTTACAGAAAATAAAAATAAAATATTGCTTCTTTATATTGTCAATGTAGTTAGCTGATATTTGTTAGCAACTAGCTTCAAAAGAGTAGCCTAAAAACAGGAGTATTTTGCTGCTCGCCAAGGTAGTTAAAAAAACTAGATGTTTACACAAGCACGTTAAGTTTGAACATGCCTAACAATGATGTCCCAATTCCATCCTTTCTCTATTCACAAAAGTTTATGTCCTTGCTGCATTTTTACCGTTTCTAATAAAAAAACATCAAAAGCCTTGAATATAAAAAGATTGAATATTTGTCAAAACTGTGATAAGCTGAAAATTGCACCCAAATCTCCCCCAAAAAAGTATGATTCATTTTAATGATTAATGTCCCTTCCTTTGAGGTGTGTTTGAGTTGTGTGTGTACTGTACTGCCCCCCATAGACCTCCACACTTCAGCTCCCTGCAGAGATATTATTACCAGTTATGAAAGCAACGGTCTGGTTGGGGGCGCTCTGTCGAGATGTTGCGACATTGACAGCGAGGGGAGAGAATAATTGAATGTGCCATTGTTGAGCTGCACTCTGCAAGCGCCCTGTGCAGCAGACTGTTCAGAGGAACAGAGAAATTATTATTCTCCCGTGCACAGTTGGTATCACTTGTCTCGCAGGCACATAATGGTGAGCGTGGAGACATCAGTGAAGCACAGGCCCGCAAAAGAGCCTGAAATCCATTTCCACACAAGCAGCAAGTTGTGAGAATTGTTAATTGCTTCTCCGATTCTAGCCGCTCTGAAAATCTGGCCACCCAGGACCCCAAAACTCCCAAGTCGGAGAGGATCGCGAATTGGGATCCATATGCGAGACATTGCTTTTCCTCATTAGTCTGCAGGCAGCACCAGTGACTTGCATGAAGGTGCTTCTTGGTCACAAGCAGACAGAGGCCTGAAGGGAGAATTACACTTCTGAGAACTGGGTTTATGCTCATTTTCATGGACTAGACTGCCACAACGAAGCCAGACAGCCAAGTGTGGCTAGTGCATTAGAATTCAGCACCATTTCTGGGGGTGGGTCTCAATGTCTCCTCACAGTGGGCTGCCTGCAGGTCCTCATGCGCTCCAGTATTGGCCATATGGAGGGACTGCATTTTAGGGGTTCGGTGACCTGAACAACAGGAAAGGGAAGAAATATCTGGTGGAGAAGGTGGCAGTGGTTATTTCCAGGCTGAGTTTATGCTGGGTTATGGTTTGAAACAGATGGAGGGTGACATTGAGTGGGTTCGGTTTGCCCTCTAAATGCCATGCCCCTCAGGTGGCCCAGGAGAATAAACCTCTATTAGGATAGAGAGATTGACTGGTACATTCAAATTTTGTGAGGGCATAGCTGCGCAAGAGTGTGTGTTTATGTCAGGGAGAGAACGAGAGATAGCGCATGAAGTCCAACTTGGCCCCTGAGAATTCCCCACTATCAGAAAGTCCATGGTGACAGTCACGTTTAAATACATGGGGAGACAACACGCTTGAATTTAAGTTTAGATAACCTGGGAGACCACAGAAGCAGAACAGAAAAGCACAGACTAAAAATACAAAAGCGCTAACTAGTGCCAGGGCTACGAGGTTCTCTCTATTCAGCCCTTTCAAAAGCACTTACAAAAAGTGATGTACTCACATGCAAAATGTGATGCATAATTACATATGTTAATATAAAAATTGCCATTGCTGCACAAAAATTCTCTCACACTGCTTTGATTTCGAAAGCCTCTTAGTTTTAAAAAATCATTCACTTTGCATTGATCTTAACGCTGTGGTGTTTGGTGTCTCAAAAACCCCAAGGCCACTTTAAAAGTTTGAAAAATATACCTTAAAATGAGAAACAGTACCAATCTACCTATTGGGTTTTGGTTAGGTCTGAGGAACTTGTATGGAAAAATGTGGTTATTTTTTTTAAACCTTTATCATTGGGGTTTCTGAAACCCCAAACATAATAAAAAAAAATAACTGGGGGGAAATGTAAAGAGAAATTAGCTGAATTTGCATTGTCAGTGGTGTTTTTGGAAATACACGACACTTAAATCAGATATCAAAGCATAAGTGAAATGGAAAAAAACATGTAAATAAACCTACAAAAGCACTGGGCTGCAATTTTAGCACAACAATTATGCTGATGTAGAAAACACTTTAACCCAATAATTTTAGCGAGCAAATACTCACAGAGCAAACTAGCACTGGGGATTGTTCTTAACGCTGGTAATAACGGTACAGCAACAAATACTCAAGTCGCCCGTGCTGATCTTATCATATCCACAGGTAAAATTACACCTTTTCAAGTGTGTCATGAAGAGGTAATTGGGCATGCAGTGTCATCGTTACAGTGAGGAAAGCTGAAGCCGAATTCACACAGCTGCTCTGAGCATGTCCTAATTGCTCCATGGGAAGCCCTCTATCTCACCAGAAGCCAAAGATTATAGAGATATTACATTTATTTACCTCCCTCTGAAATACAGATTATACTATTTTAAAAGTATAGGCTATTACCGTTTTCCATTTCAAACAGAAATGGCCTAAAACTAGGGGGATGGAGTTCAGATTACAGAAGGCAACATGCTTTCCCCTCACTGATATTTACAAAACACAGACTGAGATCAGCCTCTTAAAGTATTATCACCAATTGAAATTAATTTAAATGGCACCACTTCTGGCACAACAAATGTATTCAATTTTGGATTTAAGAGTGATAATGGCTGTGATTGTTGAAAAAGCAGCCTGAACATTCTGATAAACATCTCTTTTTGTGGGTTTGGAAGGGCATGAGATGAGTAAATGATGACAGAATTTTCCAGTTTTTGGTGAGCTCTCTCATAATTTGAACAGAATCTGTGACCAAACCCGAGTCAGATTTACAACCTTTCAACCAGATAGCACTCAAGACATGAGTCAGCTTTGAAGTCCATCTGTCACCTGCTAAATCAGAAGAGCCAGAAGAATACACCCACCAGCTCCATCTCTATGTGAAACAATCTGAGGGAAAAACAAGGCAGGCGTGCGTAGGAATGCAGACTGGAGTCAAACATGCCAATTCAACACAGAGATGAGGAACAGCCACTGCAGAGCAGTTACGGGGGAGACTCGTTCACCGTAGGCTCGCAGGTCCGGTGACTCTTTGAAGACGGGAGTATGTTGCGTGTGCGACACCCATGGGCTTCAGATGAGCATCCGCAAGCCTTCGCCAGGAGCGGGCGCAAAGATTACCGTTCTCCCTTTAATCCCACAAAGGGGATTAGATGCTGCCTGAGAAGGGGGAGAGCAGTTCTCCCATAGAATGGGGGTCTGCTTTGAATTATTAACACTTCTGTACAGCCTGGTAAGGACTTTATACCACAATCACAGCACTGGAAACAAGGGTTATGGTTTAGCACACTCACACACATATCTATGCACACAGAATCAGCGTTCCATACATGGTCACAAGGACTCCGAATTCTCAAGGGGTTTTCCTTCCCTCACCATCTACATCAACAGCATTTTGAAGCCCAATAACCTCCCACAGAAGAGCGCAGAGGAAGTGAAATTCTATCAGTGTGGTAGGAAAGCTTTTAGCTGAGTAGCGTCTGCACACACAATGAGGGAACATAGTGCTGAGGGGACAAGAGGAAAAAACTTTGTCATCTGTCAAGTTTTAGCACTCCTCAACCACATCCTGTAAGGAAGACAAGTACAAAAGTCATCCCAAAAATATAAACTCATTATCTGATATTTAACAGAAACTCTGAATAAACATAAAAAGAGTTGTTCTTAAAAATCTCCAGAGCGGATCTATAAATGTTCCGATGGCCCCACACTCTCAGATCAAACCCCCAACCAGCCAGACACACCTCAAACTACAACAAGCGCTGACTTCCTGAAGTGAAAGAGTCTTCCCAAAACTTACCCCCCTTATTCCATCTGCCCTTATTCCTGCCCTGAAGGGATGGATGGGGAACATCCAGGAAGACCAGCAGAAACAAAGTGAGTCTCACAGGAGAGAGGAGGAACATCTCCAGAGGTCTCGGGGGTCGAAGGTGAAGGTCCTTCACCTGCCCGTGTGTATGCTCGCTGGAGCACGAGGGGCAAAAGGAACCTGGTGCGTACGTCCGGTCATCGGTCACAGTCCAGATGCAAGTGTGGAGCGTGCGTGTGCCTCTGCCACGCTGCCAAGAGCTCCCGAGCTCTGCCCGTCTGAGAGCGCACGTGTGAGAGTGAGACCCGCTTCTCAGTCAAGCTCCATCATATGCGATCGAGAGCCTTCATCATCCGAGAGTGAGAGAATGAGCGTGTGAGAAGCGCAGCTCAGTCTACCCTCGAAACATGCGCACGGATGCATGCACACACACGCTCCCTCTCGCTGCTGCCACCGCTGTCTGAAGCTGTCCGCTGTTTTCCCTGCAGTAGTGGATCTGTCCCAGTCCACAGTGAGAAATCTCACGCGGTCACTTCTCGTTTCCCTGCTTTGCGCGCCAAGAAGCTCCACAGCGTGTGTTCTTCTATGTGGAGTAGTTTCCAGAGAGGGGATGGAGGTGGGGAGGAAATAACAGCGTAACATGCACCGTGGGTCGCAAGGGATGCGCCAGGAGAGAGGGAGAGTGAGGGCAGAACGGCAGAGAGATGCAATGTGGTGACAGCGCTAATCCTGGAGCTCTGATCATAACAGACATTGAGGCAGCGGAAGACAGAGAGGCTCTTTAAAGACTAATAACACTCTCGGCTTCAACTCTGAGAGCGAGAGAAAGAGAGAGAGAGGGAAAGGGAGAGCAAGAGAGAGACTTTTAGAGATAAGAGTAGGGGGGGAAGGAGTGATGTTGGACATTGCAATAGTCAGCAGGTTTGCCTAAACACTCTGGTTCTCGGCTTGGGGAAAGTTAGTAGCATTAAATGTCCTCAGGGGGCTCATGCAAATGAACATTGCCTGAAACTCTCGAACACACACACTTTCAAAACGCTTACGCTAAAGACTGTTATTTTTGCCAAGCTGCTGTCAGAGTGCGAATGCTCGCTGGGCTTGGGGTTTTAGGGTGTAAGAAACATGCAAGAGATTTATCATCATTTGGATTCATAGAGAGCGCGTAAATAATGTCTGCAGCGGCAGCAGTGCCATTAGTGATGACTTGGCTGACAGTTACAGCAAACAATGACATATGAAAATATTGCCTGTTATCTACGTGAATAAGTCTCGATTTATGATGAGTGCTAGATGACCTTCCCCTTTTAACCACTGCAGTACATCTATAAATCATTTGATTGGCTGCATTTAATGTCAATCAAATGTCCTGAATTACATTCCAAGTACAATGCTAGGCTCTTTGCTATATGAACGGAAAAATACATATTCTGATGGTACCCTTTAATCACAGTCAGATCTTACATAAATAATAAATATGGCACTCTTACTGCTTAGCTCCTACTTTCTTCATCCTAAAGAACATTTCTCATTGTGCCTGTTCAAGTATGAAGCAACTTGATGGCTAAATGATTCCATGAGAGGCAAAAGAAGTTTCTCTTTGGCTGCTTCTTTTTAAATGTCAGTGACTAGGCATTACCCATCCCAATGCTTGAGGAACACAGTTGTAAGGTTGTACAAAGAGACATGGACATAATTTACTGCTTCCCAATACAGTTACAAATATACTCACTAGGTTTGGAAATAAGTTGTGTTCCATACCATTTAAAAACTAGGGGGGGGAGGGCGGGGGGGGGGGGGGGTAATGGATTTAAGATCTGTTAAAGACTCTTTAACGTCTGCATATTTTTACAGATGCAGATTTGACAGAACTGATGAAAAGTGACAGTGATTTATCGCCCTGCAAATTTTATCGGCCGATATGAGCATGTCGCAGATATATCGGCATCTGTGTATATGCCGCAGATATGACACCGATATGAACGCACGCCCACTCATCTCACAGCTCGCTAATATTCACATAAAATGATGTCAAAATGCCTGTCTTGTCGAGTATCATCGTAAACATGGTCGGTTATGTCTTAACCCCTAGGAGTCACGCATCATGTTTGTTTTCTTTTTTTGCAAAAAACCCAACATTTTGTTTTTATTGTAACAGTACACAAAAAATAGAAACTTAACAGATTATAATGATGTATAACACTTGCCTGAATGATGAAAAACGACAGAGTTATTTGATTCTCTTTGGAACTGATAGGAAAAAAAAGCGAGACGACCGCCAGCGCGACCGCCGACTCGAGGGGGTTAAGTGAACGTAAACATGACATTTGCCATCCCCGCCAGCATTTTTGGTCATTTTCAGAAGTGTCATCATGGCCCACAGAATATTTTGTTGTATGAATATCTGAACATGCAATATATCAAAAGAAAGAACATAACCTCTGTTTTATTCCAGCTTAATGCCTTCTTTTTTTATCAACACTTTAATGTGGGTATGCTTCATGAAAAACATTCTTCAACATTTCTTTCAATAATAAAGCCGTTTTGAATTATATGCTTTTTAAGGTTGAAAATTGCGTTATTTTACATATGCATCTGCTGTTTCTGCTTCTTCTTCACCTGCGTTTTGATCAGGAAACGTGTAATAGCACCGCCTACCGTATAACAGTGAAAACATGGAAAGCTGGAACATCTTGTCAATGGCAGGTAAGCATTTTCTCATAAAAGACAAGATAGAAAAAGACGGGGGGGGGGGGGGGGGGGGGGGGGGGTTCGCTCTTGACTGAATAACTTTAATAAGGGTTAATCTATATTTATACAGTGAAGACTATGAAGTGATATTTTACATTTGATTACTATTTCTGTAGCCTACCTGAAAATCTAGTGTAGACCTACATGAAAAACCTGAAAATAACTTTTTCATTTGTATGTTTGTTCTGTTGTGTATATATATACAATATATGTACATTATGTATATACTGTATTATATACAGTACCGGTCAAAAGTTTGGACAAATCAGTGGGAACGTGTCCAAACTTTTGACTGGTACTGTACTATAATAAACACAAAGAATATCGGCCAATATATCGATATCATATTTTTATTACTCCCTAATATCGGTATCGGCCCCCAAAAACCCATATCGGACGGGCTCTAAACTATTTTTCGGTCGCTGTGTCACTTCTGCATCTACAGTGACACAGCAAAAGGATTTGTTTTAGCTGAGTTGTGAGCTTGTTGTCTCAATTGAATGTGATGAGAAAGAGAAAGCCTGAGCACCATAAAATAATATAAGGAGGAGAATAAACAATCAACATGGCTTTTTTATTGTGTTGTTCTTGCTGGTTCTAGGCAACAGCAAACATACAGCACATCCTGTGTGGTCCAATTCATGAACAAATGACTCTGACCTGGTTCTTTTTTTTAATAAGTCAAAATGACAAATCTGCCTCAGTTATCAGGGATGCACGAAAATTCACAATTTCACTGAACACTAGAGATATTAGAATATTGCAATCATAATTCAAACGTGACTGCATATTCAGTTTTCATTTGCTTTAGCCAATTGTGCACACACAGTAACATAATTCAAATACTACATTGCATATTTGCATTTGCATTTGCATTTTTAATCTGGCATACAAGATACCCTTGGATACTGGGTGATTACTAACAAACATGTACTTGCCAAACTCAAGGATTATACAGACAGTGAGAGACTAACCAACATCTCCTGTAATATATTGAAGAAACAAATGTGTTTGTATTAGGGTATACCGGTATTAACAATAATCATATAAAAAAAATGAATTATCGTTATCGTGTTAATTAGGGGTTTCACAATATAGCGGTATTGCAGATAACTGTAATATTTCAAATAAATAGTATACATATGATAATATGACATAAATAATACAGCACCAATATCTGGTTGGCATCCCAACATACAGTATGTGGTGGTATTGCACCTTGACACTGGTTTCCACCTGTCATAAAACACAAGCACACAGCGCGCAGCTGCTACTGCCGCGTAAAAGCATATCATCGGATATGACAGACTCTACTTGCACTCCAAGAAAGTTAGTTGGCCAGTGTGGAAGGTTTTTTTTTTGATTCCGGTGAAAATGAATTGATGATAACCCCAGTCTACAGGACTTGCTGATCAATAGTGAGCGCAAAAGTGGGAAATACCACCATCCTGTTCACCCACATATGTTATCTTGCAGATTTTGCCACTGTACAGAGTTTCAGACTAGAAAAATAATTGCAACTTACTCTGTTACATTATGTATATACTCTGTTACATTAACCTGTTAACTGCTGATTCTTTTCTCTGTTTTTTTATATTTACATCCCTTGGGGCTTTTAGTCCAAGAGTGTGCTCATTTGGATAAAAGTTTATTTGGACAGACCCTAGACCCCTCAATTTGTACAGACAGATCCATAGACCACAATGCAACATGATTGTGGCGTCACAGCATGTGACTTAATTTACCCCCAACCCACAAATCTAGGAATTATTTTGACATTTAACTGCATTTAAAACTTGTAGACCGTTTGTTTACAGTTATAGTATATTGTATTGTTATCATTTTCTTTTGTGTATTTTATATAAATGTATTGTAGTCAATAATTCTATCCCTTAAAACTCATCTTTGATCACCAAAATTACATATTTAAACTGTGAAAATAATTTCTTTATGCTTTAAAATAGCTTGAATGTAACTACTCTATTGCTTCATTTAGTATACATGGATGCATGAATATGCAAATTAGTCCCCGCCTCCACTCACTCCCACCAGCTCAGAATAGCACTTATTCAACTTTACTGTAGTAAAAGATGCACAATGGCAAGTGGAAATACTGGTTTAATTCAGCCATATATGTTTGAACTAGAAAATGATTCAGATGAAGAAGCAGAAGAGTGAATTATACAAGCTCATCTATAAGTCAATGTATCAGAATGGTAATGCATTTTATGTATCGCTCTCTACAACGTCAGACACATAACGGTAATTTATATAATTAACCTTTGGCTTGACTACGTTATCAAACAGCTAATAATGTATTGCTAATATTACAAAAAACATTCCTGTTCACCATATCAGTCTGCCTTCTAAAATCCAGCATCCTTGCAAACACTTGAACAACATCAATGGAGAAAGGCATGTAGTTTATCATAACATCGTGATGTACATCATATACATAATAGTCTTAAATAGGCTACAACAGCAGAAGACCCCACCGGGTACCACTCATCTCCACTACAAATAGGAAAAAGAAGCTACAATTTGCACAAGCTCACCAAAATTGGACAGTTGAAGACTGTTGCCTGGTCTGATGAGTCTCAATTTCTGTTGAGACATTCAGATGGTAGAGTCAGAATTTGGCATAAACAGAATGAGAACATGGATCCATCATGCCTTGTTACCACTGTGCAGGCTGGTGGTGGTGGTGTAATGGTGTGGGGGATGTTTTCTTGGCACACTTTAGGCCCCTTAGTGCCAATTGGGCATCGTTTATATGCCACGGCCTACCTGATCATTGTTTCTGACCATGTCCATCCCTTTATGACCACCATGTACCCATCCTCTGATGGCTACTTCCAGCAGGATAATGCACCATGTCACAAAGCTCGAATCATTTCAAATTGGTTTCTTGAACATGACAATGAGTTCACTGTACTAAAATGGCCCCCACAGTCACCAGATCTCAACCCAATAGAGCATCTTTGGGATGTGGTGGAACAGGAGCTTTGTGCCCTGGATGTGCATCCCACAAATCTCCATCAACTGCAAGATGCTATCCTATCAATATGGGCCAACATTTCTAAAGAATGCTTTCAGCACCTTGTTGAATCAATGCCACGTAGAATTAAGGCAGTTCTGAAGGCGAAAGGGGGTCAAACACAGTGTTAGTATGGCGTTCCTAATAATCCTTTAGGTGAGTGTACGTGGACCTCAGAGAACATTATCATTTAAAAAAAATTGCAGTTCATGACCCCTTTAAATATAAATATATAATGTATTATTGATAGTATTGTATATTTGGATGGTTCCTCAAAAGTACTAAAAGATTCATTACTGAATCATTAAGGAACAATAACCATTGAGAGGAATCATAACCGGAACCATTACATTCCTTATTCGTATCTTTAATACACACCATAAATGTCCATGTCCTCATTTACCCATTATTTTTAATTGGACATGGCTAATTGATACACTGAAATGACACAGAATCTTAAACAGTAGATGAACCTTCAAATGTGCGACCGTCTCCAAACGTTTGAACACACAAACACAATAACACCTCAATTCACAAAAAAGCATTAGTTTCCCTTTTGGATCGTCACCTCTTGAAAAATCAGAAGAAATATGGCGGTCTAATTACAGCCTCGCTGACTGAGAAAGAGCATCTGTTCCGAATGCAAGCATGCTGCAAAACCCGAAATGAATACAGATAAATCTGATCCTGAGAGAGACACGAAAACCACCGTAATCAAGACGAACTGCGGCTGCAGGCAAACTGTCGTGGCAACGGTAAAACTCGGCAAGAGTCCAGCAGCAACATCTGAGCCTGAACCGACGCGCGTTCATTTCATATGCTCCACTGTGAACCAGTCATCAATAAATGAATTAAAAACTCTGGTATAAGGTTTGGTACATGTGTGGAATGTGCTTTTGTGTTACTACTGCAAAGCTGAAGGCCACTGAGCAGCTGTTCAGACTCTTTAATAGGGTTTCTCAGCACCTGTAAAGCACTGTGAGTCGTAGCAACATGCTAAGCACGGGAAAGAATACAATTTGTTCAGAACATCATACTTTATTTCTCACCTCAGGACTGCCTGGGCGTACTATGAATGAGTTTGTCGTTTTTCACAATTACACAACTGACAAAGCTAATGCTGTAAAAAGCCAAGGCCTTGTGATGTAAGGACAAAGTCAATGACACAGCCAGCGAAAAGAAACATCTTTCTCAGCACGCTCTGTAATTTAAAGAACTGTGATTGTCTGATAAATGAAGGCTGATTTGCATAAGCTGCTAATTATTGCCTTACCAAAGCCCAAAATGGAAAATTACGATCTTTGGATGAGAAAACAGAAATGTCATCAATAAAATCTCCTTGGTGCTACAACATTTAAGCGCTCCTATGATGCTGATATAATGGGCATAAGCTCTGTGTAACATTAACTCAAAGAACGGCGTAAATCTTGAAAGGCAGCACGCCAGTTAGTGCTCGGCTATGTCAAGCCTCCCCGGGAGCCGATTTGCCTAAACTGTTTGTAGATGGGTCTGTTACCCAAATACATTTTACCTCTTTATTTCTGCATTCGAGAACAAAAGAGAAGTAGATGAGCCAAGTGGAGGATGATAGACTGAGGAGAAGTGTTAGAACGTCAAGGGAAACCGAGAGAGGGGCCATTGGATCCATGCAGGGTTGAAGCTGACGTCTTATCACCCCCAGACAAGAACCCCCCGGATAAACACGGTCCGAACAGGAGCGGGGTGCAGCGCCGTGATAAGCAGAGGAAGTTCGCTAAGGAAAAACACCAAAGGAAGGACAGAGAGAGGGAAAGATATAGAGAGAAGTGGAGTGAATAAGCCTTGGGAAGAGAGTGCCAGCAGTGCCAGCAGTGCCAGGAATGCCTCACCAGCGCCACACGGCTAACCCTCTTAAAAAATTTACACATAGACATTCAGCAGAAGCGGCCAATGTCGTTATCAGAAGAGCATGTGTGTAGCCGTGGCGTTTGTAAGAGCAAAATACTGCAACATGAAAGACAGACAACAGACTAAAGGGAAAGTGAGATTCTAGTAGCAGCGAGGCCCAGCTCTTGATGGCTCTCTATGAAATGCATTTCGGGCACAGGAAGTGGCATGGAAAACAGTCAC
The DNA here is from genome assembly GCA_023566225.1 of Romanogobio albipinnatus. Taxonomy (NCBI): domain Eukaryota; kingdom Metazoa; phylum Chordata; class Actinopteri; order Cypriniformes; family Gobionidae; genus Romanogobio; species Romanogobio albipinnatus. The sequence goes on along the minus strand of CM042247.1, from coordinate 40,693,951 downwards.
AATACACCCCCCGATGGCAATCTGGCTCTTGTGTAACTAGTTTCTCAGCTTGGGCAACTGCTCTACAAGATACTGGGTAATCTATTTTCTCGTCTAATCCAAACAACCGCCCCTGCGCCCACATTTGCAAATCCGAACCGGACCCAATTTGTGTGTTTGGCTTTGTATGCACGACTGTTATGCAGCACTGGAATAATACTAATACTAATAATTATCTAGCATTGCCACCATCTGGCTCACGATTAACATTCCAATTAGAATTCGCCACAATCAGAGCGGTGCAACTTCCAACACGGGAAATAACTGCTGTGACAACAGCTATTATTAGCTTTGAGTACCCCGGCTTATGAATTTTAATTCTACAAATGAACTGTGCACATACGTCATCATAAAACTGGCAAGCTGAGCATCGAAGACAAAGTGCTTGGGTTTCCAAAGCAGCCGAGGGCTTATTGAAAAGGTGCATGTGGACAAACTGAAATTCAAACTATGACTCGTCCCCTGATGGGAACAATACTGCTCATGCCTCAACGATTCGTTCATTCATAATGGGTTTTGTGAATCAATATACACAATGGCTTTCATATACTGTCATAGTAAGAGCTTTAGTCCACGTTGCTTTTTGTTACGAGGAGGAGCAATTATATGATTACATCTTATTGAATAAAAAATTCATATCGGATACACCTTTTAAAAGTGACTGCTCTAACTGAACAAATTACAATTAAAGGGATAGTTCACACACAGATAAAGATTAGCCCATGATTTACTTTTCATCCTAGGTGTATATGATATTCTTCTTTCTTTCAAAGTTATATTAAAAACTGTCCTGGCTCTTCCAAGCTTTATAATGACAGTGAATGTCCGTTTCTGTTTTGACGTCCATAAAAGTGCAATTGTGAGAGAAAAATACTTTATAAACTAAAATAACTAGCTTCCGAAAGACGGCCGTACGCATCGATTTACAGTAAAAGAGTGACCTCTGACCTGACGCATGACATATTGACGAACACGGAAGCACAGAGGACAGAGCAAAACACCTGTCATGAATTAGAAGTCTAAAACGAGAATATTTAAAGAGAAATGCCAGAGGATTTTGATATAAGAGAAGAGGGGCTTGGGTTTGTTGCCCAGCCCTATCCATGAGAGGCGTCAAAGCTGCCGATGCTCCGGTTATTCCTTTGCCGGAAGTCGACTTGTGTAGACCGCCTGTCAGAAGCTAGATATTTTACTTTATAAAGTTTTAAATATGGATATTTTTCTTACTCAAACACACCAATTCGCTTCAGAAGGCCTTGAACCCCCAGATCCATATGGATATCTTTTATGATGGATAATTGCACTTTAATGGACTTCAAAATAGAAACGGCCATTCACTGCCATTATAAAGCTTGGAAGAGCCAGGACATTTTTTAATATAACTCCAATTTTATTTGTCTGAAAGAAGAATGCCATATACACCTAGAACTTTTGCGTGAACTATCCCTTTAAGGATCAATATAATATATGACCTTCCAATTAATCAACCAAATTAAATCTGTTGAGAAGACAAATTTGGCAGTCAAACTCATTGACTAGCATTACAATAAGCACTTTTAGAAGTCAATATATTGTGTTTTATTTGCAAATCATTCAATAAAAACCTGTCACTGGTTTAATGACTGATTTCAATTCAAAACATGAAGGAGAAGATTTTAATATTTTTTTAATGGTAGGCTAAAATGACATACAGATTAAAGTGGGTTGATTAATTGCATCATTTTCTTTGATATAAATCATGTTAATTTAATACTTTAAAATTGACAGCTCAAATTAAGCTCTAACCCATCCCTTCACTGTCCGACAGAGACACAGCAAGCAGAGATATTCCCCACCACCTGACACCATAATGCCATAAACAAACACATCTTTGTTAACAGAGCTTGCTGTGACACCTGGTATCATCACAAAAACAATATCCTCGGTGCGCTTGTATTACAGAACACAAAAAAAGGCTGAATACTTGGAAGAGGATTTTACTGAAAAAGTTAGCACTGCATGGCTTCACGAGCCAGTCTGCATGAATAAAACATCAAATACACAATAATATACAGACTGCATCACTAGATCCCTGTATGACATAGCTGGAAGAGAAATCGAGACACCGCCACATTGTTTACAAAACTGCAAATATAATATATGTACAGTGTACACAGCATATATCCCCTGAAAAAGAGAATAATGAGAGAATGTTAGGTCATTAAAATACTTCCTCTTTTGGAATAAAGGAGTGTATTTTCCATGAACCTGAAGAAAAGTTTAAATTTCATTATATAACGAAATATCAAAGCCCAAACACATTTTAAAAGCAGTTGGTTAGGTTTCAAATGACTAAATATATATTGTGTGTGTGTGTATATATATATATATATATATATATATATATATATATATATATATATATATATATATATATATATATATATATATTTATTTATTTATGCACATATGCATATAAATGATGTTATATCCAACTTGAGCTTGGAGATGAACAGGAACACAAGGACACAATATAAACGTGCAAAGTGATTGTGTTGACTGACTGGCCTGCAAGAGAAAGGGACAGAGAATGTGCTTGTAATTTTTTGGATTTACAGTTGTTGATTCATATTTGCTTCTTTTACCCTAGTGATTATTCTCCTATTAGGTTTAATTTGGGTAAGAGGTGAAAGATCCACAAAAATGAACAGATGAGATATTCCAACTCGGTTGCTGAGTGGTTTGGCCTTTTAGGTAGGAGGATTGGCTGTGTGAAGTACAAAACGTTCACACTTCCTAGTTTATGTAGCAATTCAACCACCTGACTGGTCACATGACCCATCCTGGGGCACGTTCAAAGCTCAAACCGGTGCGCAACGTTTTGCTACGGTTTCCGGTTGAACGTTATGTTTCCTGGAAACGGTGCGCAACGGTGTGCAACAGGTTTGAGATGCGTTTTATCTCGTTTGGTGGGTGTGTCAAAAATGTCAGCCCAATCAGCAGCAGCATGTATATAAACCACGCGGTATTAAAGAGACAGCTCACACAATGGGTCCAAGTAAAGTTGTTTACAAATGTGTCCGCTGCAGCTCAGTTTGTATACGCAACAATTGAAGATATTAGAAGACATGATAGTGGGAAAAAAAAAAAATACAGTATATATATATATCAACATGACGATGTATTTATTTATATTGTTAGCTTCATTGCAAGGCAAATTTCATATATGGTAATTAAGTGCTTTACATAAAAATGAGAAAGAAAATACAAGCTATTAAAAAAGTAAGAACTAGAAATAAAATAAAATTAGAATTGATTACCAGGAGATAAAAAAAGGTTCATTAAATGGGATTGGGATAAGTTGTCTTTAATTCTGGACGGCAAGGGCAGTGATTGCATATATTTTGCAGTATTAAACACGTTCCCTTGGAACAGATCCCAATTCGTCGGTCAGTTCCGACGTACGTCTCCGTTCCCTCCTTCAGGGAACGAGGGTTACATACGTAACCGAGACGTTTTTATATCGATTTCATCAGGCTCAGGAAATTATTCAAAAAGAACACAAAGAATGGCCTTCTCAGCTGCCATAGTTGCACTCTTGCGTCATCAGAACAGGGTGTTCAACGCAGCACCATTTCCGTTTAAAAAACGTTTTGCAACGTTTTGTTGGGGCTGAACGCAGCCCTGGTAACTACACAAGGCCTAGAATGAACAGAATCTCACAAATTCAGCTTTTGATCCAACTAATATTAAAAAAAGTTGAGCATTAACAAATATATTATGAGGCCAGTCCGGTGGTTGAAGGTGATTTGAATTAATTAATTAATTAAAATGTATTTTATTTTTGTTTTTTATGGTCTCATTGAAAGCATTTTAGGTTATGCATATTGTTGGTAACATTTTATGATATAATTCAACATACCGTTCACAAAATAACAAATACCATTGTTTTAATCTATAATATTTCTATACTGTATGTAGAGTATAAAATATATATATATTTTGTCATGCTATACTCACTCTTCATGTTAACTAACCAAAGTTAACAAAAGCAACCTAATTGTAAAGTCTATTAATATTTAATAGCAGTGTGCATGCATAAAAATGTATAGTCACTATAAAATATATATATTCACCAAAATCTTTGGGGATCATTTCAAATATTTATTCCCTGTTTCTAGGATTTTAATGTTGATGAGAACCTGAGAACCTAAAATATCATTATATTTGAATTAATATTCAGACAACACAGTTGCTGAGAATGATTTCCCTCTCATTGTGGGATCAATTACTTAATTGTAAGAGTTGCACAGCACTGGCAAGAAATGTTCTTTTCAATATTTTCCATCTGCTACATAATCCACCAACCACATCAAACCTCACGTTCTTCGATCATCTTCCAAACATCTTCCTTTTAAAATGATCCATTTGGATTTAGCGCATCACCCCCTTCCTGCTCTACTTGGATCCATATGTGTGATTATGAACAAGAAAACAAGTGATTCAATTAAATGCTGCGGTACTTGTTAAAGGCGCAGTTACACCACAACGATAAATCCCAGTGGCGTCAGAAGTTTGGGCAGCACAGAAGAGCCGGGTGCTGGGAGTGGCAGGCGGGCCATTGGCGGCGTTCGAGAGGCAATAAGAATCAGAATGAGTTAGTGATAGCTGTCGTAAAAAATGGCAGGAACGTCTATTTACAACCGGCAGTAAAACTGCCGTTGGTGCGATTTATGTCTACACTTGGCCTGCAACAACCAGCCCCTTTTTTGCCAAGGGCACACCAATACCCTCCACATTATATTAGAATACTGCAGATGAATGTTATCTGACTGCAAATTTGTGGACCGCTAGATGGGCATGGAAAATTAGGCAGAAAAATGGGCAGTAATGTTCAACCATTTTCTTTGCCACATGTGGAGCACGCACATGGGCGTTTGTGTATGTGCCGTCATTAATGCACATTTATGTGTGTGTGCTGCACATCCCTTCCACCTTCACACCCTTCAAACACTCCCTCCTGTCAGGATCGCACCACCCACGGTGAAGAGTTATTAACACCTTGGTCACACCTTCAGGTAATGGCAGCAAATATGCTTTGAATTATAAGGTACGTATTTCAGCCTCTCTGGCCCTGTGTCTCTTCCCTCTCTCTGAGTTATGCTATTGATTTAAGAGCTCAGATCCTGAGTAAGGGCCAAGATGAAGCTGGTGTGGCCTGGAACTGAGAGAAAATAATACTCACGGCAATGTTTGAATCTTTCGAGGATAAGGTGAGCAATGTGAACAAGCCCTGAAGTTTAAGTTAAAAACTTCAGTTTCCGCTTTTCACTGTTGGCCCAGTGCGAGCCAGGGCTTTCAACGGGCCAGGCTGGGCTAATAGCCACAGACCTGAAGCACCGAGCCCAAAAGAACGCTGCGTTTCCACCGTCGGGCAAGAAGCTCTGCACTGCTACACTAAAACCCGCCCGTAACATCCTCTCTGGAACAACGTCACACAGACCCATCATTTCATCGACTAATGGTAGTTTTATCAGAAAACGAATCAGAAGGAAATCACTGTTAACTAGCGAGATCGCAAAACGAACATGATAAAAGCGGCCGTTTGTTGGCATTTTTGTCATTTATTTAAAGATTTGAAAACCACACATTAATGTTTTACCACAGTTTTACAATAATAAATGATACATTGATCATAATGCATTAATTTGTCAATATTGCACATTAGTCCCACATAAATAATGTTGTGTTTACCAGACACACGTTATTCAATCGCATCTGTTTCTGTTTATTTGTATTCACAGGACAGTATGTTTACATCACATTTAGAAAGAATGATCATTTATTCAAAATTTTCACCAAAAATATGACCTGAAATATTAAGAATATATGTTTAAATTTATAAAAATACTATGTGAATGTAGTATAACAACTTCCAACCACAACTAAAGTGAAACCACAAGTGTGGTCATGCTTCCTTTCAAATCTGAGGATGATATCTCTAAAATTATGAATTCTACTAAGCATTTTGTAAGTCCTTGTCGGGAGTTTTTGCAGAATACTTATAAAGATACTAATGCAATTTGTTATTGCCCTGTAAACACCCATTTGCAGTCTTGTGTCTAATGTCTGGCGAGGAAAACTGCTCAATTCATGCTCTATTGATCTCAAGCGACAAACATTTTACACCTTTGTCGGTATGATACTTAATCCTCATTATTCTTTTTTCGTTATTATTTTGTTTGTATTCAGCCATTAGCCTTTATTCTGGTTGAAGGCTTGCCAATTAAAACCACATACAGTAATCCACATATTATCTGAAGTCTTTCTAGAAAACAAACAAACTAAAAAGCATATTTTTGAGACCTTATGTGAATTCTTGTAACAAAATAGATTGCGCTCCTGGCGCAACAGGTGCATTAGAGCTACAGTTAGCATCAAGCTACATAACACAATTTAAAAGATTAAAATGACACTTTCACTCAAAATGTCACTTTAGACAACCATTGAGTGTTTGTATTACCTTTCTGTCGCGATATAATGGGGATTTCATTCACATGATGATGTTAAAACATGTTGTTAAAAAAATATGTTATATTTAGCATTTTATATGGAGCTCATTGCTACACCTGCTTAACATTTATAATGTAAACATCCATTACTGATATAATAATAGCCAAAATCACATGAAAATCACTCAAAAACCTTATGCCAGAATATGTTTATTAGATTCATATTTCACGTGTAGAAATGTAGAATTGGTTCGTTCTTCACAGAGACAGAATGAGGAAGTGTACACAGAACAGCGTCATGCAGAGGGCAGTATTGAGTAACATAAGATGATTGACAGCTCCAGAGGACGAATGAGCGCGCAATGACTCATATCTGATGCAAAGCAGGTAGAGGAGACACAGAGCTCGTTGTGTATACTGTTTCACCTTGTCAGATTGGATAATTCAGTGGGAAATTAATATAAATTGTATTCTATACCACTAAATATTTTGCAATATTTTGATAATAAATCATTATTTCTTCAAATATGTACACTTTTGAACTAAGAGCCATAGCAAATGCTGTCCATTGCAACTCTGTAGACACAACTGAACTGCAGCAGACGAGAGAGATTTAATTTCCATGTGATATTCTATTAAAAATATCCTACTGTACATTACAGATAAATTATTTTGCACTCCTGACATAAATTAATGTCACTTCAACCCAGTTTTATCATAAACAGTGGTAAAATACTGAAGGTGTAGTCTTTGATCTTTGTCATGATACTCAGTTTGTCCAGATGAAGAAAGTGTGTGATGTTTTAACATGCAGTGAATTTTGAACAGCAGTAATGTGGGGCCGTCGGCGATCCTTGACCCTAAAGGGGCTAATGCAGATGTTAGCTGGTATCATCCGTGGCGCTGCCGTCTCCAGACTCAGATAAACCCCACCTTTGTTTGTAACCACTCCTAAAGCCTGAGCTGGCGAAGGTATTCTGCGAGCCAAAAAACCCTCGCTGTTGGCCCAGAGGAAGCCCAGACATGGCCCGACCAAGCCCCGGAAGTGACAGTGGACACACGACTGGTTCTGGCACATGCTAGCACGCCTGCTTTTGGCCCGACAGTGGAAACACGGCTAGTGATTATGTCGTCCAGCACTGTTTATGGTGTGAATGAAATATGATCGCTGACCGTAAATTTAGGTAGGGTATCCTGTTCAACTATGCCTGAACAGGAGCTGTTCGGACCAATGAAATTGTCAGGACGGGTTTTATACGATGATGGACAGATAATAAACAGTAACGTAAGCATTCACGTCACCAAAGAGCGCTTGGGTTGAATTCGTTCTAATCCTAAACGGAGAACTTATTCGTATTTGCATTCACCTTTAATATTTCTCTCAGAAATGATGATCGTGTTGGTAAGTACTCTGTGTATCCTTAAATTATTTTTTACAACACCGGCAAAGATCGTTTAAACTTCTTATTCTACTTCTTCCAGTGTGCGTGCAGAAGGGGTTGCCAAGTTTTCACAACAAAACCCACCCAATTGCTACTCAAAACTATCCCAAACTAGCCCAAAAGCTTACCGGGGGGGTTCTCCGGGAAAAATGGCATTTGGGGGGTAAAATATTTTTTTTTGGCAGAAAAAAAATCATTTTTTTAATTATTGAACAAAAAAGCTCGACAAGTAGTAACCTAGAATACTGTCTAACACTTGATGGCTGCTCTGTCAAGTCCTCGTCGTCAGTGAGGAACCTGGGTGTGCTCTTTGATACCAATCTTTTGTTTGAAAGCCACGTTTCTAGCATCTGTAAAACTGCATTCTACCATCTTAAAAATATATCTAAATTACGGCACACGCTCTCAATGCAAAATGCTGAACAGTTAGTTCATGCGTTCATGACCTCAAGGTTAGAGTAATGCTCTACTGGGTGGTTGCCCTGCTCGCTTAATAAATAAACTCCAGCTGGTCCAAAACGCAGCAGCTCGAGTACTTACTAGAACCAGGAAGTATGACCATATTAGCCCAGTTCTGTCTGTAATATTCTGTAATATTCACATTAGAACTTGCATTAATTTAATACAAAGTACAGACATGCCAACTAGTTTCTGACCTGATGCAGACACATAGCCGAAGTGGATTGATATCGTTTTGGTCTGGAGCGAGCTTTACGTAAGGTAACATGAAAATAAGCAGGGCAATCTGAAATCTGCCTCAATGGCTCACAAATATGATTGCAATGCAGTTCCATTTTTTAACCACATATTTACTTTGGAAAATAGAGGGGCGTTGTAAAGCTGGGGAGAGCTCAGGCACCCGCTGCCCCGCTTAGTATCCTGCCCACTTTATGACTCAAAATAGCCTCATAAAATATATATGTTAGCAGAATGCTGATCACATTTACAATTTATTATTGATTCAGTTTATAGAGGTCTATGTTTTGGACTCCTAGAAACAGAGACGAGCATCTACATATGTCCCAGGAAAAACAGATTTCATGGGGTCTTAAAAAGACAGATCGGTGAGAGAGACACCAGGATACAGAGAGAGAAAAAACAAAAGATTCTCAGATTTCAGTACTTTGATTGTGATTTGATCATAGTCTCTGAGGACAATTAGGTCATACGTTACTTTAACTGTTAACTGTTTAATGTCCGAAAATAAGGGTATTATACAAACACATAAAGGTCTAATTGTAAAAAAAATTATAATAATCTTTCATTGGCTGGATTATGCATGTATATGAATTTGTATGCATTTGTATGCATTTTTATATGAAATGTATATATTTTCCATCTGGATCTTGCAATGTGTTCATGAAATGACAAGCCTGAACTACACAATCTGACAGCAATCAGAAACACCTTAAATGTAACACATTGGACCGGAACAGCCTCCCTGCATATTGAACTTTATCTGCAAGGCTCCCTGTGGAAAATATTGCCATGGCACACGCCGTGTTCACACAAATGACATTTAGGCGTGTTTTTATTCTCCGTTAAATTGCAGCTCATCCAAACGGTACACATTCAACAAAATCAAACCTCTGCCATTTGTGTAACCTTAGGCCCTTTTGCCCTCTTTTTGAGAAGGGTCAAGTGTTGACTGAACCCTGCAGTCGGCTCATTGTTTTTAAAGGTCAGAACCTTGTTTAGACCAAAATGAGTTTTAGTTTTCCCTGCTTTGTATGCATTTATGACTGTAGAAGTCTGAGTAAAACTATTAAAGATTTAACAGTAAATTGGAACTTATAGCTGAATTCTAAAAAAGAAGTTCTCTTTGTCATTTCTAATTCTCTTCTACTTTGGGACTTTTCATTTTCCAGTCTTCAACTTCTACTCCTATTTTGTGGATATAATGCTGCTAAAAAAAAGCTTGATTGCTGTCAGATCAGTGGCTTTTTTTAGTTAAATCTCTTCACAACATTGCTTTTGAAGCTTTTCCTGAATAAATAAATAAATAAAACAGTCAGTTGAGGCTGAATAGAGAGCCATGGATTTGTCAGCTGCGCTCAAAGGGAATCAGACAAGTGATGATAAAAAATGCAAACACAAATCTAAGCTTTCTCACTATTACTATGTACGAGTGAAAATCTGGCATCTGTATCACTGAAAATCATCATTTACATCTGAGAAAATCTGGAATGCGGCAGCGGACAGACACATCACAGTTGAACCGAGACCCAGAATGTATGAATTGATGCTGTTAATGAGATACAGAGAGAAAATCAGGTAAAATAAGAAAAAGTTTACGGCCCTTTGTGACTGAATTTGAATTCAGTCACAACTTTTACGAAGATAGGGTGTTAAAGACTCGATTATCACTGGAAACCACATTAAACCTGAAAAAAATGGGTCTCTCCTCCTCCTCATTTGGCTTGGAGGAGTTCACCTGTGCACGGAGCACTAATTAATGCCCATGTCTGTGCTGAAGGTCGTCTGGTCCTCAGACAAACACACTCCACGCTCCATCTCACTGACTCAATTAACAGACCTGTCTAATGACTTCCTGCGGTCCCTCCTCGACACTCCCCGTCTGCACCTCGCGTGCGTTTTCTTTCTCTTTTCCAGTTTCTCCTTCCTCAACCAGAGTGAAAACTCCATTACAACACATGGCGGCCTGCTAAATGACCGAGCTCGCTCATTTCTAAACGAGCATGTAAAAAGCATATTTGTGGAGCATATTGGTAATGAAGTTTTGCAGCCGCTGGTTGCTGCGAGAGGAACCACATGGTTCCAGGGTAATGAAACCTGAATTTAAGACACCGTAAGCGAGCTTGATGCCACATTAAATTAAAAATGAAGAGATGAAATGAAGTGAACATGTTGTTTTCCCATTTAGCCCCTTCTTGCTTCGTTCAAATGGCTAAACAGAAAAACAGTAAGAAGTCCTTGTGACTTCTTACGTCAACTGATTAAGAGACTTTAGAACATCCAAGATAAGAGACCTCAATAAACCTTTTGCATAAGTCCAGTCTCATTGACTTTTTGGCTGCATCTGAAATCACATAATTTCCTACTATATAATAGGTGAAAAACATTATGTGAAAATAAGTATGAGCTAATTCACAGTCATAAAACTGTGGGCAAAAAGTACCTACACTCTTAAAAATAAAAGGTTCTTATATGGCTCTTTGGCGGGGTGTATGGTTCCATCAAGAACCTTTGATATCAAAAAATAATCTTTCAGCTCCAGACATCCTTATATTACACACATTCATACTAGAACATACTTTTTTTTAGTGGTCACAAAGTAATTACCTATTCAAAATAAGTACCTATAAGAGAGTATGTGTTTTCGGATATAGCCATTGCTTGGATTTTCTATGACCATCTGTTGTATGGCTGAAACACAAAGCTTTTTTTATACATTTGAAAGTTAAGATTTGTGTTTTAGTGTGTTGAAAGCGTTAGTGGAAATAGTGAAACATTGCTAATTTTTGGGCAACAAAAACTTTTGATCAACTTTTTAGGCATCACATACCTACACTGTAAAAAATTTAAGGCCTCTCCAATTAAACATTTTCTAGTGAGCGATCACATCTAAATTTTTCAATTGGCAAAATTGAATTTCTGTGAATTTAATTTTATCCATTGTGACAACAGTCTGTTAACATGGGCTCAATTATAAATAATATGTTGAGCCTATGGAAAAATTTAATTTACCAACACTGTAAAAAGTGTCAGGCCTCTCCAATTTAAAATTTTCTAGTGACCGATCACATCTAAATTTTTCAGTTGGCCAAATTTTATTTCTGTGAATTGATACAATTTAATTCACAGAAAACTTGATGTGATCAGTCACTAGAACATTTTGAATTGGAGAAATGTTTTGCAATGAAACCAATGGTCCAATTCAATATTTTAAATTGTAGTCACAATTGTTTATTTCTCACTGTCCCAAAAGACAAAAATGACTAAAAACATAGCCTAAATATTTTAAGCAAAATACAGAACACAGACTACAGGGTTGACATTTTATCACATTACTTTATTAACAAGTCAATTCCAACACGGGATATTTGGTGAAAATACCTTAATTTCAATAAGGAAAAACTCTGAATACATTCAACAAGTCTTCTGCATAACAGGATGTCTTAATGTGGTGAAGAAAACGCGGCACTGCATAGGCTAAAAACCTGCAAATAAAAATAAAAACTAACATTAATGACCAAGTTCCCCTGCATCACATCTGGCAAATGACAGAACAGAAGTTACTTCATTATATAATGAGGATGAGACGAATGAATGGACGAATAAGAAAATCACGAGCTTGACGTGTTTGATATTAAAAGGCATTAACACAAGCCCTGAAATAGGCTGACTCCAAATGCAATCTAACGGCACCGGCATGGCACTCATATCACACAAATGACTTAATTTACTTATTACCTATTGTTTTAGACATATAAGACATGAGGAAAATAAAACTATTGATTGCTACCATTAGAGTAAACAAGGTAAACGAGAACACACGCATGAAACCAATGAATGCATGAACTCGTGATTCTACAAATTGTCTTTTAAACTTCATACCGGGTCATGAAGCAAAACTCTGGAGAATAATTTCAGTGCTAAATACTCACCAACGTCTTTGTGAGATGAATATCTCTATTCTATTGAGAATGTCTGTTTCGGTCTTCAGCACCTGCTGGTTCAGCTCCGCTCGCGCTGCCGCTCCCGTGCTTCGCATTTGAAATCTCCACATGAACGGTTTTCTTCAAGCGCATTTTGCGCATGCGTATACCGTTTTTCAGACGTAGGACTTGTTCAGCAAACATGGATTTTTCACTTCGACTTCATAGATTGGCTGAGCACAATTAAATATGTTCGGTGAATATACAATTTTAATTTTGAGTGAAGACCTTAAGCTATGCTTAGTACAATGCATATTTTTGCATGGGGATAATTATTTGGAAGTCATTTATTGGGCCAATATGTAATGATCAATTTTCACAATTTTTCCCCCAAACATTTTTTACAGTGTAAAGGCTGGTAAACACAATAAGTAGTTGCTGCCTTATAAGATTATAAAATCAAAATTCTGTGTGTGATATGTAGCTTTCTAACAGAGTTAGAAAAAAAGCATTATCAATTGTGCAGAGTTATTTCATTATGGTTATAGTTGCGATGTGCTGGAATTAAAGGAAGGAAGGTACTCAAGGAAGTACCGGGTCTATTAATGGGTAAAGCTACAGTTACATCTTCTGCTAGTCGGCTTGAGATCCTTTCCATCTAAACTGATTATATCCCCTAAACTGTCACAGTTGGTTTTGGGTTTTGTTTGTTTCATGTCTTTTATTTTGAAGTTTATTATCATAGTCATGTTTCCTGGTTCTTGTCATGTGTCCTCCCTGCCCTTGTGATCCTGTCATGTGCTTACCTAGTTTCATGTGTCTTGTTCTGATTGGTTCCTTTCTCTATGTGACATGTTCTCATTGGTTGGTCTAGTCATGTGTCCATAGTTCTCATTGGTTCATTGTCCTGTCATGTGGTTGAGTTATGGCTGTTCAATGGTTGTCATAGTCATGTGTTCCCCTAGTCTCTGTATATATAGTCCTCATGTTTGCCTTGTCAGTTGAGTATTGTATCCCATGTACCATTGTTGGTGAGTTCATATTTCTTGTCGGGTCTATGCTAATCTATGCCAAGACAAGTCAACTCAACTCAAGTCTATGTTTATCGTGTTCCTGTTCACATTCTGGATTTAATAAAACTGCACTTGGGTTCATCTACACTCGCCTCCAGTGGCTCTATGTTACATCTATGTTATCACAGTGGATCTATGTATGTCTATGTTATCTATGTAAACCTAGTAGTGAATGTTTTATGGTCAGTAGGATAACCATATTCATCCGCATAGCCCCGCAGAGCCGAAGCAAAGCCAAAATGTTCTTCCGCAAATGCATACAGTTTTTTTTTTTAAAGTTACATAGTGTTCCGTAACTCTTTTCCTGCCATTTACGAGTTATCTTGTCTTTTATGAGAGAGCGCATTCCCACCAAAGACGAGTTTTTACGGCTTTCCATATTTTCACTGTTATAAGGTAGAGGGTGCTATTACGCATCATCTGAAAGAGTACAGAACACAGGCGAAGAAGATGCAGAAACAAGCAATAGCATATGTAATCAATAACGCAATAATCAACACTAGGCTTAGATCAAAACTGCGTAACTTTACAGAATGAAATACTGACCCAGGATGAGCAACAGGACTGTGAAGCTTTGGCAGTGTTGATGGACTTGATCTACTCCATTTATGTTTTGATCATCTTTTTGAATCTGTTTCAGATGTAGTATTATGCAAAAACACGATTTTCTCAGCTTTTTGCTAATTTATTTATTTATACATTTTTTATGAAAATTACCCATATTTAAGTTGTTGATAAAAAAACATGTATAAATCTAGAATAAAACTTTATTTGTTTTTGTTTAAAAGCAGAGGGTCTGTGTGGCGGGCAGCGAGGCTGAGGGACCGTGAGAGCGGGACGAGGCCGCGCTCATCAGTGGGGATCTCCTGTCTCACGGAGGTGTGACGGGAGTATAAAGGAGGAGCGACGACAGTGAAGGACGAGAGAGGACCAGGCCTGGGATTTTGCGTTGTGTTCTATTTACGTTTTGTTTTTGTATGTAGGCGGCAGTCGTCCGTGAGGGGCTGCCGCCGCCATTTTATTTTGTGTTATTGTATTAAACGTGTTTGAATGTTCGCCGGTTCCCGCCTACTTCTTCCCATACGAACGAACTTTACTACATTGGTGCCGAAACCCGGGAGGAAGGAGGGACATGCTGTCGAATAGCCCTCGCTGCTGAGGGGGATCGCGGTGCTGAGGAGTTCAGGCAGTGCGGATGAGAGAAGTCCGCGAGCGGCTGCCCGAAGCTGTGGTGCTGGAGCGGATGAAGGTCAGTGGGACGGAGAGCTCGCTGCCGTGCCCCTGGGTCGAGGTGGGGTGGCTGCCATCCAAGAGGGAGCGGAGGGGTCGTCAGCGCTTGCCCTGAGCCAGAGCCTGCTGCCGTCCGCCATGTTGGGGAGGAGCAGGGAGCGCGGGACTGGGACTCTGGGAACCGGACCAGATTTTTTTTTTTTCCTTTTCTCCTCTCTCCACTCTCTTGTCTCTGTCGCTCCTCATGCTCCCGGCTCCCGGCTCCCGGCTCCCTGCTCCCTGCTCCCGGCTCCGTTCTCTCACCTCTCTGTTCGGCCGCGGCTGCCGTGATTGCCCCCCTGAGAGCGGGACGAGGTCTCGTGTCTCATGGAGGAGTGACGGGAGTATAAAGGAGGAACTTTACTACAGTCTGTTCTTTATTTTTATATATTGCATGTTCAGACATTCACACAACAAAATAACTTTTTTTTTTTTTTTTTTACCTGTTAACTGTCACTGGCCCACCAGTGGGCCCATTTACCACTGCATGTTTAAAACAATTATATGATATCCTATATTTATCCTGATCTAATGTTGACAAACTATATATCATTTGAAAGCTTACGAACTCAAGATTCATCCTGTGAAAACTGTTTTGAAATTCCATACCATGGAAACGGTACTCTAAATTCTTCTAGCGGCTCCTCCCCTAGTGGGTGTCGTCATGTTTCATATTACAACATTTATTCTAAAAACTTTATAATAAAAACTTTTTCTAATCTTGACAAAACACACATCGTCGGAAAGGTTAGAGTCTCACAGCTCTAAATCTGCCAATTATTTTGTGATATTTGGACAAAAATATATACATTTGTTACAGGAGATTGCATAAAAAAAATCAATGGAATTTCAATGACATCCGGTGGCTATTTGTTGTACAGCACCTAAACAAAATCTCATGGGATCTTCAATTTTTGTGATATCAACTTCAAATTTGGAACACAAATTGGTTAGACATTTGGCTTTGATTTGATAGTAATTTTAAAATACAAATTATTTTGTAACATATATACTTTATATAAAATATTTAGTCCAGTACATATTTTTTTGAAGTTATTCGACTTTTTAAAAAGAGCATTCTTGAATTGCAACCATTTAAGTTTGGATAGTGCATCTTCATGTATATTTTCAAAAAGGGTGGTGACAGTTAACAGGTTAAATGCTGACGGGGAAAGAGTTAAAGTTTCAGCACAGCCATTGACTTTTTCCACAATCTCAGACAGCTTCATGCACTGGTGCCATTCTTAGTCTAACGTGCAGAAACGTTTTAACTAGCCCTGTAATGCCAACCACAGCTAGTGTGCCCATACAGTCTAGACCGGAAGACCATAAATTCATCTGTCTCCATAAGAGAGTTTCTGCAGATGAGTGCCAATCTGGCATTCAGTCGAAGCTCCCAATCCTTCCATTAGAACTATCAACTTCCTCGATTGCACAAGGCCTCAGACTCACTCAGGTACCATTTGGGCTTGTGAGATCTCCCTGGCAGCGTCTGGCATCTAGACAGGCTCTATCAACCCTGGCACTCGGGCCTGACACCTCAATAACCCTCTTGATCACAGCAAATCGAATAAGCATAATAAGGTAGTCAATAGGTAATTTATGGTCCCATAACTGGCTGGAAATATGGCTTCTCAGGGATAAGCAGCAGAGAGGCGGCACTCAGACTGGAGTCAGATGCTTCTTAATGAAATATTTCTCCTCTTTCTCTCTGCCTCGCTCTCAGAAAATAGGATCGCTTTTCATGTTAGGCAGTGGAATGCCTCTGGATGCTTCTGCTGCCGTGACTCAATACGTCTTTTTTTCTTTTCTTTTTTTAAAGTTTGGCTCTAACATCCTGAGTATAAAGAGGCTAAATTTGACATACTGTACATAAAAATAAATATTTTTCTTTAAATATTCAACACACAAAGAATGTCATCTCTTACGAAACAAAAATATATTGCAATATACTAGAATTTATATTGCAATACATTAGAAAATATATTTCAATGTATCAGAAACTTCCTCATATATTTGAAAATATATAGCAATATGTGGATGGACAACCTATTGCTATATATTGATTCATATATTAAAATACATTGATATACAAACAAAACTGTATTACATTATTGCATGTATGTTTATTGAAACAAAGGCACAGCGGCACAGCGGCAAGTCGCGTGCTGCAGTTATCATCCTCTGAGGAGGTTGATATCTGCAGTATCAATCCGGGGGTTGAAGATTCGCCACTTCAATCCCCCGCAAGTGAGGAGCTTGTGGAGGTTTTGAGCAGAGCGGTGGCCAGATTAAACACTGACTGGCCAGCGCAGGATATTAATCAGGAGCGTGCCTCTGTTAAAAGCAGGCTCGATGAGCGCTTCCCTCCATGGCAGAGCCTTCCGTTCTTCACTGATCTCCACACTGAGGTGTCGAGATTGTGGAGGCGGCCCATGTCAGCGAGAGTTTTCAGTCCCCATACATCAGTGTATAGCAAAATCTGGGGGCTGAAAAGATATGGGTATGGTTCGTTGCCGAGGGTGAAAGAGATGCTTGCGAGCCATCTCTCTCCATGGTCGGCATCGACCGTTAAGGCTCCGTCGCTACCCACTAAACCGCTCAGAGCCACCTCAGCATTAGTGGGTTAATCTTACTCGGCAGCAGGTCAGGCCGCTGCATGTCTGCATGCTATGGCTATAGTGCAGGCATACCAGGCTGACCTGCTGAGGGATCTGGGGGAAAGCAGTGAGATCGGGGCTGATGTGATAAGCGAGCTCCGATCCTTGGCAGATTTAGCCCTCCGTGCCACCAAGGAGACGGCCAGATGTATTGGTCGTTCTATGGCAGCCCTGATGGTCAAGGAGAGACATCTCTGGCTAAATCTGACCGAGGTTAAGGAGAAAGACAAAAGTTTCCTGCTTGATGCGCCGGTGTCTCCTGAGGGCCTGTTCGGTGACTCCGTTGCTACGGTTACTGACAGGTTCCAGGAGGCAAAGAAACAATCTGCGCCGCTCAAGCAGTTTCTCCCCCGCAAACCCCAGGCCTTGTCTGCTGCTGTGAGAGAGCTGCAGGTGCCGAGTGCAAGCTCCTCCCATCGATCGCAGCCAAAGCAGAGCGTCGCCACCCACGCACCCCCTCAGAAAGGGTGGGGCGGTGGGCGGCGCTCTCAGGTGCAGCCTTCCAAGGGCAAGACTGATCTGCCAAATATATCTCGTTGGGTCCTGCGGTTCATATGAATTGGGTACGCCATTCAGTTCAGATGTCGTCCTCCCAGTTAGCTCGTCTCGCAGTTCAACATCGAGATGTTGTGCCTGCGCACATGAGGAGGTTGGGGCTGAGGCTCAACTCCAAGAAGAGCATTCTTTCTCCGGTCCAGAGAATAATGTATCTAGGCGTGAGTTGGGAATCAGTCTCTATGCGGACCCGCTTATCAGAGCCTCGCATAGGGTCGATCCGCTTTGCCGTGAGAGGGGTGAAGCTAGACCAGTCACTTACTGTAAAGCAGTTTCAGAGACTGTTGGGTCTCATGGCAGCAGCGTCCAATATCATTCCGTGCGGCCTGTTGTACATGAGACCGTTACAGTGGTGGCTCAAAACCAGGGGTTTTTCCCCGAGGGGAAATCCCTTTTGGGTGATCAAGGTTTCGCGGCGATGTCTCTGCTCCTTGGTCATGTGGAAGGATCCTTGGTTTCTGGCCCAAGGCCCGTTACTGGGGGCACCGTGCCAGCGGGTATCTCGGAGCACGGATGCCTCCCTTACGGGCTGGGGGGCGACCATGAGTGGTCGCTCGGCCCAGGGCTTATGGCAGGAACACCATCATTCATGGCACATAAATTGTCTAGAAATGCTGGCAGTGTTTCAGGCTCTGAAGCACTTCCTGCCATATCTCAGGGGCCATCATGTGCTTGTTCACACAGACAGCACATCGGTGGTCTCCTATATCAACCATCAAGGGGGTCTGAGGTCTCGACAGTTGGACAAGCTGGCACGCCTTATTCTCCTTTGGTCCCAGGGGAAACTACTCTCAGTGAGGGCTATGTACATTCCTGGGCGGTTGAATGTGGAAGCAGACATCCTGTCGAGACAGGGGCTGAGGCCCGGGGAATGGAGACTTCACACCAAGGTGGTCCCTTTGGGAAAAGTTTGGCAGGGCCCAAGTGGACCTGTTTGCAACTCACAAGAACACCCATTGTCATCTGTGTAGGGATTATGAATCAGATCAAATAATAACTCAAAGGGGAATTTAATTAAAATGAAAGTGACTCAAATTACATTATAAATAATTCAAAATTATTCGTCCACTGATATGTAAGAACTTAAAGGGGACTCAGGGAAACAGGTCTATTTAGCTCAAATGAATGAATTAATGAATTCATAGGGAATTTTGAGAGAGTCTATTTTACAGCCGAGCAAATTACTCTTCCAGCGTTCATTTGAACGGGCCGTAAATATAAACTCTGCAGCGGATATTAATATCCGAACAATAGTGAAACACTATTTAACAGCCAGGTAACTTAGATCGGCAGTTCAAGACATTAAATTAAGTAAGCACATAACACAAGAACAGTTATCTTTGAATACAAATGGAACTTTATTGATTACTCTAACACATCAAACTAAATCTAACATAAACACACACATTCGCACATTCACACGCGTTGCAGAAAGGAAGAAAGTGAGGAAAGAATGAGTTTTAAGAGAGAGAAATTATGAAATCCCAAGCAATATATGCATTTATGACACATGGCCTGAAGAAACCATCGATCATAATTTATCCTCCTATCGTTTCTTAGGCGGGGTTATTAAATTTGATCTCAATGCACCAGTTCAGCTTGGAATCTCGAGGTATTACTTGCGTTTGTGTCTCGCGTGTCATCTCTGACAAGGGACTCCCTGGCTGGAGAGGGGTTTTCCCGGGTCTTGGATTCGCTGAAGGTCTGGTCGTGTCTTTTGATCGATGTCTTGGGAAGCCAATCACGTGGCGTGTTGGTGGCTGGATGGAAGTCTTGTGGGCGTTGTATGAAGTTGAAACGCACTGTTGGAGACTCGTTGAGAAACTTTGCGGCAAAACTTAACAGCTCTCCGTTCAGAACTCAACTCTCATCAACTGCTGGAACTCAACTCTACTGGTCAACTGGAACTCTTCGTCCGTGTTCTGAGATTAAAACTCAAATATTTGCCCATCGCCTGGAAAGGTTCTGGCCAATTAGGGTCCAGGGGTTTCCACCCCTCCCATAAAATTGGGTTATCTATGGTAAGTTAGTTTCCTGCTCTTAAGCAGAGAGTAAATTTAGACCTAATTTCTTACTATAAGGACATGATCCATTCTACACGGTGCCTTTTCATCCACTCATTCAATAGTTAAATAATTGCATGAATTGGGAGTGATATACATGCATAATAGTCACATGTATGGGTTGAATGGGGCTTTGTGTGGGATCATTTCTGATCGAATCATTTGGAAGATTCATTCATCTATGTGTCTGCGCCCACAATTCCTACATCTGTGGTTCTCCCTGACGCCTCCAGCTCCTCTCGTACTGGACGCAATGGTGCAGGAGTGGCCGAGGCTGCCCCTGTACGCTTTTCCCCTGATCGCTCTGCTTCCGGGAGTTCTAGAGAGAGTGCGCCGGGACGGGACCCATCTTCTGCTAGTAGCCCCGTTCTGGCCGGGCCGAGTGTGGTTCTCGGACATTGTGTCTCTCCTCGACGGCTCTCCCCTGGAGATTCTGCTCAGGGAGGACCTTCTCTCTCAGGCGGGCGGTGTCTTCGTACACCCTCACCCAGAGTTGTGGAAGCTGTGGGCTTGGCCTCTGAGGGGGCCCAGCTCATAAGTTCTGGTCTCTCAGTTGAGGTTGTGGAGACCATTCTACACTCTAGAGCTCCCTCCATGAGGAAACTGTACGCTCTGAAGTGGAGACTCTTCACCGTATGGTGCAGAGAGCGCCTGCGGGATCCAGTTAACTGCCCTGCGAGTGCGGTGCTGGAGTTCCTGCGGGAGAGATTCTCCGCTGGGTTAGCTCCCTCCACACTGAAGGTGTATGTGGCGGCCTTAGCTGCTTACCACACTACATCGGGTGGTGTTTCTTTGGGGTGACACCCTTTAGTAACTCGTTTCCTCCTTGGAACCTTGAGGTTAAGACCTGTTGTGTGCACCACGGTGCCAGCCTGGGATTTGGCCATTGTACTTCAAGGCCTTTCCGGGGCTCCCTTTGAGCCGCTTGAGGAGGTTTCCGAGAAATGTCTTACTCTAAAGACTATCTTTCTGCTTGCTATTTCTTCTTTGAAAAGAATTGGAGATTTACAAGCCCTTTCGGTGACACCCTTGTGCTTGGAATTTGCTCCCGGTATGGCCAGGGCCTTCCTGTCTCCTAGGCCGGGTTATGTTCCTAAGGTTCCCACTAATCCAGTGAGACCTATTGTACTTCAGGCCTTCTGTCCTCTGCACTTTGTGACGTCAGACCAGGAAAGGCTTAATCTGCTTTGCCCTATTCGTGCACTAGATTCTTATGTCCACAGAGCTGCCCTGAGGAGGAGATCTGAACAGTTGTTTGTGTGTTACAGGTCACCCTCTAGAGGTCACCGGCTTCTAAGCAGAGGATGAGCAAGGGGGTGGTCGAGGCCATTTGACTTGCCTATGTGGCGGCCGGGCAGCCTTCTCCTTTTGCTGTCCGGGCCCACTCAACTAGGAGTATGGCGGCCTCTCAGGCTCTTTTGGCAGGGGCTTCCCTGCAGGATGCTTGTGATGCGGCGGGATGGTCCTCGCCGCTCACTTTCATCAGGTTCTATGAACTAGACATTAACACTACTCCGGGGGCTCGGGTGCTCGCTTCCTAATTACACAGGTGGGCATCCAACTCCTATGGGGGCCTGGTTAGTCTCATTCCCAAAGCGGTGACGCAGCTCGAGTTCCCATGAAAGGGAATGTCTCGGTTACGTCTGTAACCTTATTTCCCTGAGTAAGGAACGAGACGCTGCGTCACCCTACCATACTCCCTGCATGCCCGCGAGCGCTTTGCTTCATCATTTTTCCAGAAGCTATGGGCGTGTGTTTCCGGGGATGATTTATACTTTCCGGTCGATGACGTCACCCGTTATTAAACGAATCAGTTATTTGAACAAATCATTTGAATGAATCATTCAATGACTCATACTTTTTTTGGTCCTGAATGAACTGGTTCTTTTTTAGTGAATCGATTGACTTTACTGCCTCACTCAATCACGTGTTTCTTTTTTGAATGAATGGGAGAAGCGTGGGGAACTTTTTCACCCTCAAGTGAGACTCATTTTTGGGTGGATTTTGGGATTTCGTCCCCGTGAAATTTTACAGAGCAATGTTGTGACTGCATTAACTCACAAAAAGACGGTCACTTGCTTCGTTCCGGAATCAGTTACTGAATTCAGAACTGCATACTAGCATACTACTTTTAATATTTCTGCTATAGAAAGTAAAAGTAATATGAGTAGTATACTAGTATACGGTTCTGAATTGAGCAAGTGTTATTGAATGAATTGGTTGACTGAATGAACTCACTTATTGGATGATCACTTGTCAACACCTACTGGTGTATGTATATCACAATTAAAGGGATAGTTCACTCTTTATTATGGTTAATAAAGGCCTTCTGAAGCGAATCAATGGGTTTGTGTACGAAAAATATTGATATCCTATTCCGACGGACCGCCTTCCATATTCAACTTACGAAGAAAGTGTAACGCCTCTCACAGTTCAAAATGCTTATGCAATGTCTGGCGTCACCGTTGTGCCAGTTACGCTTTTTTCGTAAGTTGAATATGGAAGGCGGTCTGCCGGAACCTAGATATTTTACTTTATAATGTGTTTAGTATGAAGGCCTTTATTAACCCCCTGGAGCCGTGTGGAGTACTTTTATAATGCATGGATGCACTTTTTTTGGGCATCAAATTTTAGGCAGCCATTTACAGCCATTATAATGTTTGGATAAGCCAGGATATTTATTAATATAACTCTGGTTGTATTCGTCTGAAAGAAGAATGTCATATACACCTAGGATGGCTTGAGGGTGAGTAAATCATTAAATCATTCATTTTTGGGTGAAGTTCTATTGTAACTATGACTTTGCCTCTCTAAACTTCTAGTTATTGTTTAATAATAGTTAGTAAGGTAGTTGTTAAGTTTAGGTATTGGGTAGGATTAAGGGATGTAGAATATGGTCATGGAGAATAAGGCATTAATATGTGCTTTATAAGTACTAATAAACAGCCAATATCCAAGTTATATGCATGCTAATAAGCAACTAGTTGATAGTGAGAATTGGACCCTAAACTAAATGTTATGTTTTTGAATACTTTTCAAAAGTGCAAATACGACAAAACCTCAAACTTATTCAATCCATCTGTTTTGACAACTGCAGAGCTAGCATTTAGTTCCAAGTAGTAACAGGAATATGATTTCAGCAAAAGTTATATGGATTTTATGTTTTTAAAAAAGCAATGTTGGGAACACATGCCACAGACGGAGAGTGCACTGAATTTATGTGCCACATAAATCCATCAGAAACAAAAAGTCAGAGTCAATGGTACAAGACCGGAGAACACCTTTTGAAATTTCCACTGGATAACAACTTTCCCAAAGCTCTTGGTGCAGGCTAACAGGGATGAAAGGCTTACATCACAAGGGCAGCGAGAAATGCTAGAGGAACCGTTTTTGACATCCGCCTGATTTAAGGGTTGTGGAGTTTTTCTGAATTAATACACTGCTCTGCCCCTGAAAATTGGGAATCTCCCCAGTTAATAAATATGGCAAAAGCTAAAATAAATTCATGGCAGAGCTCAATTTATTTCCGACCTAACCGAGGTGGAATGACAGCTCAGGGGTTTTGAGGGTACTCAGAAAGGCTGTATTTACGGGTAAGGTGAGGAACCACAGTAAAACATGCCACGGACAGTATTTGTCACTGGGACTCCTGCTTTTGGCTGAAAATGAATCTGTTGAAGATAACAAATGGCCTGTCATACACCACCAGCAGCCAGGGTGAGGCGCTTTCTTGCTTGTGTGTGTATGTATGATGTATGTTCATTTTCTGATGAGTCCTGCTGCATTGCTCATTCCTGTTAACATCGTACCGCGGTCAATAATCAACTCCCGCCAGGCCGTTTTCCTCCCTGCTTTTGCCGTGCATTAAGTCCCCAGCTTCAGAGAAAAGGAAAGTTCGCATGTTTGATAAAATACACATCTAAACCAGTGGACCAGTAGCATATTGCGTCGCATCGATCGCCTGTGATTGATTCTCCGAAGGGAATCTGACATGGATCAATTTTGCATTAAGAATTTATGTTCTCGAGTCGTAGCGTGCAGCCGTGATACAGAGATCCATTTATTAACAGAGATAATTGAACTATAGCAGTAAGTAACAAGGAAACGTATCTTATCAGCGAGGCACCGAGATGAGGTTTTCCAAGTCTGAAAAGAAGATGAGATGATAGCAAGCTCCGCAATACTTTTTCCCCAGAGGTCACGGGGTCAGGACTGTTTGGATAATGACTTTGAACGGGTGCACACGGGTCAAACTCCACCGGAGTTAAAGGATCATTTTGATAAAGTAGCTTCTAATGACGTTTGCATGTGCAAAGCGAGCACTAACAGAGATGGAGATCGATCAATACGATGCGAACTTCAAGGGAGGAAAAAGAGATGAAATAGGATGTGTAATGTATGTGTTGAATGACATTTTAACGCATACATATTGGATTAAAATGAATCGATTAATGGCTTCCTATGCATGATAGAAGATGCATAATGTAAAATAATAATACAATAATCACTCTCTCAGAATGTGATTATACACTTCAGGGGTTTTCAATCTTTTAGATGCCGTGGCCCCCTAAATATGATCATCCTTTTGCCAGGGACCTAAAATTTAAAAGGCATCTATAGCTTCTTATATAAAGACCAGATTTATAAGGCAAAAATGAATAATATAAATATGTCTAAAATATTATTTGTAAAATATATAGTTTTACATTGTTTTTTTTTCACTCATAGTACTATACAGTTATAAGACTGTATTTTTTATGTATTTATTTTAAACTTATTTTATTTATGTATGTTAATTATTTATTTTAATATTATATTTGTTTTTAGTTTTTAGTTTTTTTTTACACTTTTTCTCTAAACTTTTCCACTTTTTTGCCAACTTCAGTTTGAAAACTGAACTGTTATAGTACTGTATTTTTGTAAAACTTTTTTGTACATATTTATTTAAAAATTGTATTTATTTGTTTACTTTATTGGTTTTTAGTTGATTTATTTTAATCTTTTTTTTTCTTTAACATATATTTGAATCTTATTTTGAATAATTTTAACAGTTTTTTTAAAAACTTTTTTATACCGTTTCTCTCTAAACATTTCCACGGACCCCCCAGCACTTTTTTACAGACCCCTGATCAACATCATATATCAGCGTACAGTACTAAGAAAAAGGTATGCCCACACAAAACCGCAACTAGAACTGGAGAAGACAACCTGTTATTGCTGATGGGACAGTTCCTCCAATTGATGCCTATCATAAAATATGGTGAACATTACAGCCTTTGACCTCCAGTCTAGCCCCATTGACCCCGCTGTATCCTCTGGCTGCTGACGGGCAAAAGACGCGGTCATAAGCTTTAAAAGTGCCGCGGGCTCGCGTCCCATGGGTGCACGTATCGATATAGACAGCGGGAAATTTACTGATGGCTATTCAGATCGTTACGATGAAGAAGTGCGAGAGGCGTCCATACTGACCCATTTGGAGAGGAACAGCCGTGGGTTGAGTGGCGGTAAGGCGTCTATTTGGAAGATTGACAGCCCAATCAGATCGGCGTTAATCACATACGAACACCTTGTTAATCAGAAAAAGTGTCAGGACTAACGACCGGGCAACCATGGGCAGGAAAATGTACTTCCATTAATAATTTGGAGCATCTCCAGCGAGCGAGTTTAAAAGTTGAACAGTCACGGTTCTGCCGAGGTGGCTCAGAAGTTTCAGGGATTTTCCGCTTGGTGCAGCAAGTTCGCATGCCGTGTTTGAAGAACAAGAAGGATCTTTGCCTCAAAGAGCGATTGAAATGGCTCCCGATCCTGTTTCATGTGATTTGTGTGGTCATGAATAAAAGAATGAGTTGGTTTGCTTAAGCCCCCTTGAAGTTATGGACGGTTTTACTACCTCATGCTTCTAAACCAGCATGGAGTATGTATTGTTACTAGGCCTTCGCAACAAATCCAAACAAATGCATTAGAAATACGGTAGAAGAGCAGATATCATTTCTGTTCTGTATTTAATGTCCTGGGTTAGTATTTGCAAATCAAATAGGTGCATATGCATGCGCACACACACAAAACCCACACAAACGCATACATTAGCATCATGATCCATACATTAAAGCCTTCGCACATCACATATGCACATACACACAATCACATAGCCATTGCTCTTATTTTCCACCCACTCGAACACAATCTTGACATTTGTCTGTTGTTGAACACATCAGCAAAGTGTCATTCGCACACAAGCTCCCTGACACGCCAATCAAAGCTTAAAAGGTCACTTTACCACAATGTACACAGGTGTTACTCACAATGCCACGAACGACATGTAGGTTTGCCTTCTTCAGCCAGAGTGATTTGTCTAGCCAGAACCATACGAGGACATTTAACATTTCAGCCCAGATAGGTGGATTGATTACCAAACAATGTATACATGGCCAAGAGAGATTGTCTGTGCAGAACACAATGCTTAAAAGGCTTTTCATTGGTGGAAAAAAACTGGAAATTGGAATAATTTTTTTGGTCTGCTATTGCATTTTGTAGAGGAAGACGTACACCGCATAAGATACAAAGTGAAAATTGGAGTAGATTAAAAGGATAGTTTTTTTTCTTTACTTTTTGTAAAAAGAAATCGTTACACACACACACACACACACACACACACACACACACACACACACACACACACACACACACACACACACACTGACAAGCCAAAACATTATGACCAGTCATAGTTAAGGTTGGGGATCGTTTGGGTTTTTTATGATACCGGTGCCTAAACGGTGCCTGAACCGATACTTAAAAAAAGAAAGAAAAAAAAAGAAGAAAAAGAGGCACAAAACAACGGTGGGTGACATTAAAGAATGGCTTTTTATTGTAAAAATTTCTTTTGTTTTTTTTAATGGAACAATTTATTAAAAGTTTAAAGTATACTTAAATATATAATTATAAATAGATACAAAACACAATTTACTTGAAAAATTCACAGTAAAACCTAAAGCCACCTAACCCAACTACAATAGGCCTAATTTAACACTAAATAACAGTTACAGTAATAACAGCAAAGTAGTCTGTGTTCTTGGTATGCTACAAACCAGCTTAAAGCTTCAGCTTTATTTTGAAATATGACCATATTCTCTGGCTAAATATTTTAGAACGCATCGCCTTATTGCATAACTATGTCATGAACTATTTGATATTCTGATATTCAAATGTGTGAGTGAATGTGTTTTTTTCATTGAAAGCCCTTTATAATGATCATGTTAGTTGATCTATAATGCGCGATAGGCGCCGCCATGTTAGTTTGCGCAGATTCAGATTTAGTCAGATTTAACGTACATCACGTAAATTCATCCACGTCTCACGAAATACATGAAAGTGAGTGACTGCTGAACTGGGAGAAGAATAGAGTAAACTATATCGTTACCTCTATAATGTTTATCTGATATGAATAAAACAAAACGTAGTCAAATTATAACTGTCTGAAAGGATTGTCATTTCCGCTATAGACATCAGTGTGTGTTTTTTGCGGTAATGATGTGCATTTAAATGTCTGAAACCTAAAATTAATATTATGTGGTTGAAAACACTGAATAGTTGTGATATGTGAATGTTAGGCGCCCAAGGCTCATCGATGCACAAGGGCAACGAAGGCTATCCCGTCTGGTCCAAGCCTACAGAACTGTACCTATAGGCTGTTTTTAAGCGTATTGCTAAGTGGTTTCTAGGGTGTTGCTAGGGTGCTCATATGCTTCCCAAGCTCAGTTGAACTATTGGTAAGCCCCGCCCCCTTAGTTACTGTTGTGAACTCGGACAAAGATGATACATTTGATACATTTTGGACACAGAAGGACCCCCTCTCGTCGAGGAGCATTCAAGTGGGAAAATAAATATGGTGGGTAACGAGATTCATTTGGAAGTGAGGGTTTACACACAATGCATGCAGGAGAAGCCTCATGTTATGGTTGTAACGATCGCAGATGACAACATCCAGGATCAACACTGTATGTACCGCAGGGTAAAATATAAATGTATTTACAGTTTCCAGTTTAATATGGAGAGGCACTGAAATGTAGACCATGTGTTTTTGACCTACACTGTCCATGACGTGAGAACAGTTAATGTACGTTAGCATGGACTCAATAACTTTAATTGTAACTTAATTGTAACCAGAGGTCCTGGAGGTCCTGCGGCGCGTTACCCCCAATTTCCACCGGCTGCGTTACGGCTCCGTCACGGCGGCGGAGTCAATAGGTTTCCATTAAAGTCAATGAGTGTATTTCCACTGAATGCGGTACAGCTACGTTCCGACTCCGGCGAGCCGCAGCCCTCCGCATCAGATACGCAGAGCTTCTATTTTTGCCGGATGCCGGAGCGCTCCGCAGCACTACAGGGCAGAGTATGCAGGACAGGAAGTCGAGTGACAAAACAGAACAGCCAGAAACAAAATAAAAGATCTGTTTAATTTTCAAAATAAAATACACCGCGCTCATATTTCCCTACACTACACCTTGAAAACGTCATAATGGGCGGAGACAGGCTTGTTTTAACCCCGTTGACACGATGGATGAAGAAATGCTGATTATTGAGGTACAGAATCAACCCATCATCTATGACCCCTCACATCCTTTTTATAAGGACAACATTAAAAAGGATGCGGCGTGGAAAACTATAGCAGAAGTGATTGGTGTGGATGGTAAGTCACTATTTTTGTCCAAGAAATAAAGATAGAAAGCAAATAGCTAGTTATGTACTCGTAATGAGGAGTTATATAGCTATACAGGTTAAATATCGCGTTAAATATAGCTATACAGGTGTAGTAAATATCGCCAGAATTCACGAGATTACATGGGGCCTCGTGACGTCAGCTGTCAGTTATGACCGCAGCCGTTCCGCAACAAATCCGGACCTGGTGGGTATTGACGGACGACGGAAACCGGAGCTGTCACGCAGCGGAGCCGTTACGCAGCCGTTACGCAGCCGGTGGAAATTGGGGGTTAGACGCGTTTCGTGCAGCGCAATGGATGCGATTCTGCCTCATTCACACGTCCAGTTTGCGCAAATAAAGGTCTTTTCACACTGGACGCGATTTTGACGAGCTAATAATTTGCGCAATGGTTTTATTTTTCGATCAGCTGTTTGTGTGATGAGTGCTTTCACACCGAACGCGAATGTGCTGCGGCGTTTATTTTTTTCCGTTTCGATGTCGATTTTTTTAACACTCTCAGCGACAGAAAAGGTTTAAACCAATCACATACAAAAAAACAAAGGTCACGAAATGTCCAGTTGATGTCATTAGCTATTCAATCAACATTAACCTTTGCCAGGTATCGCATTTCTCATGAGATTTCAGCTGTAATTATGTTTACAGCTGTACAGATGCAGCTGTGTTTGCCCACTGTAGGCTACAGACAACAATATCATAACCTTTTGAGTTAAAACTCGTTGATTTTTTTTCTAACCTAATTGTGTCCGCAACTATGGAAAGTGAATGCGTTTCCGTCAGTACTGTGGCACTTAAATGTTTACATTGTGACTCAACTGGAAACATAGCTGGAAACAGCTGATGTGAATGCTTTTTGTGCATTCACGTGTTTGAAGCGAATTTGCGTCTGACGCCCGAAAAATGTGAACTTTGGCATCAATTTGCGCCACGTTAACCAATCAGGAGCCTGCTTGCTGCTGTCACGTGGTAAAGTGACGTGATGAGAAACCCTGCATAACTTAAAAATACTACTATTGTGTCACAAAATGTAGTTTTAAGACTTTTTCAGGTGAGAATGTAGTTGTTTAAAGGTCCCGTTCTTCGTGTTTTTTTGAAGCTTTGATTGTGTTTACAGTGTGCAATATAACATGTGTTCATGTTTCGCGTGTAAAAAAACACAGTATTTTTCACACAATTTACTTATCTGTATACCGCTGTTTTCACTGTCCTAAAAACGGGCTGATGAGTTCCTTGTTCTATGAAGTCCATCCTTCAAAAATACGTAACGAGTTCTGATTGTGCCAGCGGTTCCCGTGTTGTGATTCGACAGCAGCTTAGCGCAAGTTGTACGGAAAGGTCACGCCTCTTAACGGGGTGATGTATGCGCTCAATGATCTCTACAGCGTCCCTGGCAAAGCCAAACAAAGGTGATTTGACTCCGGGATGAAAATAACAGCATCTCGACGACATGGCGACAAACACACTCAAACGCACCACTTCCTTTTCTCCACGCGACCATCCTCTTCTCCACGTGGGACAGCAACAAGACCACGCCCCCTTTTTCGCGTATTCTTGTGGGCGGAGGTTAGTCTGTTCTACTGACTGACGTAATTAATGTAGGAAGCACCAGGATGTAGTCCAAGTCGGCCGTTCGCTGTAGGCTTTGAAAGGGAACTTCTGTTAAATAAAATATCTCGCTTGGCATTGAACTTTGAGCTTTATCATTTTACAGGTATTATTTATGCTCTAACAGCAACATTACACACTAACTAAAGTTTGAACAATGGGATCACGAAGAACAGGACCTTTAAAGCTCAAATCTGTGGTTTGTTTGTAAAGAGAGCGCCTATTTAAAAAAAATAATCTTGCGTTTTTGGAGTTGTGAGATCCAGGCGATCACCGGGCATTCAGTGATCATTAACCCAGGCTAGAGCAGCCTTTCCTCGGCCAGTCCTTCTGACGTTTGCCGCTGGCTCTGATGTTCTGTAGTGGTTAAACATGAGACCGATCTTTGGTGTCATTAATCTATAATTTGTTGTCTGCCAAATCGTTTTTACTGAGGGCAAAGAGAAGTTTCATAACTTTATTTTTTAGGATATTTAAATATACATGCAGTGAAGATAATGTAGGTAGTGCATTGCCTGGACCACATCTGTGTGGCTATTAATGTTTAATATATATTTTTAATGAAAATGAAAAGAGGCAGAGTGGTGTTTTATGACTTATTTCTCCTGGAGCGCCTTGAATGCGCGTCTATTTCGCCATGGACACGCGAATGAATTCAAAATGTTCAAGCGTCAGACTAGATGCGGTAGACGTGATTTTGACGCTCTATTCGCGTTTCGTGTGAACGCAGCATTAGGGAACCAGGTTACTGCGCCCACGTCACTGGATTAATACACCATGTGAACCTGCTATGTACCAAAGATGAACCATCATGCACTAGTCTGCTCTGTCTTGTTTGGGTTTAGGAAATTGAATAAAATAAATTCCATTGCCCATCTTCTCAGGATACCTGGAATCAGTGTTACAAGTACCCTAGGCACATTGTTTTACCATTTTTGTCGCATAAACACCATCAAACCGATGAGAGCTTCAGATATTCCAATGTTTCTCTATGTCGCTGAAAACTAAAGATGTCCGAGTTCTGGTCCCATGCAACTGATACTCAACTGAAGTCAAGTCACCTTTATTTATATAGCGCTTTATACAATGCAGATCGTTTCAAAGCAGCTTCACAATGGTAACAGGAAAAATAATGCAACAGAATTTAATAGAAAGTAATATAGTTAGATATTCAGGGTCCCCAACTGAGCAAGCCAAAAGCCAAAGGCAACGGGGCGACGGTGGCAAGGAACCAAAACTCCATCAGGTGACATAATGGAGAAAAAAACCTTGGGAGGAACCAGGCTCAATCGGGGTGCCAGTTCTCCTCTGGCCAAACAAACAAACAGTGTATGATTATGATTCAGGCAACATTACAAATCAGAAGTCATATTAGATTAGAACATTCAGAGTAGCTGTCCAGTTCCATCTGGTTGAAGATCGGAGTCATCACGCAGGAGACAGGCTTGTTGATGTCGATGACTGCCATTGGCTGATCTGCATTCAAGGGGAGGGGCTTATCGATAGGTCAATTGTACCACACAAACTCTTTTCAAGTTCAGTTTACCACAATGAGGTGAAGGACAGCGCGAGTAAAAGCCACTGCGGGGGAAACAGCTGAGCTTAAATTAGTGTCTTCGTTTAACAGCTCATCAGCGATTTGATGTGAATGCGGTGTGAAGGCCGGTGCTGATGGGCTATGCTAATGTTAGAGCGGACTTGGGCTCTAACCACTGTCTGATGGACTTTGGTGTTGATGTGTGAACAGCTCCGTCGTCCAATCAGCGGGACCGGCTCTCTATCAGAACCTAATCCTTCGCACACAGCTGCTCCTGTGAGATTAACGCTCCGCAAAAACGCCATCACTCTCCTGAACGCAGCAAACAGGGGTTTTCACCCAGCCAGAATCATGGCTGAAATGAATAAATTAAAGGACGAGATTAATGTTTGTTTGTTGTTTTCCTTTATCCCCCTCTTTGCTGTTGGCAGAAGTGCTAAAGGATTGTGTTTGTTTTTTTTGTCAAGTGCTTAAGGCTCTCGCTGGCCCAGTATTGGAAGGACATGTGAAAATGTGGATTTCCCAGTGTGTTGGGAAAGGTCATGCTTCGATTTCAAAAACAAGGGAGGGTGGGGATGGGGGGGGTCATTCCTTCGGCAGCATAAATGTGCGATGACAGGTTCCTTGCTCGCTTGTACCTAAATTCACTACTCCGAGGTGCTACGAGCAAACAGAGGCTAATCAATTCCCTATCATGCCCCATAGATCACTGTCCAATGCTGAAGACGTGGCCAGACTCTTTATAGATTTCGATGTGCCAACAGATTATTGCTCTGGTTGTACCTAAGGCTTTATTTCATGCTACTACCACGGAAAGTGGGGGGAACAAATTGTACACACACAGACAAAAAGGATTACCGCAGTCAGACTCAAGATGGTCGTCAAAGAAGGACACGGCCACAAGCAACCAGATCATGCTGACAGCAAAGGAAATTGTACATCTGATACGTGAGAGTCTGTGAATGGAAACTTTTCAGCTCTTTTATCATCTTTAAATCTGCAGACAAACAAATACGTTTTTCATGCTTTTTCAGTGAGACTTCCGTGCTAACTTCTCTGATGAGCACATCGGCAGCAAGCATTACATGAAAGATAATAAATGTTTTATGTACTCACCCAGTATGGCCGTAATGCTGATCTTAGCATAGTTCATAAAGGGAACAAAAGACACTAGTTTGTTTCCAGGAGGGCTGTAACTCATATTAATCTTGTGTTTTACTGTACTATTACTAAAATAATACTATTACTTAGTTATTATAAGATTTTATCTGTCCGTCTATCTGTCTGTCCATCTATTGGTCTGTCTGTCTATCTATCTTTCTATCTATGTCTGTCTATCTATCTATCTATCTATCTATCTATCTATCTATCTATCTATCTATCTATCTATCTATCTATCTATCTATCTATCTATCTATCTATCTATCTATCTATCTATCTATCTATCTATCTATCTATCTATCTATCTATCTATCTATCTATCTATCTATCTATCTATCTATCTATCTATCTATCTATCTATCTATCTGTCTGTCTGTCTGTCTGTCTGTCTGTCTGTCTGTCTGTCTGTCTGTCTGTCTGTCTGTCTATCTATGTACTATCGTCTGTCTGTCTGTCTGTCTGTCTGTCTGTCTGTCTGTCTGTCTGTCTGTCTATCTATCTATCTATCTGTCTGTCTGTCTGTCTGTCTGTCCGTCTCTCTGTCATTTTTATATGAAACATGGTTGCTACTGTGCTGATTCACCACTTTATATCAAATAGGTCCTGAAGCAAAGCCAGATGAGATCCACTGAATGTATGTGGAAAACATGTCAGTCCGTACACATTTGATGCATGTAAGGTATCAAGAGACCTGCGAGCATTGGCGAGAAAGCATTAGCGTTTACTGCTCAAGCTGTGTGACTGATTAATTATGTTTTTTCGGGGACCATTAATATTTCCAGTGCCGTATGAACTTTATGTCCCTGTGGTGAATTCTCATGATAAATGACAAGGCCATATATTTGGTGTTCACATATTACCCCAAAACACAACAATTAATCATGACACAAGTTCACATGCAGGCAGGTTTGATAAATTACTGCAACATGCGGTCACTGAATAAAATGAAAACACACAGGGGCAAAGGTATTAAAAACACTAACAACATGTCTATGGAAAGAGGCCAAACTAATAAGTGAACTTTAAAGCACAAAGTAGCGTATAATTCGCTTTTCCGCATTCCGCTCTGTCTCATGGACAGTGCGTGTGCTGTAACAGTGTGTTCTATTTGTCCTCGGAAAGTGGGAAATTCCTAGTTCTCCGTAGGAACTTTTAACTGGATTGCTCCCTCAAGTAGGATTTGCGACTGGGAAACTCAGTGGAAGCACAACAACCCTGACTTCAGAATCTAATATAGCTACTCAACCGTAGTATAACAGTACACTCTAAAAAAAAAAAGTTCTATATGACACCAAAAATGGTTCTTCGTCGTAATCATAGGGGAACCACTTTTGGTGCTATATAGCACCATATCTTAACATGCTCTGTATATGGTAGCGGTGATATAGCACCTTAGTTAGCGGTGCTATAGCACCTTAGTTAGCAGTGCTATATAGCACCTTAGTCAAAGAACCGGTGAAGAACCTCTGAAGAACCGCTGAAGAACCACCGAAGCACCAAAATTGATGCTATATAGCACTTAAAAAGGTTCCCCTATGATTACGAGCCAAGAACCATTTTTGGTGCCATATAGATCCTTTTTTTTTGAGTGTAGTGATATAATGTTTATTAGCACTTCTACTGTTTGTCTGTGTCTCGGTAAACTCAGTGGTGCACACAGTATTATCCAGCCTCTATTTGTGGACATGATACTTGGGGGTTATCTGTGCAAAATACTGCTTTTTTATGTGTTGGTATTTCGACACGTCCATCTTAGTTTTCCGACCAGTTTACATAAACGCAATCAACTTGTGCGTGACGTCATTCCCATTATCATCCCCCCCCCCCCCCCCCTTTGTGCGAGTGAAGCAGCTTCTCGAACATGAAAAATCTAGGACAAGACTTGATTTTGGATCGTTGCGGCAGTTGTTGTGATCGTTGTGATTGGATCTCTACCGGTTGATCCCGCCCTCGTGCCAGCAAACACATCATAGGAGAAGAGATGTCGTTGGGAGGGGAAGTTATTTTGATTAAAGATTACAAGGGCACATGAATTAAAATAAATGATGTGTAGATAAATTATTTATAATAAACTACATTATTCCTTTAAAAAATAATGGTCAATTTTGATGTCATGGTGACTTTAAGCTTAATATTTAATGTGTACTCAAACTTCGGAAATGCTGATGACTAAGCAGTCTAGAATGTTTGCAGGTGGAGTGCAGGATGGCATGTTGAGTTAAATATAAAATATGACAATGTCTCTCACCTCCAAAGATTGAGACTATGCAGCGTTAAGCAAACTGTTGCAGGAAAACTACATTTATATACTGCAGTACCAACAAAAAGTATTTGGCCACTCAATACACAATCGTAAAATACAATATAAAGTTAACTGGTATCTGAATAAAAATCAAGGAAAAATATATGATGTGACTCCTTTAACAGAGCAGATTTTATTCTGTATAACTGCATCAAGAAAGTCACGGATTGCCCTCAATATGTCAACACTGAACTGAGTCTTGTTAATTCCTAATGGCAGCTTCAGCGTGATATATTAATTTGAAAATGTCTCTCTAAAACTGCATTCATAACATAGCTTTCAACTTAATTTAGTTTTTCATTTTTATTAGACCAACGTAAATGAGAGTATTAAGTCCAGGCGTTGATAGCACACTCTGATCAATTAAAGATCACAGAGCATCTCCGGTGAGGCCTGGAATTTCAAATTAGACACTTGGATGACATTTTCTGGACTTTATCGTGGTGATTAAACGTCAGCATTACTGTTGCTTATATTTATTATTCGATTTTTAACCCAAAATTATAGTAGAGCATGGCGCTAGCAACATCAAAGTTATAATGGCATTGTTGATGAATGTTTTTAGTTTTTACAGTGAAAGAGTGTGTGCATGGTAACATATAACTAGCTAAACATTTAATATTTGAAAACTGTTTTGAAAATATTTGAAAACAGTAACATACAGTGATGCAAACTACTCAACTTTTTTAAATGCAATTTCACCATTTTTAATTGAAAATATGCTATCATTTAAATGATGATGACAAGAAACATGTTTTTTTTTCTTTTATTTATTTTTAATTTTTTACATTTTTGACATTCAAACAAGAGTGAATGCATGCATTTTTTTTTTTAAATAAAATATTATTTGCAAAGTTTAAATGGATTATTTCACAAATATAAATATATATATATACCTTATATACATATATACCTTATATAATATATACCTTTCCTATTTCTTTATTCCCTTAAATCCCTTTTACTCCTTTAATTACTTAATTGCTTTAAAAAAAATGTTGGTCACCCCAATGTTCAAGACATGGTTACAGCCTTGAATTGTTTTCTAAATGGAATGAATAAACTGATTCCTACAGTAAAAAAAGTTGCTGCTTAAAATTAAAAGTACAATCAACTTGGATGTTTAAGTCATTTCAACTTAAATTACACTGAACTGACTTTAAAAAAATGAGTTGAAAAATGAGTTGAATTAAAAATTAATTTTTATATAAAAATTATTTTAAAGCAATGTAAAAAAAATATGTTGTCATAATATTGAGCATATATCATATTTTACACTTTATATATCATATTTTAAGCCTTTATATATGTGTTATAAAGGTAATAAACGTTATTTTTTGGCATCTATGGTTCTATGAAGACCTTTTAAAATACATGGAACCTTTTCATTGCACAAAAGGTTCTTTATAATGGAAAAATTTAAGGGACTATTAAAATATTCTTTACAAAAAGGTTCTTTGGGGAGCCCAAAATATTTATTGTGAAAACCCTCTTTTTGAATCTTTTGAGTGTAGGGATGAATGAAACGATAAAATGTGACATAAGTTGCTTTGGATAAAAGTGTCTGTCAAGGGCATATAAATGTAAATTGAAGAGGCTTAAAGTGGGCCACTTTTGTTACCAAACAACACCCTAGCAACCACTCAGAATACCTTAGCAACCGCTAAGCAACACGCTGGGAATGGCGTGGAAACTCAAAACACTTTAGCGAATACTGGTGAATTTATCTGCCATAAAACATAAATCTAGTTGTGCTGCATCTTGAGATACATATCGCATCACCAGGGGTCTGTTGGGGTCCGTTGATACTGAACGCTAATGGTTCTTGACACTCACCACATTAACCCTGCACGAACCGAATAGAGAAGGTACATTACAGCAAGCGAGTGCAGAACGCTCTCTAAATTAACTCTGAATTATAAAGAGAAAGAGATAGTGGAGAGGACAGAGAACGACAGGAGAGAAGGACAGAGAAGGGCTGCCAGCGCCGCTTTAGACGGCATTAGGAAACGCGGACTGACAGGTGGACCCGGGAGAATTGATCGGCCTGGATCCAGCTGTCAGAGCAAGAGCTCATCTGGCACAAGCCAAGTCAAACCACATGTCAAACAGTCAGACAGAGAGGAGGAAAGATACATATGTGCAAGCTTGTACAGCTGTGTGTGTCTCTCTCTCTCTCTCTCTCTCTCTCTCTCTCTCTCTCTCTCTCTCTCTCTCTCTCTCTCTCTCTCACCTCTGGTTACACTCTCTGTTTCACTGATTTGTTCATTTAAGCCAAAAGTGACGTGGCAATGTGCACTGCCTCATGTCGCTTTAATTGTATTGGATGAATAACTAACTAACTAACTGACTAACTAACTAACTAACTAACTAACTAACTAACTGACTGACTGACTGACTGACTGACTGACTGACTGACTGACTAACTAACGAACCAACAACTAACTAACTAACTAACTAACTAACTAACTAACTAACTAACTAAATAAATAAATAAATAAATAAATAAATAAATAAATAAATAAATAAATAAAAAAATACAAATAAATAACGTTATGTAATATAAATTATTGTTATATACAGTAATATACTGATATAATAATATAATTTATTTGTTGCTTGCAAAAAAATAAATAAATAAATCCATCAGAATATGCAGCTATTTTTGAATGGTCGTCCATGGAGAATTAGGCACGTTTTCTTGGCAACTAACTAAAAAGACTAAAAAACAAACTTAATAAGTAATATTAAAAAAATAGTACCACTTAAAGCCTTTATGTATTGTGCATTATTAAATTATTCATAATGTACATTATAATGCATTATATCTTTTTTCATAAATACTTGTAACCAACATTAAAATGCATTATAACATTTGCAGAATCCTTGTTAGATTTGAAATTGGTTGTCTGAAATGTATTATAACTGTGGTTACAAATATTCATGAGACCATACAATGCATTATAAGGTACATTACAAAACCTTTATAACACATATATAAAGGCTTTAAGTAAAGTGTTCTGACCAGGGTTGGGGGTAACGTATTATATATAATGTGTTACATAACCAGTCAAAGTAATTTGTTGATGACTTGTTTTTGGAGGCAGTCATATGCAAATGCATTTGCCCGTGTGATGTCACAAGTCCCAGAACACCCAAAAGAGCTGTTTTTGGAGCTTAATTAAATTAATGCTTTGTTTACAATGAGAAGGACATTTTAAGCTCTGAAATTTGCAGGACGTTTTAATGGTACAAAGACCTCGTATGTGTCAAAAGATCAAGGTAAATTTGGTTCCCTTTCGTTCAGTCACTACGACGTAACGTTAGGGACTAACGAATGGGGGTTTCATTTAGAAACCAATTACCTTCGAGGAATTTAACAGCGCCCAATGGCAGTGCCAATGCCATGGGCATGCAAAATTTGCATGCGTAACTCCGCCCCACATCGTGGGTATATAAGGAATTATGCTAGCAACATCGCATTATGTTTCTGCTTTGGAGACAAGGGCATCTCTTCACTCCTACAAGCCTGAATTCTGAAGTCTTCTCTTCAGTCTTCGAGACGAGCGGTTCTCCAGGGTGTTGGTGTGACGACGCGTTCCAGCGATCTCGCATTGCCTGCCTGCTGATCTGTGGAGTGATCTGCAAGAGCTGTGTGTGTTTTCTCTGGGCACTTCGGCACTCTGCAGAGCTTTCCTCTCACAAAAAGAGCTTGCGCCTGGCACGTCTTTTTCAAGACGGTTCGCCCGTGCACTTCCGGGTGCGTTCGATCTCCGTTGCTTTCTATGGGCACATTCACTGCTCAATGTTTTTGGGCTTCAGCACGTTTGGGCAGTGTTTGCGGATGTATCATGTTCCCACTGCGGGAACGTGACCATCGCGATGTCGCGGTCGAGACTCAGTGATCCCCGTTCGTTTCGTTCACACTCCAGATAGCAGCGAGATGTCGATTGCCGCATCTCAAGGTGGGCTAGAGTCCTTTGGGGATGACGATTAGGCTGCGCTCCGCCTTCGGGTGTGTCAGCGCTGCCGGATCTGACCTTGAGTTGACAGCCATGTTATCTCGGGCAGCCGCGAGCCTCGGGCTGGTGTGGAAGCCGCCCTGTCATGAGCGCTCGTGGTTGCGCGATTGGTTTTGGGGGCGGCACCTGACAGCTGTTGGGCCCCGCCCCCAATGCATTTCGCTCCCGAGATGCATGAGGAGATCACGTGGTCCTGGAAGTCCCCGTGCTTCCCGTGACTGTTCGGTGGCCTCCTCCGCCTTCTCTGCCCTCGATGGGGCCGCGGCCACTGTTGAACACTCTGTTGAGCACTACGGTGTCCACGGAGGGCTTCGATGTGGCGTGGCTATCCTAAGCACCCCCCCCCCCAAAGCCTGTGGGCTCGTCTACTTCGGTGGCGTGGTCCTGCAGAGCTACGGGTGTAGGCCGCCGCCCCTTTGCACATGCATGAGGGTGGAGCCGACCCAGGGCTCTTCAATGAGTTGCGTGCCGCCACTGGTCCCACCCCCCGGGTGGTGAAGGTGGCCACACATTCCCTGGGTTGGGCGATGTCCACAGCCTCCCACGTCTGGGTCAGTCACACTGCCTCGCTGCCCCACCCGGGGTACGTCTGTGGCTTGAGTGACCCTGCGGGTCAGTTCCTAGGAGCCTGGCTACAGCTTCCGGGACTGTCCACTGGACTGGCTTGGCTACGCGATTCGTTTCGCGCAGGCTCCTCCCCGCTTCTGGGGAGTCCGCCCACCATGATGGGGCCTAATGCCCCAGTCATGCGTGCGGAGGTTGCCACCCTACTGGTGAAGGGTGCGATCGAGCCTGTCCCTCCAGCTGAAATGAACCCAGGCTTCTCAGCCCTTGCTTCATTGTACCCTAGAAAACCGGTGGGCTATGGCCAATCCTGGATCTGCCCGTCTGGGCGGGCATATCAGTACGCGGTCCTCCCATTCGGGCTATCTCTGTCCCCTCGCGTCTTTACGAAGATTGTCGAGGCAGCCCTTGCGCCCCTCCGGCAGCACAGGGTTCGCATCCTGAACTACCTCGATGACTGGCTCATAATGAGTCACTCTCGAGCGCAGGTTTGCGAACACAGAGATCTAGTGCTCCATCACTTAGCCCGTCTGGGCCTTCGGGTCAACTGGGAGAAGAGCAAACTTTGCCCCGTGCAGAGGATCTCTTTTCTCCGTATGGATATCGACTCGGTCGCCATGTGCGCGCATCTTACGAACGAGCGCGCGCAGTCTCTGCTGACTTTCCTCCGTCAAATCGAGAGCGAGAGTGCGGTTCCACTGAAACTATTTCAGAGGCTCCTTGGGCATATGGCATCTGCAGCCACGGTGACGCCGCTCGGATTGCTACATATGAGACCTCTTCAGCATTGGCTACGCGATCGAGTCCCGAGATGGGCATGGTGGTCTGGCACGCTCCAGTGACTCGGGCCTGCTTACAGACGCTCACCCCGTGGTCGAACCTCAGTTTTCTACGGACCGGAGTGTCCTTAGAACGAGTTTCCAGGCATGTTGTTGTATCAACAGATGCCTCATCCACGGGCTGGGGTGCCATGTGCAATGGACAAGCAGCCGCGGGCTCTTGGACAGGACCCCAGCACCTTCTGC
The DNA here is from genome assembly GCA_023566225.1 of Romanogobio albipinnatus. Classification (NCBI taxonomy): domain Eukaryota; kingdom Metazoa; phylum Chordata; class Actinopteri; order Cypriniformes; family Gobionidae; genus Romanogobio; species Romanogobio albipinnatus. The sequence goes on along the minus strand of CM042247.1, from coordinate 40,652,805 downwards.
ATGTCAATTGCCTCGAGTTGCTGGCAGTACGGTTTGCCCTGCACCGCTTCCGAGCGTTGCTGACGGTTCAACACGTACTAGTCCGGACAGACAACACGGCCATAGTAGCGTACATCAACCACCAGGGCGGTCTACGCTTCCACCATATGTCTCAACTCGCCCGCCATCTCGTCTTATGGAGTCAGAAGCACCTGAGGTCCTTTCGTGCTATCCACATCTCGGGAGAACTGAACCGTGCAGCCGACGAGCTCTCACGGTTTCAACCACTTCCTGGAGAATGGAGACTCCATCCCCAGACGGTCCAGCTGATTTGGGAACAGTTCGGCGACGCACAGGTAGATCTGTTTGCCTCCCACGACTCTTCCCATTGCAGCCTGTACTATTCCTTGACCGAGGGCACGCTCTGCATGGATGCACTGGCGCACAGCTGGCCGCGGGGCCTACGCAAATATGCGTTCCCCCCAGTGAGCCTTCTCGCACGAGTACTGTGCAAGATCAGGGAGGACAAGGAGCAGGTCATGTTAGTCGCCCCGTATTGGCACGGCCAGACCTGGTTCTCAGAACTGCTACTCCTTGCAACAGCCCCTCCCTGGCCTATTCCTCTGAGACCGAACCTCCTCACTCAGAGACGGGGCACCCTATGGCACCCGCGCCCCGGATTCTGAAAGCTCCACATGTGGCTTCTGGACGGGACGCGGCAGGTTTGAGTAGCCTACCCCCTGCGGTGGTCGCTACCATCACTTCCGCTAGGGCAGAGTCCACTCGGCATGCCTATGCGTTGAAGTGGAACCTCTTCGTCACCTAGTGTTCTTCCTGCCAAGAATACCCCTGGAAATGCCCGATCGGGTCCGTGCTCTCGTTCCTCCAAGAGGGGTTGGAGCGAAGGCTGTCTCCTTCCACCCTTAAAGTTTATGTGGCCGCAATATCTGCCCACCACGATCTCTTGGGGTCAAAAAGGTAAGTCAGCACAACCTGATCATCAGGTTCCTGAGGGGAGCGAGGAGACTGAATCCTCCTTGCTCTCCTCTCGTACCCACTTTGGACCTCTCAGTAGTTTTAAGTGCTCTGCAGAAGCCTCCCTTTGAGCCTTTGCGGTCAGTTGATATTAAGGTTATATCGATAGAGACAGCACTGCTGACCGCATTGGCCTCCGTTAAGAGGGTAGGGGACCTGCAGGCATTTTCGGTTGACGAAGCGTGCATGGAATTCGGACCGGCTAACTCTCACGTGATCCTGAGACCTCGGCCCGGATATGTGTCCAAGATTCCCACCACTCCGTTCCGAGACCAGGTGGTGAACCTGCAAGCGCTGCCTTTGGAGGAGGCAGACCCAGCCTTGGCATTGCTCTGTCCAGTACGCGCTCTCCGTGCTTACGCAGACAGGACGCAATGTTTCAGGACCTCAGACTAGCTCTTTGTCTGTTATGGTGGAGAGCGGAAGGGAAGAGCTCTCTCAAAGCAGAGGTTGTCTCACTGGATAGTGGACACCATTGTTTTGGCTTACCAGCAGCAAGGTCGACCATGTTCCCTTGGGGTTAGGGTCCACTCCACCCGGAGTGTGGCCTCCTCTTGGGCTCTAGCGCATGGTGCCTTGCTAACAGACATCTGTAGAGCTGCAGGCTGGGCGACACCTAACACATTCGCCAGATTCTACAATCACCGAGTGGAGCCAGTGTCCGACTATGTACTCGCCTCTACTAGTGGCTGGTAATGGACCAGGCTCAGGTGTCTTCGCTTGCTCGCCATTCCACTCCACGGACTGGATACATGCAATATTTTCCTCAGGTGAGCTTCCCCGAGAGCCCTGAGTTCCTCCAGCACTGTCGACGCCGACATCAGTTCAGTCTGCCCTTTTGAGCCCAGACCCTCATGTCCGGCCAGGTGCCCTGTGTGCATGGTTCCCCTCCGGCGACCCCCACACATGTATTTCCACCGTAAGCCTCCTCAGTGAGCAGGTGTCTTTCCCTTGGCAAGTCCCTGCCACCCATGGGGTTAAAAATCCACCCTCTGGCTGGTACCCCAGAGTTTTTCCATATGCAGCCCTCAGCGGGTCATATGTGTACTCTCTAAGTCCTCCCTACCTCCCATATCTCCACTGGAATATGCTTCCCAGTGTACCTTGGTAATCCTGTGATAAGTGAGAGTCCTTCGTCCGTACTAGTCTTACGACAGGGTACTCACACTTACGCAGGGCACTGGCAGACAGCCGAGTGGCGTTGTTGTATTGGGACCCCCATTCATTAGTCACTAACGTTACGTCGTAGTGACTGAAAGAAAGGGAACATCTCGGTTACGTATGTAACCCTCACTCCCTGAGGAGGGAACGGAGACGTAACGTCCCTTTGCCACCTCCGCTGTGCTGCTGGAACACGGAGTTCAGTCTTGGCTCCGCAGCAGTAACATAATGCGATGTTGCCAGCATACTTCCTTATATACCCATGTGGGTATATGTGGGACGGAGTTACACATGCAAATTCCGCATGCCCATGGCATTGGCACTTTAAATTCCAATTGTTAAATTCCTCAAAGGTAATTGGCTTCTAAACGAAACCCCCATTCGTTAGTCACTAACGTTATGTGTCCGTTCCCTCCTCAGGGAATGAGGGTTACATAAGTAACCGAGACGTTTCTCATGTCATTACCCCTTTAAAAAATATATGTTTTAAATAAGTAACTGCAAGTTATGTGTTTTCTCATTTATTGACTGACAGCTCTCCATGTTGAGAGAAATTGTGAGTAATGATGATGTTTGTAGTTCTAGACTAAATGTGAGCAGGCATTCAGATTCAGTATTCCTCAAAATCAATAAAAATCAGTGAAATACACAAATGTACTTTATGTATTTAATCTTACTTTTTTAACCATTGTCTTCACTGCTTTCGTTCAATGATCCAATTCAACCATACAAATAAGCAAAAATGACTGTTATCCGTTATATAAATTATATAAATTATTCTGCTATCCACAGGGGTTAAATCTTTTGACAAACTAAAAGACGTAAATGACATTTGTAAATAAAAGATACAGGTTGTACTGAATGCCAGCTTGCTTATTTTGCTCAAGATAAGGATTAATTAAGTCCACATGTTATGCAACCACAGGTCGAGAGCTGTCGTTTCCACCACGCAACTTTGCGATGCTGTTTGCAAACGTTCGTTGGACCTATGGTTTCGGGAAACACAGACTCGTTGAACTATGCTGATAACGACGGAACTTGCGACCTTAGTTGGCTAACTACGCTTTCGGGAAACACACCCCAGAATAGCAGCACAGCTGAAAGATTGTTTGAGCTGCGCCCTCTACTGTACATACATTTGCATTTCCTTCACCCTGAGGCTTATTCGTTTCACTTTTGATGCAATAGATCCTTTGCATTTGCGAAAAATATAACTAGGGATGCACAGAATCCAGGATTCGGGTTTGGCCAAATATTCGGCTTTTTGACGGGGTTCGGTTTCTGCCGAACCTCAGAATTTTTTTCCACCGAACCGAACCCTAGGCTTGCACTACGCGCGCAACGCTGGTCGAACTTAATGACGCCGCCATTGAAAGTGAAAATAAAACTCATGAACAGAAAACGTGGCAGTAGCTACTTTAAGTCAAAAGAAGGCGATTCAAGTCGAGCTACATGTTCAATTTGCAATGCCGATTTGTCTCGTGGTGGCAAGGACCCTAAACAACAGCCGCTGTTAAAACATTTGCGTATGAAACATCCGAAAGAATAAGAGTTGTGCATGAAGGAATCTACAGACAGCAGCCAAAATGTATTTTATTTTACCGTGCAAACAGCCGCATACAGATCAGATAAAATATAAATAAAAAGAATAAAATAAATAGGCCTACACTAAATATTTTTCACTTAAACAATTACCAAATTAAGATGACAAAAGGAAAATACACTGAATCCGTTTGAAGCTTTGAAGAACCGGAATTGTTTTTTTGGGGTTTTTTTGTCAAATAAAAATAGCAGGCCTAGGCTACCTCAATCCACACCTTGTATGTTTTTATTTTTTTTTACTAACATGTCTTAATAAAAATAGCAGGCCTAGGCTACCTCAATCCACACCTTGTATATTTTTTTGTTTTTTTTTAGTAACATGTCTAAGTGATGTGGGTTAGTCTGGAGCGCAGCCTGTTGACAGTTAAACCCGCGGCAGAAAACAACCTCTCAATCCTTCTGTCTTCGCAGCGCCTCCTGCGCTCTTTGTTATGCTGTTCTTTGAAATGACAGAGGACAACTCGGGCTAATTTTTCTACAAACCATCAGGAAACAGTGGTGAGAAGAACATACGCAACAATGTTTACTTTAGTAAACTTGACCAAAACCACACTATTAAAAGCCTTAAACAAGGCTTCAGATGGCACTGATGTCCTGGGAATACAGAGATAACGCCTCGCTAGAGCGGCCAGCCTCGGGAAGTGCCTTTCATTTGCTTTCCACCAGTCAGGAGCTTGTACTGCTGCTGTATTTTTCTGTCAAAATAGTCCCACACAGTAAGCTTTTCCATTGCTTCATTTTGCGAGATATATCTGGTTTGTGGTTGCACATATCGACGCGCTCCATGAGTGAACAAATAACAATATACAGCATATTTCTTATGCATCAAAAAAACAAAACAAAAAAAGCGTTAAAAACATTTAAACCGTTCAACTGATAATATTAATCGGTCAAAGTTCTTACTTTCGGTTAACGGTTAAATGGTCAATAGCATCCCTACACTGCTGTGGACATTGTTTACTTCATTAATGTGTTTACTGTGATAATGGACTAAGGATGGGAGTAGGATTCGGTATTCGGTTTCGGATTCGGCCGAACCCCAAAAATCTGGATTCGGTGCATCCCTAAATATAACTTTTTTTGGCCCCACTTTATATTAGGTGGCCTTTAGTACTATGTACTTACATCAAAAAATAAGTACAATGTACTTACTGTGCTCAAATTGTATTGCAAAACACTTATTGAGGTGGGAAACGGTTAGGGTTAGGGACAGGTGTGGTGGTATGGGTAAGTTTAGGGGTAGGGTTAGGTGTAAGGGAAGTGTCAACTGTGTAATTACAAATGTAACTGCAGAAATTAATTACAGATGTAATTACATGCAGGTATTTTTTTAAATGTAAGTACAATGTAAAAACATGTATGTACACAATAAGTGCATTGTATCAAATTATTAATTAAAATGTTAGTACATAGTAGTTAAGGCCACCTAATATAAAGTGGGTCCCTTTTTTTGTTATTAGAAAACAGACAAGCAAGCCTAACCCTGCTAAGAAAAAGTAACGCAAAAGTAACGTAGCACATTACATTCCATAAAAAGTAACTAAGTAATGCATTAGTTACTTTTTAAGGGAGTAACACATTACTTTTAAGTAAAGTAAATTTCCCCAATAATTAATATATATAAAGTTTAATTAATACTTTAAAGTCTATAATGCAGAGTGCAGTAAAGGTTTTGTCTACTGCTTACATCAGAGTCCTGCATGGGTCCGATTTTGTAAATCCGCACCCATCCATACACCCGCAGTGCTTAAAACCGCATCCGATCCATTTTCCGACGGCAGCACTAATTATAATCCGCACCCGACCCGCTTAAAATAGAACCGACACCCGACCCGCACCCGAAATAAAATCAGTTTAGCATATCACATTATAGACACACTTACAAAAGTGTTTATTGCCAGCATACAGAAGCACCCGTGCAGGACTCACATGGGTTGGGTAAATGTACATTTGGCAAGTTACTTCTCTACCACTGTCTAATCTTATATTTTCTACACACTGCCACTTGTCAGTTCAGAAAATAGTGCTGTGTAGAACCTGAAGTTATAAACTGAGCAACATGAAGGGAGTGCGCATGAGCTTCACAGCACGTGCATAAACAAGGCTTTATTCTCTTCTCTCTCTCTCTCTCTCTCTCTCTCTCTCTCTCTCTCTCTCTCTCTCTCTCTCTAATGAAAGTAAAAAGCTGATGAGATGTGATAAATGATCTGTGTTGTTGATCTGGTGGATATACTGTCATGCCAGGCTCTCTCCAGGGCTACTCTATCTGTCATGAAGGCAGGTATGGATTCGGTGGAGCGGGAGACTGAGAGAATGGAAGGTAAGAAATGGCATCAGTGCTGGAAGGAAGTCATTCACTATGATGCAGTGGACGTTTCTTCAATGCATGCATAAAAAAAAAAACACCTCATAATCATCTTGCCACTCTCATGTGGGAATGTCAGTTTATTTGCTCTAATGTAAATTCATTCAGCTGTGGTAATAATTACACATGTGGTGCATCATCTTGCTTTTGATAGAAATCATCCATTAACTTAAAGGGTTGCCATTTGTGCCCCTGAGGTTCAGCCGATGCCCTCTAGTGGCAGCTGCAATTAATCAAGCATGCCAGCATCCTCCAAGCCACACAAATGACAACATATATTTCTGTATTATCAATAACCTACAAGATAACACAGCAAGAAAACAGTCTGTGTGACCACAGGGCATCGGGGGGAAAGTGGGTCAGTAGTATTTCACAAAATATAATTAAGTGCTTATAAAAGAGAGGAGAGAAGATAGATTTTCTTTGTCCCTGAAGAAGTCAGCTGGCACAAAAAAGCTGTTTGCCTCTTTTTCTATCGATCGTGGGAAGTATTGATTTGTTGCTAAGCCGTGTGAGTTTGTTTAAGGTGGATCTATGGGGCGTTAGGCGAACTATCTTGCAGTGAAAAGCAAACAGACTTGATTATGGAAGGCCAGGACACTTTGTGGAACGTCCAGAGTCCAGATATTGTTTGAAATCCTCTGAGTGATTGAGTTTCAGAAGATCTTATTGCAAAACGGGAATGGACAAATATTCTTCCAGCGACTGCATAATAAATCGATCTTCTTTTTTTCCAGCAAGATTCCATAAGGTTTACATCATTTGGATTGAAGGAGCATTTGACAAGGTCAATCTTGATCTTCCTGTATTTTTTTTTTTTTTTTTTTTCATGAAATATTTATTTTGAAGTGAGAATTAAATTAAAGGACCGTTTTATATTTTACTCTTATATTGTCAGTTAATTTTGTGTTTAGGAATGATATCTTTTGTTTTCCCCTAAAGGGACTTTGTGATGGAAAAATATGAGATTAGGAGGGAAAAGTATATTTCAATGCTTTTGTGTTCTCTCACAAGAGTTTTGCGTTCCACAAAATATACTTTTTCCTCCCATCTCAGATTTTTTTCCATCACCATGTCCCTTTAGGGGGCTCCGTACTTTACTGTGACTGGGCAGACAACTTTTTGAAGACAAAGTCAGCATTGTGACTAGGCATGTACATGAAAATGTAAATTTTCAGTGCTGAAAAATACTATTTTCATATCAAACTCTTTTATCTTAATAGATCAAGGCAAATTAATTGCTAATGATATGAGCCTTTTAATGAACCTAGAGTGAAGTTTCATAATGATGTTTTTGAAGAAGGTGCTTTCCTCTAATAACCAGGTGATTTCAGACCCTATTATCCTTGACATCAATATTGTTAAAGGTAAAAAAAAAAAAAAAAAAAAAAAAAACATGAATATTTGTAGGCTGATTCCCCTGAAAAATACAACAAGCGTTATCAAAGTTTAGGCTGAGACTTTGTCCAAACAATGTCGGATGAGTTATTTATCTATTTATTCCGTTATTTTTTTCAATTCTGTTTGATGATGCAAGTGGCTCAGGAATTGCACACTTCCCCTTTAAGTGATGATAACGCTTAAAGAAGGTGTCATGTAACTCCACAAAAAGGGATGTGAAATAAAATCCATTTGATCTCAGTGGATTTTGATGCAATAGTAGACATGAGCTGAGAGAGAAGGATGACTTTGCTTTTCTCATCCACTGATATCTCTCCATCTATATTTTTTCTGTATAGCTGGCCACGCGGGATATGAGACTAAATTAAAGCTTTACTCATGCCATGGGCAAAGAAATGTGTGCTGAATAGCTCACCTGGACAAATCCACAGAGACCCCGGCAGTTAACATGTGACTGAGACTGGTTTGATGTCACTCTCTAGTTTTTTTTGTCAATCGCTGTCTGTTCTTTTCCTAGTTGCAATACTCATAAAAGCACAATTACTGAGTCATAAGAGCTGAAATAATCACATTCCTCACACCACTGACAAGGCAGAGTAGGCAGATAGCACTTAAAAGAAGCTTAATCTGACTTTATGAAAATTTTACATGAAATATTATTACATTTTTAAATAACCTTTTTCCATTGAAATATATTTTAAAATGCAACTTATTCCAATGATGTCAGAGCTGAATGTTCTGTGTCTTTAGTGTCACATGATGTTGAAAACAGTTGTGCTGTCTAATATGTTTATAGAAACTATGATACATAAGCTTTCCATTGAAGGGGGGAGGGGGGGTCTAATGCTATTTCATGCATTATTTACATTGTTGACGGAGTATTTCTGTGCAATAAACACTCCTTCAGGATTCGAGAGTTTTGGAAAACATTTTTCAAGTATTGCCCTGTATGACTTCATAAAGTGCGGAATTGCTTCATTGGGCACTTCTCCCGGATGAGCGCATGTGCACATCAACCAGAGCGAGAGCAAGAGTACATTAATAAGCTTCGTTCGGTTATTTTAACGGACTTCCATGTGAGAAACAGAGGCAAACGGCACATGACATACGTCATGACCAAACGTTAGCGATTGGTTATGGCAGATCCAATAGTTTTAAACTTCAACAGAGTACCCGCCTTCAAGGAAGTAAACGCTTGTGAAGATTGAATTTGTATTGTTTAATGTAATTTTTATTTAGTATTATTATGTTTTATTATTTTTCATTATTATTTGTATAGTGTACAATGTAAAGTCAGGCTGTTTCTGTACATGGATGAGCTATATTTGTTACAGGAATGTGCATACTTATGGAACATGTTTCCACGGATGCATACAGTAGCATGCATTTGTTCCATGATGTATTGTCAACTGATTCTTTATAAGGAAAGTGGATTGTGCAACATATGTAAGCATGATGTATACGCTCTATTTTAAACATAGGATGCATGTTTCTCTTCCTTCTAAGGAAGTCTCTTCCTAGTGAGATCCTCTGTTAGTAGTATATAACATCCAAATTGAGTGTCCTGCCTCAGACGGGAGAGAGAGACGGGAGACGGGAGACAGAGAAGGGAGGATGGAGAAGGGCGAGGGTAGAGAAACGGAGGAATGGAGAAACATACAGCTGGCATGAGACAAAAACTTTTCTATGTCTCTACTATGTCTGACACATAAAAATAATAAATAAGAGATCTCTTGGCAAATGACTGGTATCCGGTCCTGTGATTCAATCATAACGGGGACAAAGCTGAATTTTCAGATCAACAACTTGTCAATGGAGAGTGGCCAGACTCTCTGTACAAATGAAATGTACAGGAGTCTGGTAAGACCAGGCTAAAAATAACCAGCTTCCCAGATTGTTCAGCTTCCCAAATAACCCAGCGTTTAAGGAGACGGAGTTCTGCAAGTGTGTTTGTTTGTTCCCTGTCACAAAACCACAGGCGGTGAGTGAAACTGCATAAAATGGCTGTGTTTTGTTGGCAATCAACACGTATTAGTGCATATAATGTAAACAACACGAACGTATAGTGAATCGAAAGTTATCCAGGAATAACGTCATGACTCTGTAGCTCCGCCCACTGCACGCTTGCACGAACTTGGCTATTTTCAGAAAGAATCGGTACAGCGTATCTGTCTTTTATAAATATGATAAAACTAAAGACTCTTCGGAGATATGAAGGATACAATACCACTCTATAGGTACTCAATATTAACATGAGACTGAAACTGTGTGTTATGTACGCTTTAAGGATGCATTAAATTGATCAAAAGCTACTGTAAAATGATTTATATTGTTACAAAATATTTATATTTCAAAATAAATGTTGTTTTCAGCACTGATAATAATAAGAGACATTATTAATAATCAAGCACCAAAGTAGCATATTAGAATGATTTTGTGACACTGAAGAATGAATTAATGGATGCTTTGATCATAGCCTTGGTGAAACTTCTTTCAAAAACATCAATAAATCGTAATTATTCCAAACATTTTACTGTTAGTTTATATGATTTATTTTATTTTTGCAATATTATTGTTACTGTTATTATTGCAAAACAATATAAATAACAAATATATAATGATATTATAATGGTTTTCCAGTACCCATCTAGATAGCTTCTCATTGACAATCTTGGATCCACAAACTACAAACTGAAGATAGAATTAGCCTTCATTCATTATCACACTAATCAAATTGTTCACAAATAAAGATCTGTTTTAAAAACAGAACAAATCTGACATTGTGACATTTTAGGCTAATCCAGCTATAGTCAGGTCACTTAGTCAAGATTTACTCTGTGGGTTGATCTTTTTTGTTTTTTTTAGTTTTTTTGAGAAAAGATTGATTCTGTTCTAAAGCTGGATTTGTTTGGAAAGGGATATTGGCCAAGCACTGAACTAATAGTTACAATTACAACTTTGCTGTTAAGTGTGTTGGCTTAAGCAGGTCCTGAACTGTCTGTTTTCTGAGAATGAAAGGTTGATGAAGATGCTAATACTAGCATCGATAGAGTGCTGGTCCACAGGTTCATCTCATCGCCCTTCAGCTGAGTTTATTATTACCTGTGTTTTTTGTTTGTCTACTGAGAGAGATAAACTGCATGAGGTTGTGGTTTACATTTAAGAGGTATGAAAGAGCAATCTCTGAGCAATACAATTTACAAATTAATGGCCTGATTTCACTCATTTTAAATACACCACTGTTTAAATCTGGGATTGGTTGGTATTTTATGTTTGAAAGGTCTCTAAGAAATTCAAAATACAGTAAAAACAATCATATTGTGAAATAAGATTACAATTTAAAACATTTTTTGTTTAATGTATTGTAAAATGTAATTTATTCCTGTGATGTAAAGTTGAATTTTCAGCATCATTACTCCAGTCTTCAGTGTCACATGATCCTTCAGAAATCATTCTAATATGCTGATTCGATGATCAAGAAACATTTCTGATTATTATCCATGTTGAAAACAGTTGTGCTGCTTCATATGTTTGTGAAAACCGTGATCATTTCAGGATTCTCAGGAAGTTGAAACATTTATGAAACATATGATATATATGACATATTTATGAAATTAAATATATTTAGATTTGTTTTAAATAATTAATTTTCAAGGCTCATTGATGCACACGGGAGCGAAAGCTGTCCTGTGTGGTCCGTTCAAACAGACGAGCTACTGTAGCTCAAATTGCTCAAGAAGTAAATGCTGGTTCTGATAATAAGGTGTCAGAATACACAGTGCATCACAGTTTGTTGCGTTTGGGGCTGCATAGCCGCAGACCAATCAGGGTGTCCATCCTGTCCACAGTTGAAAGCACCAATAGTGGGCACGTGAGCATCAGAACTGGACCACGGAGCAATGGAAGAAGGTGGCCTGGTCTGATGAATCACGTTTTCTTTTACATTACATGAATGGTGTGCGTCGCTTATCTGGGGAACACATGGCACCAGGATGCACTATGGAAAGAAGGCAAGCCGGCGGAGGCAGTGTGATGCTTTGGGCAATGTTCTGGGAAACCTTGGGTCCTGCCATCCATGTGGATGTTACTTTGACGCTTACCACCTACCTAAGCATTGTTGCAGACCATGTATACCCTTTCATGGAAACGGTATTCCCTGGTGGCTGTGGCTCTTTCAGCAGATAATGCGCCTGCCACAAAGCAAAAATGGTTCAGGAATGGTTTGAGGAGCACAACAACGAGTTTGAGGTGTTGACTTGGCCTCCAAATTCCCCATATCTCAATCCAATCGAGCATTTGTGGGATGTGCTGAACAAACAAGTCAGATCCATGGAGGCCCCACCTCGCAACTTGCAGGACTTAAAGGATCTGCTATTAACATATTGGTGCCAGATACCACAGCACACCTTCAGGGGTCTAGTGGAGTCCATGCCTCGACGGGTCAACGCTGTTTTGGCAGCAAAAGGGGGACCAATATTATATATTGCAGATATACACTCACCTAAAGGATTATTAGGAACACCATACTAATACTGTGTTTGACCCATTTTCGCCTTTAGAACTGCCTTAATTCTACGTGGCAAAGATTCAACAAGGTGCTGAAAACATTCTTTAGAAATGTTGGCCCATATTGATAGGATAGCATCTTGCAGTTGATTTGTGGGATGCACATCCAGGGCACGAAGCTCCCGTTCCACCACATCCCAAAGATGCTCTATTGGGTTGAGATCTGGTGACTGTGGGGGCCATTTTAGTACAGTGAACTCATTGTCATGTTCAAGAAACCAATTTGAAATGATTAGAGCTTTGTGACATGGTGCATTATCCTGCTGGAAGTAGCCATCAGAGGATGGGTACATGGTGGTCATAAAGGGATGGACATGGTCAGAAACAATGCTCAGGTAGGCCGTGGCATTTAAACGATGCCCAATTGGCACTAAGGGGCCTAAAGTGTGCCAAGAAAACATCCCCCACACCATTACACCACCACCACCAGCCTGCACAGTGGTAACAAGGCATGATGGATCCATGTTCTCATTCTGTTTATGCCAAATTCTGACTCTACCATCTGAATGTCTCAACAGAAATCGAGACTCATCAGACCAGGCAAAATTTTTCCAGTCTTCAACTGTCCAATTTTGGTGAGCTCGTGCAAATTGTAGCCTCTTTTTCCTATTTGTAGTGGAGATGAGTGGTACCCGGTGGGGTCTTCTGCTGTTGTAGCCCATCCGCCTCAAGGTTGTGCGTGTTGTGGCTTCACAAATGCTTTGCTGCATACCATAACGAGTGGTTATTTCAGTTAAAGTTGCTCTTCTATCAGCTTGAATCAGTCGGCCCATTCTCCTCTGACCTCTAGCATCAACAAGGCATTTTTGCCCACAGGACTGCCGCATACTGGATGTTTTTCCCTTTTCACACCATTCTTTGTAAACCCTAGAAATGGTTGTGCGTGAAAATCCCAGTAACTGAGCAGATTGTGAAATACTCAGACCGGCCCGTCTGGCACCAACAACCATGCCACGCTCAAAATTGCTTAAATCACCTTTCTTTCCCATTCTGACATTCAGTCAGGATATTGTCTTGACCAGGACCACACCCCTAAATGCATTGAAGCAACTGCCATATGATTGGTTGATTAGATAATTGCATTAATGAGAAATTGAACAGGTGTTCCTAATAATCCTTTAGGTGAGTGTGTATATATATATATATAGTCTGTGTGTGCACTCAAGGCAACAGCTGAAGTTCTGCTATAAGGTTTGTGACCTCATAATACAATATGATACCATGTTTGCTTTCAATAAGGACAGAAAAATTACAAGATACTGGTAACTTGTTGTGTCGTGCCTGGTGTGAGTGGAGATTTCAGACAGGAGTCCATCCTGACATTACTGCAAAAAAATAAAAAATAAAAAAAGGACCGAAAAACACTGAGAGAATCTTTCCAACACTATGAGAGAGACAGCTAGAAGAAATGTGTGCCATGGAAGTGAACTATGGTTACACAAATATGCCCACTTTAATGAGATTTTGGAGAAAGATGGATATTTGCTATCAAACAGCAGCTGGAGATGCGACCTCTTGGTCAATACAGCATCTCCCTAAGGAGACAGACAGTTGGAGTCATAATTAGCCAAGTAATGAACAATGAAAATGACACACTCTTTACTTTTTTTTGGTTTTACTCTCGTGGTCATGCGAGAGTCGAGGCATATATCGCTAACCTGTAATGTCAAGACACCTGAGGAAAAACTTTATTGAAGTAACTTTCACAGCGCCTCTGGGTAATTTAGCCAGAAAGTGGAGAGCGTAACGTCGGCCTCAGAAAGTGAGTGCAGTAAAGGAAAGTAATGAAGCGTTGCGTGATTGCTATAGTTTAACACATGCCAAACCTCTTACAGGCCTTTATCACCACACTGCAGCTCCTCACTGAAACACAGCTTCAAAGCATATAGAGGCCCATTATTATGATGGACTCCCCAAAGTGTTTGTGTGGACGTGTGTGTCTGTAAGAAACAAAAGTAGTGTACTGTCATGTGTGGATATGTCCATGTGGGTGAAATTCTGTCCTTAAACCCATGGCCAGATCACTTGTATCAGACTGGTACAGAGAGACAGCGGAGAGAAGGCCAATCCCCTGACCAGAAACCATGTCCAATAAGGAACAGGCTGTCTTCAACAGATACACACACACACGCATTCATTGTCAGCACATTTGCTCCAATGTGTATGGCCCTGTGCAATGTCCAAGCTGCAATACAGGCCAATTAAAAAAGGCAGAGAACATGTCTAGACTCCACACACAGCAGTTCTCAGAGATGAGGGACAGAGCAATCTACTGTCACAACTGCAACACCTGAACTCTCTGTGGTCACAGTCACATCCAGGGCACACTCAGCAGATCTTCTGGTGTGCTGCTCTGTTCAGATAACATGTACTCTCAGTATGGCCAAAAAAACAACAACAAAAAAAGTCTGTGCAAAAGTCTTAGGCACATTAATATTTTCACCCCCCAAAATCAAAATGGTTTTAAGCCAGTTATTTATATATTGTGCTGTATTGTGTCAGTAGGAAATATCAGTTTGCATTGCCAAACATTTATTTAGCCACTAATTGTTATAATCCGTGAGTTTTTTGTATGCACAAAGAGTCTGACAACAGCCGGTGCTCCACATGCAGAGCTGATCTCACCATCATCGTGTATGTCTGGGAATACATAAAGAAACAGAAAAAACGGAGACGGACTAAATCCAGAAGAACTGTGGCAACATCTCCAATATGCTTGAAGAAACCTTTTTGGCAGCAAGCCCAACAGATGGGTTTGGTTCAAACGGGGATAAAAAGTACCCCATGCCCACAGTTAAATATACTGCTGGATCTTTAATGTTGTGGGTCTATTTTTTTTTTTTGCTGGAGGTCCTGGACATCTTGTTCAGATACATGGTATCATGGATTCTAGCGAATACCAACAGAATGGGCCGTGATCGGGTCTTCCATCAGGACAATGATCTAAAACAAACAAAATCAACATTAAAAAAAAAGTCACTGAGCACAAAATTAAGCTTCTGCCATGGCCATCCCAGTTCCCTGACCTGAGCCCTATAGAAAATGAGTGGGGTGAACTGATGAGAAGAAGCACCAACATGGATCTGTGAATCTGAAGGATCTGGAGAGATTCTGTATGGAGGAATGGTCACTGATCTCCTGTCAGGTGTTCTCCAAACTCATCAAGCGTTGTAGAACAAGACTCAGAGCGTCTGAGAAAGACTCAGGGTGCCAATAATTCGATTCAATTCAATTTCACTTTATTGATGGAACTTCTTCCAAAAGTTGTCTTGCATCTCACAGCAGGACCGTGCACAGACCTTTTGAAGGGCATGTGCTGAAACTGAAAAAGGGCACCCCCTCTGTTCACCCGCCCCTAACACTTTATTATCAAACACACATGACATGCTTTATTTACATTTGAAGATTTGAAGATGAAGATTTTCACTATTTTTATTGGGGGAAAAAAATGCCTTTTCGAATTTCTGTGTGATGGGAAAATGAAGTAGAGCAAGTTCGGCAAAACGTGGATTCGAACCGTGATCAATTTGCGTCAAAACTTCAAGCCATGCGCTTTACCCCTGCACTATCTTGGATATCATTTACATGGTGTCTTCTGCCATTCTAACTGACCCAACCAGACCTTCTGTGAAAAAGACGGCCTATTTGCACTTAATGTAACGACAACATTACTTTAACCATGTTTTACTACACATGTGAAAACGAGAGAGTATAGAGATTCAAAAATTAGCGAATATGTGCATATATCAACAACGTAAATGAATTAAACATGCGACCATGATATTATTACATGTTAACAAATTAATTGTATTAGCAATCATAAATCAAAGAATACATTTCTAAGAAATATATTTTACCTAGATGACCTTGATCACTCAAGTCACTTTGTGTAAGTTCCAGTAGGAAACGGCGTGGGCGCTCTTGACGGTCTATGGGCGCACCTTTGCTTATTTATGATTTTTCGGTGGCAAAAACAAATTAAATGTGGTTGTATTACTTATCAATATATTATTAACATTTTACAAAAGTCAAACTCAAATGCAGTTACCAAAACTATTGATTTATTGAAGCAGGAACAAAAAACACTACCACCAAAAAAAGGGCACTTCGGAGTGTAAGGGCAAAAAGGGCATGTGCTCTGCACAGGTTGAGCCCTACCTGTGCACGTGCCTGTCTCACAGAGTTTACTGTCTCACAATAATTCATATCGATACACATCCACAACGAATTAAAAAACACTACAATAGACACCACTTGAAAAAAATAATAATAATAATAATACACATCCAGCTGCAGTGCAACGCTTAGGTCTCTTCAGAATCGTGGTTTATTCATTTTACTGACTGATGAACAAAAGATTTCCGGAATCTGTTCATTCTAGCATATGGTAATAAATATGTTGCATATAAAATATGGGAAGAATCAGACATAATTGTGGCCAACGTGAACTAGAGAAAACTATTTATTTCATAATGCGAGTTTCCCCCCACTTTAAATTGTTTTACTTCAATGAAAGGTTAGAATTTCATGATTTATTTTTGCCACTTGCCAATGGATGGATAGGTGGTTTACTGGACTAATTCAAAAAGAGCCCACCCAAAGTCTGTGATACTATTGTCCCCTGGATTTTTTGTTTTGTGCCAGTCACATCTCTAAAGGGCTTTACAGCAAAATGTGTTTACCCAGGTGAAGCCAGAAAACACTCCATCTGGCAGAGCTTGGCTGTTAGCCGGTAGCCTACTGCTAACTGATTGACTTCTGCACCAACGCTTTTCCTCCCACTTACTGTATCAACTGATATGACACTTCTGATGAGTACTGTGGTGTTAATTGTTAATATGTGCCAACTCAGTGGTTCCCAACCCTGTCCTGGAGTACTGCAGCACTGCACAGTTATGTAGATGACTCCCTAATCATCAGCTTGTTAGTAAGACCTAAGATAGGTGTGTCAGATAAGACAGACATCCAAAATGTGTGTTGGGGGTACAACAGCACCAGGGTTGGGCCAACTGACATATACAAACACCATTTCTGTAATATTTTAAAATGACAAAAATAGTATTATTGTTCTGTTATATAACATATCAGGGGCATAGGATGAAGGCTGGTGTGTCCCTACAAAAACTGAATGTAGGAAACACTGCTGTAGGACACTGTAAATAAATAAAGGAGATCATTACTTAAAAACAAGCTCTATAACTGATGAAAAAGCATTACCTAAATCCCAGGAATTAGCTATGTGGTAAACAACAAAGCTATGTGCTTGAAAACATATGGCCTGTCATTAAAATATATGGGATAGTGCTAACAGTTTGACGGTGTTTATTACTGCCTGGTGGTGGCAGAATTTATGTACTGCAACTTTAAAGAGTGCTGATAAACCCAATATCTCACAGCAGATCCGTTTCCGTTTCAAGTGAAAGCGATTACAAGGCCAAAAGTACATTTTAGAAACTAATGTTCGATTCTGACAGGGGAGGTTAGACTCGTCCCCGCCTCGACTTCATTATTCTGCCACATACTTTATCACCACCTTCTTCTCCCCAAAAAGAAAATGATGATACTTTATCAAAACCTCCACGCATGCTAATAGGCTAATTTGTCTGTTTACGGCCTCCTGCAAACAAACATGTGTGGAACATTTGTATCCATAACCAAATACATGCCTGCGATTTCACCTATCGATACAGCCTTCCCGACTGCGACAGTAATTAAGGTGAGGGCACGCACTCATTACCGGCCACTGATGAGGGTGCCCGTCGGTCGTTTATGGGCTCGGGTCGGCACAACAGGCTGTGCGCCGTGGGGGTTCGACTTCGGATATAATGACCAAAGGGGCCACATGGGTTTTTTAAAATATTCTTTGCAGTCAGCATGGAAGGACAGCTCTCGACAGATGTGCGGCCCATTAGAGAAGCTCCACTTCCTCCCTCAATCTCTCCTGTCCTCCAGCTCCCTCCTCTCAAATGAAGCCTGTCTTCCAAGCTGTCTGAGGGAATGTCAAGGTAAACAAAATTATGCCAACAGTAAACATGTAAGGATTCCGCTCTGAGTGCCATGACGGCATCCGCGATGAGCTTGTGCCGGCCCATAATGCTCATAATGTACTTTTTAGAGCCTGTACTTGAAAAACTTCTGTAAAATGACTCTGTTTTGGTCATTTATAGCAGTGACAAGTAGCTACTTTCTTTTCTTGTTCAATAGAGCGCTGCAGAGATGGCATCTTTTTGGCAAACAAACCCAGAAGTTCCCAATAGGATTTGTCCATTGTCTTTTGGATTAATGCAGAAAATAAGCTGTGTGATATACAATATACACATAAATATTATCGGCCCCCAAAACCCATATTGGTCGGGCTCTAATGCTGGTTGAAAGTCTCTTCACATCCTGATAGCAACCACTAAGTCAAGTCATCTAAATGTATGTAGATGTCTCATCTGTGGAAGACGTAGGACCATAATATGTTCGTCCAATCATTGCATTCAGTCCGAGTTTGAGTCATAGTTTGCAAGAGCATGATTATAAACACAACAAGGCTGAGAAAGTGGACTAGAGAGTAGATTGACATGTGAATTTGTCCTCTGCATTTAACCAATCCAAGTTAGGACACACACACCCAGAGCAGTGGGAAGCCATTTTTTGCTGTGGCGGAGAGATTATGTATTAGGTGCCTTGCTCAGATTTCCTGCTGGTATTGAGAATCAAACCCACAACCTTTGGGTTACCAGTCTGACTCTCTAACCATTAGGCCACGATCTGTAGTACCATTTAACCCCTTGTTAGCAATCATATTTTTAGGACAAGTAAAGCCTTAAAAAATCTCAAGAGTATGTTACTGAAGTTATAGAATATGACTATGAAAATATTTTGAGCTTGTGTTGATCACAGACCTTAAAGGTTGGTACATACTTCGCAAGAACAAAGAAATGTGTTTGTTTTCTCGAGGTGGCAAGAACAAGAACAAAGTTCGTTCCGGCCAGGACATTCCATACTTCACGAGAAAAGCAGGTGCCGAACATTTCCATTTCTCTGCATTACCTTAAATTTCTGCCGCCAACTTTACATTTCTGACCAATCACACAATAGTTCTCGGACACCCACAAGAAAAAAGTTCTGCTCAGATGATGTGTCGAGAACAAAATGACGTCAAAGTGATTGAGAACTTTTTTCTCTGTTCTTGCGGAGTATGTAATGACCTTAATGCCGGCAAAATTAAGATAAATTTTTTTCTGAAAAAAAAAAATGTATTTATTTTTTTAACTGACTTCGGGACACTCTAAAAAATGCTGCCCATGTTTGGGTCAAAAATGGACAACCCTTACGAAAAATTTTATTCAAGTGTGCTGTTAGTATACTTATTTTAATCTAAAAATAAGAAAGTATGCTTTCAGTCTACTTTTTATGTACTTCTCAGAAATATATTTAAAATTGCATTTAAGTATACTGTACATATACTGACAGAAAGGTCTAAGTATATTTGGACTATACTTGTACTCAATCTTTTGATCAAGATATACTAGGCTTGTAGTTGTGTTTACTTTTTATTTTGATTGAGTAGCCTATTAAATACTTTGTTCACATAGTTTTACCTACTATCTTATAAACTTACATTGTTTGAAAATATTGATTTATAAAGAAAACTAGTAGTTTACTGCACTATTGGATACATCTATACTGATGCTGTATAACTCAGTCACTGACTATAGTACATGACTGTAGCTTTCAGCCAGGAGATGTCGTCAGGTGGCATCCAACTTCATATAAATTCATATAGTCACTTCATATAAACTTCATATAGTATCGAGTATACTTCAAAGTGTACTTTCATAAACTAAAAAATGTAAAAAGTATTTTACTAGTAAACTAGTATACCTAGAAGTTCACTTGTAGTATAGTTGCAGTACAAACAAAAAAACTTTGTGTACTCAAAGTTTACTACTGTTAAAGTACACTTAAAAGCTTATACAAAAATTGGGGTCAATATAGTCCCAAGTTGTATTGAAAAAGTACACTTACAAGCAAACTTCAAGTACACTGATATTAGTATGCATACTACATAAAGTATACTTAAAACTTTGGACTTTACTTAAGTATACTTAATAAAATGAACTTGAAGTATACAAATTTTTTAGGGAACCCCAACCATTGGGTTTAAAAATGTAATCAAAAAATGTAAACCAATGTGTGGGTTTGTCCATATGTGACCCAAACATGGGTTGAAATAACCCAGCATTTTCAGACTGTAAAATGGAACCATAAGATGTTAAACTGCAAACTCACTTCTGGGTTTTGGCTTACAAAAATATATCATCAATCATTGAGGCACTCTATAGCCACCAATCTGTGAGTGATATTGTTCGCAACAATTTGTAAAGCACTGTGAAAATAGAAATACCGCTGTGAGGTGTCCACAAACATTTCAGCACAATTACAATAACAAATGTAGCACAAACGATGACAAATAGGAAAATAACTACCCTGATAGCACCACACATTCATCCGCTCTACACCTGCCATCTAATCATCCAGTCTGAACCTGGCTCTACACCAGCTTGATATCTCAATTGTTGAAAAACACCTCCACATTTCTGATAAACCTTCTGCTCACATATATTGTTTTAATATAATCTGTCATTGAAATGCCTGGGAAAATCTGAGTCATTTTCACTGACTTTAGCAAGCGGAGGAAGTAAAACTTAAAGGGTTAGTTCACCCAAAAATGACAATTCTGTCATTAATTCCTCACCCTCATGTTGTTCCAAACCCGTAAGACCTTCGTTCATCTTCAGAACACAAATTAAGATATGTTTGATGAAATCCGAGAGCTCTCTGACCCTCCATAGTCAGCAATTTAATTAACACTTTCAAGGTACAGAAAGGTTGGAAAGACATCGTTAAAATAGTCCATGTGGCACAATGAGAATACTTTTTGTGAGCAAAAACAAACAAAAATTTAGTTCTGGCCTGTGTCAGACTCTTAAGCAGTTTACGTTGTAAATACAGTGCAGCTCCTGTCAACATCACACGCACAACGCAAACTGCGTAGGAGACTGGCATTGGCTAGGACGAAATTGTTGAATAAAGTCGTTATTTTTGTTTGTTTTTGCGCACAAAATGGATTCTTGTCGCTTCATAACATTAAGGTTGAACCACTGGAGTCACATGGACTATTTTAACAATGTTTTTCCTACCTTTCTGTACCTTGAAAGTATTAATTAAATTCCTGTCTATGGAGGGGTCAGAAAGCTCTCGGATTTCATCAAATTATCTTAATTTGTGTTCTGAAGATGAATGAAGGTCTTAAGGGTTTGGAATGACATGAGGGCGAGTAATAAATTACAGAATGTTCATTTTTGGGTGAACTAACCCTTTAAAAACAGCATGCAGATTCCATCACATAAGACGCAGCAGTAGCAATTGCTTTAACACCACACAGGAAGCATGACATACCCTGAAAATCCATTTTAAAAATGCAGATATTATATGTGTATCTCTTTAAATATTCCATATTAATTTCTTTGCATATTTTAGCATATAAAAGTGTGAAATACCGCACTGCATTAACTCGCTGTTTGTTCTATTAATGCAATTCAAATGAATCATGAAGATTATCTTTACCAGTTACTTCACAGATTTGGTAGCTACATGCAAGCAGCAAAGGGATTCAGAAACATAATTATGATTAAAAGAGAAAACTAACCACCCAATAGACACTCTGTACTGAAGTTTTGCATTAAAGGGATAGTTCACCCAAAAAATTTAATTATTTTATTATTTGGAACGGAAAATAATTAGTTCTATTTAAGACAGACCCAGATTTCTTCTCGGTAACAATGGAATAAAAATGGAATAGAAAAACCTACAACTCATCTAAAAGATGACCTGTCAGATGGTGGAGTATGCAGATAAAATGTACAGTTTGCGAGTGGGAAAGAAGTCTTTCTTTTTTTTTCAGCTACTTTTTCTTCCTCTCTTTGTGCCCTGTTGCCCCCAACTAGACAGCTATGTTATTCTGGATGTTGTTTTCCCTTCTCTTTTCTTTTCTTTTGCCCTCTCTCGCACTTTATTCACTCCTCTCCCCTTCCTCTCATCTGTGAAAGACAGAAAAGAACCCTCTCATGCACCCCTTATGTCTCTCGTGTGCAACATGAGCGAGGATCAATCCATGTCATGAGGCAAACAGTTAGAAGAGACGGTAGTGTGACGTTGACACCCTCCCCTTCACATGACCTGTATTGGTTAACCTCTTGTTCCCCAAGCTCTGGATTCAAAAACACAGCTGAGGGTGTCTGTGAGCATGTGTATGATCTGTCATATCTGACACGTTTCAAATAGACTTCCACATACATGTATGTGCGTCTCTTTTGCTGTTTGATGTTGCTAGGAACAACCTCTTCTTGTCAGTGCAGTACATCTGTGATGGTTACATTTGAATACAGAAAAACAGTGCCGCGTTGCCTTTAGAATTGTCAAACCCAAGTACTTTTTAAATGCTAAAAATTATTTGAATTTAGTTTGTTATGCATACATTGCGAAATCTAATTAGATTAAATTTAGGAGGTTTATGACCACTGGGATATATTAGGCAGCAAGTGAACATTTTGTCCTCAAAGTTAATGTGTTAGAAGCAGGAAAAATGGGCAAGGGTAAGGGTTTGAGTGAGTTTGACAAGGGCCAAATTGTGATGGCTAGACGACTGGGTCAGAGCATCTCCAAAACTGCAGCTCTTGTGGGGTGTTCCCGGTCTGCAGTGGTCAGTATCTATCAAAAGTGCTCCAAGGAAGGAACAGTAGTGAACCGGCGAGAGGGTCATGGGCAGCTAAGGCTTATTGATGCTCGTGGGGAGCGAAGGCTGTCCCGTGTGGTCCAATCAAACAGATGAGCTACTGTAGCTCAAATTGCTCAAGAAGTTAATGCTGGTGCTGATAGAAAGGTGTGAGAATACACAGTGCATCACAGTTTGTTGTGCATGTGGCTGCATAGCCGCAGACCAGTCAGGGTGCCCATGCTGACCCCTGTCCAACAGTGGGCATGTGATGTGAGCATCAGAACTGGATCACAGAGCAATGGAAGAAGGTGGCCTGGTCTAATGAATTACATTTTCTTTTACATCACGTGGGTGGCCGAGTGTGTGTGAGTCGCTTACCCGGGGAACACATGGCACCAGGATGCACTATGGGAAGAAGGCAAGCCGGTGGAGGCAGTGATGCTTTGGGCAATGTTCTACTGGGAAACCTTGGGTGCTGCCATCCATGTGGATGTTACTTTGACACGTACCACCTACCTAAGCATTGTTGCAGACCATGTACACCCTTTCATGGAAACGATATTCCCTGGTGGCTGTGGCTCTTTCAGCAGAATAATGTTTCCCTGCCACAAAGCAAAATTGGTTCAGGAATGGTTGCAACACTGAGGAGCACAACTTGGCCTCCAAAGTCCCCAGATCTCAATCCAATCGAGCATCTGTGGGATGTGCTGAACAAGCAAGTCCGATCCATGGAGGCCCCACCTCGCAACTTACAGGACTTAAAGGATCTGCTGCTAACATCTTGGTGCCAGATACCACAGCACACCTTCAGGGGTCTAGTGGAGTCCATGCCTCGATGGGTCACGGCTGTTTTGGCAGCAAAAGGGGGACCAACACAATATTATATCATAATGTTATGCCTGATTGGTGTATATATAACCCCTCCTATTCAAACCGCCCGCTCTATGCAGGACTCGAACCCAGGTCTGCCGGCGTAAGAGTCGGAGGCTCTAACAAGGAGGCTAAAATCTGCAACCTCAGTTGTTAGACTTTTTAATAATGTTAAAAGTATTATGAACCAATATGGTAAAAATCAGCAATTGAAAAAAAAAATATATATATATATATATATATGTGTGTGTGTGTGTGTGTGTGTGTGTGTGTGTGTGTGTGTGTGTGTGTGTGTGTGTGTGTGTGTGTGTGTGTGTGTGTGTGTGTGTGTGTGTGTGTGTGTGTGTGTGTGTGTGTGTGTGTGTGTTCTGGAGTTGCCATTTAATTACATAAAAAAAATTAGAATAAGGAGAGAGCCTCATTATATCATATCTAGGTATGCAACCGTATCCACTTTTTTTATAGATCAACAGCAAACTCCACACTGCCTTAGATGAAGTTTACTACACATTCTGAACCTGGAACTCAAAGCCGGGAACGGTTTGATCTCACTTTAGCTGTGAGAGTTTGACAAGCAGTCTAGTTTAGTAAACAGCAGAATTGTTTGGCCCCTGCCTTTGCTTTGTTGCGTACTGAAGCTTCAGGATGTGTGACAAGACTTTTTCATTCTGCTGTTTCCATAACATATTAAAGTCAGTATTCTCTTCCTTTCTGCACGACCTTCCCCAATCAATAGCTCGCTAAAAATGCTATTTCCATCTCCGAGTCACTCAAAGGGACCCTTCGCCAGGCGGGGGAGGCCACATATCATTCCAGCTCTTGTACAGCAACAGATGAAAAATCTGATCCGACTGTCAGCTGGTGATATTGACTACGAGTGAAGATGTGATCATTTTGTATTAACACAAAAACACACACCTTCTGTCAGCCCGACTCTGGGAAATGAATGCCTTCACAGTGCACTTAAGAAAAATATAGAGCCGCTGCTCATTTGCCACCTCCCGACAAAGAGGTGCATGCCAATCACGGCCTGGTAATGACTTTCAAAGGAGGCATATGATCCCTGGAATTAGATTAAAGTCATTATTTTACAAGAATGCCTTTTTTCTTTGAGCTTGAATCCTGCTCCCTGCCCTTTTTAGCCTATTTATTACTATTGGAGACGTTGTTGTAATGAAGCGCAGGGTTTGGCATTTTAAATATCAATTTCTGCCAATTACACTTGTGGTGCTGAATGGGAATAGATAAAAGCGGAGACAGGAAGGGCTCTGGAAAAGATCTGACTGTTATCATATATAAGACACTGCTTAGCTCTGACAAGAGTGAGGACAGCAATGTCTTTAGCCTCACAAAATACAGAAAAAGTTTCAATCAAATATGTATCAATGCTATGGTTGGATGTTTCTGTCATTATTTACTAACCCCTAAAGGCATTCCAACACTGTGTTTCTTTCTTCTGTGGGACTCCATGTTTTTCCATGGGGTTCAATGTTGTTTGGATCCTAATGTTCAAAGTATCTTTGCATTTTCAATAACTTTTTGTCTTATTTTCTAGTTATATCAACAACCTTCTTAACCCTTAAATGCATGAATGTTTTGCCAATTATTATTACATATTCAGGTCTTTAGTGACCCGGATCTATATCTAACAAAGCTGGATCTCTACCTGTCACGATAATATAAAACCCTCCTGATATTAGAGTAGCAATTACAGAAGAATAAAATCAAGCATATTCCGTTACCTTTTGGAGCTTGGAAGGGTGTAGTTTGAGCAGATGTATCTGTCCTCATCAGAGCTCATTTCCCAGTACATTCAGCATCTGCCTCATATTCGCCATCTCAAACATATTTTATAATTTTCAACATCTTCAAAATCAATATTTTGATCGCTGACATCTTCACCATATCCACCACCAAGTGACATAGACAGTAATATTTTCTACGTTTCTACGTTTCTTGAACAGAACAATCTCCTGGACATCAACCAATCCGGCTTCAAAAGCGGCCACTCAACTGAGACTGCCCTGCTCTCGGTTACGGAGGCACTGAGACAGGCAAGAGCGGCTTCCAAATCCACAGTACTTATCTTACTAGATTTGTCTGCTGCTTTTGACACAATTAACCACCAGAACCTCCTGTCAACTCTCATGAAGATGGACATCTCAGGAACTGCTCTCTAGTGGCTCAAGTCTTACCTCTCAGGTAGTTCCTTCAGGGTGTCATGGAGAGGTGAAGTGTCTAAGTCACATCATCTAGCGACTGGAGTTCCACAGGGCTCAGTGCTTGGACCACTTCTCTTCTCCATCTACATGTCATCACTGGGATCTGTCATTCAGAAACATGGCTTTTCCTATCACTGCTATGCCGACGACACTCAACTCTACTTCTCATTTCAACCAGATGATCCCACGGTTGGTGTTCATATCACTGCCTGCCTAACAGACATTTCTGCCTGAATGAAGGAACATCACCTGCAACTCAACCTTGCAAAGACAGAACTGCTTGTGGTCTCAGCCAACCCAGCACTTCATCACAATCTCTCCATTCAGCTAGGATCATCAACCATAACTGCATCCAGGACAGCCAGGAATCTTGGAGTTGTGATTGATGATCAGCTAAAATTCACTGACCACATTACTGCAACAGCCCGGTCCTGCAGATTTGCGTTATACAACATTAGGAAGATTAGACCCTTCCTATCAGAACAGGCCACACAACTCCTGGTCCAAGCACTTGTTCTCTCCAGACTGGACTGCTGTAATGCTCTTCTAACAGGTCTTCCGGCATGCACTATCAAACCCTTGCAACTGATCCAGAATGCAGCGGCGAGGGTGGTCTTTAACGAGCCGAAGAGAGCGCACGTCCCGCCTCTCTTCATCAGTCTCCACTGGCTGCCAATAGCCGCTCGCATCAAATTCAAGACACTGGTGCTCGCCTTCAAAGCAACCACTGGCTCTGCACCAATATACCTAAACTCGCTCGCAGCAAGCTAATAATATACAAAGTCAATTTGGCGTAGGCCCCGTCCGTAGGCATAATCCGAGGGTATCGGATCTGCAATTCCTGCCTGAAGATGAGGGCAGGGGTGCAGCCGACCCCCCGGGAGGTATGGACAGGACCATCCTGGTGGTGGTGGGGAGGATGGGGGTAATCGTCGCTTCAGATCTGCGTAATCGTCGCTTCAGTATCTGCGAACTCAAACATGTGTAAGTACCGGGCTTTTATACGGTGAGCATGAGAACATAATTGGGTTAGAATGAAGGCAATAAGTGACGTAGTAATTGAGTCTTCCCAGCAGAACTTATGCTAGAGCTTTCATTTTAGTGTTATTGATGTCAAACCTGCCGTAAAACGTTTTGACATGGCAAATGTGAATTTGTCCAAATGTAAATTAAATATACCGATTTTCTTCTGAAAAAAAAGGGGAAAAAAGCATAAAAGTCCATCCCTAACTCTACACCTACTAAACATAACCATCAGTGGGGTGTAAACAGATCCTATATGAAAAGTACAAAAAGTAGTCACAAATTGCCATGAGACTGTGTTGGAATTAATCAAATTTTAGTCTGTTCATCATTGCATAAAGCAACACAAAAGAAACAGTCATGAGTATAAGTAAACAATGTTAAACTATTCCTAAAATATTTAGCAATTTAGCTTTTTTGTGCAAGTTTGTCTTGATTTAAAGAAATCAAGTTAGATTATAATAAGTATAAACAATTATATTCTTGCTTTTATTAATGTGACAAGTTTACACATCCCTCTTTCCATTTTTTTTAAACTCAAATCCACATAAATGCTGCTGAAACAGTAAAAACACAACTATAAAATCGAGCATAGCTCACTTGACAGGCAGATTTGCAGCTGCTGACCTAACCAATCCTGACCACCATCACTTGCCCACAGTGACAGCATGTGGCACGTCCCATAATTACCGCCCGCAGTCAGAGAGTCACAAAGCACACCCACGCATCCCCAACCCACAACCCCAATCTAGGCATGACTGAACGCTGCCCCTTCAAAAAATAACCTGTGGCACCCAGTTATGAGGTGAGAATTTTCCCTTCCTGTTCCAAATTTAATAAACCCTCAACAAGCTCTCTACAATACCTCCACACTTGCTCAACTTGCCCATGGCTAAAGTCCACTCTTAGGCAATAAAACACAATCCTGAGAGGAGGGCAACGGGACCACAAGAACAGGTGACACAAACCATGGTCTGGAATACATTGTTTGTTTTCCTCTGGGTCTGGCCCGCAAAAAACTCATAAAACGGTTGGTTTAATATACAACTGGAATGAATAATAAATGGACAGCTGACAATATTTTGCAATAATAGTTTCATAAATGATGCACTTATGAAAAATAAATGGCCCAGTTCATTTCCTTCTGTCATTGCTTTCCACGTATTGAAAGTTCTCTGAATAATTTGGTGCAACTGTTCCCCTATGTTTATGCTGTTTTATAATTATTGCATTGGTTTAGGCCATTCATTTGAAAAACAAAAATATCTCTGGCGAAAAAGTACAGGTGGAAGGGGAAGGTAGTCCCTTTTTCACTAAAAGTATGAGATTTTTACAAACGCTGCTGGATGAGTTATGCACAAAATATGTTTAGAGTTTTGGTTTTGCTCAAATAGCAAGCATCACAACAAAGAATGTGTATCACAATGCTCTTCTGGTATGAAAGATTCAGTATGCTTGTGCGCGAGTGTGCGAAGGAGACTTTATGTGCGAAGCCCCGAGAGCAACAGAGTAAATCAAGCTAAAGGCTATTTCAGCCAGACCTTTTCAAAGGGTCATGATGGCAACACAGCCATCAAGGCTCGGCTCCTGCTCACACTCAGTTCACGGTCGTGCAACACAGATGTCACAGCACACCTCCATTCTCAATTTTCTCCACACAGTCGACAGGTGAGAACGGCTCTCCATTCTGCTATAAATCAGCCGCTGGAGGTGAATTAAACTCAGCGGAGTCAGTGGAAAAAAGTCCAGTGGCTTTCAGACGTCAAGCTGGTGAAGTGTCTGGTAATCAAAAGCGATATCCCACGATAGTGTTTCCAGGAGTGACTGCACTTTAATGAACTGTGTTCAGCTGATGTTTAAAGGCACAATATGTACGATTTTTAGATTAAAATATCCAAAAACCACTAGATTAATATATTTTGTTGACTTGTGTACTTTATTATCCAAAATGTTTCCAGAAAAATAAGCAATTTTAACCAGGACACGGACCGTGCCCGTGCGTCGCCTATCAATGACATCATACCCGCGTTACCCTCGGATTTATTTTGTACAAACCATGGAAACACCAAAGGTGTTTTAATATATTATGTGTTCTATTAGACAAGTGAGCAACTGTTTGGATACATTCATCGACAGAAAAAGTTGATTTACCTAATCAAGAATTACGCTTAATATCGAGCTTACTGAGCTAACCGAGCTAACGCATTATAGCGTTAGTAGTATTTTAACATAACTTTCAACATACTTAAATAATGTATCTAATACTGTATGATAAAACAGTGCTGCATTACCCATGAGTGGAAGCATAAAAGCTCCACTGCTCTCGAGCCGTGTGTCGCAATCATCTCTCATTAGCAATCGTTCCAGCGGCCTCGTTCTGCTCCAACGGCTTTCAGCCCCACCTTACTTCACACTACAGTAACATTAATAAATCTTTAATACATTAGCTCATCCATAAAAAATATTTCTGCCCGAGTCCCACCAGCTGTAGAGGTGAAGACAACTCCCATGAGTCCGCAAAATCAAGGCATTATCAAGCTACGCCTTTGTTTTGAATAAGTGACCTCTAGCGGCGAAAATAACATATTTTACCTTTAAGGCCTGTTAATTTAAAGAATCATGTAACAACATATAAACTTTCACTAGACTTTTAAACAAAATGACAATGTACAGTACAGGTATATGTTTTATCAGTTAATGACTAGGAATCGAACCCATGACCTTGGTGTTGCTAGCGCCAAAACTTCTGGTGTTGCTCTACAGAAACTTGGAATAAATGCTTATTTCACGTACTATTTTTAATTAACAATACACAGTATGCAGTCAATACTGCACAGTATACAGTAAAGAGCAAGCTAGTGGTATCCTCTGAACATCATAGCCCGCAAGACTGTGCATGTCTGCATGAATGTTCAATCATAACAAAGTGTGCTGAGCTGTGTTTTGGTTGAGCGGTAAAGAAAGGCTAATTAAACAATCATTGTACGGCCGTCCCTTTGAGCCCTGCGTCTGCTGTCCCGCTGACTTTGTCATGCCAGTCATCTTGGTCTCCACCACAAAGCAACTCTCCAGGCTCCGGATTCAGAGAGAGGCTTTACCCATAACCCCCTGCGCCTTCCCTCTGCCCATCTCCACAAAAGGAGAAAAAGCAGCAACATCAAAGCAGGAAGCCTTGAGAGTGTCTGACTAAGAGAGCCAGCTTCACAGTAATTTACTGTTTGGCTTCACAGACACAGCGCTCTATCGGCTCTGATGGGGGGCTGTGGGTTGTGAAACACAGCCTCAAAGACAAAAGACGTGTTAAAAGTAGATGAAAAATGTGTCGACTGTTAACTTGAAATCGATGCTGTGTATAGGCAGTTACTGGGACAACTTTGAATCTTTGTCTAAAGGTTACCACAGGTGAGCACATTTCTGGATATGCATGATGGAGCATGATGGGATATACCCAAGAATAATTGGTTATTATTAGCTTTTTTTATTTTTAAAGCTTGAGTGGTGCTCTACAATAGCATAAAATGTACTATTCTACAGACATAAAAAAAAAAAAAACTTGTAAGGAAGCCTGATTCCATGTCTGAGTAGAAATATAATAAAAAAGGTAATTGTGATTGTGACTAGTTTTTTTATTAAGACTGGAATTCATCCCAAGTGTGCCTCACAAGTTCTGAAAAGTGAAGCCAAAAGGTTTTGATCGCCCCCAGGTGGCTGGATGCAGTATAGGTCATAAACCCCTGCCCTCTCCATGTATTCTAATAGGACATGAAACAAACTCTTATCACACTGATGTAAGTTCAAGTGTTTAAAATACGTTTTTAAAATAAGTTTTGTTTTAGTTAGTTATTTGATGCTATAAAAAGGGGGGGGGGGGGGTGAGGTCATGATTGACAGCTGTGATTGAGCGAAGTAGTCACTGAATCACCATCAGACTTTTTTGGGAATATTCGGGAGGAGATTGGAGCTTTAACTTTAATTTCTACATTTCCATAACTGTTAATTTCACACCTACATCAGTTGTTCTGCAGTAAACCTTGATACTGCGGCTCCACTTCACGCTGCAGACGAGCTTTCCAAGATGTCAGCGCCATATTGGGACATTGGCGACTTCAGGTGAGAGTTAAGGTGCGTTTTTTTACACTCTATGGTTCATCCTGCATTTTCAGGAAATGTCGATGCCGATGTTCATAACATCGAGAAGTTTTATCACAATTGACAGCATGTTATTAAATAAACGAGTCCAATCGAGGCGTGAGTTCATCCATCAGATATTTTAAACAACCAACAAGGATTTTAAATGCTCAGTAATCGAGTGCAGAGAGTATGTTTCAGCCGCTTGCCTCGCACTCACTGCATCTCCGGTGGATCTGCGGATGAACCTAAACCCATCATGATTATACAGTTCACTGTGGCTCTTACATTATATGATGTGGCAGACAACTAGTTGTCCAATACGGTTCTGTTCATTCAGCGCGGGTTTGTAGATAATGTGCCATTAGCATCTGCTCTAGAGTTTTGTTATGTGTGAAACATGACAGGGGATTAGATATGAATATAAACAGTAATTGATTATGGTGAAGCATTGTTTCAGCCCTAGTTTTTTTTATAATTGCAACATCATCTCTCACAATTGTATACTATATATTTCTTAATTCCAAAAAAATGCTACTTTTTTATTTATTCTTAACCCTTCTCTGGTCTCCGGGTCTTTTCTGACCCTAAAGGACGTTTGGTCAAATTTTTTAAAACAATTCCCTTTGTCCAAATGGCATGAGACTTTGTACGGTGGTCAACACTCTCTATATCTACAAATAAAAAATAAAGAAATTGGATTGATATCTGTTTTTATGTTCGTGTGACAAAAAAAAGTCACACTCAAGGTCGCTTAGAAAATGGACAAAATTCATCCTCAAAAACAGAAACAACACAGAACAAGCATACAGAAATGAAGTGGCACACTTCCAACAATGCATAAAACATCCACAATGCAAAATGATCATGCTCACACACACACACACACACACACACACACACACACACACACACACACACACACACACACAGACACAAAGGAATACATTTGTTATTGCTTGTTATTGCTGTTCAGTTCATTGGATTTTGATGTTCATGTTGTGTATTTTTTACTCAATATGTAATATAACTGTTAATTTCTGTTCATTTGTGTTCTGTTACAGTTAGTAACTGAAGTGTAGATTAAATTTGTAGAATTATTAGAAATTCAGATGTTTGAAATAAATGATAAACTCCAATGATAGACCCCAACTTTTCTCTTGTTCAGGTTTGATTCTAATCATAATGTAAAATCATTGAAAAAAAAAGTTTTTTTTCAGTACAAAAAAATGCTAAACTTTGACAAAATTAATTAATTGTAATTGCTATAAATGTGATTTCATAACATTTAGATATGAGATGTCTTTCAGTCAGTCAAATAGCGCATAGCAAATAGTGGAGCTCTGCAGCCATTTACTGGTAAAAGGTTTTTTTTTTTACTGTGTTTTCCAAAAGATGGGCAAAAATCTTACACTAAACCATGTCAAATTATCCATGTTATCCCCACGAATGAAAGTTAGTAATTTGGGTCTTTTATAAAGTGAATTTTACATATTAAAAAAAACTGATTTTGTGTGAAAATCCATAAAAAAATGTATTTGTATTTATTTATATAAATGTAAAAAAAATATTATAAATACTCCAAAAACTGCACAGATATTGAGTAAAAACATTAATAAACAGAGTAAAATGACATTTGTTCTAAAAAAAAACAATTGTTTTGTTACAAAATTACATTTCTGTGGAGACCCCAAAGACCCTGAATGTAATTCCCAAATGAAGGCCGGAGAATGGTTAAGGAAATTGGTCTTTAGTTTTGTGTTGCTGTGCAGACTGAAAGTCACCATGTACAGTAAAATGTCAACACAAACTATGGTCTGTAAAATTGGACCATAAGCTATGAATAAGAAAACATATCACAAAATATAAAATGACTGCCCTTTTTGTCCTCATTACAGTGTAATGTATAATCATTACAGGATTGTCATTACAGGATTGTACTCAAGTACTAGTGCCCATCCCTATTAGCCTGACGTTGTCATACTCAATTCTAGTCAGAATTTTAGTCTGATACTGCTCCGTTGGGCTGTGATTATGGGGCGTGTTTAAACCGAACCAGGAAAGACCTCAATTGGATAGACCTACAACCAATCAGAGCAACGGAGCGACACATAACGTTAGTTGTCAAATGTCAACAGAACTCAACTGCACTGTGTTGCCAAGTCCTCGGGTTGAAGCGACCCCAATTCTGTGATATACAGACCCAGGAATGCAAAATTTAGCAGGCAGTCCAGCCAAAATAACACATATTTTACCCCCCAAATGCCATTTTTCCCCGGAGAACCCCCCCACCCGGAAAGCTATTGGGTTTGTTTTTGGCTAGTTTTGAGTAGCAGTTGGGCGAGTTTTGCTGTAAAAACTTGGCAACCCTGTCTGCACGCACGCTAGAATAAGTCACGCTAGAAGAAGAAGATGAGTGTAAATGATCTTTGCCAGTGTTGTAAAAAAAGAATTTAAGGATACACAGAGTACTTACCAACACGATCATCATTTCTGAGAGAAATAGTAAAGGTGAATGCATATACGAACAAGTTCTCCATTTAGGATTAGAACAAATTCAACCCAAGCGCCTTTGATGACGTGGATGATTACGTTACTGTTGATCATCTGTCCATCATCGTCTAAAGCCCGCCCTGACAATTTCATTGGTCCGAACAGTTTCTGTTCGGGCATAATTACTTCTCTATGGATCAAGTCCAGACCGAACTGCCCGTGCAAAATTTTGTGTGGGCGGGGCTAAGTTCGTCTGGCATCCAGGCTACATCCCTATGGCAAAGACATTAAAAAGTCTGATAAAAACAACAGCTCCCCAACAGATGTGCTTCATGCAATGGCATGATGAGATATTATGCATCCTAACCAATACTGAAGTCATTTACAAAGAAGGATTATTGTCATTTCAGTCCTAAATGGTAAGAAAATAAATGAAATACAATGACACCTGAAGTTATGGTGTAGAAAATATATACAAATGGAACAACGGACAAATGGAAGTACAAACAGCAAAAATAAAAAATATATATATACAAAACAGCAGTAGTTTTGCTTAGTACAGTGCAGTCTTGAGGGTGGGGTTATGTTCTAATAGCATGTGAACATGACCATCGCTCACCAGTCTTACAAATAATTTCCCTTTGTGTAAATTGATCTTTTAGTCTTGAATACACCGAAAATCATGCTATGGATGAAAACACCATCCTGGAGGACCAGAGCCCGAGGATCAGTCATTGTCAGCGAGGCTCTCCGACCCCTTAGCAGGAAATGCTTAGCTCACATGCTTAGCCGAGCACACGATATCCAGAAACATTTGTCAACCAGCACCCTGTGACAGATGTATGTTTTACATGCCATCTCACCAAGCATCTGACAACAGATTTGGATGGCCGGTCCGATGGAAAAATAAACCGAGCCCCCGTGAAAGGTCCGCTCTAGGCATGCGGGAGTGAAATTTAATGGAAGTTCGGGAGCAAATGGCCTGTGCTTTGCCACACCCTGTTATGTGCCAGCGGCGGCGGCGTTAGAAACAGCCACAGAGATGGAAGGAGAAATGAGAAAAAGAGAGGGAACAAGAAAAAGAGAAGCAAATCAAGAGGTGTAGTGAAGGAACAGCTCACTCGTTCGCTCAGCTCAGGATGGATGTTTCCCATCATGCAGCTCAATCACCCACCCAATGATTCATTTCACAGACACTTGGGTAATTATAGGAGTCAGCTCCTCACCCCCGGGAGAGAGAGAGAGAGAGAGAGAGAGAGAGAGAGAGAGAGAGAGAGAGAGAGAGAGAGAGAGAGAGAGAGAGAGAGAGAGAGAGAGAGAGAGAGAGAGAGAGAGGTGGGGGGGGGACTGACAGAGTACAGAGGAAGTGGAAGAAACGAGATGAGCCTCAATGAATGATAGCGGGATACGAAGTGACTAACTCAAGCAGTGAGGGAGATAGAGGAGTGTGAAGGAGAGGATGAAAGGACGCCGAACAGCACAGATGTTTGGATGATGATGATGATGATGACAACATGTTGAACGACGTGCTTGTCCAATTCGGACGAACAATCATTAGGGCTTTTTTTAATAACGCTTCCGGATTACCTTGTTGTGGTCATTAGGATGATACAAAGCCGTTTTCCCAATCTCATTCACTTCAGCATGCTGTGAGAGTGAGTGTTAAATCCACATAAAAATAATTGGAGAGTGAAAAGAGGAAATTGACAGAT
Source organism: Romanogobio albipinnatus (assembly GCA_023566225.1). Classification (NCBI taxonomy): domain Eukaryota; kingdom Metazoa; phylum Chordata; class Actinopteri; order Cypriniformes; family Gobionidae; genus Romanogobio; species Romanogobio albipinnatus. The sequence goes on along the minus strand of CM042247.1, from coordinate 40,617,480 downwards.
TACGAAGGACAGATGAGGAAACAAGAGACAAAAGAAAAGGAGAGGAGGGAATGAAGCGAAAGATGGGGGCGAGGAGTGTGTGCGACAGACGGCCAAAAGTGGTATGATGGTGAGGCGGAGCTGTGCACACAATTGAGGCTATTTCAAGGGTAAAAGCTCCCCCTGCTGATGAGACGTAGAACTGTTTCTCAAAGTGCTATGAATGGGCAGCTACTGTACACTGTTGTTGGTTTATGCAAATGTTATATGCAATCAAATGGGCAGCATCAATATAAAAAACTATGCAGTGATGTGAACTGTTAACATGTCGGCAACAACTCTGCTGGCTAAATGGTTTAAACATGCAATTACGAGCATAGAGAGAGTGAGAGAGAAACTGAATGAGAGTTCAAGTTAAAGAAAGGTTTCACCAGTCCCACAAACCCTGCAATTATTGCATGATGTTTACCGATATGAGCAGAAGAGCGAGTTCCCTATTGACTACGGCACGGAGAATAATTGCTATGTTTTTTAAACCGTGCCGCAGGCCCGGCCTCGGTTTTGAGCACAAACACGGGCGAGGCGTAAAAAGTGGTCATTGATTTTGCTGCTGTTTTGCTGTCAAACAGGCAAAATATTCATGTCGCGGGTAGGGGTGTACGGGGGCTTGTTAAAACGTATCAGATAGAGGCGGCCGACTAATTCAGTTCAGTGGACTGTTTAGTCATTGATTGTACTGCCACGGAGAAAACAAGAAAGCCATTAAGGCAGAGACGCCCATTCACTGGCCCTACGGAGAACATTGCAGCTTCACAATACAGATGCTCCATTTCTATTAAATTTACCAGTCACTGTACATGAAAAGGTCAACAGGTCCTACACTGCACCGCTGAAGACAGACCATGTGAACTTTTCCAAAATGCATCTGGATGGATGGATGGATAGATAGTCTATCAAAGTATTTTTTGTCTGTCTGTTCCCTTCACCTCTGTCGCTCTTTTCATACATCTATATTTTTACGACTCTGAGCACTATCAGCATAAACACGAAGCTTTGTTAGATATTTTCAAGGCTGCAGCGAGCAGGTGCAGGGCCATTGTGGTGCTCACAATTTATCGTCCGCTCTGCGCCCAGAGTACGCATTCAATAATGTGCCGGAAAGATGAATCTATCAAAACATATACACACAAACTCGCAAATGTAATGCACGGTCTACATACGAGGGAGGCAATTTATGCAAACAGCTAGCACAACACGGCAGTCCAGGCTGTAAAAATACCCATTTTAGTTGTTTCAATTCATTTAATTAGTGCTTCAGCTTTTCAAAATGAAAGCTCACCATTGTACGTCAATGGCCGTGGCTTATGCATGGCAGGGCTGCTCAAGGTCTGTGTAAAAATCAGCAAATTTTCTGTTCAGGGGGCCACAGCTGGCCACTGAACTAGGAGAGCGGTAAATTGAACTTAACTTAATCTCTAACTTTCGAGACACATTGCTCCCATGAGCATAGCTGGACTGAGCACTGGAGCAGATGCCCCCAATACAATTGCATTTTAATCTGATCAACCGCACGATACAACTACCCCCATTCCAAAGTAGCCAATAGAATGCTTCGGTCTGAGGCTATTAGTTTTTATTTGCTCAGGTTATTTAGCAGGACTGCATTGCTAAAGAGTGCACTGCGCCTTGTAATTGGGTTGCAAAGTAATAAGCAATATATTTACATATATATAGCTATATGTAGGTATAAACAGCGTATGTGAGTATCAGATTTTCCAAAACCGGGCAGGAACAGTGCCCTGGTGACTGCTGACGTGCTCGGCCTTTTCAAGCAGAACAACCCAGAGTCCGGACTAAACAGGCCGCATTAATAACATGTCATAAATTCTGCTGTGCATTCCTTGTGCCTCCTAAAGCTACAGGCAGACACTGATCGGTTGTTCTCACTGACGCCTACGAGAGGCTTGGATCACCCTGGGGCTTACGGCTGGGCAGAATGGCAAACAAGCTGGTAGATTTATGAGAGCCGTGTACATACTGATAGATGAGATAAAAATGCAAGCTTCAGGGCAGCACCGTAGCAAAACACCAAAGTGTGACAACAACAGAAACACGAGAATCTACACAAAAGAAGTGGCTTTTTTCCTTGGGTGTTTTTGAAGCAAACGCCCAGGTGTGTTGAAGCTCAGTAGGAAGTTGCTCATAGCTCGACGCCTCTCTTCATTTTTCACCTGTTTCTTACTCCATTTATAATTTGCTGGCTGTGAAACAAGTAGAGAGGGTCCTTTCTGCAACACAAAAAAGTAGTAAAATGAACATGAAGTGCAAATACGGGCAATTAATTATAGACTAAAAGAGATATACTTGTTTCAGATGACTGTAAATATACAACCCGTTCTCACTCCCAAGGCGGGTCAAGTGCTTTCCGCGTCACAATAAAGATGCTAAAGGTACCCCTAGGCGTCACTATATCGACGCGCTTAGTGCTCCATTCATTTCAATGAGAAACCTTTGGCGTCAGACACTGACGCGTTTGGCATGGGAACGTTATCGTCATGATGATCATATATTGGGTTATGATTTTGCCATTATGACATGTTGGAGTGTGATTCTCAATTTAATCAGCCAGCATAATTTTATTTACGCTATCTAGACACGGTTTAACATGTAACCCAACCCCATTCCATCCCTAAACCTACCCATTTGTGTGGTATATAAAACACAGATATAACAGGCAGAGTCGACTTTATTCAAAAAGTACAAATATTACAAGTGTTCTGAGGCCAAGCGATTGATTTGTGTGAAGGAAATCCCCAAAAGCGATCATGAACACATTAAATTTCAAATATTGCCGTCCGTTACGTCAGTTTTCATAGTGTAATTGCATTGGCTCTCGTATGTCTCGTGACCAATTCCGTCATTACGCCAGCTTTGATTGTAAAATATCATTGGCTCTAATGTGTCTTGTGACCGATTGCGTCATGCTAAAGAGTCGTGTGTATTATTTGAATGAGATATGAATGAGTGCGTTCACGGAGCGGTGGGATCATCATCTCAACGATTAAAACATTAGGATCAACTCTGCTCTTTACATAAAGAAATCGTGTGACTTCAGAAGACTTGGAATGCAACATGAGTTAATACTTTTTTTGGTCAGTTTTTGCAATAAATACTGTGACTGTACTTGTATTTGCCTGTTACGTGTTTTATATTGTTTAGAAGTGGGTAGGTTTAGGGTAGGAGTCCAAAATATAAAAGTAACCTTTAAATATTAATAAAATATTAATAAAATCATGTCTGCTTTTACAAATGCAAAGAATAAAATGCACCTTGATCTGACGCATTGGGTAAACAACCGAAATTAATGGAGCACCCAGCGCGTCGATATAGGGGTGCCTTTAGCGTCTTCGTTGTGACGCCTTGGGATTTTGAAGCCTTGGGAGTGAGAATGGGTTGAAATATACAAATTTACTTGATGCTGATGCTCTGTACTCATTTTTGGATAAAAGCATATTCCAAATGCATAAGTGAAGTATATCCTGTAAAAGATTAAACAATGCTATACTAGTTCTTCCCTCCGTAAGGCACTATTAAAAGTCAGAGGATCTGATTATTATCATTCAGAGACATTGTAACAAGAAACGTAGGGGCTATTTTAAATGGTAAAATGTCATAAATGTTTGCTTAGAGCAGCTAGGAGTGTCCAATCCTGCTCCTGGAGTTCCAATGTCCTACAATGTTTAGCTCCAACCCCAATAAAACACACCTGAACCAGCTGATCAAGATCTTACTAGGCATACTAGAAACTTCCAAGCAGGTGTGTTGAGGCAAGTTGGAGCTAAACTCTGCAGGACCCTCCAGGACTGAGTTTGGTCACCCCAGACTGGAAAAAAAGCTGCATCTATGACAGTACTGGAGCTCTTCAGTAAACAAACCTCAGCGCGTGAGGGACACCAGCAGTTGAGGTCCAGTGGTTTTGGTATTAGCACAAGGCTAAAGGCAGACACAGGAGGGTGGGGTATTGACAGGCCGAGCAGCAGGCAGATAGACATGATGTACAGCCCGGCATAATCAGTTCCCAGGCTCATTAATCTACAGCCACCGCTACTCTTGATGAGAGAGTGATGCATGGGGAAAACAGTTCCTCTCCAATGTCACCCTGAACGAGTCACGGCTTCCTGAGAGGAGGGATGGAACAGGCACCTGGATCTGTGCTGTATGAATCCGAAACAGAATGAGTAAGTTGAGTGGTAAATCATTATTTCAAGGTATTAGTATTAATAGTTTACTTAGGCTTTGTGAAACACAAAGGCACAACAATACAGGTACGCCATGAAAAAATAATAAAATCGACTTTCTTACATGTGAGTTGATCCATGCAATCTTGTACGTGACATTACAGCGTGAAACAAATTCAGTTGGCTTGATTGTCACCGCCTTCATCCGTCTTGCCGCCTGACCTGACAAAAAGCTCATTTATGATCATGAATCAAAGTGAAAGGTCAGATATTTCACGATAATAACAGCTACATCACCTCTAATCTTGAGGAAGAGAGTCATTAGCCTGTAGGGTGCTCCAGAAGCGCTGGATGGGGGGCAGGAGATGTTTCACACGCGGTCCCCGTGGAGTTCGGGCATCTCCAGGGAAGGACAGGGCAGCATTCAGACGCACACTCCAAAGGCCAAAGGTCACATGGGTGCTTTTCTTGTGTAATTGTAACATCTCCCAGAGGGCGAGTCACATCAACAACGGCCTGCTTCATCATACTTTTGTGTGTTTATTTGCAGGAAAGGACGTGAGCTCTAATCGAAGCACCCCTATTAGATTTAACCAGCACGTTTTGGGTCAAGAGGGAAGCCACTCTTTCATCAGGAGTAAAATTCCATTTGAAACTCACCCCATTTCGGTTTCAAAAAGCAATTGCATCTCCAACGAATGAGCCATCAAATTACAAGAAAGTGGGAAAATTGCATGGCCACAGGGGTGCAAAGCAGGATCCTCAAGAGCGCAATTACAAAAATAATATTCTCCTTCAATGCGATGCGGAATGGTCTCTGTTGAAGTGAAAGGTGCACATTAACTATCAGCCATCTTGTTGTTTCAAGGTCATCAAAAAGAAGCATTTTCCAACCAATAGATATTTCTTTTAAGTGAGCATACACTCCATTCTCTTCATTTATATGGAAATGGAGATCATCAGCATTCCTATTAAAGACAAGCCTGGCATTAGGGACGAGAGGGAAGGAGTCAATGAGGCTTGCAGCGTGATGCAAAAGTCTGCTTGGTTGCTCTGCACAGGGCTATGAAAAGCTGCAAGCTTCAATAATGTTTCATGAGCCCAGGAAGTGACAAGTATGACACCATACAAGATTTGCTGTCCGTATCATGTGCCACCTCTCCGGTTCAATGACAACAAGGTCATCCCTATGGAGGAATGAGGGCCGACATCTTCAACGACCGGCCCAAACAGTACCTCGTAAACAGTGGCCGTAAAGTCATTTGTGGCTGCTCTGGGTTATGTTTCTCGCAGTATGTCTGCTTTATGAAGTCTGGCGATGACAGACAAGACCCGTTACGCTCGGAACCATATATCATATGGTAGCTTGAGCACAGAAGCAATTTCAGAAGGAGCCCAATTTCAAGTGAGAGGTGGAAAAAAAAATACAGGCCCGATCACTCCATTGCAGTAAAACAAAACACGCGCGCGCAAAAAATGGAACGCTGACTAGAACAGTGAATTATTTGTATGCATTTATCACAGAAGGTACTAGATTACACACACAAAGAACAAGAAAACCAAACGTGAAAAATCAAAGCACTGTTTTTTGTGAGTTTTAGGGTAGTGTTTCAGCTGTCACTGTATTTTGTCCGGTGAGTTGCTGTGCATTTCTAGTAAGAAAGATGCCAATGGCGCCACTTAGTGTTAAAGAGGGGAAACGCACTGCTTATCGTACAGTGTGTTTCTGTTGGCACTTGAATAAACATATGGATTGAAAGACACTTTTGCATGGTGTCTATACAATTAATCACTATTCAGGTAATCACAGTTTCCCTCCTAAATACAATTGTTACTAACGTAAAATCATTATATATGTGATAAAAAAAGCTTTCAGAATAGTTCTAGTAGTTTGATTGGTTTGAACTTCCATGTCACCATTTACTACTCTATTACTGAAGTAAACATAATTGCTGTGACTGTTATTTTGGTAAAAACTATAGTACTATGGTAAATGTTTGTACTCTTGAAATAACTTTCATAAGTTGTAAACGTGCCTTACTATCCTTATACATCTGGTCAGGTCAAGTCTGCACAGAATCCAAACTCCAAATATTATGTTTACATCATAAATATAATCTCTGCAGTGATTATAGCCTAACCACCGACATCGTTCTTTTACCGTGTTTCCCGCTAATCGTTGTTGTGTTCTCAATTTTCGAGGTAACTAAATTTTCAGTTCAAAGCCTTTATTGCCATATGCACAGTTCCCTGTATAATGACATTATTTTTCTGCATTCCACTCTGCATAAATAAAATGAAAAAGTTGAAAACAAGTATAAAATAGATAATAAGAAACTTACAAATGTACAAACATGTGCAATATGTAGTAGTGCAATATAGTAGAAGTCTATGCATCAATGCCTGTGGTGTATGGGATGACAGTATGGAGACGACTCTGTGTTGAAATAGTTTTAAGTAATATCGGGGTAATGTCAGGGTCAATGAATGTTTGATCCATTTAACATTCTGATAGCTGCTGGATAAAAACTATTTCTCAGTCTAGACGTCCTGCATTTTACACTCAAAGGTGTGAATAGTTAGGGCCCTATTGTAATGATCTAAGCACCTGGTCTAAAGCTCATGACGCGAGTGCACTTAGGGCGTGTCCAAATTCACTTTTGCTAGTTTTGGGCACGTGGTCTAAAAGGGTAAATGTTTGTAGGGCATGACTCTATTCTCTTAATGAGTCATGGATGTGTTTTGGGTGTAACGTGCAATAAACCAATCAGAGTCTCATCTCCCATTCCCTTTAAAAGCCAGTGGCAGATTCACTATTTACATGGCAGACATTTGCAAGAGGAAAGACTGAACACATCTCCAGAGAGGAATCATTTTATTTTTAATATTTAAAAATGTGTGTGTGCCGCTGTGTGTGACCCTGTGTGGGTAATAAGCAGAGTGTACGCGCGTTGTGCACCCGCCTATAGGCGCATATTACTAATGCGCTCTTTAAAGGGATAGTTCACCCAAAAACTAAAATGTTATGTTTTTCTGCTTACCCCCAGGGCATCCAAGATGTAGGTGTCTTTGTTTCTTCAGTAGAAAACAAATGAAGATTTTTAACTCCAACTGTTGCCGTCTGTCAGTCGTATAAGGCATGTGAATTATGCATCAGCTCTCCAGACCGCCATAACTTCCTGCAAATAAGGTCAGGAAGTTATGGCGGTCTGGAGAGCTGATGACATTCGTCTGATAATAGGCGAAATAATAGCATAAATACTGCTCAGTTTCTCGCAGAAACCGATCGTTTCTTGTCTTAAGACATCAATGTCGCCACGAGCCGCAGGGTTTAATTTGAAGTTGTCTGTGCATGTTTTTTTACTCCAATAGAATTGGACTCCATTCACATGCATTATACGACTGACAGACGGCAACGGTTGGAGTTAAAAATCTTCATTTGTGTTCTACTGAAGAAACAAAGACACCTACATCTTGGATAACACAAAAAATACTGCGACTTTGGACTTTAGACCAGGTTTTAGTCGGTCAATGGCGCAGACGTTTTCAATTCCTCAAAATAGCAAAGTGGCGCCAACAATGCGCCTGAACTCACCGTCTTCAGACCAGCACGCCCATGGACGCACAAATGGGCGTAAATGCATTTGAAATTGATAACTGTGTCTAAAACTAGTAAAAGTACACTTGCGTCATGCCTGGCGCCACGTTGCACCGGATGTATGATAGGGCTAATAGTGTTGTGGGTGGATGGGTAGAGTCCTTAACACTGGAACCGGCTCTTCTGTGGACTCTGCAGTGGTAGATGTTCTGCAAGGAGGGTCCTAAGCAGTCTTTATCACTCTCTGCACAATGATTTTAAAGGTGTAGCTTCACAAATTACATCTACAAACAGTCCTCACTCACAAAAATGGAGCATACATTATAATAACATTTTATGCCAAAATAACAGTTCCTACAGTTATTGCTGCTGAAATAAATCAGTGGTAACTTGGGTGCAAATGTCATCAAAACAAATAGCTAAACAATAGGGGCCGTTAAAATAACAGAAGGATCATGAAAGCTTCTTATACAGTATTGTTTAAAAGACAGGAATGATTTATTTATTATGGCTTTACAGATGTGAGAATAACTATAGTAATCACTCATGTGTCCCTTCCTTTCAACTACAATCTACAAAAACACTAGGTTGTTAAACAAGAGGTCCAAATATGACAATTGGAGAAATCAGAGTAGGCAAACAAAAATAATACCACAGAATGAGCAAATCTGCTGATTCATGAGTAAGGCTGATTATATCACAATGATTAGAATGATGATAGAATGCCATTGCCCACTACATGTCAGTAGCCAATTCGTTTCTATGAATTGCCACTAGAGGGCCTCAGTTACTTAGACTTCCTTCATTTGGGCTTCATTCGCGTTTCATACATGAACATTATGTGTTCTGCTACCAGACAGTAGATAAGTGCATAGTTGCATTTAAATGTCAACACTTTTTTTTTGTAAGGAACTTGTTGTACTATTGTAGAAACAGAATACATTAAATTACTTGCATTCAAGCATATTTGATACTTTTAAATTCATTCATCCTAAAATGCATGCTTTATATTCATTCATAGAATATAGGTGCAAGAGAATGGAACTGGCTGGAAGGTAAAGACAACATGAGGTGAAACTGAATACAGAATGAAACTCCAATGCCGGTGGAACGATTCCTCTTCATTGTCTCCTCCAGTCGTGTCTTGACACCTGCCCACCGAGAGTATGAGAAACACGGCAGCTTATAGAATCAATCTAAACGACAACCCGTACTCTCTGACGCAGGAGCTTAAAAACATTGCCTGCCCTTTGCCAAGATGTACTTGTTCTCCAGGCCTTTCAATCCATTTATTCTCAGTAATTACCAAAACACAAACACTATTAGTGAGGTAGCAGGCGAAGGCTCGTCACAGCTGGGCAGTGAGAGCCGAATGCAGCGGAGAGTTACATGATTGAGGAAAGTTCTGAAAGCATGAAGGGTTGATACTTTTGATAGAACTGAGAGCATACATATATATAGGAATATATTTAACAATGCTGGTGTAATTTACATAATCTATCTGAGAGAGGCCTGTCATTTTCATCATAGGTACACTTCAACTATGAGAGACCGAATGAGACAAAAATATCCAGAGAATCACATTGTCTGATTTTTAAAGAATTTATTTGCAAAATATGGTGGAAAATAAGTATTTAATCTCAATACTTTGTTATATACCCTTTGTTGGCAATGACAGAGGTCAAACGTTTTCTGTAAGTCTCCACAAGATTTTTACACACTGTTGCTGGTAGTTTGGCCCATTCCTCCATGCAGATCTCCTCTAGAGCAGTGATGTTTTGGGGCTGTCGCTGGGCAACACAGATTTTCAACTCCCTCCAAAGATTTTCTATGGGGTTGAGAGCTGGAGACTGGCTAGGCCACTCCAGGACCTTGAAATGCTTCTTATGAAGCCACTCCTTCGTTGCCCGGGCGGTGTGTTTGGGGTCATTGTCATGCTGAAAGACCCAGCCATGTTTCATCTTCAATGCCCTTGCTAATGGAAGGAGGTTTTTACTCAAAATCTCACGATACATGGCCCCATTCATTCTTTCCTTTACACGGATCAGTCGTCCTGGTCCCTTTGCAGAAAAAAAGCCCCAAAGCATGATGTTTCCACCCCCATGCTTCACAGTAGGTATGATGTTCTTTGGATGCAACTCAGCATTCTTTCTCCTCCAAACACGACAAGTTGAGTTTTTACCAAAAAGTTATATTTTGGTTTCATCTGACCATATGACATTCGCCCAATCCTCTTCTGGATCATCCAAATGCTCTCTAGCAAACTTCAGACGGGCCCGGACATGTACTGGCTTAAGCAGGGGGACACGTCTGGCACTGCAGGATTTGAGTCCCTGGTGGTGTAGTGTGTTACTGATGGTAGCCTTTGTTACTTTGGTCCCAGCTCTCTGCAGGTCATTCACTAGGTCCCTCCGTGCGGTTCTGGGATTTTTGCTCACCGTTCTTGTGATCATTTTGACCCGACGGGGTGAGATCTTGCGTGGAGCCCCAGATCGAGAGAGATTATCAGTGGTCTTGTATGTCTTCCATTTTATAATAATTGCTCCCACAGTTGATTTCTTCTTACCTATTGCAGATTCAGTCTTCCCAGCTTGGTGCAGGTCTACAATTTTGTTTCTGGTGTCCTTTGACAGCTCTTTGGTCTTGGCCAAAGTGGAGTTTGGAGTCTGACTGTTTGAGGTTGTGGACAGGTGTGGACAGACATTTTGTGATTTTCTGGATTTTTTTTCTCATTCTGTCTCTCATAGTTGAAGTGTACCTATGATGAAAATTACAGGCCTCTTTCATCTTTTTAAGTGGGAGAACTTGCACAATTGGTGGCTGACTAAATACTTTTTTGCCCCACTCTATCTATCTATCTATTAGGGGTGGCACGGTTCACAAAACCCACGGTTCGGTTCGTATCACGGTTTTAGGGTCACGGTTTTCGGTTCTGTAAGGTTCTTGTTGTTGTTTTTTTTAATCGTTAACACTCCAAAAATTTACTTCAGCATATGGTATATATGGCTTAATCATCCACAATTTAGGATACATTATTAAAAATTGTTATATCAAGTTGTTTCCTAACTGGCTGTCTACCGAGTCCGACACATTGGCATAACATTTTTCATGTTAATCATATCAATTTTGATCAGAACAATGCACTGTGGCTTTAATTCAGCTGACCTGATTAACACATTTCACCATGAAGTGTCCCGTGTGTTTCACAATCACCATATGACATCCAGCGCTGTGAAAAAATAACATAAAATACACGAAAACACAACACTGCCAGAAGTTTTTGCCCAAACTTCAAAGGCATGTTTAAATTATTAGAACTAGAAGCATATCTTAACTTTTAAATGTTACATTTATCATGTGAACTACTTATATACAACATATGAATGTGTGTATGAGACAGAGGGGAACACGGTCGCATTTGCAGCAGATATGCTGCCCATCATGAATCAAAGCATGAGACAGACAGGGGTCGGAGGAGAACACCGGAAAATGTGACAGAATGGACTATATTTGCAATCCACGAGCCGCGGTTTAGCTGCGCGACTCACGAGACAAACACTGCCAGTGTGTTTATGCGCAATGGGCACGCGCGGTGCGGCTCTCGCTCTTCGCACTGCATCTGCCCTGCTATACGATGCTAGCACATCCTCCAACTCCGGGCAGCCTTCCTTATCTCTCCCACTTTCATTTCTACATGTGACGTGACCTGCAGCACTCCACTTTTACTTTATTGTATGTCCACACACACCTCTTATTTCGAGCGAAAAGGACACCCACTGTCTGAGGTAACATACGTGCACGAGGATACATTGCGCATGCGCGAACCGTGCGACGTACACACTCCGAACCGAGACAAGCGAACCGAACGGTTCGTTTTTTTTTCCATGTACCGTGCCACCCCTACTATCTATCTATCTATCTATCTATCTATCTATCTATCTATCTATCTATCTATCTATCTATCTATCTATCTATCTATCTATCTATCTATCTATCTATCTATCTATCTATCTATCTATCTATCTATCTATCTATCTATCTATCTATCTATCTATCTATCTATCTATCTATCTATCTATCTATCTATCTATCTATCTATCTATCTATCTATCTATCTGTCTGTCTGTCTGTCTGTCTGTCTGTCTTTCCGCCGTTCCTTCGTAAACAAAATGTTCAGTCTTTTGTTTTTATTGTTGAACGGAATTTTGAATATTCACAGAGCAAAATAATGCATTAAATTACACAAGCGTCCTCTTCCAAATCAGCTTGTGTTGTATGTTGCTTGCTTAAGCATCAATGACTGTCTGCTTAGTGTTAGGTTGTGTGTGGGATTGAGCTGAATTCAGTGGCTCATATTCCTACTACAGATGGCCAGTTATCTGACAATCTCCTTGAGATTTCTTATGCGTTGTGTTAATATAACTCGTGGCCCACGGGGAACGAAAGGGATCTAAGCTCAGAGAAAAACAAATAGCCATTTGTGATGATAAACAGACATTCTTCCAGCCTTTATCCTTCTATTGTGAGAGAAAGATTTTAAAGTTGAGACGTATTGGTATTGCAAAGCCATCACTAGAGCAGACACACAGAGGGATGTATCTGTCTGGCATTAATATCTCTGGAGCACTACACTTTACAAATTGACCCGTGCAGAACGACAAACGTGGGTCCGGAGTTTTTCACTCCGGATTGTTTTGAATTGCTATTGCTCAGCAGTTCCTCGCTCTGAAATCCATCAGCCTTCCATTTATCTTGGAATAAATGGCACGGGCCACCGTCTAATGGCTGACTGTGAGCCATTTCAGTGATGAATTCTCAAAATCATCCAAAGATGAGTAAAAGTCTGCTTAGAGGTTTTGCTTTGTGGCAGCAACAGCAATTTTTGACACATACCTCGTGCCAATATAGAACAATATGCTGTATGGTGGAGAAACGTAATGAATACGAAGTACTCCAATTACTTTTCTTGAGGAGAATTTCCAAGGATTTGTGTTTTGTGATTGCAGTCAAGTGCAGTTTAGGGAAGCCACTTGTTATGATAACTGCCCACAAATGCAATCAAAAGCCAATTTTAATCATGTAATTTTTTTTGGTTACAGTTATTATTCACAATTTATAATAAGTACTATAGCAACTACATCATGTAAGGTGTAACAAGGACACTGTAAAATAAAGTGTAAATCGGAAGGTGCTGGAACCCAAAGATAACAAATTAAGCACTGCTTTTAGGGGTTTAGTTTTAATTCATTTTTAATTCTAATTCTAATTTTATTAATTAATCAGTTCATAAACATACTTTATCAGTAGAAAAACAAATCTGAAATAACCTAATAAACATGAAAGTATTATACAATTATTCAAGACATTTTATCTTTATATAAAACATTTTTGGTTCTAAAATTGAGTCAAGAACACTATAGGATTCTATACAGAACCCCCCTTTTCAGCCATGTTACATTGGACCCCTTTGACTTTCAGTGTATGGGGAAAAAGCATCTCAACACTTCTGTTTCGCAGAAGAAATAAAGGTCATTCAGGACGACATGAGTAATGATGACATTTTTTTTTGTTGTGTAAACTGCCACTTTAATATTTGCTGTAGCAACCATTACATAAGACTCTCTTTCTATGTTGTGAGTTTAAAACATATGAGTGCAAAATGCAGCATCAATGCAGCCTTAAATTCATCCTTATTCCACTTTCCACAGCTTCGAGCAGCAACCCTTATGTCACGCTGATCCCAGATCTGTCAAAAAGTGCTGGAAATTAGGACACCCACACCACAAAAAAAGTATGTTTCAGCACCCATCATGCAAGTCTTTTTTTCTCCCCCCTACAAAAGCAGTGTGATAGACAAAGTCGATTCTTAAAGAACTATTTTTAACCACGTGAACTCTTTTGCACTCAAAAGTCAAAACTCCAAGTTAGGATCAGGAAATCAAGAATACCTGTCAGTAGGATGTGCCCGAAGCTGAATACTAGGAATGGAAACCTATCATAGAAAGGGACATGATGATGGAAAAAATATATATTTCAATGCTTTTGCATTCTCTCACAATTATAGCCTAGTCAGGTAATTATATTTGCGGGCATCAGGGAGCCACTATCAATATTCGGGGTATTGAAATCACTTTTAAATGCACACTCGCTATTTACTTTCACTTCAGAATTTGCGATCACGCATACTCCGTGTATAGGGAGCGGCGGTAGCTACCACACATTTGACAAGATATTTGTCGATGACGCTCAGGATCTGTTGCGCACCAAATCCTCCGACATCGTCCTGTCAATCATCTCTCCTTACTATCTTCATGTGATAAGTGAAATCTGATGCACGATTAATCAAAATCGAACCGCAATCGCGATTTGGCTTATGTGCGATTATGAAAGCACAAAGGCTGCGATTTTAATTAAATAAATAAATGTTCAGCGTAAACGCTGCTCCGTCTGAAAGCACTGCGAGTTTGAGTCACTTATAACGTGCGTTTGAAAAAGCAACATGCGTCCAACATCTTCTCAAACTAGTAATTTTAAAGCGTTCATAAAACTGTTGTCCAACAAAATACGTTTATTAACATGTCTTAACTCACTTCATATCGTCAGTCGAGTGGATGTGGCTAAAAAAATAAAAAAATTATAATAATCGCATTTTAAATCGCAATCGCAATTTTAACCAGTTTTAACCAATTTTGCCCAAAATCGTGCAGCCCTAATGTACTGTAATGTAACTGACTACCACAGCAAGCCTAACCATGTCCTTTTAGAGGCTCCATAGAATGCATTTTCCATTGTCCGTATCTTTCTGAATTCGGATTTAGGCTTTGGGTAAAGGCGTTTTGTAATTAAAAGTGTCAAATGGGTCATACTGTCATAATTCCAGCCTGTGTTTCCCTGTCTTGTGAGGGCTCTGTTGTTATTTCCTGTCTTGTCATGTTTTGTAGTCTTTTGTAGTTTTTCATGTTGATTAGTCTTCCCAGATGTTTCCCATTTACCACACCCCCTCCTTGTTATCTTGTTAAGCTTGTCTGCCTGTGTGTATATATATGCTTGTGGTTCACTTGTCTTTTGTCGGTCGTTGTTAGCTGTTAAGCTGTTTGTGTCTTGATTCTTGAGCTCCCGGATGTCACTGTTTTATTTATGGAATAGTTTAATTAAAGTTGTGTTTGCAAGTGGATTCCATCTCTCTGCTTCATCTCTCAGCATTCGTAACAGAACGACCGACCAACAACATGAATCCAGCAGCACAGATCATGCGTCTCCGACAGGGTGACCGCCTGATCGAGGAATATGTGAAGGACTTTATTGATTTGGCATATAAGACCACCATGGATGAGGTATGCCTCATGATCTTTTTCAGAGGGGGGCTATCAGAGCCACTCAGCTCGTATATGCCGCAATGGCATCCGGACTGGTCGTTGAAATATTATATAGACATTGCCTTGCAACAGAGTGGCTCTGCTTTCACAGTGGGCGCATTGGAGGAGGATCGTAACATTCCCACTACATCTCCCACGCCTATGTCTTCGGACAAGATGGCCGCCAGTCCAGAGTCTCGTCCCATCATGGCTGCCGATCCAGAGACCGAGCTTCACGTCACTTCTGCCGATCCAGAGACAGAGCTTCACGTCACTTCTGCCGATCCAGAGACAGAGCTTCACGTCACTTCTGCCGATCCAGAGACAGAGCTTCACGTCACTTCTGCCGATCCAGAGACAGAGCTTCACGTCACTTCTGCCGATCCAGAGACAGAGCTTCACGTCACTTCTGCCGATCCAGAGACAGAGCTTCACGTCACTTCTGCCGATCCAGAGACAGAGCTTCACGTCACTTCTGCCGATCCAGAGACAGAGCTTCACGTCACTTCTGCCGATCCAGAGATGGCTCCGCCTCCAGTCACGAGTCCAGAGAGGGCTCCGCCTCCAGTCACGAGTCCAGAGAGGGCTCCGCCTCCAGTCACGAGTCCAGAGAGGGCTCCGCCTCCAGTCACGAGTCCAGAGAGGGCTCCGCCTCCAGTCACGAGTCCAGAGAGGGCTCCGCCTCCAGTCACGAGTCCAGAGAGGGCTCCGCCTCCAGTCACGAGTCCAGAGAGGGCTCCGCCTCCAGTCACGTGTCCAGAGATGGCTCCAGCCACTGACCAGCGTCCAGAGATGGCTCCAGCCACTGACCAGCGTCCAGAGATGGCTCCAGCCACTGACCAGCGTCCAGAGATGGCTCCAGCCACTGACCAGCGTCCAGAGATGGCTCCAGCCACTGACCAGCGTCCAGAGATGGCTCCAGCCACTGACCAGCGTCCAGAGATGGCTCCAGCCACTGACCAGCGTCCAGAGATGGCTCCAGCCACTGACCAGCGTCCAGAGATGGCTCCAGCCACTGACCAGCGTCCAGAGATGGCTCCAGCCACTGACCAGCGTACAGAGAAGGCTCCAGCCACTGACCAGCGTCCAGAGAAGGCTCCAGCCCACGGCCCCGTCCAGGCTCCAGCCCACGGCCCCGCTGTCCCGCCCAAGAAAATTTTGGGGGGGGGCAGGGGGTACATGGAGGCCATGAAGGCCACGTCTCTGTGGCCCCCTGAACCGCCATTACCGCCATGGTCTGTTGAACTGCTGTTGCCGCCATGGTCGCCCACGCCTGAGGGTCCAGGTCCTCCCACGCCACAGGGTCCAGGTCCTCCCACGCCTGAGGGTCCAGGTCCTCCCACGCCTGAGGGTCCAGGTCCTCCCACGCCTGAGGGTCTAGGTCCTCCCACGCCTGAGGGTCCAGGTCCGCCCACGCCACAGGGTCCAGGTCCTCCCACGCCACAGGGTCCAGGTCCTCCCAAGCTCCACGGTCCAGGTCCGCCAATGCTAAATGGCCCAGGTCCGCCCATGCTCCCAGGCCCGTCTCTGCCATGGCCCACCATCCCTCCCCCACTTAGGGGCCATCCCCTTGTTCTGCCTCCGTTCCACCACCCTCCTAGACTGTTTTCTGTGGAGCGTCTGGAATCCGCTCCTTAAGTGGGGGGCTCTGTCATAATTCCAGCCTGTGTTTCCCTGTCTTGTGAGGGCTCTGTTGTTATTTCCTGTCTTGTCATGTTTTGTAGTCTTTTGTAGTTTTTCATGTTGATTAGTCTTCCCAGATGTTTCCCATTTACCACACCCCCTCCTTGTTATCTTGTTAAGCTTGTCTGCCTGTGTGTATATATATGCTTGTGGTTCACTTGTCTTTTGTCGGTCGTTGTTAGCTGTTAACCTGTTTGTGTCTTGATTCTTGAGCTCCCGGATGTCACTGTTTTATTTATGGAATAGTTTAATTAAAGTTGTGTTTGCAAGTGGATTCCATCTCTCTGCTTCATCTCTCAGCATTCGTAACACATACGGTTTAGTGTATTTTGGACTGAATAGGTTTGTTGAAAACATTTTTAAAATTCAATTATCTTTTTAAGTTCGTCGGAGGGAGAAAACGTCTATCATAAAAACACACTGGTCAAGCTCAGGCTAGTATAGGCCTAATAATCCTGACCAAATATTTCACATTACCATTATAGGAAATTTGTCCACCCTGTTACTTTTTTACAATGCAATGTTTAACAAGATGGGTGTTTTAGGCTAATAAAGCCGATTACTAGCTAAAGACAAAATGCTAGGAAAAAATGTACATTTAAGAAGAAAAATAAGCTAATGTCTAATATAAAGTGACACAACATGGTGGACATGTTATGTTTTATGCTATTAGATAAGCCTCCTAAGAAGGAAAAGAGAGAAAAGTTTATGACTGATACTTGCTTTGTTCTTGGAGTTGCATTCCCTCCAAGGAAATTATGTAACTTCGAGCAAGTCATGTGATTTGGGGTGTCAGTTAAGATTTTAAAGGGAAAATAGCACCAATGTAACACGGTAGACTATTCTTATTCCTATTCGAATGTACTAATCATTATGAATTTGTTTTAACTGGGGTAAATCAATGCATGGGATACCATGCGGCATGAAAGTTGATTAACATCTTGTGTAAAATATTCAGTATTGTTTCATTGGGACATAAAATCCACCAAACTGTAGGAATGACCCAAATCTTAAACGGATGAAGTATGTGATTATGAGACAGCATTTGAAGGAGTTGTCTTGTGCTAAAAGTTATTGTGTCAGGCTCAATTGAGCAGACAGCTCGCCTTGACGGGCAGTTGTATCGCAGACGTGAGGGTCTGGACTAAACCACAGGGGCTGATAAACAGATGGAACAGTGTCATGTGCACAGAGATGCTGTCACCTCTACCGCTCCTCTGCATTCAGGCATATTACAGTTCACTAGCTCCTTATACATGTCTGCTTACCGTAAAGAAAAAGACGGTGTAGCCCACATGTAAATCTATAAAATTGTATTAAGCAAATTGAGCGTAAATGAAACCCAGATTAAATGTTTAACAAGAGTACAGTCTCATGCATGGTGGAATTTAGTTATTTATCCAAGCTAATTTGAGAGTAAAATGCATATACAAATGACATTAAAGGGATAGTTCACACAAACATTTCAATTCTGTTATTATTTACTCACTCTTATATTGTTCCAAAACCACCGGCAGATTTCGAAGAATGTTCAAGCTGCTCTCGTCCATAAAATGAAAGTGGATGGTGACCATGGGTTGTCAAGCTCCAAAAGGCCAAAAAGACAACTTGTGTGTTATATAGCCTACCAAGTCTTCCGAAGCCACTTGATAGCTTTCTGTTGGAAACACATTGTAATTTATTTTAATATTACGTTAAAATTGTGTTTGGCATCTGTGATCATATATATATATATATATATATATATATATATATATATATATATATATATATATATATATATATATATATATATAAACTTTGTACATTCTGATAATTTCTTATTTTGTATCCTACCAAAGTTCCAACTTTTTTGTCTGTATTTGAATGAAATACTGTATAAAAGACCAACCATTTTAGCTATAAATCACACACGATCACCTGCAGGGTTATTATTTTGAACAAAAAATGTAAAAAGAATTGTGTTAACTGAAATAAAGCTGAAATAAAATATTAGATGTAAAAAATGTTTTTATAAATGTTGCTTTGGCAACTAACAGAAATACTTTAAAGTACAAAGTACTAACATTACTAACTGGAATTAAATAAAAAATAAAAATAAAACTGAAATAAAAATAAATTAAACCTAAATATAATTATTTAAACTAATAAAATTACATAAAATCACTAAACATTTAACTAAAAAATTAAACTGAAAACTGAGAATATAAAAGTTAAATCTAATTGAAACGTTTAAAGGGGTCATGAACTGAGAAATCACATTTTCCTTGAGCATATTTCCTTTTGACATAAGGTCATTATACTATAAGGGTATCATGTACGTTTCAGAATTGATCTGAAATAGCATTTATTGTAACCAAACCCAGAAAAGGACTCGTTGTGGAATGTTCATCGGTGAAAGACTGTCTCTGCAGAAAATCAACGCCTACTTCATCGTTGCAACTTTGGCCCCGCCCTCTGGCGTGTTAGTGAGATGACGAGGAGAGAAGAGCGACACAGAATCTCTGGACTAAAAATAACATTACCTTCCAAAGGATCCTAAGGCTAAGAATGTGGTTATTTATTTTCAACAATGTGAATGTCTCAGATGAGCATTATTTACTATTCGGTACATTTCAATGTGAATTCTTTGGTAAATCAGAAACAATTTCTGTGCAGGCTTTGCAAACAGACATTTATAATATGGACTCGAGAGCAACTCATCACTGCAACCTTTCATGCCACGATCTAAATATAATGCCATACATCTAAATATAATGCTATAATCAACACTTTTCATGATTAGTTAACCGTTTTTCGTTTTTTTTTTTTAAGCTTTGATTGTGTTTACAGTGTGCATTATAACATGTGTTCATGTTTCGCGTGTAAAAAAACACAGTATTTTTGACACAATTTACTTATCTGTATACCGCTGTTTTCACTGTCCTAAAAATGGCTGATGACTTCCTTTATTCTATGAAGTCCCTCCTTCAGAAATACGTAACGAGTTCTGATTGTGCCAGCGGTTCCCGTGTTTTGATTTGACCGCAGCTTAGCGCACGTTGCCCGGTTCCTGTGTTGTGATTCGACAGCAGCTTAGCGCACGTTGCACGGAAAGGTCACGCCTCTTACCGTAACGGGAGATATATATGCGCTCAATGATCTCTAAGTACAGCGTCCCTGTGAAAGCCAAACAAAGGTGATTTGACTCCGGGATGAAAATAACAGCGTCTCGACGACATGGCGACAAACACACTCAAACGCAACACTTCCTCTTCTCCACGCAACACTTCCTCTTCTCCAAGTGGGAGAGCAACAAGACCACGCCCCCTTTTTTGCGTATTCTTGTGGGCGGAGGTTAGTCAACAAACTGTTCTACTGACGTAATTAAAGAAGGAAATAGAGGGATGTAGTCCAAGCCAGCCGTTCGCTGTAGGCTTTGAAAGGGAACTTCTTTTAAATAAAATATCTCGCTTGGCATTGAACTTTGAGCTTTATAATTTTACAGGTATTATTTATGCTCTAACAGCAACATTACACACTAACTAAAGTTTAAAAATTGGGATCACGAAGAACAGGACCTTTAAGAGCTGTAATAGTAAAATTGTGCTAAACGTTTTCGAGAGAGCTCCACGTGTAATTCTTATTTCATATGCAAAGGTGTCAGCCAATCACATCAGTGGGCGTGTACGCTGAAGTCTCACAGCAGACACGCCCCTAAAAACAGTGCGATTAAATCAGAGGCTAAAATCAGGGTAGGAAAAATGCCTTTTATTTCTAAATGATGACCATTTTGATGTAAAAATAATACTGACATTATAAGTGCACCCCAGGAAACATAAAACAATGCAGTTCATGACCCCTTTAAAAAATTCTATTATAGTATAAAAATAATACTAAAATAACACGGCTCCCTTGCCAAGGTGTCTCTGTCCTGAGAAACTTGATATAGCATTAGTTACTGCTAACAAAGCTGGCAGACAGCAGTGCCCTGATTCTGTTGGAGGTCCCTCTCTCCGGACCACTAGCTCATCCAGGCAGTAAAAGAAGGCTGACAGGGATACAGATGGTCTTGTATACATATAACAACAACTGGCTTATCAAGGCGTCGTAAATGCCAGGAGCAGCTGGCTACCTGAGCACAAAGTGGAACGAAAAAGAAAAAGAGCTATGATAAAATAGAGAGAAAGAACGGGAGAAATTGTGTACATGTGTACGTGTGCTTGGGTGTGGGCATACAGTATATGGGTGTGTAGGGTTTGTTTGTGTGTGTGTGTGTGTGTGTGTGTGTGTGTGTGTGTGTGTGTGTGTGTGTGTGTGTGTGTGTGTGTGTGTTTCATCCAGGGACCTGGGGAGAGAATACATCTGGTAGGACAGCTGTTAGCAGCGTACAAGAGTATACTGATGGTGGTGAGGAATGATAAATCACAGACTTCGCAGCATTGCAGAAAGCGCACCTACATACCTGTGAGTGCAGGTACTCGGGCACTGTTGAGTAATGCTAAATAATAACACAGACCCAATCCAAAAACACAACTATAACTGTTTAATTAAATGTGTCTGACTTGACAGTGACAACTGTGTCTTTTAATGAACCAATTTGAGCAGCTAATGTTTAATTACAAGATCGAATCATTCAGAAATCCATGCATAATATTGCTTGATCAGAACTATCATTACTATTGCTTATAAGTTTAATGGGTTTCTATATAGAACTCAACATTTTGACTCAATTTTAAAGAATGCCAAAAAGGTTCTACAAGCAGAAATATCTTCAATAAATGCATAATACCTTCATGTTTAGCAGGTTATTTCATTTTTTTAAACAAATTATTATTTTTTTAAATAAATTAAACCTAAATCCATAAAATTATCGCATATATAAAGTTTCTGATAGAACCATTTAAGATTCTAAGGCCCGGTTTCACAAACAGGGCTTAGACTAAGCTAGGATTAGTCCTTAGTTCAATTAGGGCATTTGAGTAGCTATTGTTAACATACCTTAGAAAAAAACATTACTGGTGTGAATGTTGAGTCAAAACAATGGCAATGATATATTTTAAGTTTTGTCAGTGCAAGTTGCTTTCAGTTAAAACGGCTCAAACATGCATTTTAGTCTAGGACTAGCTTAAGCCTTGTCTGTGAAACCAGGGGTAAGAGTGGTATGGAGATTTAAACCAACACCTAAAATCACATTATTTGTGCTTCAGACATGAATGCTATCTTAAATAATAGTGTCACATCATTTATTCTCTGTAAATCTAGTTATTCTTATAATTTCAGAAACATTTGCCTCAGCTGAGAGACTGCTTTTTAGCGAGGATTAAAAACTAAGCTTATCATTAGCAGTGAGGATTAGTATGAGATGTAAAGGTCTTAATCCAATTTAAACTTCAAAGACGGCTTAATCAGTGGGGAAAATTGGTAAATCATCATGTTTTCAATATTATTTTCAATGTAAGACACAACAGCATGCAAACTTGAGCCACACTTTAATCCGTGTTTATTTTGGGTTATTAATTTGCTAAAATATTCACATTGTTGGATTTGGTGCAGTGTTTAGTGCATGTCTTCATAAAACATATTGTGTTCATTGGGATGCATCTTAAAATAAAAGACCAAATAAATACATGCTGTATATTCCACTATAATAAAATGTTTAGTTGCTCTTTAATTGTGCTTGAGCAAACAACACCTTGCTACACTTGCAATACATCCAAACTTCATCTAGGAAAGCACCCGCTCTCCATTGCATCAAAGTGCGACTCAATGCCTCCAGACAGCGGATCAAGAATCAAAACCCTCAGCACGTTATCCACGTTGACGATCACAAGCGGAAAACATCTCCACTGACCCAAGATCAAACGCGAGGGGCGTTACATTCTCTCCTCCATTAAAGAGCTGCAACCTGACACAGAGCCACAGTGGAGCCAGAGAGCCCAGGTAACGAAGATGGATGTCCTGTAATGCAGTTAGCTTGCGGCTACTGCGGATAAAGGAATCCAGTCATAGCTGAACATCCCAACATAAACCTCCCCAGCAACTACTAATAGGACATTTGCCTCAAACTGATTGCCAACGTCCTCAAAAGGTATAAACAAAACTGGAAACATTGTTTTCTGGGATAATGGAGCAAAAATTCAATTTAGGAAGTCATTTCCAAAAAGCCAAAAATGTGATTTACTCTCCCTCCACCTATAATTGAGTTTCTTTGGGAAAGGTAAACTTCAGTGGTACTGAAGCAAAGCACAGTTTGTCCCTTGTAACCCTGAACTGTATACTGACAGTCATCAGTCAGTGTTTTTTGTGGCATTTAAATGAGAACGTTTGGCCAGTAGACTTTTATAAATCAAACTCCCTTAAAACACTTTTCTCACTTATATGAGAGGCAACGTGAAACGCAAAAGACGTGAAATAAAACCTCATCAGTTTAAATAGATGTGTGTGGGGTTTGGGTTTCAGTGATGTTTAGATAACTATAAAAGAGTTCACATGTTCCCTTGAACATATTTAGCTATTAGATCCATTTAATTACTTCAGTTAGTTTTTTTTATTTATTTAACAAATTGAAGCATTTAAACTGATAGTTAATCATTGTATCAGTTTAAATACTTCAATTTGTTTTTATAATGTATTATAGGCTATTATAGTTATATTATATTGTAAGCCTAATAAAGAACCACAAGGGGATTGTTTACAGATCCTAGCCATTAAAAAGTTTGAAAACCCCTTATATAGAAAATCTTGGAAATTCATAAGCAATAAATACACATTTAATTTTGATGGTTTAATGCTGCCTGTCGCCAATAAATGACCATCTCAGTGTAACTGTATTTTTTATTTTTTTTTCATATTATATTCTATTATAAAAAATGTAACTGCCCTGGGAGAAATTTAATTCATGGTAAATAAGACTTGTACAGAACAGCATGTAAAAAAAAAAAATCTCAGTAAACCTAAAATGTGCTTAATTTAGTGACTTCTGAATTAACTGCTTTAAAAAATATAATGAATATATCACAACGTTATACATCAAGGGTTAAATAAAATAGAAATGGCATATTAGGTTAAAAGTTATAATTGCATGATGAAACTTTTTGTGTGTGTTTACCATCTTTAAAAAGGTCTGGAAAAATGACCCCAGGTAATACTAATAGACCCGCTGTAAATATGTACGTAAATATTCCGCCACTTCCTGTTTAAGCGTAGTTTGGAGTATGGAGGCACTTGAAAAGCATTCTGTTGCGTTCTACACTCTAAAAAAAAGGTTCTACATGGCACCAAAAATGGTTATTCGTCGTAATCATAGAGGAACCACTTTTGGTGCTATATAGCACCATATCTTAACATGTTCTGTATATGGAAGCGGTGCTATATAGCACCATAGTTAGCGGTGCTATATAGCACCTTAGTCAAAGAACCAGTGAAGAACCTCTGAAGAACCGCTGAAGAACCACTGAAGCACCAAAATTGGTGCTATATAGCACTAAAAAAGGTTCCCCTATGATTACGAGCCAAGATCCATTTTTGGTGCCATATAGAACCTTTTTTTTTTTAGAGTGTAGGTGGTGGGACAAGTCTCAATTGTTTTCTGCTTACTGTTCAAATAATAAAAAAAAAAGGTTGAAAGCACTTCTTCTAGCTTTTGGTAAGTGCTTATTACCAACAGAATCCAATCAGAATTTAATTAATTTAATTAATAAATCGTTCGACCAGACCTAACTGAACTTTGACTTTGAAAAGAAGCAAAATTATGGTTTATTTTTATAGCTCTTTTCACAATTCAAAATCATTGCAAGGTAGCTTTACAGACTGAATTACTATCTTATTGTAAACATTGTCAAAGTGACAAAGAAAAAATTGAAAATGGGGTGAAAAAACTAAATAAAAAAACACCTGGGGCATAAGTTGTCACAGCTGAAGAACTACCCACCATGAATAACACAATTCAAGGAAAAAGTTTGCTTTTGAATAATTAGGATTTTCATCGTTTTCAAACATCTCCATACACAGGCAAGATATTCGAGCTCATAGAACAAGCAGAAAAGAAAAATGATTACATGGCAGACGAGTCGCCTCGCACTAAAAATAAACCCTCAGCCACGCATCACAAACTACCAGCGCATCCTGATGTCAGCTTTGTCAAATAAGTCTGCCCAGTGAAGCTTCACTATACATCCCAGAGGATTTGTTAAGCGTTATGTTTGACTTATTTTCGCTCTCACTCACTCATTCATTCAAGTCTCTATCACCCTCCTGCATATTTTACTTTGGCATATGCCACAGTTGAGTTCCATTAATCAGTCCCTGCTCGTATGAGGGCTGAATGTTAAACCCTTGCGCCGTTCCAACTCTCCGCCCAGCTACAAAAAAGCAGGCCCGGCATTAACCTTGTAGACAGAGACAGTTTGCGCATCCACAGTACTTGGAAAAGGAGAACTTCTCAAATTGTCTCCAGCCTGAGCTGTATGAGTGAATGTGTCTGTGCGTGTATGTGTGGCGGTTCCCGGTTCCGCTATAAATAAGCCTGGCTGCTGGAGAGGTGGTAGTCTGCAGAGGAACTGACAGTAGAGGGCAACACGGCCTTGTCTCCCTGGGAGACGCCAATTAAAACTGGACCCAAACCCAAAGTGTGCAAACTACTTGAGAGAATGAGAAATGAGTTTTGGCATGAAGCAGATTCGAAGTAACGGCGCTGCAAAATGTCAGCCAGTCATTTAAGGAGTTTTCGCTTTGAAAAATGGCTCGCATGCAGCTTGTGTGGCGTCAAACGGCAGAGTTTAAATCTTCTGGGATAGCAGCAATCCCATTGCTGATGATCAGCTACAAATGACACTGAGTATATGTTAATACAGGCTAGCTGATGTGTTCACAAGGAAATCCGACGCACTGCTGAAGAATTAAGAATAACTTGCTTTTTTAATTAAAAAAGTATTAATTACTAGCTACTAATAACATCTTCAACTGTGTGATTAGATTACTGTTCTAATAAATCTTTTTTTTAAGTATTGCATTACTAATTCCTTTCTAACCCTGACCAGTTGAACAAGGATAGACATGAAAGTACTCTTTTAATTCTTTAAAATAAATAATATAAAACTGCATTATTATTGAACTGGCCAAAGTATTTAAAGGGAAAAGGTTACATTAAAAACATACATTTTAAAATGAGACATTAATTTGTTATGTTAAAGGTGCAGTGTGTAGTATGTATGAGGTTCCCTTTCAGTCAGTACACTACGAGTTACGTCAGTTACTGACGAAATGGGGGTTTCGCTTAGAAGCAAATCGCCTTTGAGATCTACAAAACGAGCCAATGGCATGAAAATGCCATGGATCTGCGGAATTTGCATAATGCAACCCCGCCCCACCGCGTGGGTATAAAGGGCGTTGCATAGCAGTCTCGCAATATGTTTCTGCTTCAGAGCCGAGTGTTACTTGCCTGAGCTTTCTCTCTTCAAGACGAGCGTCTCTCCATAGTGTTGGTGTTACGACGCGTTCCAGCGAGTTCTGCATTCCTGTCTGATCTGTGCAGTGATCCACCCTGGCGCACGGGGTTCGCATCCTGAGCTATCTCGATGACTGGCTAATTAGCTCACTATCGAGACCAGGATTGCGGACACAGGGACCTAGTGCTCCGGCACCTCACACGTTTGGGCCTTCGGGTCATTTGGGAATAGAGCAAACTCTCCCCTGGGAAGAGGATCTCTTTTTTCAGCTCGGTCACTTTGTGCATGCAGTGCGAGTGTGCACAGTCAATACTGACTTGCCCCCGTTGGGTAGGAATGCGGTTCATCTGAGGTTATTTTAGAGGCTCCTGGGACATATGGCATCAGTGGCCGTGCTAATGCCGCCCGGACTGCTTCATATGAGACCGCTTCAGCACTGGCCTTGCGATCGAGTCCTGAGATGGGTCTGGCAACAGGGCATGCTCCGGGTCCCATTCACTCGGGCCTGCCATCATACCTTCACCCCGTGCAAAGTTTCCGGGCATGTTGTTATATCAACAGATGCCTCTGTCACGGGCTGGGGTGCCATGCGCAATTGACGTGCTATCTCGGGCTCCTGGAAAGGACCCCAGCGCCAATGGCTGTCAATTGCCTCAAGTTGCTGGCTGTACGTCTCGCCTTGCACCACTTTCGAGCCCTGCACTAGGCCAGACACGTACTGGCCCATTCAGACAACTCGACGACAGTAGCGTACGTCTACCGACAAGGTGACCTACGCTCCCGCCGGATGTCGCAACTCGCCCGCCATCTCCTTTTGGAGTCTGAAGCATCTGAGGTCGCTTCGTGACGTTCGTACTGGGAGACCTGAGTCGTGCAGCCAGCGAGCACTCATGGTTCAGCCACATCCGGGGGAATGGAGACTCTTTGGGAACAGCTCAGCGATGCTCTGGAAATCCTGTTGCCTCCCTCTAGCTCTTCCTCTAGCTCGTCCCGTTGCCTACTAGGCTCAGCAGGCCACGGGGTCACGCAAGCATGGCTTCCCAGTGAGCCATCTTGCACAGTTCTGTGCAGATCACGGAGGGCAAGGAGCAGCTCCTTTGGCCGCACCGCTTTGGCCCGGCCGGACCTGGTTCTTTGATCTCTTTACTCCTTGCGACAGCACCTCCCTGGTCGATCCCTCTGAGGAAGGTTCCTTACTCAGAGACGGGGCACCCGTGGCACCCACGTCCCAGTCTGTGGTATCCTACTTATGTGGGCCCCAACGGGGCGCGGCAGGTTCTGTACCCTACCACCATGGTGGTGGCTACCTCACTTCCGCCAGGGCCTTGTCTATGTGACAGGCCTATGCGCCGAAGTGGAACCTCTTCGTCACCTGGCCTCTTCCTCAGAAGACCCCAGGAAATTACTTTTGGGTCAGTACCTTCCACAGGTAGGGCAGAGCAATGGCTGTCCCCTCTGCCCTAGAGGTGTCCCCTCTGCCATTTTTGAGCCCTCGCAGTCCTTCTGAGTTTAAGGTAATTTCCTTTCAATGAAAGCGACACTCTCGATTGCATGGCTCCTTTCAAGGGGTTTTGTGATCTGCAGGCATTGTCGGTGACAAGTGTGCCTGGGATTCCAGCTGGCTAACTCTCACGTGCTTACCTGAGACCCCAGCTTGAATACGTGCCCAAAGTTCCCACCTCTCCAGGTGCCGAACCTGCAAGCGCTGCCTTGGAGGAAGGCAGACCCAGCCTTGGCATTAACTAGGTCCAGTACGCACCTTGTGCTTACGTAGACCGGCCGCAGTGTTCAGTACCTCAGATCAGTTCTTGTCTGTTATGGAGTGCAGCAGAAGGGAAGGCTCTCTCCGTGCAGAGGTTGCATGCTCTTGGACTATGTTCAGGGCATACCATGCCCCCTAGGGGTTCCGGCACACTCCACTGAGTGTTGCCTCCTCTTGTGCTTATCGCATGGCTCCTCGCTAACAGGCTAAGAGCGGTATGCTGGGTGACACCTTACATTCGCTAGATTGAATATATCTCAGAGTGTAGCCAGTTCCTCTCGTATACTCGCCCCAAGGGGCCAGTAACTGGACAGGCTCCGGTGTCATCGCTTGCTGCGCCATTCCACTCCACGGACTGGATGCATGCACATTTTTACTCAGGTGAGCTGCTCAAGTAGGCCCTGAGCTCCTCCAGCACTGCTGATGCCGACACCAGAGTGCATGCCCGGTTGGTCAACCCTCGTATTTGGCTAGGTGCCTCCGTGTACATGGTCCCCCCTTTGGATAACCCCCACATGTTTATTCCACGGTAAGTCTCCTTGAGCACGTGTCTTCCCTTGGCAAGACACCTTGCCACTCCTGGGGTTGAAATATTCCACCTGCGGCTGGATACCCCAGAGTGCTCCATATGCAGTCCCTGTGCAGTCATATGTGTATTCTTAAGTCCTCCCTTTGGACAGGCATTGTGCTGCATTTCTCCACGTGGGATATGCTTCCCAGTGTACCTTGGTATTGGCGTTGAGCCTAGCCTTATTCGTGCTCACTCACATTAGGGAGCCCTGGTCAGTGCAGGACGCTGGAAGACAGCCGTCGTGGCGAGATTGAATTGGGACCCCCATTTCATCAGTAACTGACGTAACTCGTAGTGTACTGACTGAAAGGGAATGTCTCGGTTACGTATGTAACCCTCGTTCCCTGAAGGAAGGGAATGGAGACGTTACGTCCCCATGCCACTACCGCTGTACCGGCCGGGCGCTCATGCCTCGGCTCTTCAGCAGGTAAAATAATGCGAGACTGCTATGCAACGCCCTTTATACCCACATGGTGGGGCGGGGTTGCATTATGCAAAAAGGCGATTTGCTTCTAAGCGAAACCCCCATTTCGTCAGTAACTAACGTAACGTCTCTGTTCCCTTCCTTCAGGGAACGAGGGTTACATACGTAACCGAGACGATCTATTGACAGAAATACAATATAATATTCATAACTATGTTTTCAGTGGAGTATAAAGACCTTACATAATGAACCGTTATGTTTTTATTTCCTAAGACTGAGCCATATCCATCTTTGTCCTGTGTCGGCCACCGTAGCTTCTCTATGTGCTTTGAAAGGGAGGGGTGAGCGGTGAGTGGTTGCAATTCGCTTACCAGGGTCAAATATAGCCTTGCTTTAGGCCAAATGGACAAGGAAAACTGAAAGAAACTGCCGTTCTATCAATTTAACCTAAAAGGGATGCCGGCAAAGGGACATCTTTGTACCCTATTTACCCATATTAGTTTATAGTAGGGTACATATTACTGTCCTAAGGTTCTAAAATGCACTTTTTAGGGGTAGATAAGGTACAAAGTTGTTATTTTGAAGGTATTGCCTCAGTGACAAGCTAAAGGTACAACACTTTTGCACAGTTTTTTCTGACAGCACAAGGTTTAACATAATTTTTCATTATGCGCATGTTTACATGATGTATTCACTAAAGAGATGAAAATGAACCACTGTTTGTGTCTTCATTTTTTAAGCAAACTGCCCTTGTGATTTATTTATCTGTATTTATCATTAAATAAAAGGGCACATACTGTAAGTGTACTTAAAGAGAGTACACTTTCATGGTTATGTTTCTTAACACACTCAAGTACACATAAAAAATGTCTTAATAACCATGCTTTAAAAGTACCCTTATTTTAATGTGTTGACTTAATGACTAAATCACTAAAGTACTTTATTGCATAGATCAGGAGTTTTCAAACTGGGGTCCTCCAGAAGGTTCTAAGGGATCCCCAGAAAATTTCAGAGAATAAAAAGACAAAGCAAAAAATGGATAAAGTCTACCGAATATTCAAACTGTTTCATTTATAAATGTTTCTCTCCTTTCTTGCCGTATACATTCCAAAATTGTATATGTTTGCTTTGTATCTTTAGTGAGTTTTTCTCACTATAGTTCCCATTATCTTGATCTCTGGGGTTGTAAGGCAGTATTTCTTAAAAGCTGCTTACATACAATTATTGTGAAAGTTGCTTATACAAGAACATATTTAAAACAATATGTTGTATTTATAATGTCACATTTACTATTTATCTAACAGTTTAAATGTTTTTCTTCATACATAAAAATAGATTGATTTTAGGAAGGGGTCCCTCATATCTGGGGGTCCTTGGCATCATAAAGTTTGAAAACCCCTGACATAGATAATATATTTGACAAATGTATACTAATATCTTCCTAAACTAATCTTCAACTTCATCATTGCAAATGTGTAATTAAAAAATAGTTAAAGTTTGAAGTTTCAATAGATATGACATTCAAAAATATTTTAGTTCACCATAAAGGCTTGTCAGGACATTCAAAAGTATGGTAAAAACCAAAGGTTTCATATAAATACTTTTTTCTTGTCGCTGTATCATAAGAAACAAAATGACATCGTATGACATACAACAAAATGCTGATGACCATATAAAAAGAAATTTGGTGTGAAAATATGAAAATACAAATTAAAGATTTTGTGCACTTCTAATTCACATTTTCCTCTTATAGTTAAGGTAGCTAAAATTTACTTTTTTTATTTTTATTCCTCATAAAAGAACAACAGATGTATTTGACATGACCTTCAACCTTCAGCTTAAGAAAAATTAATGTAAAATCATCCCCGCAACATCAGTCCACAACACAAAGCACCAGTCAATTTAGTCAACCTGGCCAAACTTTCACAAAAGCAGTAGCATACTCTTGTGACATGCACATTGACATTTGTGCTTGTAAAATTTGAGGAGCAAGCATCCATGACTAATAAAGAAATATTAATTCTTACCTTGCCCTTGAGCATCCACTGAGTCTGTACACAGGATCCACAGGACACAGATAATGAGGAGTGGAGGCCCAGCTAGGACGGCAGTACACCTTGCTCGGTCTGGGTTGGCGGCCATGACACCATTGGTTACTGTCAGACAGGAAAGATTAAAAGATTTTTGCAAAGTACATATTTGTACAGTAAATTGAATATAATTAACAGAGTCTTTAATTTGATAAATAAATAAACATACAAAATAAATAGTATTCTAATGTCAGCAGCAGTGTTAGGGGTAATGCATTACAAGTAAAACAAGTGTGTAATCAGATTACTAAGTAGTAGAGTAACATTACTTTTACATTTACAACAAAATATCTTTCAAATAAGTATTTGCAAACAAGTTTTTCAAATAAGTAACACAAGCTAGTTGTGTTTTCCACTTTCTGACTGGCATTTTTTTTAATATAAATTCATTTTTGAAAGTGTGTAACTCAGGCCCTGTGTGCTCTAGCACCCTGCAGACAGTTTTGGCTGTATTCACTAATTTCCAGAAAATACTAGAAAAAATATTTTTGTCTTGGTCATGAATGCAAGATTTATTCAAATGAATCTGAATGGAGGAATATTACCTTTTTTTATGTAATTATTTTGGAGGGGGTTATTACAGCTCAAGCAACATACACTTACATGTTTATCACTTGTATCACTTTTAGTGTTTTATGTAACTTTGAAGGGTTTCCTGTAAAATGACACCACAATTTTGTATTTAGACCGCTGTATGTGCACTCTAAAAAAAAGGTTCTATATGGCACCAAAAATGGTTATTGGCTCATAATCATAGGGGAACCTTTTTTAGTGCTATATAGCACCAATTTTGGTGCTTCAGCGGTTCTTCAGAGGTGCTATATAGCACCTTAAGCCGCGTTTCCACCGAAATTACCCGGAACTATTTGTACCAGGAACTTTTTTCCCAGGAACTTTTTCTCCTCCAGACCTGCTACTGTCTGCGTTTCCACCGCGGTCTAAAGTACCGGGAAGATTAGGCAAATTAGTCCGGTGATGTAGGACTGCGCGCGGAGCGACTGCTCCTTCCAGTCAGCGACGGACAGTAATAATTTTTGCGCGATACATGTCTGCAACAATAACAAGCGGAGGAGATGCAAGCAGCGCTGCTTTTGCTGGTTATATATTGGTTTACTAAAGAGGTCATTAACAAAACGGCGGAAAAGAGACGAGCACTGATACTAAAGCGTATTCGTAAAGCTATATTTAAAATATGACAAAGTATGTTATCATCAGCTATTACGGACATTGACCGTGAGATTGCTGAGACAAACGCGTGTCATCAGACAGAAAGAGCAAGACTGATATTTACTGAACGCTGTTCGATCCTCGCAAAAGACTTTTAAAAATGCCGGTTGAAATAAAATGCTGCGTGAGCTCAACCAATCAGCATGTTCAGCACCCAAGTCCAACCCCCGAAAGTTCGGGAACTTTTCAAAAGTACCACCTCGCAAGC
Organism: Romanogobio albipinnatus; assembly: GCA_023566225.1. Lineage (NCBI taxonomy): Eukaryota > Metazoa > Chordata > Actinopteri > Cypriniformes > Gobionidae > Romanogobio > Romanogobio albipinnatus. The sequence continues at coordinate 40,584,917 of CM042247.1, read as the reverse complement.
AGGGCCGTTTGGAGGGGGAAATATTTACCCGGAACTTCATTTAGACCCTGGTTCCTGCGGTCGAAACACACCGAGTTCCCCCCCAAAGTTCCTGGTTCCGGGGTAAAGTTCCTGCGGTGGAAACGCGGCATTAGTCAAAGAACCGGTGAAGAACCGCTGAAGAACCACTGAAGCACCAAAATTGGTGCTATATAGCACTAAAAAAGGTTCCCTTATGATTGTGAGCCAATAACCATTTTTGGTGCCATATAGAACCTTTTTTTATAGTGTGGGTATAGGAAGCTTTTCAATTTGGTCAAAGAACCGGTGAAGAACCACTGAAGAACCACTGAAGCACCAAAATTGGTGCTATATAGCACTAAAAAAGGTTCCCTTATGATTGTGAGCCAATAACCATTTTTGGTGCCATATAGAACCTTTTTTTTATAGTGTGGGTATAGGAAGCTTTTCAATTTGGGTAGGCCAAATCCAGGCGGAAATCCCCAAAAATGGTCCCAGAATTTAAGTGTTTTTTTATCAACACATTTTTAGCAAAATCCTCAGAAAATCATATTTTTGTCAAAGACTACATCTGGATTGGATTCAGAATGATGAATAAAACAGATGGTACACAGTAGGGCTGGGTAAAAAAAAATATTGATTTCTCAATTTTAATTTATTCTAATTTTTAAGAACCAATATCGATTCTAAAGTCATCCTGTTTTCTGTTGATGAATGAACAGAACATTGTAGAGTCCCTCCCATCCAATAAATGGCAATAAACTTTGTGCTTTGTTACTTTTTATATGAAACAAAGTCTCAGAATTCAAATTATGTCCATTGTAAATGATGTCCAAATAAACCGTTTGTGTGTAGCGCAGCTCAGCTCAACAGAAGCTTACATTTTTTTGTTGTTGATGTTGTTAAAAATAAACAAGAAAGCCCAGCCCAGGGGCCTCATTTATAAAACTTTCCATAGATTTCATCCTAAAAGTGTATGTAAGCACAAAAACTAGACGCACAAAAGTTCATATTTATAAAACCATGTGTACGACGGAACCTGTGCAAAAATTCCTTTATAAATCACAGTCAGCAGAAGATCCACATCTCGACCTCGTCTCCTCCCCGAAATCACCATATATGGAGCTTACAACGCCTAGTTTTACTATGCATAATTTCATCTGCATATCATAACCATGCATATTCCCATACACGTGACACCATGTTTAACACTGTCAAAGGTACAAGACATTGAAAAATATTAAATACGGACTATAAATGCCATTTGTGCCACACATTACATTGCTGAAAATCATCCAATATCCTTTCTATGTTTTAGAATAAATATATCAAAATATCCATAAAAAGTCAATTTTATAAAATACTTCTCAGAGTTTTTGGAAGAGTTGATCCATTCATTTCCAGGGGCCACATAGTATTTTAATTCAAAATATTTAGTTAATTTTAAACAATTAAATTCAAATCAAATGCATGCAGTTTTGCTGGTCATGTTCACATCTTTTTGAGGATGTATAGGCTATTTTCAAATGTAAACAGATAGGCCTACGTATTTATTGCAGTGTAAATACAATTGTCTGACTTCACTGACAAAGTCTTTTAAAAAGGAAACATGCAAATCTTACCGTTTATTTAAAAAAAAAGTTGTGGTACAGTGTTATTTTTGTGACAATGCCTTTACACGAAATCAACACCTCCTGCGGTTGTACAGCTATTATCATTGGACCTAATCAAACCGAACAATGGACCGTTTGACCACCGAATCCTGTAGTGTCAGTTATATCGAAGTGTGCATCACTGATCATCGTTCTGACAAAAAAAAATATTGTCATAACATGAGATCTGCAGTTTAGTTTAAAGAGGAATTATTGGAATTAGCCTATATTTAATCCTTGCTGTCATTAAAACAGCATGTCACAGGACAAATGATCAAAAGTAGCACATCCACATGTCTAGCTATCTAAATTCATATCAAAATGAAAACAGAATTATTCTTAATTCATTACTTTTCTCACGCTAGTAAAAGAGTTTGTACATATGGGTCAGAGTTTGTGTGCTATGCGCAAATTTTCCCGTCAAGATTGTTTTTATAAATCGGAAGTGGCGTACGCCTCTTTCAGGGCCTGTTTTGTGTGTTCACAACGGTTATAAATGAGGCCCCAGGTGAGAAAAAGTAACACAAAGTGTGATTAGTTCCTTTTTTTTAGGGAGTAACCCAATATTGTGATGCATTACTTATAAAAAGTAACTTTACCCTACACTGGTCAGATGTTCCCTGCCCTGTCATTCATAAAATTCATATTCAAGTATTAAATAAGACAGTACAGTTCCTTTTGTTGGAACATTGTGTAAAAAATGAATGTAACCGAGACTCGTTAAAAGATCATTAATTTTTCTTAATATCTCAAAGTATATGTGAAAGTCAAGACATATTACAAAACATTTATTTTGTAAGACACATCCAATTTGTGATTACTTCAATATCCAAGGACTTATTCTGAAAGCCGTGCACAATTTATCAGAGTCCCGCCATGCAAGACGTAGCCAAGCTTTCTTTTTTAATTCACTGAGAGTAAGACGACTGCTATGAAATATAACTCACGTTCTGGAATGTCCCACTCATTAAACACAAAGCTTTTATGAACCAACAATTCATCAAATTTTAACGATAAGTTTGTAGAGGCGCATTCAGGCCTAAATTTATGAAGTTACCATTACACTTAATGAAGTATTATGTCTTTATGATACCAATAACTAAAACATGCCCAGCTGACATGGAGTGCGGTTTAAGTGAAAAACTGGCAGAAGTTGCAGCTCACAATTATTACTCAGTACAAAATGAAATGGAGGTTACTACAAGTAATGTATGAGACATTCCTCATTGTCAGCTGTGGCAGCATAAATAAAATAAGTTCCTAATATGCTTAAATGATCGTAATTAATGCAATGCAAATGAAAGAAGCAACAGCATACTGTAAATGCTACACAAGTTCCAAACAAATGCAATTCTTTCCTTTTGTTGATTTCTCTCCCCTAGCTGTCTGATATGTCTGTCAGTCTGTGCAGTGATCAGATATTCTCTCTTTCACGGATACTCAGTCTGGGTCAGTCGGAACAGTGTCCAGTGATGTATAATGCCTGACTTGGTTCACTTTGCCATCACTCACCCTTACACTTCTCAACATGCTTGCCTTGTAGCAAAGGGTAAATTAAATCAATAAGCCTCCATTTCACATCGCAAGCACTTATTTCTCCATCAATACCTCCTTGGCTGGAATTAAAAGCACAGGCATTTGCATACACAAGTCAAGACTGAACATTACTGAGAATGAAGAAATAAAAGTGACTATTTTACAGTTAGAACGTAGCCGCCATTGACAGTGTTACGAACTGCTCCGAGACTCGAAGGTGGATCCAAATGCAGCTTTATTTGAGGGCAATCCAGAGGCGTAATCCAAAGTACAGGCAAGGGTCATACACAGACAGGCAGTCCAAACAAAGAAACAAAGAAACAAACAAAACAGGCAGGGACCAGAGGCAAGAGAGTAATCCAGGGAACAGGGCAAGAAATCCAAAACAAGAAAACCAGGAGACAAGAAAACCAGGGGAATGCTCAGAATTGCAGTGTAACACTTAAACAAGACTTTGCGGTGAGTGAATGAATGAACATGGTATAAATACACTGAAACTAACAGGATGATGAGACACAGGTGAATGCAATCAGTGAATGAGGTACAGGTGAATGTGATCAGTGATAAGTGATGATGAGTCCGGGCAGTGAGTTATGGGAAATGTAGTTTGTGAGTTATAATAGTCTTATGTGGAGTGCCCTCTGGTGGCTCTCAAGGGCACTCCAGCTGGTGACCGTTACAGACAGAGTGCTCTTTAAATATATCATAAAACCATTAATATTATAAAAATAATAATAATAACAATAATAATAGTACCTGATACACTATATTGCCAAACTTATTGGGACACATCCCTCCAAATCATTGAATTCAGGTGTTTCAATCACTTCCAATGCCACAGGTGTATAAAATCAAGCAGCTAGGCATGCAGATGCTTCTACAAACATTTGTGAAAGAGTGGGTCATTCTCAGGAGCTCAGTGAACTCAAGCGTGGTACTGTGATAGGTTGCCACCTGTGCAATAAGTGCATTTGTGAAATTTCTTCATTACTAAATATTCCACGTCAACTGTTAGTGGTATTATAACAAAGTGGAACAGCAACTCAGTCACGTAAAATCACAGAGCGGGGTCAATGCATGCTGAGGTGCACAGAGCGCAGAAGTCGCCAACTTTCTGCAGAGTCAATTGTTACAGACCTCCAAACTTCCTGTGGCCTTCAGATTAGCTCAAGAACAGTGTGTAGAGAGCTTCATGGAATGAGTTTCCATGGCCGAGCAGCTCATCCAAGCCTTACATCACCAAGAGCAATGCAAAGCTTTGGATGCAGTGGAGTAAAGCACGCCACCACTGGACTCTAGAGAAGTAGAGACATGTTCTCTGGAGTGATGAATCACACTTCTCTGTCTGGCAATCCGATGGACGAGTCTGGGTTTGGCAGTTGCCAGGAGAATGGTACTTGCCTGACTGCATTGTGCCAAGTGTAAAGTTTGGTGGGGTTGTTTTTCAGGGGTTGGGCTTGGCCCCTTAGTTCAAGTGAAAGGAACTCTTAATGCTTCAGCATACCAAGACATTTTGGACAATTTCATGCTCCCAACTTTGTGGGAACAGTTTGGGGATGGCCCCTTCTTGTTCCAACATGATTGTGCACCAGTGCACAAAGCAAGGTCCATAAAGACATGGATGAGCGAGTTTGGTGTGGAGGAGCTTGACTGAATCCTGACCTCAACCCAATAGAACACCTTTGGGATGAATTAGAGCGGAGACTGCGAGCCAGGCCTTCTTGTCCAACATCAGTGCCTGACCTCACAAATGCGCTTGTAGAAGAATGGTCAAAATTCCCATAAACACACTCCTAAACCTTGTGAAAAAGCCTTCCCAGAAGAGTTGAAGCTGTTATAGCTGCAAAGGGTGGGCCAACTCCTTGTTAAACCCTACGGATTAAGAATGGGATGTGATCAAAGTTCATGTGCATGCAAAGGCAAACATCCCCAAACTTTTGGCAATATAGTGTAGGTCTAAAAGGACTGTCTAAATATGTATTTTAGTAGCTCAATAAAAGTAAATGCATTTTATCAATTCACCTGATGGAGAGATCTATGTGGAGATCACATCATAACAACCAACAATTATGGCATGTCCAAGCCCACTGCAAAATTGGCTCGAGAGAAAAACAAAAAACAAATATTAAGTCAGTCATAGACTGTTGGGAAAGTCTTTCACAAACCCAGGTTTGATTGACCAATGTATCATTCAATATTGGGCTGGTCAGGATACTGAAATAAAAAGACCAAAGTGATATTATGATACTTTTAATAAGGCAATTTTCTTTCACCTTTTTAATATGATATTAACAATTTAAAAAATATATATATTTAGTATTATTAATTTAAGAAAAACGTTTCTTTTAATTGTTAATACGTACGAAATAATCCACGGCTAGCTGTGCACGGAATTTGCGGTGAAACCAAATATCATGGTTTCACCGATATCTATGGTTTCTCCACGGGGTTTGAAGCTTTTCGATGACGTTCGCGTCGGATAATTACGTCACTTCAAAACGTTCCCATGGCAATAGGGGGAATGGCGGCGCTTGTGTGAAGTAAACGAACATTTTTCAACTTTCTGCTAATATATATATATATATATATATATATATATATATATATATATATATATATATATATATGACTTTTTTTGCAACAAAATTGCGGGGATTATGAAATCATGCTAGCCCCGCATATTTTGCACGCGGAAATAGGCAATTTATGCGGCGAAAGTGCGGCGTATTTGAAAAAATGTGGTCCCCGCATAAATATGCGGACTTTGGCTGATTATGCGTTAAATCACGCGATCGCATAATCGCGTTTTTCTGGAGGGACTGAATAAAGCTGCGTTTGGATCCTCAACCTTTGTCTCTTGGAGCAGTATGTTACAGCATTAAACTATTTTAATGCATTTAAATTCATTATTGCCAAGTAATTTGTTCCGGTAAACGAAGCTTCCAGTGCACACTTATAGAACAGACAGATAATAAAAAAATTAAAGAATACAGAAAAGTATAAAGTCAGAACAGTCATATTTACAGATATGAACAGTTAACACTGAGTGTTGTGGGTATTAAATAAAAGTGAATTAGCAAGTCATTTGCCAGCATTGACAAATTAAAGCGGTCATTGTTTGCCGCGCATGTTTGATGGGAAATGTTAAATGAGAGGGCGTGTGAATTACCTGTGTCTCTCCAGTAGCAATGAAGCTGTGAGTTTATTTTATTAAAAAACAGTGATGTTACAACGTCCTTGCGGAGTAATGTAATGTAGCGATTCAGTAGCTAAGATAATTTATCAATAAAAGTAGCGGGGCAACGTTAACAACAAGTTTCTCTGTAATTGTTTCTGTGTGAGCAAGGCAAGCAGCGCATTAACTGACCTGGAACTACTTTTATTGCAAACATTCCAGCCAATCAGAATCGAGTATTCAGACAGACCGTGCATGCGTCTCAATCAGCTCCCTAGTTCAGTAGCCAGGGCACTGATCAGAACATAAGTCAATGGGCTGACTACTGAACTAGGGAGCTGATTGAGACGCACCCCGTGACATTAAAAAAAAAAGTTAACCAATTAATTTCTGATTACATTTTTTTACTCATTCATTGGTAACTGCATGGAAAATAAAGCCCAGCACAGTCACATTTCTAACACACATCACCAAATAGTAATTAGGGTTGTCACCACACCAAATTGTTAAAAATGATCAAAACCACACAAGTTTCATAAATCTCAATATCGCCACATAACAACTGAATAACTCAAATTAATTAAATTAATAATTCATAACAAATGTATAACTACAAGTCTTACCGAGATTCAGTGAACTCATATTAATCATATGGAGTATAGCAAATCTCAACTGCATGATTGTTAATTGATAAAAAGAAGAAAAGTACAGAACATCTGAGCTCTATATATAAAGTTGGATATAGAGTGTAACCATATTTTGACTTGCATACATAAAGCAATATCTAAATACTAGACAGCAGTTCTCAACTTCCTGATCTTTTTTTTTAAGCAAAATTTAACTACATTATCATCCAGATAGATGAATAACTTTATCCGCATACATACAATATACTTACATAGAACAATATGTACAATATAGCATAACTCCACTACCCGATTGCTTTTTTGCTAAATTGTTGCTAAATGTAAACTCTACTATTGCCAGCTCTGATCTATAAGATATTAAGATATAACAAACATTAACAATATGAAATGTGTATTGTGAAAAATGCTATACAAGTAAATTTGACATGATTGGAATTATTTTGTGTTCCAAAAAAAAAAAGAAAGTTCTAATTAAAATGTTTCAGTGAACCGTCCCTTTAAATCTCTACACTAGTATAGTCAATATCACAAGAACCATTCAGTTTCAAACCTGCATCTGACAAAAGTAGGCGCCACAGAGAAGACTAATTCCCCTGATCAATATCTACTTCCACGTTGGACTACAGTTCAGCGTGGATGGCAGTGGTCAATGACTCTTGCTCTGAGGTCCGGGGCAGTGCTGGACACAGGCCCAGGAGAGACAGATTGGTGAAGAGTGGGACGGCTACAGCCAGGCGCCCGGATTCCTGTCATCCTCTCCCCCCTCCTTCTGTCTGCTAGATCAACATGCGCCATGGCTCTCAAACACAACAACCTGTTTGAGATTAGCCATCGAATGGGCTGCTTTGCATAATGACAGCCTTACAGGCATCCTCAATTACACCGCTTTTATCTTGTCACGTCAGGATAAGTTTAAGTAGGTGTCTGTGCGGAGCTGTCCGTGGTCCTGAATGCTGTTGGATCGGTTCACGCTGTGGAGGTGTGGACGCAGAGGACGTGCTGTCCATCGTGCTGTCAGAATGTAATTATGTGGGAGTCTTGGAGTGCCAAGACAGAAAAAAAAACAACACAGTTGAGGTCTTGGAGGGCAAGTGTGCCACCGTGGATTTCGGCAAACATTTCAGCAAACTCTTCTGAGCGTGGCAGGCCTCTGCCAAATCACAAAGCCGTTAGGCGCCTCTCTCAGCAGAGAGGAGATCTTCAATGGTGATGTTGACACAAACCAATTACATTCTCCTCTGCTGTAAGCTTGACATGCTGTGACCATTTATTATGATTTCTAAAAGATCTTTCCCAAGCTTAATTAGGTTTGTTTTGCCTCGTTTTGCTTTTTTTTTTTGCCTTACATCGGTGAGTCAGGCATCTAAAAAAGTTAAAAGCAATAAACTCTAAAAGGGGCATCAGTATACATTCACCACTAATATCTGGGACATTGAATAAGCCCACATTTAAAGAAATGTATGTTATATAATATTATATAAATAAACTTACACTCTAAAAAATGCTGGGTTAAAAACAACCCAAGTTGGGTTGAAAATGGACTAACCCATGGACTAAAGCATATGGGTTGTTTTAACCCAGCGATTGGGTTGTTTTAAGCAAACATTTAACCAAACCACTTGGTTAGAACGGCCCAATTGCGGGGTAAAACAATTAAATTGCTGGGTTAAAACAACCCAATTGCTGGGTTAGTCCATTTTCAACCCAACTTGGGTATAAAAATTATAAAATAAATACATTCTTATATATATATAAGATAATAAAATATATATAAAGAAAATAAAAAAAGCTAATATTATATAAATGAACCTACGAAATAGAAAATAAATAAGACAAAATAAAATACAATCATCACTAATATCTGGGACGTTGAATAAGCCCACATTTAAAAACATATTTTAAAACATATTAAAAAATATATTCCCCATAATATAATATAAATAATCCTACATAATAAAATAAAATGCATTCATAATATCTGGGATATTTGTGATGAAAAGGATACACATAAAAAAATAAGTTCATATTATATAAATAAACCTACTTAATGAAATAAAAATGCATTAGTCACTAATATATGAATGAGCCCACATCAAATTAGATATATTACAAAGACAAGCTAATATTTTATAAATCAGGCTATGTAAAATAAATAAATACAAATATTTAAAATCTTGTACAGAATCAAAATTATTTTAAATGTACATTTAAGCAAATTTATCAAGAGGTATCCTTCCACTGGAAGAGTCTCTGCGAAACTGATGCTATGCACAAAATGCACTATACACACACAATGCAGATGGTAAACAGGTGTTTTGTGTCAAAGTCAGTCAGAAGCCAGACTACCCATTTTATGCAATATCAGTGAGAGAGAGCATCAGCATGACTGCGATTCTGTTTTATATATATAAACAATTATAATATATATAAAAATAAAAAAAACCTTAAACCTAAAACCTTAAAGAAATCTGTCCAGTTACGTTTTTCCTCCACCAACAAAAATAGTTCCAAAAGAAGCCAAAGCAACAAGGCTTACGTGTCTCCAAGCAACAAACTGTTCTAGAATCATACATATAACTCTGGAACTTTTGCAGTACTTGGCCCTATGCAAGTTTTAGAAAAGAAGACAAAAACAACAACAAGCAAACGTCTTACTATAACCACAGAGATGGGAAGAATCTGACCAAGACTCCGAAATTCAGATGACATGTACCAAAGCAGAAAACAGATTCCGTACTGTATGAATGATATTGAATAGCACATGATATCCACTCTAAAGTGCACTCAACAGTAATGTAAGACTAATGTCCTTACTCCATGAACACGCCATGTGACAACCACATTGACCCACATGCACAGACACAGATGAACTTCCCCTCGCCTAGCTTACCTCTATCAGCAGGTATCTTCAAAGCATAGCTTGAAAACCCATTTGTGATGTATTCCCTTTGCACGAGGGAAGCTGCTCTCGGAATACTTTGCGCACGGTTGGAATTCCTGCCCGCTCTCACACACAACTGGTAAAGCACTCTGCCTTCCTCCCAGGCTCATCCCATCTGCAAAGCCAGGGAGAGATGGTGCTTGCAAGAGAGAGAGAGAGAGAGAGAGAGAGAGAGAGAGAGAGAGAGAGAGAGAGAGAGAGAGAGAGAGAGAGAGAGAGAGAGAGAGAGAGAGAGAGAGAGAGAGAGAGAGAGAGAGAGAGAGAGAGAGAGAGAGAGAGAGAGAGAGAGAGAGAGAGAGAGGGAGGAAAGGATGAGGCAAAAGAGAGTATAGGAGGAGGAGAGAGATTGTTTCGATAATGCAGATTGTCATAAGAGAGCTGCATTCCTGGTAATCCAATAGAAGTGAAGTAAAAGCTTCTGTCATTTCAACAGACTTAATGAAAGCAATTTGATTAGGTGGCCCTGCATCTGCACAGCTTCCTTCAGACTCATTGTTTCGGATTTGTGCCGGCCTGTCTCACTCTCAAATTAACTTGCCTTTAAATGTATTTAATGTTTGACTTGAATACTTACACGATTGCTGCTTCGAACGGCTCGGTGGAGGGGAGCCATCCAATTGAAGCCGCTATTCTCTGAGTGAAGTGAAGCTCAACTGGTACAGAATGGTGCTAGCAACATCAAGGTCATGGATTTGATTCTCTGGGAAAGCAAAAGTGATCAAATGTGTACCTAGAATATGGCTTTGCCTAATGTTGACAAAGAAAATAGGACATCGATAACCTTGTAAGATCTTAAAAAAGGGGTGTTCAACATTCTTCAGGCAAAGAATCTATAGATGGATGAAGAGATGGAGCAGAGACCTGGTACATATTGTTTAAAATAAAAACTGTTAAACCTGGCCACATTTCAAACAAATATATGCATTAAAAATAAGTTGTAATTATTATATAAATAAACCTACATATTTTTACATTCATTTTTACTTAACAAATGCAATCATAACTAATATCTGGGACTCTGAATGAGCCCACATTTACATTAAATGTTTTTATTTATTAAATGTTATTTTAAACTAATTTATCAAGAGGTATCCTTCTGACCTAGAGATTTTAAAGATAAAGATTTTAGCAGAATAACTACTCTCTGCAGTAATGTACTCTGATCAGACATAACTTTATGACCACCTTCCTAATATTGTGTTGGTCCAAAACAGCCCTGACCCGTCGAGACATGGACTCCACTAGACCCCTGAAGGTGTGCTGTGATATCTGGCACCAAGATGTTCCCAGCAGATCCTTTAAGTCCTGTAAGTTGTGAGGTGGGGCCTCCATGGATCGGACTTGTTTGTTCAGCACATCCCACAGATGCTCGATTGGATTGAGATCTGGGAAATTTGGAGGCCAAGTCAACACCTCAGACTCGTTGTTGTGCTCCTCAAACCATTCCTGAACCATTTTTGCTTTGTGGCAGGCGCATTATCTGCTGAAAGAGCCACAGCCACCAGGGAATACCGTTTCCATGAAAGGGTGTTCATGGTCTGCAACAATGCTTAGGTAGGTGGTACGTGTCAAAGTAACATCCACATGGATGGCAGGACCCAAGGTTTCCCAGCAGAACATTGCCCAAAGCATCACACTGCCTCCGCCGACTTGCCTTCTTCCCATAGTGCATCCATGTGTTCCCCAGGTAAGTGACGCACACGCACCCAGCCATCCTTGTGTTTAAAAGAAAATGTAATTCATTAGACCAGGCCACCTTCTTCCATTGCTCTGTGGTCCAGTTCTGATGCTCACATGCTCACTGTTGGTGCATTTGGCGGTGGACAGGGGTCAGCATAGGCACCCTGACTGGTCTACTGACCACTGTCAAACTCGCTCAAATCCTTACGCTTGCCAATTTTTCTTTTTGCTTCTAACACATCAACTTTGAGGACAAAATGTTCACTTGCTGCCTAATATATCCCAGCCACTAACAGATGCCGTGATGAAGAGATAATCAGTGCTATTCACTTCACCTGTCAGTTGTCATAATGTTATGCCTGATCTGTGTTGTCGTTCATGCCAAGAGTCTTGTTGCCAATATATAATTTAGCACTTTTACCACACATCTTGAACCCGATATATCATATTTCTAAATGGTATAAATAAAATAAAACACTGCACAAACGAAAAAATATTGCAGAAAAAGTCCACCACATTATTCCATTCTCCACTTCGCCTTCTTGAGTTGCAATGCTAATCAGAAACAAAGCAATTATCCCCAATTTAACAGCAGCCACAAAACTCCTTAATCAATCTCTCGAGACCATGAAAAAACTAAGTCATGGTTTACACGTCTCATATTGAACAAGCATTTGTCATCATTACTTTCCAAGCAAGACTGATGGTAGTGCAATGCAAGTAAATGTAAACCGATTAATAACAGCAGCAATTGCATTAAACCATTGCGTCCTAAAAAGAAAACCACTGGAATTACTCTAAAATGAACCGTTAACTACTTGAAGAATCTCTGTGAAATCTCTGAGGAAGATTTTTTTATAAATGCATGAAAACTGTGCAGAGTAGCCCTGTAAATCTTGTTAACTAATATGATCGACAGTTAAGTAATAATTTGCGGATTACGGCAAGTGCATGTTTTTGATATTATCAGCAGATTTAAACATCAAGTGGATTGTCCAGCCGTCAGAGGCTGATGAATGACCACTCATTAGAATTGCAAAGGCGGAGCGGGCCGCCGCTGTCAGCTGCCGCAGCGGAGCGTGATTCCAGACGGGGTTTGACAGGGCCACCAGACTCCATCGGGGTAATTAATTTGCCACATTCTAAAGGACGTAGGGTGTACTTCTCGAAATTAGGCTGGTAAAAGAAGTGGCAAAGGGTCATAATCAATTGATTATCATGACGACTGAGATGGAGGCGACATGGCTCTTCATGATTAATGCTTTTGTTTGTGTGCTTTCAGAGAAACCCTTCCCATGCAAATCCAGTCCAGAGAAGTTTAGCTTAAACCAAGTTTGACAAGCTACAAAGCAATGCCACACGTGTATTGTGCTAGCAGGGAACCTAATATGCTGTCTTGTACTATATATCGATGCTTAGTGTTGGGGATAATGCATTACAAGTAATGTACATTATGTAATCCGATTACTTTTCTGAGTAAATTAACGCATTACTTTATAAATGTACACATGAATATTTGAGTTACTTTTTAAAAAAAAGTAATACACATTACTTTTCTGCTTAATTTGCTTAAATCAGCTTTTTTTAAACTAATGAATCAAAATGTTCCCTCCTCTCCATAATGTAGTCACTTGTAGTCCTAATTTAGCGCTCATTTGTGTGTTGTAACCATGTGTTGGGGGTAACGCATTACAAGTAACTTGAGTTACGTAATCAGATTACTTTTTTCAAGTAACTAGTAAAGTAACGCTTTACTTTTAAAGGCCCACTGAATTAGCATTATTGAATGTGTTGCGTAATCAACGACTCAAGCTGTTAGCAGCTCCTCCCCTTTTTTAAAATAGCCAATAGCGTTTCGTTAATATCACAGTTTGACTAGAGCAGGGATGGGCAACTCCAGTCCTCGAGGGCCACTGTCCTGCAAAGTTTAGCTCCAACCCTGATAAAACTCACCTGCCTGTAGCCTTCTAGTAATCCTGAAGACATTGATTAGCTGGTTCAGGTGTGTTTGATTAGGGTTGGAGCTAAACTCTGCAGGACAGTGGCCCTCGAGGACTGGAGTTGCCCATCCCTGGACTAGAGCCTTTCCTTTTGGTAAAGCCACAGTTTCCTCCTAATCTCTAAACGTTTATCATCATAATCTCCTCCATATCACTTTGAAATACAGCACTCTGTGCAGAATTTTCAACATTTCAACTATTCCGAATTTTCCGCTCTGCGCTCTCGTGTCTCTAGTCAACGGCTCTGGTCTAGACTATGGGCCCTATTTTAACGATCTGAAACGCAAGTGTCAAAGCGCAAAGCGCAAGTAACTTTGTGGGCGGGTCTCGGCGCTGTTGCTATTTTCCCGGCGGGATAAATGGCTCTTGCGCCCGGCGCAAATCTAAAATGGGTTGGTCTGAAGTAGCTTCATTATTCATAGGTGTGGTTTGGGCGTAACGTGAATAAACCAATCAGAGCGTCATCCAACATTCCCTTTAAAAGCAGGTGCGCAAGTTCCATTATGGATTGCTATTATGGCGTATTTACCAGGCGCACGCCAGGAGCGGTTCACAGCCGAGGAGACTGATGTTCTTGTAAGAGCAGTGAAAGACAGAAAAGTTGTGTTGTATGGGGATGGGAGAAACCCACCCAAAATAGCGTCGGTTAAATAAATAATTAGCCTGAATAATTTGTAAGCTAGATTTATGCCTATTTTTTCACATCTTCGTGGCACACCACAATGATTTCCGTCATCTCATGTGTTAATATTTTTTTAGTGTAACAATTTATGATTTGCAAAAATAACTGTTGCATCTGTGTAGATTACATGAGCAAAGTGTATGCGCGTTGGGCACGCTATGGTCAATAATGCGCCCTTAAAATAGCATAATGAACAACGCGCAACGCGCCACTGACTTTAGACTAGGTTTTTTCTGGTCAGTGGTGCAATTGTTTAATGGAACAGCAAAATAGCACCAGGGATTGTTTGCGCCGGAACACGCCTCCTTTTTTGCGCTGAACCGCCCAGGGAGCGCAAGTTCATTCACTAGTTTAGCGACGTGCTTCTGTGGAGGGAAAAGCGCGCTTTGCGCGGGTGCAAAATAGGAATGACACATGCGTCGGTGTACAAAGTCAATTGCGCTGGGTGCAAGATAGGGCCCTATGTGTGTGCGCTGCGGCGGTGCGTATGAAACTAACGTTAAACCAGACTTCAAACTGAAAGCATATTTACACTGTCTGAATCGTTTTCTATCGCATGTACAGTACGTTATGTGCCATTCACCATGTAGAAAATAGTAAATGTGTGAACAGCTGACCGATTTCAGCTGCTTTAGAGTCTATTTATAGTGCAGGGGGTGGGCGCTTCAGATTCTAGAGAGCATTTGATTGGACAGAAGATGTGATGAGAGGATGAAGTCTGCGATGATATCATACGAAAGTGAGAAACTATACACTCTAAAAAAAAAAAGGTTCTATATGGCACCAAAAATGGTTCTTGGCTTGTAATCATAGGGGAACCTTTTTTAGTGCTATATAGCACCAATTTTGCTTCAGTGGTTCTTCAGCGGTTCTTCAGAGGTTCTTCACCGGTTCTTTGACTAAGGTGCTATATAGCACCTCTGAAGAACCGCTGAAGAACCACTGAAGCACCAAAATTGGTGCTATATAGCACTAAAAAAGGTTCCCCTATGATTACAAGCCAAGAACCATTTTTGGTGCCATATAGAACCTTTTTTTTTAGAGTGTAAGTCATAATAAAAGCTAAAAAACGTCCATTTTGATTTCAAAATATCTGTTCCTTTTTCAAATAAGTAACGCAAGTTACTTTGTTTTCCCATTTATTGACTGTGACAGCTCTCCTGTCCTCTTGTTGGGAGAAATTGTAATTGCAGAGGAGTTGTATTCCTCAAAATGAATCAAATCAGAGAAATTCAAAATCAGAATATTATGCAAACCTCTAATAATAAAATATGTTAAATAAAACAAATATTTGAATGTGTTTAATCTCACTTTATTGACCAATGTACTTTCTGCTGATCTTCAATGATTCAGTTAAACCATAAGCAAAAATGACATTATAATTGTTGTTTTTAATGTTGAGTGTAGTGTTTAGCTTTCTTCACCTGCATCATATTCTTCTGCGGTCTAGTATGGCAGCACAGCTGAAAGGTTTGTTTGAGCTGCGCCTTCTACTTTACAGGGGTGAATTTGTATTTCCTTCAACCTTATTATTTACATTTTGGTCTGAAAGGGCCTTTACATTTGCATATATATATATATATATAGGTGAGAAAAAAGTAATGCAACAGTAAGATAGCACATTACTTTTCTTAAAAAAGTAACTAAGTAAGGCAATTTATAAATATTGTAATGCATTACTTTTCAAAGTAATTTGATCTAAAACAGGTTGTAACAGAAAAAGAGCACAAAACACATTACTTTCCACTTTCAATAGAAAGAGTTGCATGGCATTTATAGCTCTAAGGTCAGGAAAATATTCAGAATATATGACATTGTATGTTATATAGGCTATGTTGTTAAATTCATTATGGTGTTAAACACTTGAAAAAAGAACTTCCCAGTTAAAAAAAAAAAAAAAATACTCCAAGGCCTTAGAAATATGATTATGAACATTACTTTCCATTAAAAGTAAATCAACTAAACACATCACTTTTAAAATAAAATTTCCCCAATTCTCCCCAAAATTTCAAGGTACAGCTTGTTTTTTTTTAAAGCATGACAAGAATCATTAAACATTATTAGAGCTCAACAGCATATCAAGCCACAAAAGTCGCATTGTAAAAGCAGATCTTAAACTGTAATTATCCAAATGAAATGCAACAGTACTGTGTGCTAATGAGTGTTCCCCTTGGGGACAATCTCTGTTATTGGTGTTGAGTGGGTGGTACAGGCTAATTCCCAGAACAAGATGATACATCAGTAGACAAAAACAAGGCACAAGGTACAGAAGCACAAAATCACTAAACGGGTCTACACAACCACACTGTTCCTTTCTGGATTCATCTCTCAAGCTGACATGAGAGAGCTGCTTGCTATTTTGGTCTGACGTCTTTCTCAAGAGAAGTTGACTGATTTGAGCTGCTCCTATAAAGAATATGGAAAACCTTACGGTGAGTTTCAGATGTTTAGATTTGAATGCAATGAGCTCCAAAAGTGAACTTTTATCAGAAATATAAGGTGTTTTAGGCAGTAGTTTATTAGAAGAACCGTAGGCCATTTATGGTTTCCAAGCCGCATAGCAAATTGACACATTAAATGGCTAATTCACCCAAAATGTATTCTGTCATTGTTTTCTGAACACAAAATAAGATATTTTGAAGAATATGGTTAAGCAAACAGATGATGACTTTCATAGAATGGGGACAAATGCTATGGAAGTCAATGGGGACCAGAAACTGTTTAGTTATTCATATTCAAGTTCTTTGGAACAACTTGGTGAGAAAATGATGACAGAATTGGTGAACTATCCCTTTAATTTAGAATGAGAATTAGCCCATTAGAATTCAGACATGTTATCATCCAACTAGTGAATTCATCATTTAAATAATTTAGGTACGCTACCATCCAAAAGTCTCTTATGCTCACCTAAGCTGTATTCATATGATCAAAAATACAGTAAAAATTTTATATTATGAAAAATGATTACATTTTAAAATATATTCAAATAGAAACGGTTTTACAGTCAATTAAAGTGTGTAATGGCAAAGCATAACTTCTAATAAGCTGATTTGTAGCTAATATTTTTAATATTTTGGTGGAAGCTGACATTTTTTTCAGAATTATTTTGATATAGATCTTTTTTTGTAACATTATAAATGTATTTACTGTCAGTTTAATGCGTTCTTGCTGAAGTATTAATTTCTTTAAGAAAAAATCTGACCCCAAACCTTTAAACAGCAGTATAATTTATCATGGTGAAAATACACTAAAAAAGGGTCACCAGCAGTGTTGGGGGTAACGCATTACAAGTAACTTGAGTTACATAATCAGATTACTTTTTCAAGTAACTAGTAAAGTAACGCATTACTTGTCAAATTTACAACAAAATATCTGAGTTACGTTTTCACATTTATTTGACTGACAGCTCGCCCGAGAGTAATGCAGAGGCTTTGTGTTTAAACATGATGGTTATTGTCGTTCTAGACTAAACGTGAGCATTTATTCATCTCACTCATCGCACAATAAAGATTCTGTACTCCTCAAAATGAATAAAATATTTCAAAAGCAAAATCAGGGTATATGCAAACCATCAATATTTAAATGTTAAATAAATCAAATATTTTTATGCATTTAATCTACCTTTATTGACCAATGTCTTGCTGCTGACCTTTGATGATTCAGTTAAACCATGAGCAAAAACTTTTGGGGTTTTTATTGGTAAAACTTTTTTCTCCTACATCCTATTCTTCCATTATTCAGAATGCGCCCTCTACTGTTCATGCGTGAATTAGCATTTTTACCTCAGCCTGAGGTTTATTATTTCAATTCTGGTATGAAGAGTTACATTTGCACAAAAGTAGAATTCTTTTGTTATAAAAAACAAACAAAAAAAGCCTAGCCCAGGTGAGAAAAAGTAACGCAAAAGCATGGGCGTCGGAACCATTGTATGTGGGTGGGACAAGACCCACCCACTTTTTACGATCAATGATATTGGACCCACTCACTTTTATCGTCTCTAACATTCAGCACGTCTGTTTACCTACCCCTAATCGATAAACACTTATTATTAAACACATGTTAGACGCTTTATTTCCACTTTTCTAATTTTTTCTTCATTTTTATTGAAAATAAATGCTTTTTCGATCTGATATGTGATGGGAAAAGGGAGAAGATTGAGTTTGGCGAAAGGCGGACTCGAACCGCGGGTCGATTTGTGTCAAAATGTGATGCTGTGCATCTTACCCCTACACTACTGCCACTCTAAATGATACGGCGATTTCCGTAATTTTGTCTTTCCGAACTAGACGTTTAGCAAGCAAAGCGGTATATTTGTACTTAATGTAACTGGCATCTACTCCAGCAAAAGATTTCTGAGGACCCACCCACTTTTTGTGTGTGCTTCCGACGCCCATGCGCAAAAGTAATGTACTTTTCTTAAAAAGTAACTAAGTAACTCAATTAGTTACTTTTTAAGGGAGTAACGCAATATTGTAATGCATTACTTTTCACAGTAATTTTCCCCAACACTGGTTAGTGTTATTAAAAGGAGAGTAATAAATTGAGTTTTTTGGTTTGCCTCTAACGATGGTTTAGTGGGTGTTTTTAACATCTCCTGTCTCTTTGAGCAGACAGACAATTGGCGGGAGATTGTGAACAAAAAGCTTCACTTTCCACCGGAGCTGATCCCCGCCATCCAAGAAGGCAACATGGCCTGGGTGGACAGTCTCCTCTCCCTTGGTGATGGGATCATCCGTCAACTGGAAGAGTCTGAGGATCGGTTATGGAGGGAAGCGATGAACCTCTCCATCCGACTGGGCAATGAAGGCATCATGACTTCCCTTCTTTTGGGCGTCAAGTTTGACTTCCGTCAGATCCATGAAGCTCTACTGGTGGCTGTTGACACCAACCAGCCCGTATTCGTCAAACACCTCCTGGACCGCCTGGATCAAGAAAAAGGCAATAAGATGGACGTTCGTTCCTTTAGCATGGCCATCTTCGACCACTCCATTGACGATTCTCAGTTCGCACCCGGAGTGACGCCACTGACGCTGGCCTGCCAGAAGGACCTGTACGAGATTGTAATGATGCTGACCCAGAGAGGCCATGATATACCAATGCCTCACTCAATCTCGTGTGCGTGCCTGGAGTGCCGTAATGGCCGACAATATGACTTGCTTAAGTTCTCCCTGTCCCGTATAAATACGTACAGAGGCATCGCCAGCCGCGCATATTTGTCAATCACATCGGAAGACGCCATGCTCAGCGCTTTCCACCACAGCCGAGAACTGTGCAAACTGTCTAAGAAAGAACCAGAATTCAAGGTGAGCAATGGTCGTTGATTTAAACGTCAGAAATAACAAATTCAAAAGTTCAATGCCGTTTCACAGATTATGTTTCATAACTTGTCAACATACAGTATAAAGTAATATAAATGTGTAAAAACGGTCATAAACAAAAACGGTTGATTTTTGTCATTACGTCTGTTAGAGAAAACTCCATTTCAAATCTCTTGCTCATTTTTTTGCATTGTCAGTGACTTATAGTTATTAGCATTTGCTTTTACATGTTCATTGATTTTGAACATTTCTTTCTCAACACTCTTTATTGATGTTTAGCCTGAGTACCTGGCTTTGGAAGTGCTGTGTCAGGAGTTTGCAGTGGAGCTTCTGGGAATGTGCCGGAACCAGAGCGAGGTCTCTACCATCCTCAACAGTGCTGAGGAGGACAGCGAGGATGAAGAACTAGATGAACAGACATTTGAGGAAGGCATCCCCAACCTCGCTCGTCTTCGTCTGGCGGTAAACTACAATCAAAAACAGGTCAATCCTCTTGGTTCAATTGCAGCAACTGACAAATGTGATATAAATAACAATGCAAAACAATCTCAAATATTAGAGGCCCAGTAAGCATTTTCTGAGAAACACTGTTGATATTTGAAATCAACCTAAACAAACACACCCCTCCCCTTCATTGCTCCGCCCACAAAATGCATGAACACGCAATGCAAGAGTGGATGTCTCTAGCTGAAGCAGAGCAAAATGAAGCTTAGTGAAAAATAAAGCGAAGATGATGAATAAACGACAAGGAAGAACAAAAAATATTAACTTACATGTAACCAGTCCTACTTGACACACTACGAGCGGGATACGAACTTGCACTAACAAGGACGCTAAAGACCAGACGCTGAAGTCTTGAGGCCAGGGGAGGGAGGTTTACTTGCACAGCTCTTACTAGCTGGCCTCCATTACATACAGTACACATGAGTATAGCAAGAATTAGTTGTTAGTCGCCATCAGCACACCAGCTCCAGACAAACAATGACACTCAAAACTGTCCTGTAACTACGGCTAGCATTACTACAACAACAGCATATTTTGGTTATGAAAAAACATACAAAAACAATGTTGCACACCCTCTACTTTTTTAGGGACACGCCCCCTACTGCTGATTGGCTACTAGTGTGTTGTGCTGCTCGGTCCGAACCACTTTCAACAGTGTTTCTCAGAAACCGCTCACTGCACATTTATGTGTTTCCCTAAAAAAAAGAATAAAAAAAAAATCAATAATAAGCTAAATCTGATACTCAGCGGTTGTTATTTTAGTATTATTGAGATTTTATTGATATTTTGAGTTTTTATTTTTATTTTTTGTTTCCTTTTATATTTTAGTTTTAGTTAAAGTTTGAGTAATTTGCTGTATTATTATTTTTTAACATGTTTAAAAAATAACCTAGTTTTTATTATGTTCTTATTTTAGTTTTAATATATAAAGTTGGGATAAAATGGAAAATTATTTTCTTCCCTGTTGTGACGTATATCCGAGTGAAATGTCTTCTTGAAAAAAAAAAGGACAGGACTTGATTTTGTCCATGGGAAATTGACTGGATGGTTGTGGTTTGCCAGTGAACACGTCATCACTGAAGAGAGGTCGCTGCAAGTTATTTTGATTAAAGTTTATGAAGGCACATGAATTACAATATAATGACGTGCACAGATAAATAAGTTATAAACATATAAAAAATATACAACGATCAGGCATAACATTATTCCTAATATTGTATTGGTCCCCCTTTTTGCTGCCAAAACAGCCCTGACCCATCGAGGCGTTGACTCCACTAGACCCCTGAAGGTGTGCTGTGGTTTATGGCATCAAGATGTTAGCAGCAGATCCTTTAAGTCCTGTAAGCTGCGAGGCGGGGCCTCCATGGATCGGACTTGTTTGTTCAGCACATCCCACAGATGCTCGATTGGATTGAGATCTTGGGAATTTGGAGGCCAAGTCAACACCTCAAACTCATTGTTGTGCTCCTCAAACCATTCCTGAACCATGCTTTGTGGCAGGGCGCATTATCTGCTGAAAGAGCCTTTGGTCCAGCCTTTGTCGCCGGTTCACCACTGTTCCTTCCTTGGAGCACTTTTGATAGATACTGGCCACTTTAGACCGGGAACACCCCACAAGAGCTGCAGTTTTGGAGATGCTCTGACCCAGTCGTCTAGCCATCACAATTTGGCTCTTGTCAAACTCGCTCAAATCCTTACGCTTGTCCATTTTTCCTGCTTCTAACACATCAAATTTGAGCACAAAACGTTCACTTGCTGCCTAATATATCCCACCCACTAACAGGTGCTGTGATGAAGAGATAATCAGGGTTATTTACTTCACCTGTCACCTGTATTTCACCTGGTCATAATGTTATGCCTGATCGGTGTGTGTATATATATTTCAGTTAGCATTTATTTTATTTTATTTCAAGTAATGAAAATGATTTTTTTTATGGTTTTAGTAAACTATAATAACCCTGGTTCAGTAACACTGTGTAGACTTACACTGGCCACACAGACTGATTCCAGGAGAAACACAGAGCATGTGAACATCATCTTTCAAAAGCGCGCTGTCGTTTGACCCCTGCGTTGATGCCGTATGGGATGCCTGATTGATTGACAGTTGGCTGGGAGGTCTGACTGTTTGTTTTCCTCGTCTAGTTTGTGACTCATCCCATCTGCCAGCAAGTGCTCTCCTCCATTTGGTGCGGGAGCCTGTCCGGTTGGAGGGGAAGTCGAACTGCTTGGAAACTGCTGGTGTCTTTGGGGATTTTCATTACCATGCCGTTTCTGTGCCTTGTCTACTGGATCGCCCCTAAGTCCAAGGTAAATCTGAGTCAGTGCTGATAATAGTTATCATCATAATCATCAAGAAATCAAATGTCAAGGCTGATGTGCCCATGTAACTAGCACTCATTCAGGTTAAAAGCATTTCAAATATTTATTTTTGTTCTACCAGCTGGGTAAATTGCTGAAGGTTCCTGTGATTAAGTTCCTGTTACACTCCTCATCATACATGTGGTTCCTCATCACCCTTTTGACGGAGTCGATTTTCATGGAGATCTACCGTAGCGATTTCGCCTCCCGGAAGCAGAACATTCTCCATAACTCTCTTCACATGATATGGGTTGCAGGTAGGACGTGTTGCCAAA
This sequence comes from Romanogobio albipinnatus, assembly GCA_023566225.1. Taxonomy (NCBI): domain Eukaryota; kingdom Metazoa; phylum Chordata; class Actinopteri; order Cypriniformes; family Gobionidae; genus Romanogobio; species Romanogobio albipinnatus. The sequence goes on along the minus strand of CM042247.1, from coordinate 40,562,149 downwards.
TAAAAATCAATAGAATAATCATTTAAAAGTTATTTAAATCTCTGAGTCTAATCAATAATTGCCTTTGAGATATAAGCAGAATAAGGCATTAATATGTGCTTTATAATAAACAGCCAAAATGCTAGTGGTATGCATGTTAATAAGTGATGGATGGATGGATGGATGGATGGATGGTTATTATCTAAAAAAGTTTTCATTTTCCATATTGTTAGGTTTCTTCTGGTTCGAGTGTAAGGAAGTTTGGCTTGAGGGTTTGAAGAGTTACTTCTTGGATTTATGGAACATTCTGGATATGATGGTGCTGAGCATGTATCTGGCGTCCTTCACACTGCGCATTCTCATCATGCTGAAGGGACATTTCCTCTGTCAGGACTCCAGCACACAAGAGCTCTGTGACTATTTCACCAACACAGGTGACATCTCACATAGGCTTAATGTATAAATAATGTATAACACTGAAAGTATATTAGGGCTGGGTATTGACACAAATGTCACAATTCAATTCGATTTCGATTCACAAGTGTGCGATTATTTTGGATATAAATCAGGTACAGTACAATGCAAAAATTCTCTCAACTAATGCTGTAAACTAGTTAGCCTACATGGGAGTCAGTTGGAACTACATTAATATTAAAATTAACTGATTTGTATTCACTCGTAAAATACACTCAAGAAAGTTTTTATAATAATAGTTATAATAGGCCTACTAACTTTAAAATTACATGATTTCTACTCTAATTCGTTTTTGGAAATATAAACACTTAAATGGTGGGTGTCAACTTGACGGATTTATTCAGACATGCATTATATATTGAAAACATTAAAAATGATAATTAATATGTAATATGGTGCATACATTTAGAAAAATGTTTCTCTCTAGAGTCAATGTTTCTAGCTGAATAACGGGTTTATGGTCACTGAATATGTTTTTTTCTGAGGTAGGCTAAATGTGAAGTTACGTGGCATTGTTTCTAAGTTGTTTTATAGACCTTTCTCACAACTTCCGTATTTGCGACCGGAAATACGCAATCGTCGTGGTAATCTTCTTCCTCCCCGGGCAGGGCTACAGGTAAACAAATGGCGCAAGCAGCCATATCTGTTGTTTCATTCCTTCCCTGTTGATGGTGGAGTTTGACGGAAATGGATTCAGGCAATCCTGCGGGATGAAGGACCAAACGTCGTGTCCTACAAGCCTTTCAACGCAAAGCGGCATATGACGCACCTCTGTGGGGAAATATAAAACAAATATTTTTTTTACAAATATTTAACACACACACACACGTATATATATATATATATAATGTTTCTCAGGCTGTTCACTGACGGAACTACTAAAATAAACATGCATGCTTAAATGGATGTTGCCTAGTGAGTCGTGTATATATATATATATATATATATATATATATATATTTTTTTTTTTTTTTTTTTTTTTTTTTTTATGTATATTTGATTTAATATATATAAAATTCACTTTTGCAAAATGCCTCCATAGGCCTACATATTGTGAAATTATTTTGTTTTAAAACATAACGTGATGCTAATCAACATTTTGTATTATATTGTAAACATACAGTATTATAGTCTTTTAAAATAAAAACATATATAATTTTATTAAAAGTATTATGCTGTATGTAAAAAAATTGAATTGTGCACACTGCGTGATGTTTAAACTATTTTGAACTGTAGCCAATGTCCGCACAAACAAGATATCATCTTGGTCAAGGAAGACGTCATGTAACGCTGGTCCTTTATAGCTACGTAATATGAGACTTATGTAAATAGGCCTAATTATTCATTTCCATCAAATGTAATTATTTGACAAATCCATTAGCACAGTTGTGTAGACTCGCTGATTCATTTTCTCTTGGCCGGGTATGCTTTTCTGATGTGTTAGCGCTTGACAGGAACTCCGGTTTCGCAACGATTACGTATTTCCGTTTTTTGTGAGAAAGGTCTATTGACATCTTTCCGCGGTCGAACCCCTGATTGAGCGATTACAAGACAATGCGGATTTCAGTCCATTGTACTGTATCTTTTAACATACCTTTTGATATTCATGTTTATTTTGCGCTATAACTGGAAGCGGAGGAGATGATCAGTTCACATGCGCTTCACACTGCTTTCTCTTTAACTGAGAGCTCAGTCATGCTTCATTAAACAGCACCAAAATGTAGAATTTCGTAGTAAAATGGACAGAATTTTAAATTTGAGAATTTTGTTTCACAAAGCTTACCATGATTTCTTGGATGGGAGGTGTGCTACAATGTCTCGCTCATTCATCAATTGATTAATTACATTTTACACAAATACATTTTAAATAATAAAAAAACCCCACTTATTATTATTTAATTTAAAAGAGTTTAAAATAATAATGTTCAATTATATTAATATAATATTTATTTTTATTTAATTAAAATGAAGGCGATAAAAATAATTATTATTACAATAACACATTTGGTTATAGTAGTATAATTGTATCATTATTTATTTGTTTATTTCATTTTTTATTATTATTATTATCATTATTATATATTTAAAAGTACATTTACAATAAAAGTGGCCCAACTTTATATTAGGTGTCTTTAACTACTATGTACTTACATCAAAAAAATAAGTACTTATTGTGTTCATATTGTATTGCAAAACACCTTTGCTGATATTGAGGTGGGATACGGGTAGGGTTAGGGACAGGTGTGGTGGGATGGGTAAGTTTAAGGGTAGGGTTTGGTGTAAGGGAAGTGTCAACTGTGTAATTATAAATGTAAATTAATTACAGATGTAATTACATGCAGGTATTTTTTTAAATGTAAGTACAACGTAAAAACATGTACGTACACAATAAGTGCATTGTATCAAATTATTAATTAAATTTTTAGTACATAGTAGTTAAAGACACCTAATATAAAGTGGGTCCAAAATAATAATAAAAATAATAGTACTGTAAAAATAGTTATTTTAAATCTATTATTATTATTAATGTATACAACCCAAAATCAGAAAAAGTTGGGACAGTATGGAAAACGCTAATAAAAAACAAAAGAAGTGATTTCTAAATTTACTTTGACTTGTATTTCATTGCAGACAATATGAACACAAAATATTTCATGTTTTGTCTGGTCAACTTCATGTCATTTGTAAATATGCATCCTTTCCTGTCATTCAGACCTGCAACACATTTAAAAAAAAGTTGGGACAGGAGCAATTTAGGGCTAGTAATGAGGTAAAATGGTTAAATAATGATGTGATTTGAAACAGATGATGTCAACAGGTGATTGTAATTATGATTTGGTACAAAAGCAGCATCCAAGAAAGGTCTAATCCTTTAGGAGCAAAGATGGGCCGAGGATCGCCAGTTTGCCAACAAATACGTGAGAAAATTATTGAAATGTTTAAAAACAATGTTCCTCAAAGAAAGATAGGAAGAGATTTGGATATTTCACATTCAAAAGTGCATAACATAATTAAAAGATTCAAGGAATCTGGAGGAATTTCAGTGCGTAAAGGACAACCGTGATCTCTATAAGCGATATCGCCACATGGGCTCAGGACTACTCTGGCAAACCTTTGTCAAGTACCACAATACGTAGTTACATCCACAAATGCCAGTTAAAACTGTACTGTGCCAAAAGGAAGCCCTATGTTAACAGTGTCCAGAAGCGCCGTCGACTTCTCTGGGCTCGGATGCATCTGGGATGGACCATCACACAGTGGAAACGTGTACTGTGGTCAGATGAATCAGTATTTCAGGTATTTTTTGGGAGGAATGGACGCCGTGTGCTCCGGACCAAAGAAGAAAAGGATCATCCAGACTGTTACCAGCAACAAGTCCAAAAGCCAGGGTCTGTCATGGTATGGGGTTGTGTCAGTGCCCTTGGCAAAGGTAACTTGCACTTCTGTGAAGGCACCATTAATGCTGAAAAGTACATCGAGATTTTGGAGCATAATATGCTGCCTTCAAGAAGACATCTTTTCCAGGGACGTCCATGCATATTTCAACAAGACAATGCAAAACCACATTCTGCACACATTACAAAGTCCTGGCTGCGGAGGAAGAGGGTACGGGTACTTGACCGGCCTGCCTGCAGTCCCGACCTGTCTCCAATAGAGAATGTGTGGCGCATTTTGAAGCACAAAATGCGACAACGAAGACCCCGTACTGTTGCCCACCTTAAGACTTGTTTGCAGGAAGAATGGGACAAAATTACACCTGAAACACTTCATCACTTGGTGTCTTCAGTCCCTAAACGTCTTTTAAGTGTTGTGAAAAGGAATGGCAACATTACAAAGTAGTAAATGCTTTACTGTCCCAACTTTTTTTTTAATGTGTTGCAGGTCTGGATGACAGGAAAGGATGCATATTTACAAATGACATGAAGTTGACCAGACAAAACATGAAATATTTTGTGTTCGTATTGTCTGCAATGAAATACAAGTCAAAGTAAATTTAGAAATCACTTCTTTTTTTTTTTTTTTGCGTTTTCCATACTGTCCCAACTTTTTCTGATTTGGGGTTGTACATTTTATTATGTTTCTGAATAGTACGAGAGGACTGGAAACAGGAGGATCCTCAGCTGATTGCAGAGACTCTCTTTGCTGTGACCAGCATGCTGAGTTTCACACGTCTCGCCTACATTCTGCCGGCCCAGGAATCCCTGGGAACCCTGCAGATATCCATGGGAAGAATGATCGATAACATGATGAGGTCAGATCTGGGGGTTTGATCTTTGCGATTGCACGTCCAATATGCTTACAAGAGGAGACGGCTTTCATCAAATGGTTTTCTTCATTCACAGGTTCATGTTCATCCTCATGATTATTGGAACAGCATTTTTGTGCGGAATAAACAACATATACGTCCCATATGTTGTTTCTCCGCATCTTGGCAGGTGATTAACAACTTGTTCGCATGTAATTTCATGTGCTTGGTTGCTTGGAGATTAATTATAAATGCATTCGTCTCTTGTATTCATTTTAGATTTAATGACACGTTTAACTTCCTCTTCTGGACCATGTTTGGAATGGCAAACCAGGAATATGTAGACATGCCTGATTATGCTCTGGCTGAGTTTGTAGGAAGGATCTTCTACGGGATATTCACACTGCTCATCGTCATAGTGCTCCTGAACATGCTTATTGCCATGATCTCCAACTCATTTCAGAGGATTGAGGTGAGCATGTATAATACGAAGAAAAACATAGTTTTAGCACTCAAAAATGAAAGCCGTTATTTACACAAGGGTTCATGTCGTTTCAAACCTGCATTCCCATTGAAAACAAAATATATTTTTAGGAATATTTATGCATCTTTTGTTTAAAACGTCTCCTCCTCACAGGATGATGCAGATGTTGAGTGGAAGTTTGCTCGTTCTAAACTCTACCTCAGTTATTTCAGGGAAGGTCTCACTATGCCAGTTCCCTTTAATATCATCCCATCTCCAAAGGCTCTCTTTTATGTCTTAAGGTAAGAAAACTACATAAGCAATGCTAGGTACTGTCAAACCTTGATTAGTGACTGCATAACTTCCCATGCAGAGTATGTGAACATTTATGAGGTTCTTCAGATCATTTAGGAGCATGTGTAACCTTCATGTTCCTCACTGTTTTGTGTAGAAGCATCTTCCACAAGATATGCTGTTGCTGTTACAAGAAAGCCCCAGAATATCCTCCCATTACATCTGCGGTGAGTATCTGAGGGGTTTCTATCACTAGATCCTCCATTAAATTTGGCTGATGAAGTGTTTTTCATACTTTTTTTTTAGTCTAGCAATACCCTGAATAACAGCAGAGGTCAAGGTGAGGGCAGAGTGCCATACCGCCTGCAGGTGACTAAGGCTCTAGTGCACCGCTACATCGAATCCGCACGCCGGGAGTTTGAAGAGAGCAAGCGTAAAGGTAGGTCATACTTTTGGCATCTCTGGGTAATAATCTAAAAGCATGCAGTATTTCAGTAAAGAAAGAGCCGTGACACATACCGCATTAAACTACCTAAAAATGACCTCTTCAGGGTACTGTGGCCTAGTGATCTAAAACATGTGCTGGTAACCGCAAGGTTGGAGGTTCAAACCCCAGAATGAGGGATCCTTTAGCAAGACACTTCACCACAAGTTTCTCCAAAGGAACTGTCTCTGTAATTAAAGAATGGAATAAGTGTACTAAAATACAAAATGGATAAAAGTGTCTGACTATTTAATACTTACTTGCTAAGCTACTTTTGTTAGGCTAATTCTTATCATCTGAGATCAACACTTGGAATGCACACAGTGTCATAATTCAGCATACACTGTGTACTGCACACTAGAGCCAGGGCCGCGGGAAGTAGGGCTGCTGTTTTTCACTGATTTGTTTTATAAATAAATTAACACATTTTATATCAGTAAACCTTCAGTAAGGAATTTATTACCAGCGTTGTACATAGGTTTTAATTTTACATTGTTTACTTTCATGAAACTGGAATAGTCTATTATTTCATCTTGATTGACGCACACCAGGGTCTGAAATTAATAGGACTATTCATATTAATAGACTATTTCCCCGAATAGCATATTGCAAATGTGAAACTGATATTATAGAACATATCAATAAACAAGAAGTTAATATGGTAACACATATTCACTATTAACTACGACTTTTGTCTCAATAAACTCCTAATCTACTGCTTATTAATAAGGTAGTTTTTGTAGTTGAGTGTAGGTATTGGGTAGGATTAGGGATTTAGAATATGGCCATGCAGAATAAGGCATTAAAAATTCTGTCATCATTTACTCTCCCTCATGTCATTCCAAAACCATAAGATTTTATTCCTCTTCTGACCACAAATGAAGATATTTTTAATGACATCTGAGAGCTTTCTGCCCCTCCATTGATAGCTATGAAACTTTGACACTTCAAAAAGTTCATAAAGAATTAACTTTATTGGTTCTTGCAGAAGCTCAAACGTGCTGCGTAACACACAAGAATGAAGTTATGTGTGCATTAATGAGTGTTTATAGATAAATACAATTAATATGGATTAGTTTTACAATCTCTTTATGAACTTTTTGAAGCGTCAAAGTGTCAGTTGCGTATAGCTGTCAATGGAGGGACAGAAATCACTCTGATTTCATTCAAAGTTCTTTACTTGTGTTCCGAAGATGAACGAAAGTCTCATGGGTTTGGAACGACATGAGGGTGAACGTCTCGGTTACGTATGTAACCCTCGTTCCCTGAAGGAGGGAACGGAGACGTACGTCGGAACTGACCGACGAATTGGGATCTGTTTTCAGAGACCAATCTACTTCGAGTGATTAAAAACGAGCCAATGGACATTGGCATGCGGTTCACGCATTCCACGCACCGCCCCGCTGCGCGTGTATAAATACGGAAGTGGAATACCGCATCATTGCTTTTCAACTGAGGAGCCGAGATAAGTCACTCGGGCCTTCAGCTGAAGCACAGCACCTGGCGACGGGATGTACGTCTCCGTTCCCTCCTTCAGGGAACGAGGGTTACATACGTAACCGAGACGTTCCCTTTCAATCGGTCACGTTCGACGTACATCGGAACTGACTGACGAATTGGGATCCCTACCAACACGCCCTGCCTGAGCTCGCTGGACCACTCCTATGTTGGAGTGGGAGTCAGGGCTCCCGGCAGGGAAAGACAGTCACTGCTGTTCCTGCAAGACCCACTCAGCGTGACTATTGGATAACGCTGGGAAAGCATGCCCGTCTCGAGGAGATGGCACGCTGCGGAGCCACGTCCTTCAATGGAAGGAGAGGTAGCGAAATACACATAAGGACTAACCTATCAGGGTAGTGCAACATATGGCAGTCTCTGGGCCGATCACGGCGGCCGCGGGACCTGGGGGTAAGAACAGCGAGGTGAGAGAACGGAGCGGGGAGCATGAGGAGCGACAGAGACGAGAGAGTGGAGAGAGGAGAAAAAAAAAAAAAAATTCCGGTCCGGTTCCCAGACACACTGCCGCTCGGTCCTCAGCCAGCCGAGAGGCTCTTCTTCGCGGTGCCATGCGGTGGTACTGGACGCTCGGTGGACGGCTCGAGCCTCCTCCGCCCCCTGGCGGCCGGCGATGGCTCCTCCTTCTGAGGGCGGCCGGAAGCGAGTCCCCGTCCCGCGCTCCCTGTTCCTCCCCAACATGGCGGACGGCAGCAGGCTTCGGCTCCGGGCAAGCGCTGGGGACCCCTTCGCCCCCTCGCGGACGGCAGCCACCCCACCTCGACCCAGGGGCACGGCAGCGAGCTCTCCATCCCACCGACCTTCATCCGCTCCAGCACCACTGCTTCGGGCAGCCGCTCGCGGACTTCTCTCCTCCGCGCTGCCCGAACTCCGCGGCACCGTGATCCCCCTCAGCTGCGAGGGCTCTTCGACAGCATATCCCTCCTTCCTCCCGGGTTTCGGCACCACTGTAAGTAAAGCTCGTTCATACGGGAAGAAGGAGGCGGGAACCGGAGAACATTCATAATGTTTAATACAAAATAAACACAAAATAAAATGGCGGCGGCAGCCCCTCGCGGCCGACTGCCGCCTACACACAAACACAAAATGAAAATAAAAAGCTGCAGCCCCTCGCGGACGACTGCAGCGAACATATAACAAAACGTAAATAAAACACAACACAAAATCCAGGCCTGGTCCTCTCTCGTCCCTCACTGTCGTCGCTCCTCCTTTATACTCCCTCACTCCACCGCGAGGGCCGAGATCCCTGCGGCTCGCAGCTGGCGCTCATCCTCTCTGATGAGCGCCGCCCTCACGGTCCCTCGACCTCGCTGCTCGCCACAGAGGGGCTGTCGTGAGGAGTGTGAGTTCGGAGAACCAGGTCCGGTTGGGCCAGTAGGGCGCAACTACCAAGACCTGCTCCTCGTCCTCCCTGAGAAGGCTCACTGGGGAAACGCATACTTGCGTAGGTCCCAGGGCCAGCTTTGCGCCAGTGCATCTACCCCCGGTCAGGGAATGGTACCACTGGAAATGGGTCGACTCCGGAGAGGCGAACAGGTCTACCTGCACGGCTCCGAAGTGGTCCCATATCAGCTGAACACTCCGGGGGTGGAGTCGCCATTCGCCCGGTGGTGTCAGCTGATGAGAGAGCTAGTTGGCTGTCTGGTTCAGCGCACCTGGGATGTGAATGGCATGAAGTGACCTCACAAACTTCTGACTCCACAGGAGGAGATGGCGGGCGAGCCGGAGCATGCAACGGAAGCATAGACCAGCCTGTTGGTTGATGTACGCAATGGCCGCAGTGCTGTCCGAATGGACCAGTACGTGTTTACCCCGAAGTGGCTTCTTGAACCGGGTGTGAGCGGCGGAGTCCGGTTGACCGAATCCAGCTCCATACCGAGATAAGAGATCCTCTATGCGGGGCAGAGTTTGCTATTCTCTCGGTTGACCCGAAGGCCCAACCGGCTGAGGTGACGGAGCACCATGTCCCTGTGTTCACACAACTTCTTGAAGCCGTGAGGCGACAGGGACAGCCTGAAGGGCTTCAGGTCGATTGCTGCAACCAATCTCGGGGACGGATGCATTCGGGAATGCGTTTCTGCATTAACATTCTGAACGGGAGCTTGTGCAGGGCCCGATTCAGAATGCGCAGGTCCAAGATTGGCCTTAACCCACCACCTTTCTTGGGTACAATGAAGTAGGGCCTGCATATCGGCGGGAGGAACCAGCTCGACCGCATCCTTCGCCAGCAGGACATCGATCTCTGACCGCAAGACATGGGCATCGCTGCTCCAACACGCTGGTGAAGAGGATGCCCCTGTACTTGGGAGGCCGGCGAGTGAACTGAATCACGTAGCCGAGTCTGATGGTACAGATGAGCCAGCTAGACCATCCGGGGAGACCTAGCCAGGCCCCCAGGGACCGAACAAGCGGGACCAACGGCACCACAGACGTACCTGGGGTGGGGCAGCGAGTTGGAGTATGCAGACCCGACTCGGGAGGCCCGGAGGCAGCCCAGAATGTTGCCTGAGTACTCCAGGTAGGGCAGAGTAAGGGTGAGAAGGCACGGAGGCGTCCTCGGTGCCCACACTGCTGCCCCCTGGTGAGGGGGAGAGGGGAGGAAAGGAGTGGCAAGGCCCGGGGGCGTCGCACACTGCCAACCTGACCCTCTCAGGGCCCAGGGAGGGAGGAAACTGCTCTGAGAATGTGGGTACCGCTGGACTCCGAAAAATATTTCCTCCCCCGGGGGAGGGAGGGGTGCGGACACCGTCTCCCAGAGCAGTTCCCCATCTAGCTGGGCTGCCCATTCCATGGCCGCTTGCCCTTGTGCTTGCTAGCAGACTTGCGGGTCCCTGGAGGGGTTGGGCGCGTCCCCTGTGCCCGGCCACCTGCTGCCCGGGTGGAGGCTGCTGCTTGGCTTAGCAGGGGCGGAGGCGGACGCAGGGGGGCACCCTCGGCGACAAGCAGACAGAGGCACTGTAGCTGACGACTGGGTGGAGGCAGCAGCTAGTCGTAGGGCAGGATGTTTTTTTTGTGTGTTTTTTTGTCTGCCAGCCTGACAGACAGGGGCGTTGAGGAACCGAACTTTGTCAGGCTCACGCATATCTGCCAAGTTAGCCCCAGGTTCCTGGACCACTAATGTGGACATCGCCTGACCCAGAGAGCGTGCAGTGACTTCCGTCACCCGGAGAGTGAGGTCCATCACCGCAAGCAGTTCCTGCATAACCCCTGAGTCGGGACTACCCTAGTGCATGCAGGACAGAGGATAGTGAGAGAGGGAAAAAATGTATTCATTATTATTATTATGGCCCATAATAATTATTTTATTATTATGGATTATGGCCCTTTTGGTGTTCCATATTTTGATACCAAATAGTTCCACACTGCTAAATTTTTCCGATGCACATCCAGGCAGCCACCCAGGAAAGCATGGCTGTCAACTCTGAATCTGATTCAGCATGAGCACACACTATTATAGTGGGAAACTAAGCATCATCATCTCCAGCGCATAACAGCCCTCTCTCCGATGCAGCAATTGACATCTGTCCTCTGCCAGAGCCACAAATGAAACGCTAGGTCCCCCCTTTTTTCAAAAAAGGACCAGCAATCCCAGCAGGCATGAGAGACAGTGGGCGTGGCCGCCAGACTCGACGGCACACGGCACGCTGAACGCCCAAGCCCCTATGAAAGGGGCAGGACGAACAACACGCCAATGTGGCCATGTTCTCATGAGCGAACAACCACCCACAAACAAAGTCTCCGCACGCTCATGATGCGATGGAGGAGTGGGGGCCGAAGAGATGTACCCAGCGGGGATGCCCCACTGTAATCCTCAGGTCACCATGGCTTATTATCATGAGAGAGCATGGATCACCCACGAAAGCAATCTCACATGTTTATATGCAAGAGAGATCATGGCCGTCAAATGAGGACAGGAAACAACCGCATCCAGAAACACACGTTTTGAATGACATCTTGAAAAAGACGCAGGGTCAAACCGTGTTGCTCTTTTAGAAGGAAATGCTCTTTTAGAAGTGCTGAAGCACTCAGGGAGATGGCAGCGGCTCACAGCAGTCCGATTGCAAGCCTGCGTGTGAGCACTCAAGAATGGAAACGCCCAGCCAACCAACACAGGAACAAGTGTATGCTGCCACTCGCTGACTCGCGCCGTCACACCAGCACCCACGTCGAACGTGACCGACTGAAAGGGAACTTAATTTTTGGGTGAACTAACCCTTTAATTTGCGATCTCTCACAGAGAGAGCAGTTGTCATAGGTATAAAACAGCTTCAAGTCTTTTCAACCACATGGTATCATTATTTCTGCATTACAATAATTCAAATGATCACAGAAGTACTGGGATAAAAGTTTAATGCTATACAATTTAAAGCGATCAAAATGAAGTAAATCACCATTTGAAATGAACTTTGTCAAATAAAGATTGTATCAGTTACAGTGTTACACCAGTAGGTGGCAACATTTGGTTGTTAAAAATGTTATTTTGTTTGGTTGTGTATTCAGAATCGTGGGAAATTGTGATCTCTATTTTAAACAAAGCTCTACTGCATACTTTTTTGTACATGATACAGTAATAAACACTTATTAAAGATAAACACTTCAAATAATAGTTTTTATAGTTAAAATAAATTGTTCAAATAACATTTTTCACATTGATGTGCAGTTCAGTGAGTGACATTCAGTTATACTACAATTCAGAAATTTGCGGTCAGTATGATTACTTCTTTTTAAGCAAGGATGCATCAAATTGATTAAAAGTAATCATAAACATGTTACAAAATATTTATATTTCAATTAAATGAAAATTCTATTCAAAGAATCCTGAAAAAATGGTTGCTTTAGTATAAATTACATTTTAAAATATATTGAAATTATGGATGCTTGTTTCCACCATGGAATTCAAAAAACAGTTATTGCAACTTTATCTCAGAATTCTGAATTTTTTTCCTCACAATTGCGAGTTTATATCTCACAATTCAGGGAAAAAAACCTTGCATACAAATACAAAACTCGCAATTGCAAGAAGAAAAAGGCTTGTGAATTGTGAGCTAGTTCCTTTTTTAATTTTAGTCTTTGGCAGAAACAAGTTTTTTTAGTTTGTAAAAATATTTTACAATATTATTATTTTACTGTATTTTTGATCAAGTAAAGAAGCCTTACATATAGGAGATTTGTTTAAAAAATGCTAGTGTATCAGAAATGTTAAAAGTGGTTATTTCATATTTTTTATCCAGTTCTGTGTAAACATTTCTCAGAACTTCCAGTCTAATGAAATGAGTCAAGAAAAAGCAGAAAAAAACACTTTGGCAACACATATAGAAAATGCGTATTCATGCTGTTATAGTGCAAGTAGTAGCCTATGCTATTCTGAACATTGCTGTTTTGTTTTGATGCTCAGATGTCGGGAACAGAATAACCGAGCTGAATAAAGTTGTCGGCCGGCTGCACACGGAGATGAAGGACTTCCACCAGAAGCTGCAGTGGCGGCACAAAAGCGAGCCAGACCAGGCCAACATTCTGGGCAAATACATCATGGGGGCAAGAAACAATTTCCGTGACTTTGATAAGAATGATGCCATGGGGTGTGAAAATACAGGTCTGCACATCAGTAAGCAGCTCACAGAGGAAGAGGACGACGACGAGGTGAAGGCAGGAGAGATCAAAGCAGGAGGGATCGTCTCAGAGGAGAGGGAGGAGCCAGAGTCCGAGGGCCCTGTGGAGCCCGTCCCAGGAGAAGAAACTACTTTTGAGACTGCTAGCACTCCTGATGCATGAGACACAAACACTACAGTGTCACAGTGCACAGTCATCCCTGACAAAATATCTAGTAAGAAGTTTCTAGATACATTCATAACACTTTGAATTACTGATACAATTTGACTGTAGTCAAGTTTAATATGTAATTTGTATCATATTTGTTATTTAAATCACAATGCCTAGACAGATGCATATTTTTATTGGATTAATGAGGTTAAGATGATGCCAAAAATACATGATAGATTTAGCTGAACATTTGTCGAGTGCTGATATTTCATATTCACTTTGGAAATGTCCATAACAATGGACATTTTTTTGGGTGTTCATATACCAAGTACCAATAAAGTTTCGGACCATTCCGAAGAAGCTACGATTTTTTCAAAACGTAAGATCCACTATAGTGGTAAAAATGTGCTATTGCGTGATAAAAATGCTCAATGTGTCCACCTGATGGCACCGATCTCATAAAAAAAAAAAAAAAAAAAAAAAAATTATATATATATATATATATATATATATATATATATATATATATATATATATATATATATATATATATATATATATATATATATATATATATAAATTTGTATTATATTCAATGGGAAAAAATGGGTCATAATTATTGCATAAATATTAATTATAAATCATAAAATTATCTCAAAACACCCAAAAAAGAAAAGATAAAATATTATTGAACAAAAATATATTTCATTGATTTTCCTCAAATCTTTTTTTATCTTAATCCCGCCCTCCGGGTCAGTCCTGTGTGACCCATAAATGAAGAACCCAAGAGGGTTAAAGGAGGCAATGGAGTCGTTGCGTCAGAGTAAACTGACGAATTGGGATCTGGCCTGAGAGCAGAACAGAACAAGCCAATGCACATTGAGATTTGCATCGCAAGCCACTCCCCTTCAGCTGGGTATATAAGGCAGCGTGCAAACTCATTACGTTTTCAGCTGAGGAACCGAGATGTAATGCAACATCTCCGATCCCTCCTTCAGGGAACGGTTACATTAGTAGACGTTCCCTATCAGTCAGACCTTATGTCGGACTGAACTGACGAATTGTAATCCCTATGGAAAGTGCCACAACTGCTGCCCCTTCCCAGCGTCCCATGTAAGCCACTTAGTCCTCCGCACCTGGTGGGGTGGAAAAAGGATCGGACTGTCCAGGGGATGTCAATTGCCGTTGTTCCTGTCTTTACACCCAATACAGCCACGACTAATTGGACAACTCTGGGGAAGCATGCCTATTCCAGATGGAAAGAGCCGCTACGGAGGCCATATCCTGCCTGTAGGGAGGTAACTTGTGGAAGATCATTCTTGAACCGCAGTCTCCTGCCTGTTGACGAAGAAAGAGGGCCAAGTCGTTGCGTCGCCCACTGTCAACCCACAACTCTTATGACCCAGAGACTGAGGAAACTGTGCTTTTGCTAAGAATTTGTGACATAAACTATTTTTGAACAAACAAAAGATTCCCTGCCCGGCCCTCCTCTGGGGGAAGAGCAGCTCCCTCCATCATTTGGTTGGCCGTTATAAGGACGTTTCGCCGGCCGTTTGGAAGACTTGGCAGGCGCTGAGACGGGTGGCGTCGCTTTTCTGTGGGGAGCTTGACGTTGCGTCCTGGGTGAAGGCTGCTGCTGTGGCCACGACGGAGCAGATGACACAGGGGGAAGCCCTTGGTAATGCTGCCAACACCAGACGGACCAGCAGTATACCGCTGGGGAAGGATGTGTTTGATCGCCTCTGCCTGCTTCTGTACTGCCAAGAACTGCTGGGCAAAGTTCTGGGAGATGGGGGAGTCGAGAAACTGAACTTTGTTGACCTCCTTCATCTCCACTAGCGTGGACATCGTCTGCCTAAGTGACTGTGCAGTGAGCCCTGAGGGCGAGGTCCGTCGCTCTACATAGCTCCTGCATCAACCCTGGGTCAGATCTTTGGCCTGATAAACCTGCTGGAGGGCCATACCTTGGCCTCAAATTTTTTAACAATAGTGTACTTCAGAACAACTAGAAACTAGGGGTTGCACAGACTAGTCGACTAATCGACTTCAATGCTCTGCCATGGAGCTTTAAGCTTGACATAGACTAGTGACCTCTAGAGGGCACACTTTTACACACCATTTAACAAACAGTTAAAGCAGGGGTCTCCAAACTCGGTCCTGGAGGGCCACTGTCCTGCAGAGTTTAGTTCCAACCCCAAACAAACACACCTGAACCAGCTAATCAGTGTCTAACTAGGGCATTGTAAGACACTGATTAGCCTGTTCAGGTGTGTTTGATTGGGGTTGGAACTAAACTCTGCAGGACAGTGGCCCTCCAGGACCGACTTTGGAGACCCCTGAGTTAAAGTGACAAATAAATGCATACAAGAGCACTCCACAAGATATATATGTTTGATTATACCATCTGGATGCTCAATATCGATCGGGTGAATGCACATTTTAAACAGCTTATTGTAGTTAATTGCCTTTCTAAACTAATGTGTGCTGCATTGTAACGCACACACAAACATAGTATAGCTCGCAGATCGCACGCACACAGAATCGTTCAGTAGCGCAGAAACGTTTTGTAACACTGTGATTTATCAACGAAATAGCTTCGAAACTGAAGTTCTAGCATATACAGTATTTCTTAGTAACTAAAACCCACAGCTTCACTATTAGCAGAGAGACGCTGCCAGGTAGAATTAATTCATATGCAATCGCTCTCTCGCTAATGCATTCAAATACATGCAATCTGTGCTACTTTATCGGCATCTGATTTAGAACGAGCAGTAATCTGTGAGAAATATAACGACCCAAAGACCAAAGAACTGATAAAAAATAAGCTGTTATGTGGGAGCAATACACTCTAAAAGAAAAAGGTTCTACATGGCACCAAAAATGGTTCTTCGTCGTAATCATAGGGGAACCACTTTTGGTGCTATATAGCACCATATCATAACATGTTCTGTATATGGTAGCGGTGCTATATAGCACCTTAGTCAAAGAACTGGTGAAGAACCGCTGAAGAACCACTGAAGCACCAAAATTGGTGCTATATAGCATAGGTTCCCCTATGATTACGAGCCAAGAACCATTTTTGGTGCCATATAGAACCTTTTTTTTAAGAGTGTAGCCTTGTGGGCAGCTCTGTGCCGTATGCCATAGCTGTGCACAAGGCTCGAGGTTCAGGCTTATTTGTTCAGTAATGATGTCATCAGCGACTAGTCGACTCGACTTTCATCACATGACTAGAAACATTAAATAAACTAGTATCTAAAATTTCATTAAATTCCTCTCTTCTTGAATTGTTATTTTGTTTTAATTTAAAGTTGATGGTTTAAAAAAAAGTGATGAAAAATGTTGCCAACTCTTTACAATAAGGTCCCATTTGTAAATATTAATTAATGCATTAACTAACATAACGGTGTGCAATATTCTTGCAGCATTTATTAACCTTAGTTAAAAAAAAATAAAAAACCTTTTCATTGTTTATGTTAACTATTTCAGTTATGTTAACTTATGTTGTTCAAGTTCACGGTGCATTAACTAATGTTAACAGATACAACTTTTGATTTTAAAAATATTGAAATTTACATTTACTATAGATTAACAAATGCTGCAGAAGTATTGGTCATTGTTAGTTCAGGTTTATTAGTGTAGTTAATGGAACTACCATGTTTATCAAACGTTTGGGATATATAAATGTATTAATAAACACTGTGCAAAGCAACAGTTGGTAATACAAAATAATATAATAAAAAACCGGTAAAACTTTCTCACGTATTAATGTATGAACTAACATGAACAAACAAAGATTAATACACAATGTAGCAAATGTATTGCTCATTGTTAATGTTAGTTAATAAAAATACAGTTGTTCATTACAGTTGACAGTGCTTTAATGTCAACAAATACAACTTTTGATTTTAATAATGTATTAGCAAATGTGAAAATAACTGAGATTAATAAATGCTGTAGAAGTATTGTTCTTAGTTCATGTTAACTAAAGTAGTTAACTAATGTTAACAAATTAAACCTTATTGTAAAGTGTTACCCCCAAAAAGCTATTATTTAGTTTCAATTCCTGAGATGGATGAAAACACATTTTTGAAAGGCAATAACCACCTCCTTTCACTTACATTTAAGTTTTGCAAGCACCATTTTGTACTCTATTTGTGGAAAGTGCCAAATATCACATGCTCCTTTGGTGCCTTTTAAAGTCAAAAACATCAGCTAAAGTTCAGCAATTATATATAAAAGCCAGCCAGGGAGAAAGACATCCCAGAGGCAATTTTTCACAATGATTGAGAGCTTTAAAACGTGTTTCTTTAGCTATTTCATTGATTGAATCGTGTGCCGAGTCTAACATTCCCTGAACAGTTTACTAAAACCCATTTAATAAAATATCTTTACATATATTGTGAATTAGCACACA
The DNA here is from genome assembly GCA_023566225.1 of Romanogobio albipinnatus. NCBI lineage: Eukaryota > Metazoa > Chordata > Actinopteri > Cypriniformes > Gobionidae > Romanogobio > Romanogobio albipinnatus. Next base: position 40,544,517 of record CM042247.1, on the reverse strand, counting down.
AAATGCATTAATTATGACGAGACACATGCTTGCGGAACGAGGGTCCGTCTCCATCCCACAGAAAGCATGACATTATTTTCAAGTAAACGCAGTAAGATTACGGTCCCCAGATGATTCAGCACTTAACACAGGGCGGTGCACTCCCTCTCACTGGGGATCAGTCAGCTTTTTGGTGTTGTTTTTAATTAACCGTGAGCTGCGGTGTGTTCCCGGGCCCTGGTGTGGCTGTGGGCACATCACAGCTTGCTTCACACCTGCTGTTTGCACCAGAAGCCTGGGGAGTCCTCGCACACAGGCAGAGTGGCCCCGCTGGGACACCTTACCTCCAAGAGGGGGGGGAAATGAGTTTAACTTGAGAGCTGAGACACCAAAGTGGTACAGTCAGAAGAAATTACACGTCAGAAACAAGAAGCCAACATCTTAAAAAAACTTTATTGAGAAGAATTATTTTACTTGTCATGTTGTTGTTGTTTTTTTAACACTGATGATTTAAGACTAAAATGAGGCAGAAAATGTAATTTCTTAAAAGAAAAAAAAGTACTTTTTCACATTATATTAACTAGTTACAAATAAGTCTGTTGTTTGCTCTAAAAAGTCTGCCGTAAAAGAGATTGAATGTGTGTCAGCTGTATTTTAAACAACATTATGCTGTACTTCTTTTATATTACATTATCCTACATTTCTTAGTGCTCTCAAATCGATTCATTACAGTTAATTACATATGACATAAAAGTAAATATATGCAAACATATATACATATACACACAAACACACATTATTTATGTATCAAGTTTACACACCCCTTGCAGAATCTGTGGAAATAAGAATAATTTTAACAAAATAAGAGGGATGCACAAAATGCATGTTATTTTTAATTTAGTACTGTCCTGAATAAGATATTTTATATCCACAAGACAAAAAAAATAGTTGAATTTATAAAAAATTACCCCGTTCAAAAGTTTATGAACCATTGATTCTTAATACGGTGTGTCACTGGATGATCCACGGCTGTTTTTTGGTTTTGTGATGGTTGTTCATGAGCCCCTTGTTTGTCTTGAGCAGTTAAACTTCCCAATGTTCTTCAGAAAAATCCTCCAGGTCCTGCACATTCTTCAGTTTTCCAGCATCTTTTTAATATTTGAACCTTCTCCAGCAGTGACTGTGTGATTTTAAGATCGATCTTTTCACACTGCGGTCAAGGAAAGGAATGAAACGTGATGCATTAATTCCCAGGGGGTGAAAACTTTTTGAATTTGAAGATCAAGGTAAATTGTACTTAATTTGCCTTCTGGGAAACATACAAGTGTCTTCTGTTGCTTCTCAAGGGCAGTACTAAATGAAAAAAATATATATTTAAACAAAATAAGAAAAATGTGGACATATTCATCCTGTTCAAAAGTTTTCACCCCCTGGCTCTTAATGTATTGTGTTTCCTCTGGCGCATCAGTGAATGTTTGAACCTTTTTTAGTAGTTGTGTTCAGTCCCTCATTCGTCCTCAGTGTGAAAAGATGGATCTTAAAATCATACAGTCACTGCTGGAGAGGGTTCAAATATGCATAAGATGCTGGAAAACTACAGAATGTGCAGGACCTGGAGGATTATTCTGAAGAACATTGGGCAGTTTAACTTCTCAAGACAAACAAGGGACTCATGAACAACCATCACAAAACAAAACAAAAAAACAGCCGTGGATCATCCAGGGAACGACACACAGCACTGAGAATCAATGGTTCAAAAACTTTTGAACTTTATAAATTCAGATATGTTTTGCCTTGTGGACATTTTATGTAAAATATATCGTTCAGGACAGCACTAAACTAAAATAAAATACCTGAATTTTTGTTACAATTATTCACATTTCCACAGATTCTGCAAGGGGTGTGTAAACTTTTCAGCAAGCCCGTATATATAAACTTGCGATTAATTGATTTGACAGAATAAAAAAAATTATCTCAATGACAAAAACAAGGATTTAAAAAAAATATTGGTAACACTTTACTTGATGCCTTTATGATCATACATCATACAATGCATAATTAATGCATTAAAATACTTGTAATGCATTAAATATAAAGGCTAAAGTAAAGCGTTACCAATTAGTCTTATTAAAAAAAACAAAACAAAGGTTAACAAGTGCTTTGTATGGAGGAAATCCATTGAGAATAATAATAAAAAGTTGTCTAGTAGTTTCCATTAGGAATCCTCCTCTTCCTCCCCTTGGGTTTGGCTGGAAGCAGATGTTTGGGATGTTTGGTGGAGTGGTGTTGTCCTCCATTTAAAGAGTCCGAAAGCAAAAGACAGAGTTCCGATTGCTGCTGCTGAAACTGTGGCAATGAGCTACAGGAACAGAGACGACCAGTTATGAAAATGAGTCCCTCATCATTAGACAATCTAAGAGATGAATCATTATGAAGTGAACGCGGTAACGATGTCCCCCTGAGGCGATCATGCAATTATACGCTATTAAACAAATTAAACAAGGAGCTCATCCAGGCTGTTTCTTTCTTTTCTTTTCTGTTGTTGACTGACTGATTTGCGTAATAATTACACTAAATTGTCCATGCTAGAGTATGCTTTTGGAGCAGTCACACAGTGAGTCAACATTTGTACTTTAACGAAAAAGAAACAAAAATACACAGACCTTTATAGCAGTATCCTGATGTACTTGGAAAGATCGCAAGTGTGTGCTGAACAGCGCCAGTGTGCATGGAAGGTATGCATCTGTGCTATTGGTCTCTCTGCATCTACGAATAAGAATAAGACATACTGTAAAAGAGTGTATATAACACAAAGTCTGACTCGCCACTGTTTCCTTCAAGATTTTCCTATGGGGTTTCATGATTTGTGTGTAAAATAAAGCCTGTGGTAAACATAACTCAACTAAACTTTGACGTTTTGTTCTACAACATAAATTACACACACCCATAGCAAAAACGTGCATTTTGAAGCAGTTAAAGGGGTACTTAAGTGCTGGAAAGATGAATGTGTCTTTAAATTGGGTCATTTATGTAGTAGAAATGAGAAATTATTTTAGAAGATGGTGCCTTCTAGACTTAGCCTGACGTCGTCATACTCAATTCTAGTCAGAATTTGAGTCTGATACTGCTCCGTTGGGCTGTGATTATGGGGCGTGTTTAAACCGAACCAGGAAAGACCTCAATTGGATAGACCTACAACCAATCAGAGCAATGGAGCGACGCATAACGTTAGTTGTCAAATGTCAACAGAACTCAACTGCACCGTGTTGCCAAGTCCTCGGGTTGAAGCGACCCCAATTTTGTGATATACAGACCCAGGAATGCGAAATTTAGCAGGCAGCCCTGCCAAAATAACACATATTTTACCCCCCAAATGCCATTTTTCCCGGAGAACCCCCCCACCCGGAAAGCTATTGGGCTTGTTTTTGGCTAGTTTTGAGTAGCAATTGGGCGAGTTTTGCTGTAAAAACTTGGCAGCCCTGTCTGTGCGCACGCTAGAATAAGTCACGTTAGAAGAAAAAGATGTGTAAACGATCTTTGCCAGTGTTTTAAAAAAAGAATTTAAGGATACAACAGAGTACTTACCAACACGATCATCATTTCTGAGAGAAATAGTGAAGGTGAATGCATATACGAACAAGTTCTCCGTTTAGGATTAGAACAAATTCAACCCAAGCGCCTTTGATGACGTGGATGATTACGTTACTGTTTATCATCTGTCCATCATCGTCTAAAGCCCGCCCTGACAATTTCATTGGTCCGAACAGTTTCTGTTCGGGCATAATTACTTCTCTATGGATCAAGTCCAGACTGAACTGCCCGTGCAAAAAAATTGTGGGCGGGGCTAAGTTCATCTGGCATCCAGGCTATTCTAGACTAAGAAAAGCCAGAAAATATATTTTTGACTCGTCTGGATGAAAGACAACAACTCCCAGAATGCACTTGCTTCACTGCCCTACGAGGCCATGCCTACTGGTTACATCCCTTGCCCACCGCGGCACCACCTCACCATCGTTTTGATTTTTATAATAATACAATCATTTAGTTCAGTTAGAGAACAGACACTGCAATTAAAAACTATATGCACTGAAATTACATAAAGTCAATACTCAGAATTTAAACAAAAATTATATGAATTTAGATAGACATGTGTGACTTTTGATCACTTTTCCTGTGACACGCTGTTTTAATGACAGCAAGGATTAAATAGAGGCTAATTCCAATAATTCGTCTTTAAACTAAACTTTTATATGTTTTAGCGAGAACGATGATCAGTGAGGCACACTTAATTCGAGATCACAGACACTGCATATTCGGTGGTCGAACGGTCCATTATCCGGTTTGAATAGGTCCAATGATAATCTTACTGTACAACCACAGCTGCACGGACACGGAGAGTAAAGACATCTTCACAAAATTATGAAAAATACCACTGTATTTGGGGTTGGGGCTTCCCCATGGGGTCCGGCCGGGCTCAGCCCAAAGGAGCGACGTGGGGACACCTTCCCGTGGGCTCACCACTCACAGGAGGGACCGTAAGGGGCCGGTGCAAAGCGAATCGGGCAGCAGTCGAGGCCGGGGGCCTAGACGACCCGATCCCTGGACACGGAAACTGGCTCTTGGGACATGGAATGTCACCTCGCTGGCGGGGAAAGAGCCTGAGATTGTGCGTGAGGTTGAGAGGTTCCGACTAGAGATAGTCGGAATCACCTCCACGCACGGCTTGGGCTCTGGAACCACACTCCTCGAGAGGGGATGGACTCTTCACCACTCTGGAGTTGCCCATGGTGAGAGGCGGCGGGCTGGTGTGGGTTTGCTTATAGCCCCCCAGCTCTGCCCCCATGTGTTGGAGTTTACCCCAGTGAACAAGAGGGTTGTTTCCCTGCGGCTTCGGCTCGGGGATAGGTCTCTCACTGTTGTGTGTGCCTACGGGCCAAACAGCAGTGCAGAGTACCCAACCTTCTTGGTGTCCCTGGGAGGGGTGCTGGAGAGTGCTCCGACTGGGGACTCCGTCGTTCTACTGGGGGACTTCAACGCCCACGTGGGCAATGACAGTGAAACCTGGAGGGGCGTGATTGGGAGGAACGGCCCCCCTGATCTGAACCTAGTTACAGTTTGTCCATAACGAACACCATGTTCAAGCATAAGGGTGTCCATCAGTGCACATGGCACCAGGACACCCTAGGTCGTAGGTCAATGATCGACTTTGTGGTCGTTTCATCTGACCTGCGGCCGTATGTCTTGGACACTCGGGTGAAGAGAGGGGCGGAGCTGTCAACTGATCACCACCTGGTGGTAAGTTGGATCCGATGGCGGGGGAGGAAGCTGGATAGACTCGGTAGACCCAAACGTACTGTGAGGGTCTGCTGGGAACGTTTGGCCGAGTCTCCTGTCAGAGAGATCTTCAACTCCTGCCTCCGGCAGAGCTTCGACCGGATCCCGAGGGAGGCTGGAGATATTGAGTCCGAGTGGACCATGTTCTCCACCTCCATTGTCAAAGCGGCTGCTCGGAGCTGTGGACGCAAGGTCTCCGGTGCCTGTCGAGGCGGCAATCCCCGAACCCGGTGGTGGACACCGGAAGTAAGGGATGCCGTCAAGCTGAAGAAGGAGTCCTATCGGGCCTGGTTGGCTTGTGGGACTCCTGAGGCAGCTGACAGGTACCGGCAGGCTAAACGGACTGCAGCCCGGGTGGTTGTGGAGGCAAAAACTCGGGCCTGGGAGGAGTTCGGTGAGGCCATGGAAAAGGACTATCGGCTGGCCTCGAAGAGATTCTGGCAAACCGTCCGGCGCCTCAGGAGGGGGAAGCAGTGCCCTACCAACGCTGTTTACAGTGGCGATGGGCGGCTGTTGACCTCAACTGGGGATGTTGTCGGACGGTGGAAGGAATACTTCGAGGATCTCCTCAATCCCGCCGTCACGTCTTCCATTGAGGAAGCAGAGGTTGGGGGCTCAGAGGAGGACTCGTCCATCACCCAAGCTGAAGTCACAGAGGTGGTCAAGAAACTCCTCGGTGGCAAGGCACCGGGGGTGGATGAGATCCGCCCTGAGTACCTCAAGTCTCTGGATGTTGTGGGGCTGTCTTGGCTGACACGCCTCTGCAGCATTGCGTGGCGGTCGGGGACAGTGCCTCTGGGATGGCAGACCGGGGTGGTGGTCCCTCTTTTTAAGAAGGGGGACCGGAGGGTGTGTTCCAACTATAGGGGGATCACACTTCTCAGCCTCCCCGGGAAAGTCTATGCCAGGGTACTGGAGAGGAGAATTCGGCCGATAGTGGAACCTCGTATTCAGGAGCAACAATGTGGTTTTCGTCCAGGTCGTGGAACACTGGACCAGCTCTATACCCTCTACAGGGTGCTGGAGGGTTCATGGGAGTTTGCCCAACCAGTCCACATTTGTTTTGTGGATTTGGAGAAGGCATTCGACCGTGTCCTTCGCGGCGTCCTGTGGAGGGTGCTGGGGGAATATGGGGTCCGGGGTCCTTTGCTGAGGGCTGTCCGGTCCCTGTATGACCGAAGCAGGAGTTTGGTCCGCATTGCCGGAAGTCAGTCAGACTTGTTCCCGGTGCATGTTGGACTCCGGCAGGGCTGCCCTTTGTCGCCGGTTCTGTTCATAATTTTTATGGACAGAATTTCTAGGCCCAGCCAAGGGCCGGAGGGTGTCAGGTTTGGGGACCACACGGTTTCGTCTCTGCTCTTTGCGGATGACGTTGTCGTGTTGGCCCCTTCTAACCAGGACCTCCAGCATGCACTGGGACGGTTTGCAGCCGAGTGTGAAGCGGCTGGGATGGGAATCAGCACCTCCAAATCCGAGGCCATGGTCCTCAGTCGGAAAAGGGTGGCTTGCCCACTTCAGGTTGGTGGAGAGTTCCTGCCCCAAGTGGAGGAGTTCAAGTATCTAGGGGTCTTGTTCACGAGTGAGGGGAGGATGGAACGGGAGATTGACAGACGGATCGGTGCAGCTTCTGCAATAATGCGGTCGATGTACCGGTCTGTCGTGGTGAAGAAAGAGCTAAGCCGTAAGGCGAAGCTCTCGATTTACCGGTCAATCTACGTTCCTACTCTCACCTATGGTCATGAGCTTTGGGTCATGACCGAAAGGACAAGATCCCGGATACAGGCGGCCGAAATGAGCTTTCTCCGCAGGGTGGCTGGGCTCTCTCTTAGAGATAGGGTGAGAAGCTCAGTCACTCGGGAGGAACTCGGAGTAGAGCCGCTGCTCCTCCACATCGAGAGGGGACAGCTGAGGTGGCTCGGGCATCTGTTCCGGATGCCTCCTGAACGCCTTCCCGGGAAGGTGTTTCGGGCATGTCCAACCGGGAGGAGGCCCCGGGGAAGACCAAGGACACGCTGGAGGGACTATGTCTCCCGGCTGGCCTTGGAACGCCTCGGTGTCCCCCCGGAAGAGCTAGAGGAAGTGTCTAGGGAAAGGGAAGTCTGGGCATCTCTGCTTAGACTGCTGCCCCCGCGACCCGGCCCCGGATAAAGCGGAAGAAGATGGATGGATGGATGGATGGATGGACCACTGTATTTGAAGGATACAACGGCCTATCTGTTTAAATTAAAATAGTCTAAACGTCCTATATGTTCACATTATCAGCATGACTGCATGAATTTGAGTTGAAGGGTTAAAAATTAACAAAATATTTTAAATTAAAATTACATTTAGCCCGTGGAAATGAATGAATAAACTTTATTTTAAAAAAAAATATCTGAGAAGTATTTTATACAGTTTTTATGGATATTTTGATATATTTATTCTAAAACATAAAAAAGATATTGGATGATTGTCAGCAATGTACTGTGTAAGGCACAAATGGCATTTATAGTCCGTATCTAATATTTTTCTGTCTTGTTCCTTTGACAGTGTTAAACATGATGTCACGTGGATGGGAATATGCATGCAAATGATATGCAAATGAGGTTATGCATAGCAAAACTAGGCGTTGTAAGCTCCATATATGGTGATTTCTGCAGGAGACGGGGTGGAGATGCACGTACGCACAATCTTCTGCTGGCTGTGATTTATAAAGGGATTTTTGCACAGGTTCTGACGTACACATGGTTTTCTAAATCAGAATTTTTTTGCTAGCTTTTGTGCGTACGTACACTTTTAGTAAGGTTTATATGCAAAGTTTTATAAATGAGACCCCAGATGATCGCGGAAGATTTGGTTTCAAAGCGAAATGCACCTATTTAAGGGAGTTTGTCAATGTACCATTTTGTTGTTGTGCTTTCATGAACCCACAATTCAAGCAACGCGACCCGAATTGGCGCTAATTTTAAACCAAAACTAAAATGGAGCACAGCCGACCGGCATTCATTCATGGCCGCATTTTCATTCATTCACGGCCTCACAGTCATTCACTGTGCGTGGCCAGTCTGGCGCGTTTTCAGTTCATGCCAATGGAAGCTTAACTTAGGATTTGTTGAGAACACTCGCTTTGCTTCGCAGCGCTCCGTTATCAATGTCCATGCGGCCGTCTGTGTCTTACATTCTGTGAGTGAGATCCCACCCCTGTGGGCAGGTTGATAACATGCGGAACTAGCTCCTCCTACTGGCTGTAGTCTCTAGCCTCTGGCCAAAAAAGCCTCAGATGACACAAAATTACGATATTTGCGTCATCTGAGGCTTTTTTCCAGACATAAAATGCATAAATCTCTCATCTCAGAGGGATATGGGGGGGGGGGGGGGGGGGTTCTACTGATACAAAGCTTAATGCTAATCGCTGAAGTAACCCTTTAAGTTAATTTTAGAAAACGTACATTTTTTATAAGTAACGTGTGCATGAGTGTGTGCAGTGTACGTTGTAGAACAAAACATCATAGAATAGTCAAGTTATGTTTACAACAGGCTTTACTTTACTCATACATTGAAAAAAACAACAACATAAAACCCAATAGCAAAACCTCAAAGGAACCAGCGGTGGATTAGACTTCCGGGTTCTGGCATCATACCTTGCTACAGCTGAGTCCTTTGAAGTGGATACTGGCAGTCTGAATGATTTATGGGGATTGTGATGTTGTCTTACCTTTGGTACAGGGTGACGAGAAGCTTCTGTCTGTCTGTTATGTGAAGGTGTAGCAAATTAAGCTCAGAAAGAACACTGAACGGCAGAGACTCTCCGTTTTGGACAAGCAGGCCAAGATTATACCAACCCTGAGGACACAGAAATGTCCAAATAAAAATATTTGAAATTGAAAAGAAACAAAGAAAACAACCCCAAACAAAAACCACTACATAAATAATAATAATAATGAAATAAATACAAATCCTGTTAGAACAAATAACTAAATAATATAGCTAGCAACAAACTAGCTTGTTGGAACAAACAAATACACAGATCAGGCATAACATTATGACAGGTGAAGTGATTATCTCTTCATCACGGCTCCTGTTAGTGGGTGGGATAAATTAGGCAGCAAGTGAACATTTTGTCCTCAAAGTTGATGTGTTAGAAGCAGGAAAAACGGACAAGCGTAAGGATTTGAGCGAGTTTGACAAGGGCCAAATTGTGATGGCTAGATGACTGGGTCAGAGCATCTCCAAAACTGCAGCTCTTGTGGGGTGTTCCCGGTCTGCAGTGGTCAGTCTCTATCAAAAGTGCTCCAAGGAAGGAACAGTGGTGAACCGTCAACAGGGTCATGTGCGGCCAAGGCTCATCGATGCACGTGGAGAGCGAAGGCTGGCCCGTGTGGTCTGATCAAATTGCTCAAGAAGTTAATGCTGGTTCTGATAGAAAGGTATCAGAATACAGGATAATGCGCCTGCCACAAAGCAAAAATGGTTCAGGAATGGTTTGAGGAGCACAACAACGAGTTTGAGGTGTTGACCAGGGGCCTGTACCATGATGTTAGTTTAACAAACTCAGGGTTACAGTGTTAGTTTCGAGTTGACAAAACCAAACCAATCTATTCAGGCTTTGTTGGTCCCATGATGCTGATCATCAGCTTTCTCTGTCAACTCAGGCTTTGATCCTGAGTTTAGCTGTGACATCAGCAGTGAACAGCCAATCACAGGCTGTGGATCAGTGAAACTGAGATTCACTTCTCCCGAGAGAAGCAGCGAGATTCATTTCTCTCTTCTGCAGAATATTACATGATTGAAAAATATTAAGAATTTAAACAAATTTACACAGCAAGAAGAAAAAAACTGTCTATAAATGAGGACAACTTAAAGAGAAAGCTTATGTCAATGCAAGTAAAAGTTATAGTTTAGTTGATATTTAGAGAGAACTGAACATTTAAGCTCACATGTAGTCATTTTTATAGCTTTATTTATTGATTTTAAAGCTTATTTGTATGACCTTTATATAGGCTATTTATATTAATTTTAACAAAGTACCTATTAATGATTGATTAACTAAAATGATACATGTGTAATTGAGTAAGGCTATAATAATTACATAAATGATATCTAAATTATTCAAAATTATTATTATTATAAATAAGCATTGTTAAAAGCCAGACGCTTTAGTCTTTAAAAACCATTTGCTATGAATGTAGTAACCTTTAATTTGGAGTAGAAAAAGGGGGAGTGACTTTATTGCAACAGAGGTGTGCTCACAGCTGATTGGTCCAATTTCAGTTTGAGATCTCTTATCCAGAACATATCCTACCCTGGAGCAGGTTAGCCATGGAGCTTAAGTTACTATGGAGATGAACCCGCTAAAAGCCAAACCTCTTTAATGCTACCTAAAACCCAGGATTGGCACAAACTAAGCTTAAACATATCTGGCTAGCCAGCTAAACCGGCTTCATGGTATAGGCCCTTGGCCTCCAAATTCCCCAGATCTCAATCCAAACGAGCATCTGTGGGATGTGCTGAACAAACAAGTCCGATTCATGGAGGCCCCACCTCACAACTTACAGGACTTAAAGGATCTGCTGCTAACATCTTGCTGCCAGATACCACAGCCTGATCATGCCTGATCGGTGCAAATATAGGTCATTAAAACAAACCTGTTTGTTTACAGCTTGTTAGAATAAATATAGCTTATTAAAACAAATATAGCAGTTATAATACATCAAATAAAAATTTCTGTTAGAATAAATAAATATAGCTTGTTGGAACAAACAAACAAATATATTTTTTTATAATAAAAATGCAATATATATATATAAAGCAGTTTGGAATCAATAAATAAATAATGAGTGAGCTTGCTTATATTTTCCACAAATAATGACATCAGATAATTCAGTTATTAAATATTTATATTTCCTGATCATTCAAGGTTCGAGCAGTTGCATACCTGTGGTTCGTTTTTGAGAGCTGCTTGCTTGTACATCTCTGCGGCATCAGAAACCTCTTTTCTGCCCAAAGCCTGTTCGCCATAGAACAGATCCCCCATTCTGATCAAAGCTGAGAGGGAAACAGACATTCATCACCACAGGCAGACGCTGAAGCTTAAGCTACAGGGAGCATGAGAAAGAGCACATGTACTGATGCACTGACGCAGGACATCGAGTCAAACCTCAGCTGCCCTTCAAGAGGAGCAGTTCAGTTCACTGTAAAGACACATGACTGCCGCCCTGAATTGCCCCGCACTACGCGACATTCTTTTCATATTATGCTGCAGATGCATGTGTGTGCTTGTAATGAAGAAATTCATTAGTATTAAATCTTTAATTTGTTACAATTACCATAGGGAGCTGGAACTTGAGCCTGTATTGACATGTTATAATATCTTAACATACAGTGAGTCACCAGTGCTGGATCCAAAGAGCCCTATAAAAGATATGAAACATCTATCAAAGCCAATCGAGTGAATATGTTCATCTGAATCTAAAGCAAGTGTTTAGAACAGACTCACTGAGTTGAGTTCACAAAGGTACGCCACATTAAACTGAGCAGCTTCAAATCCACTCTCTGCCGCACTGAGATAATAAATCAAAGACATGATCCTGCAACAATACAAGAGAGAGAGAGAGAGAGAGAGAGAGAGAGAGAGAGAGAGAGAGAGAGAGAGAGAGAGAGAGAGAGAGAGAGAGAGAGAGAGAGAGAGAGAGAGAGAGAGAGAGAGAGAGAGAGAGAGAGAGAGAGAGAGAGAGAGAGAGAGAGAGAGAGAGAGAGAGAGAGAGAGAGAGAGAGAGGGTAAACAATAGAAAGTGGTCTTTGCAAACATCCTTTTCTAATGTAAATAATCTAAAAGGATGCTCATATTGTAGTTTAATATTATGATAATTATACATGAATATCTGCATTCAAACAAAAAGGTTTACCAGTCTCCTCTGAAATAGGCATTCAGCCCGTTCCTCAAGACTGTTCCCAGATATCCATTCTGTTCAGATGCCCATTTCACCCAACTAGAGACCAAAGAGAAGAAAAAAATCCTGTCAAATCAACTTTATTATTATAGCGCTTTATACAATATAGGCTACAGATCGTTTCAAAGCAGCTTTACAGTGATCAACAGGAAAATATTGATTCAGTGATCCAAAACAGACGAAACGCAAAATGTCAAATAGAAATAGTTTAGTGGTACATGCCACATAAGAAAGAACGAATCTCTTTAACCACTAGGCCAGGGGATTATGGGTAGCAGAGGCATCATGAGTGAACATGTGCACACTCAGCCAATCTTGTTAAGTTGCATGAAGGGTTGCTAAAGCTTGGGTCTATATCTACAATACAAATGACACATTATATCATATTGTTTTGAGTTACATACAGAACAGCGTCTGAAGGGCGTCGAGCAACTTGGCCGGGGATCCCATGAATCCAAATATCAGCCAATTCAATGGCACCGTTTAAGAGTCCTCTCTGGGCTGACTTCAAGTAGTACTTGTATGCCTTAAACTGATGGTTAACGAAAAACAATATCACAAGTCTTTACCTTACTAATATAATCGGTTTTAAAGCACATCAGCATGAGAGTATATACCTGGTCAGCAGGCTCTCCAGGATAAAGGCCCTGAGAGTAGAAAACTCCCAGATTCATGGAGGCATCGGGGTGACCTTTGGCATCAGCCTCTTCCCACAGGTGTACCGCCTTCTCGTAATCCTTCTCATACTGCTCAAAGTACCAGCCCAGAGCGGTGAGAGCGGGAACAGACCCCTGCGGGATGAAAAATCACTTACAAGTTGTCTATCGAGTGACATAGAGTCAATACGTCAGTAAAAACGTATACAAATATAAATAAATAAATATAAGTAAAAAATATATATGAGCATCCATTACATTCAGTAACATAAATAAACAATGTGCGGCAACTAATCAAACTGTTTTTTGTTTTTTTTAAGAGACAAAAATGACAAAAAAACGATTTTTAAAAATTCATAAATGTGTAAAATATTATTGGGAACATATTTCGTTTCTATTATTTTACAGTAATACTCTGCCGTTCAAAAGTTTGATCTGTAAGATTTTTTATGTTTTTTTAGAAGTCGTCTCTTATGCTCACCAAGGCTGCATTTATTTTATAAAAAATACCAACAACAAAAAAACTGTATAAATGTGAAATAGTATCCAAATGTAAAATAAATGTTTTGTATTTGAATATATTTTAAAATGTAATTTATTCCTATGCTTAAAGCTGAATTTTCAGCATCCTTACTCCAGTCTTCAGTGTCACGTGATCTTTCAGAAATCATTCTAATATGATGATTTCCTGTTCAAGAAACATTTATGTATATGATTATTATCAATGTTGATTTTTTTTTCAGGATTCTTTGATGAATATAAAGTTCAAAAGAACAGCATTTATTTTAAATAGAATCTTTTGTAACATTATAAATGTCTTTACTGTCACTTTTGATCAATTTATGCATATTTGCTGAATAAATGTATTAATTTTTTTAAGTTCTTTTAGGTTCCAAAAAAAAAAAACTGACCCTTACTGACCCAAAACTTGAACGGTTGTACGATGTTACAAAAGATTTCTATTTCAGATAAATGCTGTTCTTTTGAACTTTCTATTCATCAAAGAATGAACTGTTTTCAACATGGATAATAATCATAAATGTTTCTTGAGCAGCAAATCATCATGTCAGAATGATTTCTGAAGGATCATGTGACACTGAAGACCGGAGGAATGATGCTGAATGATTGCATCACAGAAATAAATTACATTTTAAAATGTATTCAAATAGAAAAGAGTTATTTTACATTTTAATTTTGTATTTTTAAATCAAATAAATGCAACCTTGGTAAGCATAAGAGACTTCTAAAAACATAAAAACGTTTGAACAGCAGTGTGTTTTTTCCCCTTCTCACTATAGTACAGTAGTCATTCATTTATCACTTTTTTTTGTCTTTACCCTCAGCACTCCCTTGCGACCCCTGACCCCAATTTGAAAACTGTGATCGGTTGCATAAAGTGTTAAGACTAGCCTTAAAAGTTAGTCATTCATTTTTTTCTTCAAGAACTAACCTTTTAAAAAAAGTCATAACAATGCCTTTTATTAAAGAAAAAGGTGCATTTGAATCGCAAAAAAGTAAGACTACCTCTTAACTAACTACTAGCTGGTGAAACTAGATCTTAACATAGTGGCTAAGTTTATGCAACCGACCACTATTCTAATCTAAACAAATATAATTGTACGACATTGGCAAGACATACGTGTTCTATTGCTTTCTTCAGGAATGTGACCGCTTTCTGAACATCTTTTGGAACTCCTTGACCCTATTAATACAAGAAAATATGATATTTAGTACGCTTGGTCTTCACCATTATTCACTTCAAATGCTTTGCAAGACTGCCCTCTGCTGGCCAACTCAGATACTCCTTATGAACCATCACATTCTGAAACGTATTAGATTCTGAAGTGCACGTTTGCATACAAGATCGGAAATAGCAAAGATATAAAGATCACTGACCGTAAGGAGCACGATGGCGTAGTCGTACATGGACACGGGGTCATTGAGTTTGATGGCTCCTCTTTCGTAATGCTTCACTGCTGTCTGAATGTCTGGAGACACACCTTGCTGACCCCAGAACAACATACGACCCATTGCTTGCTGAATAAAAAAAACCTTTTTCAGCAAGGATTAAATTGGCAAAATATATTAAGGATGTTAATCAAATTATAATGTTACAAAAGATGTATACTTTAAATGCAAGCTGTCTATTAAATCAAATAATCCTCATCACTCATCAAAAATATTATGCAGCACAGCCATTTTCAACATTAATAATAATAATAAGAAATGTTTCTTGAGCAGCAAATCAGCATATTAGAATGATGCAAATTCAGCTTTGCGTCACATGAATCAATTACATTTTTTAAATATATTAATGTAGAAATCAGTTCTTTATTACTTCTTATACATAAAAACATAAATAAATACAAAAATGAAATTCAAACTTGAAGGACTGTAAGAGTGAGTGTTGTCATTCTGTCCACACATGCTCACAGTACAGTGGAACATCATCAAAATGGAAGATTCTGTGCATTTCATTTTTTAGTTGGATGTGAAATGTATTACCTCAGCTTCAGCCACTCCACTTCGTGCCTGCAGCTTTAGCCAGTGAAATAGATCGTCGTTTTCATTGGTTTGGGCGTTCAGGGTCTCTTCATCATTTAAACGTATTAACTCAACAAAAGTCTACAGAGAAGATGAAATGTTATTTAAAAAGCCTTGCACAACACATCAAGTGTAAAGGAGCGTTCTGACTACTGGCTTCATAGAAAACATGTAAGGATTTTTGGTAACACTTTAAAGTTAAACCAGATTTTTATAATCTAATTTCATAATGACTCTAAATTATACCCCAAAAATTAAAAAGCAGCAGATATTTACACTAAGTGTAAATGGCGATACACTGTAAAAAAAAAAAAAAAAAAACAAGTTGAGAAAACTTAAAAGTTTAAGGCAGCCAGCTGCAGAACATTTTTGAGTTCTCTCAACTTAGGGTCAATTAGTTGTACAAACTTTTTTCATGTTAAATAGTTGAATAAACTTTAAAAGCTCAATTTGTCATTCAAAACATAAGTTGGATTTTTTACAGTGTAAGTGCTATTTACAGCAAGTGTAAATAACTGCAGGTGCTATTTACTAAGTGAAAATAGTGATAGATTCTATTTACACCATATAAAAGTAGCAGTTCTACGCAATATGTGTAAATAGTAATTACATGTAATTTATACTTTATTTTGACAGATACATACTATTTGCACCTCAGTATTGTTGTACATTAACATGATGCAATAATAACATTGTAAATGTTCAATTGTAATATATTGTAAAAGTGTAAATTATTATATTTATTAAAATTATTAAATGGAAGCCGCCTTAATGGGACTATAAAAGTCCTCCCTACCCCTATCCCATACCCAATAAATGCTTTTATTATTATTAAACATTTTGTTAGGCACTTTATTTGCACATTTAGATCATTTTCTTAATTTTTATTGAAAATAAATGCCTTTCCGATGTGATATGTAATTGGAAAAGGGATAAGATAAAGCTCTGCAAAAGGCTGATTCGAACCCGGGTCAATCATGTCAAAACAAGATCCTTAAGCCTGACTGCACCATTGAAGATATTGAAAACTCTGCTTTTTTTAAAAAAATCTTGTTTGGCCCAAGCAGGTATTGTTAGGCGGAGCTAGTGTGAAAAGCACTAGCCAACAAGGAACGCTATTTGAACTTGGTGTAAATAGACACTCCGAAATTAAAATGCTGTCCTGTTCAACCTCTCTTCTAAATCCTGTAAGACTTTAGTTTTTCTTCGGAACACTAATGAAGATGTTTTTGATTCGCAACTGACACTTTCAAGCCCCAGAGAGGTAGTAAAAACATAATCTACAACACATTCACACATTGTTACATGAACGCACATTGGAGATTAATATTTTGTAAATAAAGTAGTAAATTATCTTTTTTGTTTCAAAAATGACCCGAAGAGTTTTATAATAAAAAATAAAAAAATCGTAGCTTCATCGGAATGGTCAGAAACTTGGTAACTTTATTGGTACTTGGTATATGAACACCCAAAAATGTGCAAAAATATGAAAATACAGTTTTTTTGTGCATACAATCTACAAATCAGGCAGGATGCAGAAAAAAAAGGACTCAACAGAGAAGGGGTGAATCTCTAAAACATCAAGAGTGCAAAACAGACAAAAAAAACTCACACACACACACACAAAAACACAATTAGCTTATGGAATGGCACGCGTTAATTTGTGTGTGCGTGTGTTTTTGTGTGTATAAGTGTGTGTGAGTTTTTTGTCAAAAAATGTGCTATTGCATGATAAAATGCTCAATGTGTCCACCGGATGGCACCGAAAATGGCACATGAAAATTGCTTTCATGAGGCCTAGGCTTGACTCTAAAATGAAATACAGCTTTAAATAAATAAATAAATAAATAATATTATATATTATATATATACACACACATTTTTTATCATATTCAATGGGAAAAAATGGGTCATAATTATTGCATAAATATTAATTATAAATCATAGATTTATCTCAAAACACCAAAAAAGAAAAGAAAAAATATTATTGATTGATTTTACTCAAATCTTTTTTTATCTTAATCCCGCCCTCCGGGTCATTTTTGACCCGAAGGTCAACCCATACATGAAGCATGAAGAACCCCAGAGGGTTAAAAAGGTATCATTTTTGTCCAAATGTAAGACTACAATTACAAACATAATACATTTTTAATTTTTTTTTTTTTTGTGCCTCACAGCATACTTTTTATCTGATACGTAAATTCAATTTTAATACAGGAGACAACTTAATTCAACTTAATTCAATTCAATACTTGATGAAATTTATGGAGACCTTAAAGGAATATGCTGCTTGAAAATACCTCTCGCAAAGGTATTGCACTCCCCCAACATTGCGCTCTCTCACAAAAAGTATTGCGTTCCACTGAGAAACATTAGGTGTGTCCAAATTCTTGTACTTATGAACTATTCTATGTCGTTTTGTAGTATGAATAGTGCAAGTAGTGTGTTCACACTGAAAATTCCAAAATGAAAAAGGCAATTTTAAATACCCAGATTACACACATAATTAGCCTAAAAAACAAACCAACAGGCTCTATTTTTTTCCCATCATATCCCTAGGGGCTCTATAGAAATGTGGGACTTGCTATAAGTTCATATAAATTAATAACTTATTGTCATAAATAAAAGTTTGTAACTGGGCTTTACAAAAGCAAAAAAACAAAAAGCCTCTTACTTGCTGTGGGGAGGGTTTCTTCTGATCCATGCTGGTTTGTCTCGCAATATTAACGTAATAAGCATAGGAAAGGTCACGGTCAGGGGTCACCTCCAGGTCACCAACATGGTGCATGTGCCCTAAACGCAGAAGCGCCAATCTCCAGTCCTTCTGAGCTGCCAACAGGGACAACAGCCAAGCCTGCAGTGCCACTGATCAGGTTACATCTTAAACTCATTCACTTTTTGTCTGCATTTATTACAGGAATGCTTATTGTTCACAGAGATCATATTACAATTACACACGTAAGATTAATGCTGGAGTGACCTGACCACCACATTACCCCAAACACACACACCTTGTACGGCTGTCTCTTAACTCCGATTCCACTGCTGTAGAGCACCGAGGACAGATGTAGTGCTCTACAGTCTCCTAAGCAGCCAGACTGCAGGAGGAAAGGCATCATCCTGGTTATAACCTCCACACTGTGAGCTGTACTGAGTTTACGGAGGACTAGAGCATACAGCGTCCTGCCCACTGCTGTAGCATTCACCCTGCCTAGAGGAAGCAATAAAAGCACAAAAGTACATAGCATTGTGGCAGCGGCTTTAGCACAGACAGGCACATTTCTAAGATCAGACTGAGATGTTTTGATTGCTTACACACAAGGAATTTGTCTTGATAAGACAATAAAATAAGTGAATAAAAAAGGGGTCCCTGGGTGTGAAGGGTCCAGAGTGATTGCCTGAGCCCCTCTGGGTGAGTAGAAATGAGAGAGGGGAGGAGTGTACCAGTGATTGTCTCAGCAGTTTGCACTGGCCGTTGTAGTCTTCTGAGGTCTGATTTAGTAGCTGAACCAAACCAGACAGCTATTGAAGTGCAGAGAACAGCCGAGTGGAAATGTGTCAGCAGCCCCTGTGGCAGGTTGAACTTCCTCAGTTTGCGAAGGACGTACAACATTTTCCGGAACTTTTTCCACAATAGAGTCTATATGAGTGTCCCACTTCAAGTTCTGAGAGATGGTAGAGCCCAGGGACCTGAAAGACTCCCCTGCTACCACAGTGCTGTTCATGATGATAGAGGACTTCAGGGGGAACACCCCAGCACTCATCCCCTTACCATCCCTGGCCCTGTCCCAAATGGCACACTTTACGTGCACTTGCAGTCTTGTGGACTTACAATGACCGCTGCGTGCGTGTGTCTGTAAGTCCACAAGACAGTAGGCTGTCCCATTTGTCATTTTAGGTTTCTCTTAAGGGTGCTCGTGAGCACCCCCTTTGCAGCCAATATGTTCCATTTCATGCACACTTTTGATCCCACAAGCTCTGAAGCATACATTTACCCAAGAGTCAAAGCGGCATTTTTTCACAAAAGTCTGGACTCGGAAGAAGATTGCAAGGGCTTAGGGTTCCATTTGCCACTATTTTGAGCGTGTTCAACTCCAGGTTGGATGTGAATTTTCCCATCCTCTAGGGATACTGCCTGGCTGTCAGGAAGTTGGTGATCCACTGACAGATGGAGGTGGGCAGAGAGAGCGGAGTTAATCTGATGATAGTGTTGAAGGCTAAGCTGAAGTCCACAAACAGGATCATTGCATAAGTTCCTAGTTTGTCTAGAACAGTGGTTCCCAACCACGGTCCTGGTGGACCCCCAACAGTACACATTTTGCATGTCTCCTCAATCAAACACACCTGATTCAGGTCATCAGCTCATTAGTAGCTACTCCAAGACCTGATGTGGGTGTGTCAGACAAAGGACACATCCAAAATGTGCACTGTTGGGGGTCCACCAGGACCGTGGTTGGGAACCACTGGTCTAGAAGTTGCAGTGCAATCCCATGTAGACTGCGTCATCCACGGACCTGTTTGTCCAATAAACAAACTGAAAAGGGTCTAGCAAGGGTGTAGTGATGTCCTTCAAGTGGGCCAACACCAGTATCTCAAATGATTTAATGACCACAGACGTTAAAGCAACAGGTCTGTAGTCATTCAGTCCTACGATCTTGGGTTTCTTTGGAATGGGGATGATAGTGGAGCATTTGAAGCAGTAAGGGGCTTCGCATAACTCCAGTGATCTTTGAAGATCTGGTTGAAGAATGGTGACAGGATTAGGTTAACAGGTGTGGATGGTTGTGCAGAGAATAGGTCATAGTGGGTGTGGGGTGAGGAACAGCTTATATCAAAATGAAATAGGACACATTCAGATCATCAACCAGTTGTTGATTCCCAGAAGATTGTGGTGTCTTCTGATGTATTTCAGGCCTTTTCACATTGATGCAGGATAGTTTGCTCAGTGTAGCTTCCCTTAGCTACTTGTATCTCCTTTGTCAATGTGTTTTTGGCCTTTTTATACAATACTTCTATAGGCATCTTTGAATTGGCGAAGAAGTTGGATTTTTGCAGTGAAGATGATGCAGTGTGATATCACAGTATCAGTAAGCTCATCTGAAATCAGTGGCTCCATCCTCAAAAACACTCCAGTCAGCGCAGTTGATGCTCTGGTGGTTGACAGGAAATTGCTGTAAGGTTGCTAAGGTGTTCTATGTATGCATCACAGTGCTATGAAGTTTCTAGGGGGATAGTCTAGTCCAGGGATGGGCAATTTCAGTCCTCAAGGGCCACTGTCCTGCCGAGTTTAGCTCCAACCCTTATACAATTCACCTGCCTGTAGCCTTTTAGTAATCCTGAACATAGATATACATAATAAACTAGATGTCTTACGAGGGAGTCTCTAAAGTCATCATCGGCGGCCATCTTGTCACAGGCAAGCTTTCTGGCAGACTCTGTGGTACCTGATGTAAGGTGAGTAATCTGCACAAACACAAATACTCTTATCTTGCTGAAATCTTGACAGATTTACAAATGGTTTGGTTTCTTACAAATGTTATTAATGTGGCTATAATTATGGATGCTTTAAAAAATTATGAATAATTATTCACAAGTATGCAGTATCATAACTACATCTCTGATGTTTATAACAAACCAAACCGTTTGAAAATCGGTGGAAAATTGAGCAAGTTATGGTTATTTAAAAAGTACACGCACCATTAAAACACAATGTTACGAGTGAGCGAGCTGACTGTGACAAGATGGCCGCTAGGTGCGGACGTCAACCTTTATTGGCCAGCAGCGTGGACGAGACATCTAGGGTGCGTTCCATTCGGCCGTAAGTGGACTGCGAAGTGGACTTCAGAGGGTATTCCGCCATCTCAAGTGAGATTCCAATCCAAAGGGAGCGAACATGTTCAGTTCGAAGGGTACTGCGAATGGCATAGGGAAGAAGGAAACATCGATACATCACTTCACAGGAAGTGGAGAGTGATAAACACCCAACTGTCATTGCGCGTCGAAGTCGCATCTCCTGTCTGAGCTAAGGAGCAGAGTCGTGGGAAGAGTTTTTAAACAGCTCTGCGATGGAGGAGTTTATAGCATTTGAATATTCATAGTTATTATACAAACTAGAGTATTTATGAATGGTTATGGCAATTCGCATATTATATTTTATGAATATGTAAACAAATTAAAAGTGTTGAGAAGCAGCTGATCGAGGGCTGTCATTTTTAAAATATATATATTTTACTTTATTTACCTCAGGAATGTTTACCATGCAGCTGCGCTTGGGAAAGAAAGTGCACGAGATGAGACCACTACAAAGACCATTGATTAAGAATAGCCTACATTTATACATAGTTAACCAAATCAAAATGTATTTTCATATTGAATGACAGGTGCAGCTTCAAATGTGTTCATAGTCAATACAACTTATATGTAAACTAGTAAAACTAATGTTTTGATTATATGTTTTAGATACATACTGTGTGTTTTGTAAATGTATATACTTATTATATGGTTTTAAATTTGAAAGTAAAGTAAATTACAATATTAATTTATGTAATATCATAATTTGCGCGACCCCGTCTTTGCCTTTCTTTGATTACGTTGCAGGGCATTCCAAATGAGCGATTATTGTCAGCGAAGTCCACTTCAATTGATATACCGTGCTCAGGGAGTAGGGAGCTTTCCTGTAGCTCAAACTGTAGAGCATGGCGCCAGCAACGCCAAGGTCATGGGTTCGATTCCCAGGGAAAGCAAGAACTGACAAAATGTAAAATGTGTACCTTGAATGCAATGTAAGTAGCTTTGGATAAAAACGTCTGCCAAATGCATAAATGTAAATGTAAAATGGAGCAGTGAACAGTGCGTAGGGACCCTGTCGAATGGAACACACCCCTAGCCTTTATTATGTATATCTATGATCCTGAAGACATTGATAAGTTGGTTCAGGTGTGTTTGATTAGGGTTGGAGCTAAACTCTGCAGGACAGTGGCCCTCGAGGACTGGAATTCCCCATCCCCGGGCCCTGGTCTAGTCTGTGCCTGCTGAAAAAACACCTTAGATCAGTCTAAGATGGTTTGCTGGCCTCCCAGTTTGGTCCAGCTGGTCTATAGACTGGTTTTAGAGGAGATTTAAACCATCCTAGACCTAGACCATTTTCCATGATATTCTGGTTTCTAGATATTTCTTGGGTTCCTCCATTGTAAGTTGAAAAATATTATTACACTTTATTTCTTTGATGAATAGAAAGTTCAAAATAACATTTATTAAAAATAGAAATATTTTTTAGTATTATAAATCTTTTTCTTTGGTTGATTTAATGCATTCTTTCTGAATAAAAGTAGTTATTTCTACAACACACACACACACACACACACACACACACACACACACACACACAAACTCTTACCGACCCCAAACTTTTGAAAATTTGAACACTTGATCTTCCACCAATAAACTGTTTAAATATAATCTTACCGTATTTCTGTGACAGTAGTTTGGTCAACTGTGCAACTTGGCGTCTGTAAGGATTTGTCTGAGATTCGAAGTACATACATTGCTCTTTTGGGTTCACTGAACTGCGATTAAGTAGCAGCTCTGTGTATGCGTCCAAACAGCTGTCTGGATGTGAACATACATACATAACTGTAAACAATGACAAAAATACATATTTTGATATCTAGCGCCAGCTAGTGGACATCTGTGGTACTACTTACCTGGCAGTCTCTTTAAAGTGAGAGAGTGACTTGGCAATGAGAGGAAAATCTCTGATTTGAAATTTTGACAAGACTGGAACCATCCAGTTATATTAACCTTTGATATTACAAGAGGAAGTTGAATCTCATCCTGTGAAGATGTAAAATATCCTGCTTAGTCCAGGGGAACAGAATACAGTATATACTCAAAATGTTGCTAGAGCAATGCCAAAATCCTGGGTTCAATTTTCAGGGAATGCATCAACTGTTAAAATGGAATACTTTGAATGCACTGAAAGCACCTTTATATGATATAAAAACATAATTATCATATTCTACCTGGTCAGCTGGGAGCCCCTGTGTGCGATAGAATGTAGCCGGTCCGAAATATCCTTCAATCCCCTGCATGAATTTACCTCCACCAATCACAAAATAGCCATGCGTGTCATCCAACATGACGTCCATGCCAAATCTGCACATAACACCAGATCTTATAGCAATGATTGTGAAACTTAAATAGTACTGCTTTAAATAAAGAATCTTACATGTGCTCATCAGCTTTCATAACAAATTGTTGTTGTCCGTCAGTACATGCAATAGAAACTTTTGCCTACAGGAGAGGAAAATATGAGAATATGAGCTTCAAATATGAAATAACAGGAGCAGTTTGCACTAGAATAGAGCCAAACTACAGTAGAGAGGTGTGCAAATGTTATTGTAATTGTCTAACAATTAAACGGGGGTTGTAGACTATCCATTTAGATTTACAAATGCATTTGGCCGTCACTTTTATTTGCCGCTTTCCACACTGAGTGTGCACTTTTATTCATTAGCCGAACAAGGCATTTTTATGATAAACTATTTCTGAATCTCCCCAATTTAAAAAACCAAACCTGCCCCTTTTGTGTCACCAACTATCATTCAGTACTATGTGATCATCACACATTTATGCACCCAATCACTATCTCACCATTCGTCCCAGAATGTCCAGGTTGATACGACACCACTGATGAAGCGGAACCTTAAACGATGAAAGGAACGCTGATGAGTGCCCCGCCTCTCCGTGCACCTGGACATGGATCTTACCTGAACAAAACGGACAAAAGTAAATTCTGTGATTGATCAAAACCAGGAATAAGCGAGTGGTCCGTGATTGTCACAGCCTTACCGGTGTCAGTGAGGAACAAGGTAGGGGTGGCATAGTTATTTTTCACATCAATGTGATGCAGAAGTCCACATAAACGGTTACCGCAATGATTTGTCAACAAAACCCAGAGAGATAGGGCACACCTAAAGAGTCAGAATCATGGCAACACTTTAGAATAATGGTCATTAGTTAACATTAGTTAACTACATTAGTTAACATTAACTAATAATGAACTGCACTTATAAAGCGTTTATTAATCTTTGTTAATGTTAATTTCAACATTTACTAATGCATTATTAAAATCTTGTTAACATTAGTTAATGCACTGTGAACCAACATAAACAAACCATGAGCAGCTGTATTTATATTAACTAACGTTAACAAAGATGAACAAATACAGTAACATGTACTGCTCATGGTTAGTTCATGTTAGTTAATACATTAACTAATGTTAACTAATGACCATTATTTTAAAGTGTTCCCAGAATCATCAATAACTCAGTTATTCTGTGAATTCAATGATTACATTTAAGCCTGGTTACCAACTAAATAAACTGCACAAGTTCTCACCAGGGGTAATAGATGGATTTGATTCTCAGGCCTTCCAAAGCTTCATTTCTGAATGGCTGGAGGGTTTTGATGATGCCATAACGCTCACCAGTAGAGGCATACAATGTGGAAAGAAGAGACATCACCTCTTAAAGGAAAAGAAAAGAGTGTGAAAACATAATAAGATACATTAACATGAACTAGGGCCAGTTGTTCAAAAGTAATCTGATTGGATTTCGGCTATCGGATTGGATCAAATCTTGAAAACGGATTGTTCAAAAGAAGAAAAAAAAATGTTTCTGAAATCAGATTAGATCACAAAATCCAATCTTGGTTTTGATCTGGATCAAATCATCAGTTTGTGTTGGGATACCTTTGACACAGAAAAAATAAAAAATGGTAGATTTCAGGAACAAAAATGTAACGAAACTAAAAACATTTTTTGAAAAAGGGGTCAAAAATAAATTTGTATCATGTAATACACACACACACCTTTTTATTTTGCTCTTAATTAGTTTATCAAGCCTTTCGGTAGCCCACAGTTAGGTAAACAATACATTTTGGCGCCATAAAATAATCCCCATACAGCTGTAAATATCAAACAAAAATATTATATTTAAGTGTTTTTATCACTGTTATAAGAGATGAACGAGTCAAAAGTTCTTTGTGAGTGAATGCAAAAGATTCTCGAGTGAACACTATGTGAACATTTTCTGAGAGAACGCAAAAGCATAGAATTTTATATTTTTTACATCACCATGTCCCTTTAGGGGCTCTGTAGAGCACTAGTAATCCAAATTTGGTAATCTGAAAAAGTGTGTATCAGGTCAGGTTGATCCAATCCAATTTTGCTTTGAAAAAACGGCACAGAAGTAACATGGATTACCTGATCCTGGATAGCAAAACGTTGAATAACTGGCCCCTGATGATTAAACTTGCAAATAAAAACTCTAAAAAGGAAATTATTGTGCCATTGATGCATTTTTTAGTTCAAATACTATTTGGCTCCATTGTGCGCAATGATGATTAACATATTCATATATAATTTACATGAAACCCCAAGGTACTTAAAATAATAACCATAATAATATTCCTACAATTTCCAGGTACATGCACAAAAACCATGGTAGTACCACGATATCATGTTCATAAAAAATATGGTAGCACTTTATTTTACAGTCCTGTTTCGCATTAAAGGTCCCGTTCTTCGTGTTTTTTTTTAAGCTTTGATTGTGTTTACAGTGTGCAATATAACATGTGTTCATGTTTCGCGTGTATAAAAAACACAGTATTTTTCACACAATTTACTTATCTGTATACCTTATCTGTTTTCACTGTCCTAAAAACGGCTGATGACTTCCTTTGTTCTATGAAGTCCCTCCTTCAGAAATACGTAACGAGTTCTGATTGTGCCAGCGGTTCCCGTGTTGTGATTTGACCGCAGCTTAGCGCACATGGCACGGTTCCCGTGTTTTGATTTGACCGCAGCTTACCGCACGTGGCACGGTTCCTGTGTTGTGATTCGACAGCAGCTTAGCGCACATAACTTGCATGGAAAGGTCACACCTCTTAACGGGAGATATATGCGCTCAATGATCTCTACAGCGTCCCTGGGAAAGCCAAACAAAGGTGATTTGACTCCGGGATGAAAATAACAGCGTCTCGACAACATGGCGACAAAAACACTCAAACGCAACACTTCCTTTTCTCCACGTGACCGTCCTCTTCTCCACGTGGGACAGCAACAAGACCACGCCCCCTTTTTTCGCGTATTCTTGTGGGCGGAGGTTAGTCTGTTCTACTGTTCTATCGACGTCATTTATGAAGGAAGTACCAGGATGTAGTCCAAGCCAGCCGTTCGCTGTAGGCTTTGAAAGGGAACTTCTGTTAAATAAAATATCTCACTTGGCATTGAACTTTGAGCTTTATAATTTTACAGGTATTATTTATGCTCTAACAGCAACATTACACACTAACTAAAGTTTGAACAGTGGGATCACGATGAACGGGACCTTTAACATAATATGTGCTTATTGTAGTAATGACACTAACTAGACTCTAACCCTGAACATACCCCTAAACTTTAAAGGCACAATATGTAATGTCTGCCACTACAGGTTATTCAAAGCTTATTCAAAACAAAGGTGTAGCTTGATGAAGCCTTGATTTTGCGGAATCATGGGAGTTGTTGTCTTCACCTCTACAGCTGGCAGAAAATAATCCAATGTGAAACGGGCAGAAATCATATTCATGGATGAGCGAATATATGATTTATTAATGTTACTGTAGTATGAAGGAGGGTAGGGCTGAAAGCCATTGGAGCGGAACGAGGCCGCTGGAGCTGTGGCTAATGAGAGACGAGTGTGACACATGGGTCGAGAAACAAGCGCAACCTCCCATGGTCTCTTTTGAAACCAACACGGACGTGATTTAAACTGCAATTCATCGACTGGCCACTAGAGACAGGCTCCAAATGGGAGTCAACTCTGTATCTCCCCCATGTTAAAATGCCCAACTTTACAGCAGAATATTTTTTTAGAGCCTGGTAAAAAAAAAGTGGTTTTGGTATATAAAGCAAATTTTGCCCTTCATGACAACTCTGAGGGGTGTGTATTTTTTTCTATAACTAATCCGTTTAAATTATATTAAACCTTAAAGTTCTCCATAATTAAGGACGTGGCCACTTTGAGTGACAGGTGGATTGCCGTTTGTCTGCTGTCTGTTAGTCATCACGTCACCTCAGCTCCGCCCACGTCCCGCCTCTTTGCCCATTTTCAGTTATCCGGGAATGACGCGCGGTGACGCAATGATGATGCTCTTCAGAAACGGGTGACGTCACGGAAACTACGTCCATATTTACATTCTATGTTATTAAAGCGGTGTTTCCATGGTTTCTACTAAACAAAAACTGCAAGGGTATGGTGGGTATGATGTCATTGGTAGACAATGCACAGAAACGGTTATTTCTCTGGATTAAAACATTCTTGGATAATGTAAGTACACAAGTCAACAAAATATATAACATTGTTTCAAGTGGTTTTGGATATTTTAATCCAGAAATCTTACATATTGTGCCTTTAACTTAACCAATGCATGCATTACCCAGTACTTTTAAGGGTAAGTACACTTTAAGTAGCCTACATTGAATGTTGACTGCACGTAGTATTATAATGTAATAGAATATAACCATTTTCTTCCGCGCACTGTGGCATGCCATCTCTCCTGACTCTCCAGAGCACATCGGTGTCCCAGTTGGCACAAAGCAGGTGTTGTTTAAAGGGTCGACTCAGTGGTGAGTGAATTTCGAGGGGAACCGTGACACTGGCTCTAAAAAGCCTGCCCGGTCCGGTGGATTCATCAGGGCCGATCCAACCTCGCAATAAACAGCTGAGAACCCAGTCCGAACTGCGTATTATCCAATCGGGCCGGTACACAAGCCAGTCAGGAAAACTCACAACCACCACTCTGGTTCTGTCACGTCCGGGCTCGCAGGTCCAGTATTTGTGAAAAACAACTGAGGTAGATCCAGAATCGAAAGAAACCAGAACCTGGACGTGCACTTCGGACGACTCATAACAGGTGTACTGAACGCGTAACGGACAATTGGAGACCGGCGCGTCAGGTGCGTCGAGGAAAGCCACGTTACCTGTGCTGGATCGGCTCAGACAGACAGTTAAAGGCATCTGGTTATAAACAAATAAACAAAAGACACATTTAATTATGGATGTAAACTACTGCTCTACCTCTAATTTGAACCTGAAATAGGCTTCAGTAGTACTGTACTTACAGAAACAATGGCATGTAAACACAACCAATAAAAACTCAAATCTCCCATAATTCCTCTTCATAAACCAGCAACTACCAGAGATTTGGATTAAACAAAACAACCTGTATCTAATTAAAATGAACACAGACGCATATTATTGCGTTTGTCCGGTTGCCATATCCGCGTCAGTGACCGTTGCAGTGCAAGATTTCATGTGATCAAATGCCGAAGCAGGTTCCCGACCCGGGATAACATCCTGTTTAAGCAGCAGGTGTAAGAGTTTAAGCAAACAGAAAGGACAGTTACACCCTCTAATGCAAATCTAGCTCACTCATGAATAATTAGTCTCATGATATACGCGCTGTGATTCTGGCCTGTCTATAATTCGCATATGGGAATGCAGCCTATAGCTAAGTGCGGCTTTCCTATAGGCCTATGTGTAGTGTAAACTGATAATAAACTTCCAGTGTGATCTTACAATGATGCTATGACAGACGTGCTCATGTTGCGAATTTCAGAATTAACTCAGTATATTTTTTAATAAAAATGTTATTTTAATGAAATTGACCACACCCTACAAGAAGTTGAATAAGAATAACAGGAAGTGGAATTTACTGAATTAAAATTCATAGTGATAGAGGAGTCTGTCTCCCACTTTTTGGGGGATTGTGTGCATGTAGCTTGTTTGTACACATGCATTTCTTAGTTTTTATTTGTTGTACAAGGTTTTATTTATTATATAATTTTGAAATTAATGTAACATTTATTTTATATATATATATATTTTTTTTTTAAAGATTTGAAATATTTCTTCCTGCTAGTCAGTCAGTCTTAAAATCCATCACACTGTGTACAATGTATATTTACACATTTTTATAAAGTACAGTTGACCATGCAGGTGTATAAAAAAGGACTAATGAGGCATCTTTTTTAATTGATTGCATTATATATTTTTTTCTTTTGGTTGTATTTTTGTTGTTGTGAGACGTATGTATTTACTTTTGTATATACACTCTAAAAAATGCTGGGATAAAAACACCCCAAGTTGGGTTGAAAATGGACTAACCCAGCAATTGGGTTGTTTTAACCCAGCAATTGGGTTGCTTTAAGCAAACATTTAACCCAACCGCTGGGTTAGTCCATTTTCAACCCAACTTGGGGTGTTTTTATCCCAGCATTTTTAAGAGTGTACTTAAAAACAAATTCAGAAGATAATGGCATTATGGGAAATGAAGTGTTTTCCAACCTTGTCCATCTACTTGTATAAATAAAACACATTTTCATGTGACAACAGCTAATATTACATGTACATTTTCAAGGCTGGATTAAGAAAATTATTCAAAGTTTCGACAGACAGACAGTATACAATAAAAGGATTAATGGAGATCTCGCTCATTTTAAAAACTTTTTATTGCTTACATGCAGGAGTGCCATAAAATTTGAAGACTACAGTTTTGAACAATACAGAAGATGCAAAATAATCATTTTTACTTTGTTTCTCCACCTCCCTTTGTACAGTATAGGCATAAATAGCTCAAACGGAGAAGTGGACAGGAATATCTAAATGGGAACAGAGTCTAAAACAGCTCCTGTCACTTCCCTCTCCGTGTTTGAGAACTGGTGTTGAGAACATGCATCAACACAGTGAAGTGCAGTTTACTGGACCGGACTGACGCGCGCGCACTGACATACTCACTGACAAAAGAGCTTCTTCGTGCAAAAGAGGCACAGATGAAACGCACATCTGCATGGTTTTATACCTGTTAAAGATTGATTGGTTGATATACATTAGAATGTGGTCTTGTACCATCTTTCACAAACGAAATTCAGAAGAAGAAACAGGTGATGTTTCGTGCAGCACTGCTTTGGTTTGCCTCCGGGTTAACATTGGACCTTCAAAGCCTGTGGGTAAAAACTAATAAAAAGCATAGTGACGTCTTTTTATTCTTAACCCTTGTCTTTTCAGAAAGTGTGCTTGTAATTTTCAGTGCTCTGGGATAAGAACGTTTATCTTAAAGTGAACATCATGTAAACCACAAGAAGAACAGAGAGTGGTCTCCACTTCCTCTGAAAATGCACAGTAGTAAAATCCGTCTTCCCGAACATTTCTATTTAAAGGCAAGTCGCTCCATTATAACAGCAACTGCGTGTGGTCCAGCCTGCTTCAAAATGTTACAAAAGAGCACCCGAAATCAAAGATTCGGAGGAATTTTATGACCCAATACAAAGATTCTTTATCGACAGGATCTCAAACATGTCAGAAGTAGCAACTCCCACCGTCCCCACCACGATTTGGATAAATGCATGCCCCTTATTGCAAGCCTATTTAAGCTTGGACCTAAGAACACTGAAATCTGACCTTCAGGACGGTGGCTTTAGTTTGGCACTTTGAATACAAGACGAGATTTCTTAACTTAGTTTGAACAAAGTGAGGTTTGCGTTCACCTTGTGGTCTCTTGGGAGCTTGGATCATGGACAATGTCACCAGAAACAGTCAGCAGACAAGGGCAAGGATAATTGTAAAAGCTCAAAAACATTAATGTGCATATTCATAAGCCACCACGTATTTGCTAAATGATTTGGAATGATCCACAAAGATCAAATATTCGAATCGCTCAATTATTCCACATCCCAGAAATCCCTGAAGCCTTAGGAGATACGTTCAGTGTCTTGATTTGTGTAAACGTTTTAGTGCGTTCCAGCATATTCTAAAGAATCTTTACAAAACTGACAAATCAACATTTAGAAATAGTGCAAAATATTTGAGGGGAGTTTCACACTAATAGTTCAGCCCTTTTACAGTTTCTCTGACCATCGACAAACACTGACCAAAGAGTACCGTTAAACATTCAGCTGACAGTTCATTTTAACTTGAAAGACAAAGAAGTGTGCGGATTGAAACGAAAGAATCAGGCTATTTTGCGTTTTAAGCAAAGGAGAACAAGAACCAAGCAAACATCTAGGAGCATTCAAAGTTCAATCAAACAAAGGTGAAGACATGCAAACTGATATGGAGTATACAAGGAAAGAAAAATTCCATCAGAGGGAAGATTCCTTTGAAAGTATGGCACTTTCTCCTGCTGAATAAATAGTTACATTCCCCCCACCCCCAAAAAAAAATCTAATTTCCACTGGTGCTTCATTCCCACCCACCCCCAAAATCATGCTCGTTCCTAAGTGTTCCTCTGAAAAAGACCTTGGAAAGGTGTTTGGTTGTGCCGTAACTTCTGACCAGAAGGGGGGAAATAAATCAAAACATTTATATCAACATGATGACAAAAATAAATGTAGGGGGAAAAAAAGAAACAGTTGTCCAGTTGTCTTATTTCTTCTGTTTTTTGAAGATCTTGAAGGTGTGTTTCTTGCGACTCGCAGCAGAGTCAGTGTCTTCGCCTGTAGAGCCGCTGTCTTCTTCTGGGGGGCTCTTTTTTGAGGAGATCTGGGGTATACGGTTTCCAGCCTTCACCTCCATCAGTCCAGTGGGCGACGGCGTGTCGGGTTCAGTGGAGTTTGGGCTTAGGGAGCGTGAGGATTCGGACATAGACATCACCGCCTGAGAGCCAAGGATCTCGCTCATGCTGGCAGATTTCTCAATGCCGTACACCTTCTTCATTAATATGGGACTATCAGAAACTCCGTCGAGAGATGCGCCCCCATCGTGAACACGGTTGCCGCCATTGTGGGTGTGAGAGTGGGCTCCCTCTTCAGAGCGTGAGTGGGGGCCATACAGGAGTGAAGTGGGCTTCACGGGAAAGCTTTTGGAACTGTAGGACAAGCGTAGCTGTTCGCCGGTCTGGGATATACACAAAGAGGAATCGGAGTCGGAGCGGTTCAAGTCCCTGTGAAGGAAACGATGAAATTAGCATTGGGAAATTTGAGATATCAGACCAGTCCAAAATAACCAAGACAACTTGCTGGTTATTTGCAAGATAACACTGCATTTACTGCTACTTGAACTCATCAGTGAGTTGTACAAACCTCAGAGAGTTAAGCAGGCAACAAAGGCAACATTTTCAAGCTCAAATGTCGTCCAAACTGAAGCAACACATGCCAAGAGCTAAAGAAGTGCAGGCTATACATAGAGCAGTGGTGTCCAGAGTTTAGCTACAACTCCAATTAGACACAACTGGACCAGCCAGTTATGGTCTTTCAGATAGCTAGAAACTTCCAACCAGATGTGTTGATGTTGGAGCTTAACTCTGCAGGAAGGTGGTCCTCCAGAAACAGGATTGGACACCCCTGACATAGGGCATACAGCATGACTTGTTTTGCTTTTCCACTGCGAGTTACGACTCGACTCGGCACTGTTGCTAGTACGGCTTTAAAGTGGGTGGGATTATAGAATGATCACTGGATCTGCTCCTTGGCTACCAACGAGGGGAACGTCTGCACCTCGCCTACTGGCCACAATTTATTTATTTTAAAAAGTTGTGCGAACAAATTATACTACGGTGGCTGAGGTTAAGGTTAATTTAATCATAAAATTACTATTGTTTTGCATTGGTTTGTTAATAAGTGCAGTTACAGTGTGAGATGGTGGTCCAGTGGGTTAGACCACTGAACTGATACGCAGAAGGTTGCTGGTTCTATCCGAGCGGTCACCACCAGTGTGTCCTTGAGCAAGGCACTTTACTCCATGTTGCTCCAGGGGGATTGTCCCTGTAATAAGGGCACTGTAAGTCGCTTTGGATAAAAGCGTCTGCCAAATAAATAAATGTAAATGTAAACTAATAAATTAAAATGTATCTTCATGTAATGAAGAAACATGTTCTTTTCTTCAAAAAGAAACATGTTCATGTTTCTTTTTGTTTCTTTGTTTAATTTGAACCGTATAAAGTTCAGTTGTGCAGCACTTTGTTTAACAAAAAAGTTTAATTAAAGGTCCCGTTCTTCGTGATCCCACTGTTCAAACTTTAGTTAGTGTGTTTGGATAAAAGCGTCTGCCAAATGCATAAATGTAAAATATAAAAGTTACTAATAATAGTACATGTTTGTTTATTGGAAATTTAACAGTGAAGCGCTGAGCTTGAATTGTTATGCAGAAAAAAAATCACTTTTATGAATAATTTTTATAAGGAAAATTGTAATATTCCACTCTTATTAAATGTACTATTGTTCTTCTATAGTGTCATACTGAACTAAAAGGAACACTCTTTACTTGTTTTCTGTGTAATCCAGTCACAATTTGAAGAGAAGTTTTAGTTTTTCATGAGACTTTGTGACTCCCTACTTTTTTCCTTATATTAAGGAGTGGAAATGTCTAATAAGTCAAATAAATGCTCCTATGCCACCACCTACCGGTTATAGTTTTTTTTTTTTTTTTTTGCCATTAAGTGGCCAGCACCTTTACACTTTTAGTTTCAAAAATCATCACACTAAAAATAATATTTAAATTGGATAATGTTTAGAGCTTTGAAGTGCTGGAAAAAGTGTGAAACACTTGAAGTGCTTGAATTTCACTCTCAAAAGGTTGTAAGAACCCTGAGACGAATAATGTAAAAAAAAAAAAAAACATTTGACCATTTCTTCCACAATACCATGGGGTGTTACTACATTAAATCCATGGTGAATGTTTATGATTTGTGGACTGAAACCCCTGAATGTTTCAAAATGTTTCTCCTGGTCTCCACGTCAGCTCTGTTTGCTCTGATATCTGATATCTGTTTATAACAGAATTCTGCACCAAACGCTTCCCTCTAGGTCTCGCAGTGGCAGCTCTTATCAGCACACCAGTGCAACCTCCAACCAAATTCAGTCGCACCAGCAGGAAAAAAGGTTGAAAAATGTGACCATTTAGTCGCAGTCTGGAGCCCTAAACTCTCTGATCACATTTTAGTATCGGTAGGGCACACGTGGAACCTCAGCCGGAGTGGTACTATTTAAGCGAGCCGTACCATGCAGTGGAAAAGCGGCAAAAAGTGAGCCATACCGTGCAGTGGAAAAGCACCTATAGAAACACCCAACATCAAGGGTGTCCAATTCTGCTCCTGGAGGGCCAGTGTACTGCAGAGTTTAGCACCAACCCCAAATAAGCACACCTGAATCAGCTAATGAAGTTCTTCAGGACTACTAGAAACATCCAGGCAGGTGTGTTGTGGCACGTTGGAGCTAAACCAACTCATAGACGACTGGTGTCCAACTTCCAACCCTAACCAAACACAAGCTTATTGCAGTGTTTAGATTTACTTGCAATTTACAGACAAATGTGTTTAATTAGGGTTGGAACTAAAGTCTGCAGGACACCGACCTTCCAGGACTGGAGTTCAAGAGATCAGGGCATGCATGTGTGAGAATGGTTCAAAACAAGGGGCAAAATGTTGTAAGAACAGATTAAGCAACCAGTTAGAATGTCACAGTAAGTAACACAACCAAGTTGCAAGCTGCAGTGTCATGAACTGTAGTGAGTATAGCCCATTACAGCAACAAACCCCAAGAGTAGTGATTCACCACAAAGTGTGAAGTGCGAGGTAAAAGAGATCTGTTAAGTGATTTGGAAGAAGTCCCAGGATCATGCCAGGTGAAAAGCACAAAACAAACAGAATGAAGCGATACCCATAGCTACGGCAACGGTTGGGGTGCTCTGGGCTGGCATCATAGGGGAGGTCTGGGATGGTGTCCATGGGCTGGAAATATGAAGAGTGATAGTGGGATGCATGAGGGGCAGTGGCGACGGAAGAGGAGTAGGGACCGTGGGATGAGGCGGCGGAGTAGATAGAGGGATGAGACATAGCTGAGGAAAGCGGAGGCAGTCCCATAGAGTCAAACTGCCCGAAAGATTGGCTGTGTGACTGGCGTTGCACCGTCCTAGATCTGGACGAGTATGAGCTACCCTCCCCTTCTTGCCCACAAAGTGCAAGACAACTCTCAACCAACCTCTGTGAACCCAGGGCCAGCTGCGGGTCAGTGTGGCGTTGCCGGAGTGACATCATACTGGGAGCTGTAGGGGCACATAACAATAAGGTCACTCAGAGAAGCGATTCAGAGCATGCAGACATTAAAATAACAGGTGACGGGTGGCAGGCTGGAGAAGGTGAAGCAAGAAACTTTGTGCCAAGAAGGAAAAATGTACAGGTGTGTACAGCCTCAATGGTTTTCTCAGAAACAGACACAAAAGGGAAGTTGTGAACAAGCTTGGACACTAACCAACCATTCATGCATTTCTTCATGTTGCATTTCCTGTTTCTGTTGAAATTGCTTAAGGTGATGAATGTCTAAAGTTACTGTAAGAACCAAATATTACTGCATTAGCTATGCTACGGGGTGTTTACTAAACTTACTAAACTTACAAAAAAACTATCCAGTAACATAATATACTCTTTAGTACAATAATATAATTTTTTTTGAAAAAGAGTCAACATGAAATGCCGTTCATGACCCGTTTTACTTCAATATCATATTTAAAGCGAGAAAATTGATTGGATTGTGAAAAATAAAAGGACCTGGTGAAGTCGTCATAGAGGCGGTTCCTTAATTTTGATGAAACATTAAAAAGACACATTTTATTATTGTAAATGATGGTAACAAACTGTTCACAGTAAGATCAGAAATATGTACTAAGGAAGTAAAAATGGTCTATCAGGGCTCGACATTAAGCCTGTTAACATGCTTGTCCTTGTAAAACATTTTCTTGTTGTCCGGAAATTCTGGCGGCAGGTGACCATTGAGTGAGTCATTGAATTGATTCGTTCAAGAATGAGTTAGTCGTTTGCAAATAGGCCATTGAAGCTTTGATTCAACTGATTCATTCAAAACGCTGAATCATTCAGTAACACACTGTTTGCTGTGATCTTTGTTTGGAACTATTTTTGCTGTTGAAATAGAACAAATACAGTCAATATTGCATCTAAAATGTAAGTGACTTGATGTTAATTCATTGTTTATGGAACTGTCATATGAAATCAGTGTCGCATTTTCAATCGTAATGGTATTCAGGAAAACAGATCGTGGTGGTGTGATGTTGTTTAACTGTATCATACGTTGTTATAAATATAAAAACACATTTCGAATGTTTACCGCAGTATGCTAACTGAGTTTCTCTGTGTGAGCTGTGCTCGTTTGATTTCTCCTCGAGAGGCTGTGTGACCGTCAACAGCGCAACCGCCAGTTCAATATATATTATTAACCAATATCGATCGCCACTTACACTAAATTAATGCAGAGTCATTCTTGCATTTTGGTGATTCCCTAGATAATTTTTTTGATTTAATCAGGCTATTTGTCCGGTTGGGCAAGTAAAATTCTCTTTCACTTGCCCCTTCAAAAAATCCACTTGTCCCGGACAAGCGTTAATGTCGAGCCCTGTCTATTTTTTATTTCATATTGACTTGATTATTAAGTTACATAAATCATAAAACGGTATGAATCGACACATTTTCTTTGTGATGCATAGTTTAGGCTGAAAGATCATCCATTTCAAAGTAAGCCATTTCACAGCTGTGGATAAGTACAAGACAGAGGTGCAAAGTGGGAGCGTTTCTTTCTGTCCAGTTTCCCTTTGCAGTATCTAGGGTAATGGGCAGCATACTGCTTTAAGAGAGTGGTTAAGGAAAACAAGAGGAAGTAAGAGGAGTGGTTGGGGGTAAAGGGCATGGTAGTTTAGCCAACCAGAGTACTTCCAAAACGACTGGCAATCCGAATTCAAAGACCAGAGATCACTTGCTCGACGGCCCATTAGCCACGCTGCATCTGGAGGGGGCAAGGGGCAAGGGTAGGTTGCGACTGTTAATCATTTTACTATCAACATAGCGCTACTGAACAGTTTTTTCCTGGCAAAGCTTTTGCTCAATGAATTAAAACACTGAGGATTTTAGAATCCTTGATCTTGAAACGTTGAGTTCTTCATAGCTACGAAAATTATTATAAAACAATTCAGGTATATTGTGGGAGGAGTCAGCAATGCAAATATCAAATTTAATACACTTGACCCAATAAACACCAATTTTATTTCATGCTTTGCACCTGGGAAGACAACTATTTCGTGGCTTCTTCGAGCTTCCTTGATAACATTATTTCACAAATTCAGATGAAGCATAACAATTACAGCAATCAACCACTGGACCTATAATATTAACTAATAATCTGGCCTACTCCCTCCATAAAACTTGATACAATAAACTGAAGAAAAAAAAATCTGTACAAAGAGTGCATAGCTGCCATTTCAAAAACATGACACCAATGCGTAGTGAAGATCTCAAAGTTCTCCCCTCTGTGTAATACAGACCTGTAGATGAGGGGAAAAACACTCCAACTGAAAGAGTAAATGAGAATTGTGCAAACACACACTCTGAGCAAGATCTGTCAGAAACGGTTGTATGCACTCAGACAAACTAAATAGCTAGAGATTTTGGGATTTGCTCAAAAGGTCACAAGGTCTTTGCTGGCCTTTGGCTGACCGTGGCTTATCCCTATCGCTGTCCGGCAAGCCCTTACATTGCAGTGTTCCAGGTGCCACTATGTCCTCGTCCATGTCATCCATGTCCTCGGACAAGAAGTGCTGGGGTGTGCTGCGGCCGCCCATGAAGCTGGGGTCCAGGTTGAGGGCGGAGGCCAGAGAGGGCAGGCCTGGGTTATTTACCAGCGTGAAGCCTGTTAAGATCTCAATCTGCTGCCAGCGATGGAGTCTCTCTCTCAGAGCTGCTGTTACCTCACCCAGAGCTTGTCTGGAGACAAGGGTTATTTGGTTAGGGTTATTTTTCCAATTGTTTAATTTTTGTTTTTAAATAGGCATACATCAAGAGAAACGTCAATGAGAAAGAGAAAAACAATGCGACTTACTTGGCTGCAAGTATTTTGTGATCGACATCATCAAGTGAAGAACTGTGAGCCACATGGAACGTCCCAAATAAAGTATTTCTCTTCTTCTTAATCTTTTCTGCCTAAGAAACCATGTCACATTTTTAAAGAAAACTATATTATTATTACTACTATTATTATTATAATTATATACGTTATAATAAATTATATTTAAATGATATTTTAAACCTACCTATTGAAGGTTGTCTCACCAAATCATAAGATTTTTTTTGTTAGTTCTTAAATAAGAGTCTAGCTATATAGCTACACTATATTACAGAAAATAATTATTTTTCTGACATTAAAATATATACTTAATAGTCTATTACTAGCACTCAATTACCCTTACAAATTCTAAAACTATTTTACAGTCTTGGTTACCACATTCTACTACAACAAGGAGTAATGTTTTTACCATTGTTCCATCTTAGCCAAACGAAGAACTGTGACAAATTCTGCTCACCCCGTCTTTGGCCACCTGCAGCTGTCTCTCTGCGTTCTGTTTCTTGATGTTGTAGTACTGCACCTCCACCTCATGAGTAAGCTGCAGCCATTTCTGCAGGGCTCCAGGAGGAGACCAGCTGCTGCGAGACTCCAGCTCCTTCTCAGCCTTCTTCAAGGCCATACGCACCTGCAGGGGGCGCCAGAGACAGTTCAGGGAGCAAAAAAAGCAGATACAAAGCAAACCTCACAAGGATGGGAGCACTTTTTAATCAGATAATTAAAGAAATGATCAAAAATATACATATATTATATACACTGCCTGGCCAAAATAAATTGCTGCTTGGATTTAAATAGGCAAATGCCTAGCCTATTTCAGTCTATGATTGTATCATTATTGCAGTGATTATTTGTTTTCTAGCATTTTGTATGTTTGGCAACAGTTCCTAATTGATGGAGTGTGTAGCTTTTCATTTCTTAAACAGCCATGTAGGAAGATCATGGCCATATTCCAGGATGACAATGTCAAGATTCATCAAATTGTAAAAGAATGATTGGGAGGGAGCATGAAGAATCATTGGCACACATGCATTGGCACCTTTGAGTCCAGACCTTAAATTAATTGAAAGTGTAAAGTCTCCTCCAGCACATCCCAGACAGAGTGCTGTATGCATCTTTTGATGTAAATAAATGTTGTGATGCTATTTCCATCAAGATGTGCAGAAGACCTTGCATTGACAATGCAAGAGTCCAGCACTCTGTAAAGTCTCTTTCAGCACATCCCAGACACTTTCAGAGAATTTAAGGTCGGAACTCAGAGGTGCCAATTCATGTGTGAAAATGATTCTTCATGCTCCTTCCCAACCATTCTTTCACAATTTGAGCCTGATGAATCTTGACATTGTCATCCTGGAATATGGCCAAGATGCGTCTTCCTACATGGTTGTTTAAGAAATGAAAAACTACGCACTCCATCAATTAGGGTTGGAAGAACTGTTGCCAAACATATAACATGCAAGAAACATAATAATCACTGAAATAAGGATACAATCATTGACTCAAGCATTTGCCAATTTAAATCCAAACAGCGACTTTTTTTCAGGCAGTGTAGTTATTAATATTTTTAATTCATTTTGGTTATATTTTCTGTTTTTATCATCATTTCATTACATTTTTTGTAATGCATTTTTGTCATTTGTATTAGTCTATATAGTGTGTATTACTTTATTTCAGTTTTAGTTGTTATTAGTTATTATTTAATTATATAGAACTCATAAAAATAAAAATATAATAAACACAACAACCCCAATGCTTGGAGACTGAAATGGTAAGATAGTATTTAACCTTTCAACCTCTTCTATGCATCCCCTAATTTGCATGTGTGATTATGACAATTACCCAATTTACATGACTCATTCATGACTCATTTGGCACGCTAACGAGAATAAACAGCATAATAGTACACTACCTGAAACATTTTGTGGAGACAAGATGCAAATGATTTAGCCACAAATAAGCTTAACAGCCTAACCTTACTAAGATAAACACAATTAATCAACTCCTCCATTACAGTGGTAAATAAACAGATCTCATCCAACAAGGGCCTTGGGGAGTGGGTTGAGGGGCCGGAGAGCCGAAAGGCCCTTTTTATGGAACAGCGCTAATGAGCTTCAAACCCACAGAGATTTGTGCCACCCTCTGACCCAGAATACCCACTTAGTGCCTGGGTTGTGATAGGCTAACATGTGGAGCCTATGCAAAGAAAAACAAAACAACAACAGCAAAAACAAAAAACAAAAAAATTAATCCAATTCAGGTCTATTTTTGTCCAGTGATGCCACTTGTGGATTTTGTACACATTATGTAAACAAACTGAAACCAAATATGGTCACAAAAGGAACCATTTTTCTGTCATTGACATATTGGAGCTTTTTACAATTCTCTGATCAGGTTCTGCAAAGATTCTTCTCCCATCAAATCTGAAGCATTAAGCTGCCCCTTATGCAACAGCACTGCGGTAATTACTCAGTTAAAGTAGGCCACAGCTCTGGGAAGATACTAAAAGGTATCAACAGCATGCATTTCCTTTAGTGATAACATTTGATAAAGTTGTATTAGTATCAGTACAGGGGGCAGTCAATGGCCTAATGGTTAGAGCAGGGGTCTCAAACTCATTTCACCTGGGGGCCGCTGTAGGTAGACTCTGGGTCAGGCTGGGCCGCATCAAGTATTACACATAAAAAGTGTTTCAAGTATTCCAAAAAAAAGTAGCACAACAGATCCAATCTTCTAAATCTTTATTATTAACAGTTCTTCAACATGAATGTTTCTTCTGAACATGTTTCTTCTGAACACTGTTCCTCTGAATTTGAACTAAATATAGCCTATAGAAATTAAATCATGTAATATGAAATAATGAATTATTTTAATTTTATTTTAAATAATAGACTAATTCACAGCAAGGCCAGGTCAAACGGAACAGAGCAAAATTCTAGGTCTAATTCTAGTTGGGAAATAATCTTTTTGGGACTATTTGTAAACAATATTTGCATTAATTTGCGTCAAATATATTATTAGTCCCGATATTCTTTGCATGAGTGAGTGAATAAATACATAGATCCACGAAAGACTATTGAATTCTCCTGTGGTCTGGTGGTAGAATTTTTGTCAACCGTGTCAAAGGTTCCGGGTTCTAATCCGCTCTCATATAGTTTTTCTTCATTAAAATCAAAGATGCTCATCAATGATTATATAATAAGACCATGGACACTTTGCATTTTGTCCGGAAAGAATAGAGCAACGGCATTAAGCGATAGATTGTCTGTGTGTGACAAGCGCTCGTCTGTGTGTGAAGACTGTGCAGTGTGCACGAGCCAAAAGAGAATGTAAACCCCGCCTACTTTGATTTGATTGGCTCAATCATTTTGACATTGACGAACGCTGTTAGACCACATTCGTTTTAACTGTCTGATCAGATTCGTTCGTCTGTTCCTGTCAATCACGCGGTGTCAACCAATTATACTGCACGAGGGAGGGGCGAGCCAACTCTCTCTCTCTCTCTCTCACACACACACACACACACACACACACACACACACACAAAGGAGGCAGCAAGCGTGGCACACGCAACGACTCAGCAAAAAGGTGCTTTTCAGAGCAACGCGCGGGCCGCACTAACACTAAACTTTGATGTCAAGAAGGGGGCCACAAAATATCATCCTGCGGGCCGCAAGTGGCCCGCGGGCCGCGAGTTTGAGACCCCTGGGTTAGAGACTGTAACCCAAACTGTAACCTGAAGCAACAACTCCATTCTCAATTCTGGCAGGTAACGACTGAGGTGCCCTTGAGCAAGACACCTAACCCCCGATTGCTCCCTGGATGCCGCAGTGTGTGTGTGTTTGAACTACTTACTAGGGGTGCACCGAAATTTCGGCTGCCGAAAATGGCATTATCGCTTTTCGGGCCGAAATAAAAAAACAGCCGAAAACGTAAACCGAAAATGAATGTTTAATCTTTGGATTAATGGATTAATCTTTATTTAATTGTTTTACAATGAAGATTATCCAATGTTATTTTAAATTTGATTACTTTGGGGTTTTTTTTTTAATTCAGTTTCTTACCTGAATACTGTTAGATCTACCTAAAAAAATAAAGCAGTCTATTTCAATTGCATCTTTATTCTATTGTATTTATTTGTGCTATTGTTTTTAATTTGTTATTTTATTACTGTTTACTCGTTTTTTTTAATTCAATTTGAAATCAAGCTTCCTTGTGCTGTATGTAAGCTATTGCAACAATTAGTAAGCAAATATTTGTGAGATGATTGTAATGGTAATTGATCAACGTTTATATATAAGAAAAAGCTTAAAAGCTTAAATCATATAAAGTAGGGCTGCAACGACGCGTCGACGTCGTCGATGACGTTGACTACGAAAATACGTCGACGTGCGTGAAATGCGTCGACGCGTCGGCGGCACAATATTTACGTTCTAGAATGGAAGTTATGGAACAGAAGATCTAGAATAATGGCGGCTTCTGCTCCCGGGCATAGTGAAAATGATCATTTATCATATAAAGCCAGACCGCGACATTCAAAAGTGTGGGAGTACTTTAAAAAGAAGCCGAATAAAACTGTGCTTTGTTCGCTCTGTAACGCCGGTTTCACACTGCACGCGGTGGCAGAGCAGAAGCTGTGCGCGTGGAGAGCGGGAGCTTTCACACTGCAGTCAGTGTTGCCAAGTCCGCTTTTTTCCGCCGAATTGGGCTACTTCTACACTGTTGCCGCGGGCTGTGTCTCATGTCCGCGGGTTGAAGCAAAAAAACACACATATTTAACCCCCCGAACGCGATGTTTACCAAAGAACCTCCCCGAAACGCGATTGAGCTTGTTTTGGGCTAGTTTTGAGTAACGAATGGGTGGGTTTTGTTGTGTAAACCTGGCAACCCTGCTGCCAGTGTTCTCTCGCGCAGCTGAAACGTGGCGCGTGTATTGCAACAGACGGTCACATTTTCCTGGGTTCTTCTCCGACCCCAGTACGTCTCGTGCTTTTATTTATTATGGGCTGCATATATCTGCTGTAAATGCGACCTGGTTCCGCTCTGTCCCAAACACATATGCATAATAACTTGCTGTATATAGGTAGTTTACATGATTAAAGTAACATTAAAGTTAAGATATGCCTCTAGCTTTAATCATTTAAATGTGTCTTTGAAGTTTGGGCAAAAACTTCTGGCAGCTTTAGTCGTTGTTTATGCACCTTCAAAATAGACGACTAGTTATACATGAACACTATGCTGAAAGCTCCTGTATGTGAACCTTTTGCAGATAAATACAAGTGCATTTTCGTTTACTACTGACACAAATCAATAAGTAAATCATACTCAACTACTTTAGTAAACAACTTTTCCTAATTAGGCCTACTCTGTATAAATTTTATGATGAATAGTATCATTATATATTATGTTTAAAAAGCTTCTTGTGTTCATATATTTCATTATAAAATGGCATACTATGTACACTACCCTTCCTGAAATACAATTAATATTGTCATCATTCATTGATTTCATGTTAAAATAATATACAAATTCACTACCCTCTTTGAAATACAATAATCAGTAAAAAGAATAATAAGATAAATCTGGAAAAAGAATCGTTAGATTAGTCGACTAAGCGAAAAAATAATCGTTAGATTAGTCGACTAATCGAAAAAATAATCGTTAGATTAGTCGACAGAAAAAATAATCGTTAGTTGCAGCTTTAATATAAAGTGATCTCTTCAGAATACATTTTTAATTGCCTAGACTTTCAATAGGTGGACATTTTAAAGGCAGACTAACAGGTCTTTGAGGGTCAGAATTCTAGCTGATAGACAGGTGTTCAAATACTTATTTTCAGCTGTATCATACAAATAAATAGTTAAAAAATCATATATTGTGATTTCTGGATTTTTTTTTTAGATTATGTCTCTCACAGTGGATATGCACCTACGATGACAATTTCAGACCCCTCCATGATTTCTAAGTGGGAAAACTTGCAAAATAGCAGGGTGTTCAAATACTTGTTTTCCTCACTGTATATATTAGTATACGTTTTTAAAAGAAGCAATTTTCGGCTTCAGTTTCGGTTTTCGGCCAAGTGCATCCTAAATTTTCGGTTTCGGCCCAGAATTTTAATTTCGGTGCATCACTACTACTTACTGCTCCTAATGTGCGTGCACTAACTTGGATGGGTTACATGCGGAGGATGAGTTTAATCTATCAAGGGAATCAAGGGCTTTTTAATCTATTTGAGTATATCCGTTACTATACTTGGTCTTGACATCACGTCACTTTAACGCTTGAGATCATCTTGCAACC
Source organism: Romanogobio albipinnatus (assembly GCA_023566225.1). Lineage (NCBI taxonomy): Eukaryota > Metazoa > Chordata > Actinopteri > Cypriniformes > Gobionidae > Romanogobio > Romanogobio albipinnatus. The sequence continues at coordinate 40,499,842 of CM042247.1, read as the reverse complement.
ACTTCCTTTCCATTATTTTGTGAAGAACGCCCACCCAATTAGAATCAAGATATGCCAGCATTTTGTAAGATCTAGAACACGAACACAACTGAACATCTTTATTAGGGGACTTTTACCTGCTCCAGCTCCTCCTCTGCGTATTTCTGTCGGCTCAGCTCGTTCACGGTTCCCTCCCGGAGCTCCTTCAGTCGCTGCGCCTCCTGTTTGGCAGCGTTGATCTCGTCCCTCAGCTTCTGCTCCAGGTTTACCTTCTCCACCTCCACTGAACGGTGCTCCTCCTGAGCAATCTGTAGCCTGTGAGGGGACAAATTAAAGAAAAACCACATGAAATGAGTCACAGTAGAGCATGGTGTTAGGTTCGATTCCTGATAAAATGTGTATCTTGTAGGGATGTTAACCGATGACCGTTTGACCGATGGTTGACCGTATCAACGTTAACCGATCAAAGTTGTCGGTTAAAAAAAAAAAAAAAGTGATCTCTAAATTAGGCTATTATAGACAGTGGACTAAACGCTACTACAGTTAGCCATCTCATTCCAAAATCTTTTTGTGTGAAGTGAACAAATCCCTCACACTCAATTTATCATAACTCGCCTGTTTGTACTTAATAAACCAATAAAAACATTTGGCGCAAAGTCACAGCGTTTGGGTTTGCGCGCTCACAAGGTTTGCAAAAAGTAAACAGGCTAAATAAAACACTCGAGGTTAGACGGCAGTATGAAGCGTGCAAAGAAAAGTAGTGTGTGGGACCATTTCACCAAAAAGAACGACACAGATGTAAGTTGCAACTTGTGTGATACAGTGCTTAAATACAGTAGTAGCACATCATCTATGATGTATCACCTGAAAACGCGACACCCGCAAGCCTCTTCGGGTGAGAAAGGTAACGTTAGCCTAAGCCAACCTACCGTGTTATCCATGCTAGCTGGTAGGAAATGTGACAAACAGCGCTCAGAGACTATTATCAGCGCCGCGTTTGCGGGACTCATGTTTCGCGCTGTAGGGGATTTAAAAAAATTGACGTGAGTGGAAGGCAGGCGGCGGCGCCTGGACAGTGTGTGTGTGTGTGTGTGTGTGTGTGTGTGTGTGTGTGTGTGTGTGTGTGTGAGAGCGGGAGGCAGAGCGGCAGAGAGATGCGACAGAGTTGCGAAATTGCAGGCGCGGCTCGCGAGTTGCGGCTGTTATTTCAAATAGCGCAGCATATTTTTTTAACTAATCGGTTAACCGGTTTCAACCGGCTAATGAGGCTCGGTGGTCGGTCAAGAAAATGTTTAGTTTTCGCCATCCCTAGTATCTTGAATCGTCTGCCAAATACATAAATGTACATGTAAATGTATAATCACATCATGGAAGTCACAACAAAAGCTTTTAAATGACCAAACGGCTAACGTGACAACTAGAGTGATTTCTGAAAGTAAAAAAAAAAAAAAATCTATTTGAGTATATCCGTTACTATTTAAAGCCCTGTTTTGGATGTTTGTATGACCTTTATTTAACTGATCCCTTCGGGAACTAGTAAATACAATGTTGTAAATAAACACTGCAGAATACAAAACTGCTACAAACCAGTAAAACACTGTTAACACAAACAAGCACGCACGCACACACACACACACAGAAAGTTCAGTCTTAAACTATATAACTAAGATCCATTTTATTCAAAACCAGTACACTGTGAAAAACAATTCTGCATTTCAGCATCAGTAAATTGGAGCGGATTTAAACTCTTAGCAAATCACATGATATCTCGCTCCTTTTTGAGCCAATTAAATTGTGTCTCTGCAGTTCAGCAAACAGATAGAGTAATGCAAGGATTAAGATGCTAAAATAAAACATAACTGATGACGGGAAACTAAGGCATGCTAAACACTAAAATCACAGCAGAGCCTTAAACAGAGCAGTGCTCTTTTTAGCTTCAGGGCCAGCGAGTCGTTGCTGAAGGTTCAAAGAGGTTCAAAACTCAAAAGCAGGTCTTAAGCACAGTAAAGTCAAATATGGCTGATTTACAAGTCTTTGCAGTCTGTCAACTGGACAGAGCTTTATTCGAATAAGGACCGAACTGTACAGATATGGGTTATTAATGGCCGATATCTAGAGAACAGGCTATTATATACACAGGGGTCCAAACATCTTAGAAAACAATGAAAATCTGTTACTAGTTAAAGTGATTTTGAAAAAAAAAAAAAAAAAAAAAGAAAAGTGATAATTGACGATTAATTGGCCTGGTTGATATATTGGTCTATCACTAACTGCAATAACACATTTTGGTAATTGGTTCACACAGATATAAATTACACCTGTTTGTGCTTGTTGTTTGCCTGACAAAAACCCTTTTGGGTTGAAACGTTGCATGTTTTAATAAATCTTTGGGAGCAGTATTAACAGTGTGCAGATTTTTGTTTATTTTGTAATTGGAAACACACTCGTAAACAAAAGTTCACATGAGGTCAACATAAAAATCCATTATAAACATTATAAGCTCTAAAGAAACACAATCATCTATGTTCACCTGGGTTTAAGTGTGTACACATTTTCACACACATTTCTAAACTAAACTACATTCACAGGAAACTCTGACTGCAAAACATGGAGGCGTCATAATCATGATGATGATGATGATGATGATGTAATAAGCAGGAAGGGGGAGTGGAAAAATAACTGACAACCAAAGTCTAGGCTCTCCTGAGCCATGACGGGATTAACAATTTTTCCTGGCGTAAGAGAGAGGAAATGCAGGGCCCTTGATTCGATCAGTCGTGTCTATATAAAACCCAAGATCAATCTTCCCTTAAAGGAAGAGGCTTTATCTGACTGGTGGCTTCGCTGGAAGTATCGAATGACACCGGTTTAGGGGACACTAGACTGACTCACAAGACATAATATGAATCCCTCCAGGATTATGGGTAAATCAAATTGACTTATTTCTTAAACCCTACTGACTAGAAAAGACTAGATCCGGTTGTTGAATGACTCATGCCGTTTCGTAGGCATCCAGAAGATGGCAGACAAGGCTTCGGAGGCCTGAAGGAAAGAGAAACAGGTGGATTGGGGGAGAGGTTTTTTATTGAGTGAAGGACTAGTGTAAGGTGATCTGAATTTACAGCTAAGACCCCCCAACCCTGACCTCTGCCATTCACCATCCTCCAAAACAAGTAACGGGACCTCAGCCCTACAAGCCAACAACAAATAACCAGCAAGGCAAGTTGGTTACACTATTTTAAAGTGACGTAGTTACATTGTACTTATTCAAATAAGTACAGACAGAGTAATACTAATTAGCTATAGAGTACCAGTTATCGTTTGGTTTAGGGTTAGTTACATGCAATTATGCATCATTTAGTGCTATTACTGTAATAAGTACATGTTGTAACGTGTAACTACGTCACCTTAAAGTGTCACTGGCATGTCATGTAATGATTGCATAGTCAGAGATCTAAAGTTTTAATTGGTTTTCCAATCTTTCATTCACCAGCTTTTATATATACACAAACAAAACATTTAGTCTGACTCGCCATCTTTGCAAAGAACATTCGTTTGAGCTGGTGAAAGTACGACTATGAAATCAAAAGACAATATGCACCCAATGATTATCCCTCTGGGGCTCTTCGCTCATTTCTGACCCAAATTTTTTTAAATTAAAAAATTAAAAAATCGTAGCTTCATCGGAATAGTCAGAAACATGGCGACTTTATTTGTACTTGGTATATGAACACCCAAAAAATTGGGGACAAGATTTGAAAAGTCTAAGTGGTCGTTAAAAAAAAAAAAAAAAAAAAAAAAAAAAAACATTCACACTCAGGACCTTCGGGTCAAAAATGACCCCCATAGTAAATGAATGTAAAAATGTGCTATTGCGTGATAAAAATGCTCAATGTGTCCATCGGATGGCACCGATCTAATTTAAAAAATTGCTTTCATGAGGCCTAGGCTTGACTCTAAAATGAAATACAGCTTTAATAAAAAAATTTTTTTAATATATATATATATATATATATATATATATATATATATATATATATATATATATATATATATATATATATATATATATATATATATATATATATATATATATATATATATATATATATATATATATATATATATATATATATATACACACACACACACACACACACACACACACACACATTATTTATTATATTCAATGGGAAAAAATGGGTCATAATTATTGCATAAATATTAACTATAATTCATATAATTATATCTCAAAACACCAAAAAAGAAGAGAAAAAATATTATTGAACAAAAATATATTTCATTGATTTTACTCAAATCTTTTTTATCTTAATCCCACCCTCCGGGTCATTTTTGACCCGAAGGTCCTGAGTGTGACCCATAAATGAAGAACCCCAGAGGGTTAATTAAACTTTTCTTTTCTTCCTCTCCTGCAAACGTGCACATGATAAGAAGAACATTTTCTCTCACGTCTGACTTTACGAGGGTCAAACAAGCATGCAAGAGATGTGGAAGAGGACAAGAAATCATCTCTAAGAATGAAAGTCAACATGTGCGCTCGTCACAAACATTCCTTAACAACTAAAACCAAAGAATTCACAGCGTTTTATTACAATATTGTGTTCTCATTATAAATGTTATATAATATGACAGTCCCAATTGTGGTTAAACTGTATGTGCTGCACTACACCGGCAAACTGAAGCACTTTGTTAACGGGTTATTTAAGGCAACGCATTCTATATGAGATCAATCAGATATTTATACAATAATATTTTCTTTTAATGATATCGGTTTAATGGTAAATTTGTGTTTTCAGGACCCCAAAACGCTGTTGTTGTGTAAATGAACGGGCAAAACGTATAAAAAAGTATTCCATTTTTAGTTGAAAACGGTGTCATGTAAACGCCCCCCTGTTGACGCCCGCCTCCTTTTTGACTTGGGCCATAATATAATGATTTAAACAACCTACCAATGACATTACAACTACCCAGAATGACCTGACAACCTCACTAAACAGTGACACACTAAAGCAGATGGAAAGCAATGCCACACACACACACTAGGGATGCACCGATACCGATACCAGTACTCGGGTGTCGGTCCGATACTGTTGTGAAGTACTCGTACTCGTAAAACTACCCCGATACAACCGCACCCAATACCACTTTATGGCAATGCATCTTCGGATGCGGAGCCGCGTGGAAAGTTACATGATTCGCTGTGCACACCCGCACACCGCCGCGCCAAGTGCAAAGGGGTCTCGTGCTTTCAAGGAACCAGCCTCTCACTTTTCCGAAAAGGGCTGTATGGGTATGATAACATAATAATTGAATTCAGTTGTTCTGCTACTATGTTGTGTGGTACTGGAATCCACTGAATATTACAGGTTACATTTATGTGAAATGGGCAGCAGTGCCATATTTGTTTAGGAAAACACCAAGTTGAATATTAAAATGTCAGCAACAGCATCAATTTGTGTATTTACTTTGTTACAGTCAGAAAGTGAAAAACATCTGATGAAAATAAAACATTGTTAGAAGAACTGTAATGGTATTATTAAGTACTCGTATCAGTACTCGGTATCGGCAAGTACCCAAATGTAAGTACTTGGTCTGAAAAAAAGTGGTATCGGTGCATCCCTAACACACGCACGCGCGCGCACGCAACCCTAGTTGTGGTAGTGCGTTTTCAATGGACAGGCATCACACATTTTCTTCTGCAAATGTAAACTTCTACATTAGTTTATAACATGCGATTCTAATCAAATTGATTATGCAAAAAGGGCAGTTTACATTATGCATCATTTTTGACACCGAGTGAATGGACCGGGATTTCGCATTTGGTAATTTGGCAGCGTTCGAGAAGAGGTTTGTCTGGTGTGAAATGCATCAACACACCTACACAGGAAACTGCTGAAAAGCCTGACTCAACTGCCGCAGCCTTGATAAGCATTTACAATGTCTCAAATGGAGGAAAAAAAATGCCTACATGCAAACGGCCACTGTAGCTTGCTTAAAAGGCAAACTGACATTTCGTTTTATCTAAAAAAATGTTCCCAAAACAAGCCTACGTCAAATAAAATGTATATTTATGAAACGACAGCCCACAAAGGCCAGCGCTCATCTGTGACATAACTGGCAGAGGCATTCATTTTATTTTTATCCTTGAGTTTAAGCGGAGATGATTCAAAGTATCCAGGGGTTAATCACCTCCCTAAGGGTTGACCGGAGCACTGTGGGCTTCTCACCCACTAATCACCAGAGACGTGACCCAGTGACTCGGCTGGTTGTGTCAGAACACAACATGCTGGACGTCCGCCACTGTAACAAACACACTCTGCATAGTTTCCACTGCCCGGTCCCCTTCACACACGCTCTCACACTTCATTCACATGTTTAAGGGATACACAGACCCCTCCGGACACGTGGTCTCCTGTGTCTTTCGCTTAAAGGTGACAGACTATGAGTCTGCATGAGGACTTCAACAGGAAGCTGCCGGACGAGGGTTGGTATTGAGGGATCAGAGCATTATCCGCGTTCCGACATTCCTAAAGAGTCTCAGCATACGTGCAACGGTTAGCCATCTGATGTACTCAACACTGGCTGGTAAATATTCTCAGAGAGCAAAGGCCTTTTCCAGTTTGAGAACATGATTTTGTACAGTTTTAAGTCATCTTTAAGACAACAAAAGTGTATAATATAATATCAAAATAAATATTTGTATAGATGCTGGGATATAATTATGCCTTCAAGAATTCATTTGACATTTCGAATACCACAAGATACTACCTTAATTTTTACTAAATGTACAAAATTGAATGTTGATATTTTAACAAACTTTTAATTTGTCAGTTTACCGTACAAAATCATGAAATCATCAGAGCCTGGGAACAGAACTTCATCAACATAAGAAAAATCTAGGCCCTGTTTACACCTGGTATTAAGTAGCATTTTTGTCAATCTGATCACAAGTTGACGATGCTGAATATGGTATAGCTGGCTATGAGAATTGATATCAAATCGTATATAGTGATGAACCATCCGATTTACACCGCTAGTAAACAGGTACGTCTCTCCCTCATGTACTTTGATCCAATCGAACAAAACGCATCTTAATACCAGGTGTAAACAGGGCCCTAGAAACTAATGGGTGAGGAATGGGCAAAAAAGGCATCCTCATGATGAAAGTAAAGATATAATTTTTTACTACATGTTTGACGCATTGAGAAAATGCACAAAATAACAAATTACTTTCTTAAATATGGATGGGCAGGAACAAAAATCAATTTATTACCTATTATGTTTATACAATTATACCAGAGGCTTCAATAAACTGGCATCTTAAATGTAACTGAAGCAGAAAATAAGTGTTGAAATTAAGTTCTTCATTCCTCTCTTTCTCAAACACGTTCTCTCTTGCAGATTATTCCCATGCGGGTCCATATCCTGTTCCCTCAGAAGGGAAGCCCAGGGTCACTAAACACTATAAAAACAGTGACCAATCTAGCTGACATCAAAGTTCATAGGAACTCCATTAAGACAGTGACTGCAAATCATACATTCGTAATGCCATCCTCACTTTATGAGCTTAAAACACATTTCAGCATTTTCATCCACCATAAACTGGAGTACAAGGCTCAGCTGGAGGTCTAGGTTACTTCATACACCGGTCATTTTGAAAATCGAATCAAGCTACACAAGTTACCAAAAGTTCAAAAACTTAAGTTTAACATTATGCAACTTAAAACTGTGGTTGGTTATGGCATTGGACACACTGCATCGGCCAAAGACATCGACTGACAAAGCAATGCCTTACACCAGAGCAAAGGGCTCCGAGAGCCACCACAGAGTTTCTCAAACAGAATCTAAAAATAAAGAAAGGTTCTCACTTCTGCTGTAGGTCATGAAGGCTCTGCTCTGCCCGATGGAGGCTCTCAAGGTCTATTATCATCTTCTTCATGTGGTCTTTAGAGTGCCGGTTCTGGATGTAAGCAAACCAGCAACCTCCCATTCCGATGACTATAGACACCACCAGCATGAAGTCCTTCAGATGGTTATGTCGGTTCACTGTGAGAGACAGAAACCAGTACATACTTCAGACAAGTACTCATTTAGAAAACCCAGGGAATAACCCTGGGTTAAGTGTTTTTCTCAAGGACACTATGAACTGATCAACGAACACATTGTTTGCAGAATTTCTAATAAGACACTTTCAGTAAATATGTCAGTGCATGCTACTAAAATGATCATGGCCTTTTTTTACACAAAGATTTACACTAGAACAGGCAGACAGAATCAGTTTACAATGTCACTTTCAAAACCTAGTAAGCTGTTTACATAGGCAGCTGCCTTCTAAAGGTCCGGGTATACTTCATTTTACGCGTTCCGCTCCGTCTCGTGCACAAGCACAAGGATACTGCTTTGGTCATGAGTGCGGAAAGACGTGTTTGGCGCGTGCACACCATCTAGTGGATTTGGTTTTCAAGCCACTTGTATAACAGGTTTAAAAATTGTACTGTAAATCTTTAACCAAAATTACTGTTTTATCACGCCTCCGGCATCGCACCATTCTCACGGCTCTTGGCCCCGCCCGGTATCAACTTCAAATAGATCTAGTGGTCATTTTTTTGTCTTACAAGTCATATATAATTTTGAAGGTTTCTAAATAGAGAATGTAAACATACCTACATTATAACTATAATAACTAATTTTTGAAAATTTGCTCATTGGGACTCAATTGTCCAGCAAGGGTCACAAATGGTTGTCAACCCAGACACTTTGCAGTGTACTTAATAGAATGAAAAACTTCAGATTGTGAATGGGTAATAAACGAAGCAAGAGAAGAGCCTCCCTGTATAATCACTCACGTTGAACAAAACCTTGTGCGTTTTTAGTGGTGTTAAGCAGATTCTGACTAACTGACTAGCCCCTCTGATTGGCCATTGCGTTCACACACTCAACAGATATGGTTGTGATGAGCTAAAATGCTTAACGCTTATAAAAACATGCTGTAAAAAGAAACCTGACACTCAAAAGCGTTTGAAAGCAGCGTCTATCAGCAGGTACCAAATATACCAGGTACTCTGTGCTACTCGTACTTTCATTTGACAACCCTAACTGTAGGGTTGCATTGGCTGTTGCGGTCATGGTCCTGCAATACTTACCACAGCTGCGCCATTGGGTAAGACAGTTAGCCTAACAACAGCCCCGGGGACATCACACAGTCCTGACCCTGGCTGACTCAATTTCTTACTCTATCTGTACACATCCATGATTAAATTATTAAGTCTTCTTTGAGAGATGGAAAATAACTTCTCAACTCCCCACCCTCTAGGGAGCACGACCGCACAAAAAAAGAAAAAACGCAGCTTGATCTGCATGAGGTCGAAAGCTTTGAGAACCAAATCCCACTTACTAAAACACTTTTTGCAAAGTGAAACCTTGGTTAAACCTGCATCCCCAACATGCGAACCACAAGCTAAATGTCTAGAACATGTGCAATAACAGCTGCACCGTGGCTTTAATGAAAGCAGAAGGCTTTGATGGAACACTCTGGAAACAGATTATTCAAATGTTGTTGTTAAACACTGAAGCATAGGCTTTTAAAACCTGTCAACTGTGTCAGCGATATAACAAAAACTGAGATGTGTTTCTGATGGAGACATTGTCCCGAGGTACCAGGGCAGCTGGAATCGGTGTCAGTAAACCGGTAGGGTGGTATTGGGCTGTCACAAGCAGCCTGCACCGTCGCCCTGGTTTCCTGGAGCCAGATCTCTTCAGAGTCAACTTACACAATGAGATCTGCCACATACAGACACTCTCTCCAGTATCGAGTCTGTCTTTGACTTCTCTGAGTGGATGGTCTCAATGATGGCTGACAGCAGAACATTAATAGGAGCCAGAGCAGGGAATGTCAAATGCAAATGCCTAAAAACATTAAGGTTGCTGGATTTAAAGAGGTGAGATTGTAGAAGTTTAGTTTAATAGTTCAGGTTCTTACACTCCTCGGACTAATAAAGAGACACATCCATAATGCACATCCGCTAATACACACTAATACACATCCATCTAATTAGAACATGCACTACAATGCAAAGTTCTTTAGAAAAGAAGTCTCTTATGCTCACAAAGGCTGCATTTATTTGATCAAAACTACAGTAAAAACTGTAATATTGTGAAATATAACTAAAATTTAAAATAACAGTTTTCTCTTTTAATATATTTTAAAATGTAATGTATTCATGTTATGGCAAAGCTGAATTTTCAGCATCATTACTCCAGTCTTCAGTGTCGCATGATAATTTACTCACTTATGATCAATTTAATGCATTCTTGCGGAATAAATAATAATTTCCTTTAATATAAACTCATACTTATCCCAAACATTTGATTGATAGGTGTACATAAAACAACAATTCAAATAATCGTGGGGGAAAAAAACTAAAACATGAGCAGTGAGCACTCAAAATGAGCAAAATGCACATCTCTTGTAAACTCAATTCTGAACACCGATAAGCCAATAATTATTTTCATGTTGTGGCTGATGAATGGCAAATGTATACTATATTTTTGTTTGAAAACTAAACTCAGTCATTATGCTACATAAATGCTACAAGTGAATTCAGGCATCACAACATTATAAAGCAAGAAAAAGTTACTAAATGATTAGTGTTTTAAAAATATTTTAAGTAAGTGTTGGATGATGGCCAAATTAAATGTAAAAATAGGGAAAATAGGGAAAATGTTGCTCAACTAAATATCTGATATCCAATAATTAAAAACTGATTCTGATAATTCATGTTATAGTTTAAACAAGATATAATGATAAACATTGCATTAAAATGTATTATGCATCCCTAGTTATTGCAGATAAGTTCAACATTGCGAGTGTTAGAGTATGTCTGCATAGCAGAGGTGGGGGACTCGAGTCAGACTTAAAATCGCACTTAGAACTTGAGACTTGCTTGATAAATATTAATAAAAGACTTGACTTGGACTTGATATTCATGACTTGAGACTTGACACGGTCTGGAGTTAAATGACTCTAAATAATTTGTTTTTGTTTAATAAATATCTGTTTTCGAACACACCGCAACTTAACCACGTGACGCAGCAGGCAAGCAGAAAGAGCTAACGTAAAAGACAGACGTAAATGAAAATGGAAGGCGCTACGCCAAGTTTCCATGGTAATCAGTCCCTCACGGATCATGGCGTGTTCCAGGCATCTGTATCCTTCGTTTTCATATGAAGAGGTTGCGATGATGAGTTCAATATTGCAACAAAAAAAGCATCTTAACTACGAAACCGTCAAGCACTGCAAGTTGAAGTGTGGTATCCGACTTGTGTTGCACAATGAATGATGGATAACAGTATATGATATTTTTCTTGTTGAATAATTAACCAGTTTTGCTGAGTTGAGCGTTTCGCCAGCGTAGAGTTTTGTGTTTGTGTGTAATATGGAATATCCGTGGAAGTGTTACTAGTATCGCAGTTTACAGATTGTTTCTGTATTGTTTCTATATACAAATATCGACAAAATATAAAGTATTTGCTCTGGCTCTTATTTGCAATCATTTTGCTCCATTTATGCTTGTTGTCAACTGTTGACATTGTACTGGCGGTTGGTCAGTGTTGTATTTGTGATTGGACGGCTGGGTTAAAGTCACTTCACCATTTCTGTGCGTGTTCTGCAATGGAGCTGATTTTTGACAAATTATGTAACAAAAAGTACATTTTACAGTAAATCCTCCCATTGAGTTTAATTATATAAATAAAAAATGCTTAAATCCCACCAACACTGCACAAATGTAAAACATTTTAGTAAAACACGATTAAAGTGAGTAATATTACATTCTATCTATTTTTATTATTTATTTCAGAAAACTTAATTTGGGGTCTAAAAAAAACCCAGATAGCTTGCATAAATAGCATTTTAAGCCAATTAAGCAAAAAAAAAAAAAAAAAAAAAAACATTAAAAATAAAACCATCAATTAGACACAGGTCAGAAAAAACTGGTATAACACTTGACATTCAGTCCCCCTCACTTTTGAAATGATGGCTACGCCCCTAAAATCAATCGACTATTTTTAAAGAAATATACAAAGTCTTTATTTCTTCATGGCTTTAATATTTTAAAAACGGGTAACAAGTACTGCACACCTACGTGTTGTCAGGGTGTGAGCAACACACACAATCAGAGTTCTCTTAAGTTTATTAGTCATATAACAATCACCTGGTCACGCTGTACAGGACTAGCAGGAGAGAGAAAACTCAAATAATACAAAGAGAACGTATCTCACCCAACATATTGGCCTAATTTCAGTTACATGTACATTTTAGGCTATGTAGTTTGAATTTTTAGATTTTTATTGTATTAACAACTCAGCTGTATGTGGACACCTTTTGAGTAGAAATGCATAATGCAATTTTTGTTGCAAATAAAACTTGCATAGTCCATAACTACTGTAGTTTGAGCTTATTGTAATATATCAATTCAGTTCAATCATCAAACATTTGTATGACTTGCTTGATTCTCACAAAAATTGACTTGGACTTGCACATGTGTGACTTACTCCCACCTCTGCTGTACAGTCAACAACAAACTATAATTTCAAAAGTGCAGAAAATATATACATAACATAAAACAGAACACCTGCACATTGTTCAAAACATTTCTGGCAGGACGACACAACTTTTTTAGGCTAACTTAAAATAAATATAGATAAACAATGCCAATAAAAAGGAAGACATGTCACATAGCTAATAAAAACAAGCTCTTTGGCCAGATTTGGAACAGTATTCTGAACAAGGCATTTAGTGCTGCGCTATATCACGTCTATAATGTCAAACACACTCATTCAAGTGCCAAAACAACTCCTAGGACAGCTCTCGCTCACAGCAAAAGGCATGTGAAGCACACGGTTATGTCAGCCCCGGTGTATTCTGGGATGTGGTGTAAATCAATTCACAAAGCAGCGTTACTGTACGAGCTGAGGCATGTGATACAAGTTGATGGATTACAGACTGACCCCATTTCCAGGTCAATGCAGATTCTTCAGATAACGCTGCTAGGAATGCAACAGATTGTCTGAGAATGTGTTTCTGGGAAAATGTATTTGAGTAAAAGGCATTGATGACACAAAAGAAAGGCAATGAATAAAAAAATTTAAAAAATTCAGTCCCTCTTTGATGCCTGCACATTTTACAAATTTATCTAAACCTGCTGAACCTGTTCACCAGCATTTTGGAGGGTTAGACACTGGCTGCATCAGTTTCAGTGCGCCAAAGACATGTGCTTAGAATACAGAGTAACCGTCTACACCCTCCCTATCAAAACCCTGGAGCTTTCCCATCGGCCTACAGCAGATGAATATGAGCCTCACAAGATCTGTGGATGCTGGCTAATTGGGCTCAGAGACCATTTATAAAGGATGAGACAGACGATTGTAGAAAAATTAATTGAAGAAATTGCATTAATCAATATGGCAGAAGTTGGAAATGTCTTTGTCTGATCTAGGACCAGCTGGACCAACCTAATAAAAAAATTCTGATCTATATACTAGCATTCAAAATGCTTCGTATGTATGTGTATATTAGGGATGGGTAAAACAAACATTGATTTATCGATTTTAATCGATTCTCATTTTTACGAACCAATATCGATTCTTAAATCCCAAGAATCGATTAGTGATCCTGTTTTCAGTTCATGAATGAATGGAACATTGTAACTCTCCTCCCATCCAATAAATCGCAATAATCGTTGTGCTTTGTTACTATTAAACAAAGTCTCCGATTTAAAATTACGTCCATTTTTTTTACGAAATTCAATAACATAAATACTGTTTTGGCGCTGTGGCGTGAGATCACTCTGGCACAGCTCAGCTCAAGAGAAGCGGCAGCGTGGAGTGCACATGAACTGATGAACTCTTCCACCTTACAGGAACAATACACTTTTTTTATTTATTTTTTGAAAATAAGCTTATTTTCCAACTCCTCTAGAGTTAAACAGTTGAGTTTTACCATTTTCGAATCCATTCAACCGATCTCCGGGTCTGACGGTAGCACTTTTAGCATAGCTTAGCATAGATCATTGAATATGATTAGACCGTTAGCATCTCATTCAAAAATGACCAAAGAGTTTCGATATTTTTCCTATATAAAACTTGACTCTTCTGTTGTTGCATTGTGTACTAAAACTGACAGAAAATGAAAAGTTGCGATTTTCTAGGCTGCTATGGCTAGGAACTATACTCTCATTCCTATGTTATAATCAAGGAACTTTGCTGCCGTACCATGGGTGCAGTGGCGTAATGATATTACGCAGCGCCTGAAAATAGGCTAGCACAGGGAGCGTGCTGGGAACTATTTCAAGGCGCTGCGTAATATTATTGGCTGAATGGATTTGAAAACGGTAAAACTCAACTGTTTAACTGTTGAGCTGGAAAATAAGCCCATTTTCAAAAAAAGTGTAGTGTTCCTTTAATACCAGTTACAGAGCGAAATAAACATGAATGAACGTCTGAAAGTGTGTTAAAAGATAAAGGATAGAGTACAACTTACAGAAATCCATATCATGTCAAATGGAATAGCTCAATCAGTGTTCATAAGTTATAAATTCATTATAATTTTTAATGTTCTTTAATATTTAATGTTTGTTTGAATAAATCTGGCAAGTTTTTAGGTCAGCCACCACTTAAATGTTTATATTTCATATAACTATTATTATTAAAAAAAACATAATTGAGTGTAATTTATGTGTTTGTATACAAATCAGTTTTTAATTTTCAGTTAAATTTTTACCTTCAATATTATAATAGGCTAATGTAGCTTACCCTAACTCCCATAGTTTGTTTTTGTTATTATATATAATATAGAGCTACTAATGAATCGCACATTTTTAAGTAATTAATCACAATTAAATCACACCTAATATAACATTTTTAAAAATATTTTTATATTGTAACTATTTCACATTAAATCTTCAAATTACTGTAGAAACAAAATAAAGATAGTATATTTTAAATATTGGACCTAACAGGTAGGAAATATACAGAAATCAAATAAAATGATCAGTCTTCACTGCATAAATTATATACAGAATATAGATGAATCCTTATTAAAGCTACACAAGTTATTCAGTCAAGAGCAATGAGTGATTTTCTGTCTCTTGTTCTTTGATTAACATAAAGGGACAGCAGCCTAATAAACCTGCTGCTGTCTGTCATTAAAGTCCTGACACGGATCTGACACACATTCGATGTCCTTGCAAGTTTTTACGGTCATTTAAGACAGTACTTACGAGGATACTCCACAAAGCAGGTATTTTGCCATAATTTTGCATGTGTTTTGCCTGTTCATGTGTGAAAGAGAGCTCAATGTGGCCGGTGCACTGTCAAAAGAAATGTTAATTACCATAACTGAATTTCAGCTCCGGAGGCTTCCTCAGGGCTTGACACACAGCGATACAAACAGTAACTATGACGTATCTATTCGAGCCCGAGTCCTCATCCATTTGAAGTGTATGCAAAGTGGATTCACAGCACAGAAAACAGCGTCTTCCTGACATGTTGACAACACATTTGAGGGAGAGTCAAAATAAGCATTGTTTGCAGGCAGACCATAAGCTGGCGTCATGCAAATTTGTTACAAACCTACGGTGGTTTTTAACACTGGAACTACTGATGACTTGTTTCAGGCCGTTCAGTATAAGTTATTTCTTTTGCGAAACAATAACTTTATTTATCGTGAACTTTGACCTTCAAAACTTTGCAGACCTTTTACATTCACAAACATTTTACACAGAATTAAGCAGCTCAAATGTTTTCAACATTGATAATAATAAGAAATGTTTCTTGAGCAGCAAATTAGAATGAGTTCTGAAGGATCATGTGACAAGACTGAGTGACAAGAGTAATGATGCTGAAAATTCAGCTTTGAGCACAGGAATACATGACATTTTAAATTATAGTAAAATATCAAACTATTCATTTTAATTTTGTATTGAATAATAAAAAAAATATAATAAGTTCACAATATTACAGTTTATACCTTATTTCTTATCAAATAAATTCAGCCTGAGTGAGCCTAAGAGACTTTCAAAAACATTCAAACTGCAGCTACTAGTGAAAAACCATAACATTTTGACCTTGTTTAACCTTCTCGTATACAAAGGCTTTTAACAGTGATAAGTCCTCCATGGCAATGCCATGTTGGATGATAGAGAGGTTTCCAGAAAAGTGCCAGTCCAAAACTAACAGCTAGTTGTTTCTCAGATGGCAATCCTAAATCCGAGGAAAAAACATGTTTTTACTGCTCTATTGAGCAACAACTGCTCATAGTTCACTACAAGATAACTGAAGATCAAGAGGTTAAGCAGGTTCTTCTGAGCTTATTTGCATTGTTGGGCTATCAATCATCTGATGTGAATGACACCGCAGTGTCATCTGTGAAACATAACTCCACCAAAGCAGGCACAAGGTCAGGCACAGATCTCTGAAAACACATCTACGTCCAAACATTTAAACATTCAAATATGACTTTTAGTCATAAAATTTAGGTTTAATGTCTACCAGAGGGAAATCTCACTCACTCATTGGGGCTCCGAACAGAACCGTATCCAGAGCTTTAAGCTGAAGTTTCTGAACGTGACTCCGGTCCAGAATCTTCAGGACCATTTGTGTCAGAGTGACATTCTTCATTGCCAATCTAGAAGAGGGAAAAATATATATAAATAAATGCAAAAGTGCAGCAGATGGGCGCTGAGTAAGAGGCCAGGTTTTCATCAACCGAGTCAAATGGAAAAATGAGTTTCAGAGCTAAACATTTGACCATAATAAACATGCTTTTAATCCATGAAGCTCACAGTGGTCAAGTTTTGAGTGTCAAGTAATTCTTGTCTCACCAAAAGTGGAATAAATGCTCGGTTAGGACAAATGTCAAGAGTTTCCGGTCACAGTCGAACCAAGCTAACCTGACCAGCATGTCAGAAGCTAAGAGCACAGTCTCAAATTAATGTACCACATCCTGCTCTTTTCTTTAAAAGCTGCGGTGTCTAATTTCTTCACCACTAGCATCATACTAGCATCTGATCATATACAGAAAATCTTATACAACGTTACAAATGATTTCAATTTCAAATAAATATAAAATATAAAGCAGCAAGACTGTTCAACATTGATAATCAGAAATGTTTCTTGAGCATCGAATCAGCTTATTAAGATGATTGGATAAATGGTGCTTTTTTACAATTCAGCTTTAACATTAAAATAATAAATTACATTTTAATATATATTAAAATAAAAAAGTTATCTTAAATTAAAATATTATTTCACATTATTACTTTTTTTTACTGTAGTTTTGAGCAAAATGCAGCCTTTATACAAGTAGAGCAGCCAGACGTCAAAAACATAAAAAAATAAAAAATAATTGTCTTACCAACCCCAATTCTTTAATAGAAGTGTGTGGTTGTGTGTGTGTGTATGTGTTAACTTACTCACCGGGGCATGGCAGTACCATTGAAATTCATCTTCCTGAAGGCTTCCGCGTATTGTGGCAACTCGACATAGGTGATAATCCAGTCCACAACCTGATCCACTGTCCAGTTGTACACTGGGGAATAGAAAGACAAAGGCCAACCTCATAAACATCATCATGTATCAGAATTCATGTTTCAAAACAAGCTAATAAACACTATGTAACACAATGAGTGAGCAAAAGTGGGTGGTTTTGACTTAAAATTCATATACTAATGGAGTTTTTAATTGAGTAAGAATCGTGATGTTTTTAAAAAAACAAATCGTCATCAGAGGTCTGCTGGGAATAGAGCGGTGTGACTAAGAGTGTATTTGATTCTGAAGAAACTTCTCATTCGTGCTGATTGCATCGGTTTTGATCACTGATAAATGATCTAAAGCACACTGTGATGATTTTTTTCTTTTGTCTGGCCTTTGTATTTTTTGTTGGTACAATTGTATAATACAAGCCTGGTGAGATCTGGTGAGAAATGCCAAGTTAAGACAGAATATTTATTTATCTTTTTATATAGCACTATTTATATATCTTAGAACTAGGGATGTCCCGAGATAAGCAATTTTTGAACCAATCAGTATCGGCTATCCTCAGACCAATCCTTTATTTTACATTCGAGGTCATGCAGGTGTTGTGCAAGTGGGTTTACCAACCACTATTAAAAGGAAAAGAAGCTCAATGTGCGTATATGACGTGTGAGAATCAATTGATGTGTCCCAATTCGCATACTATCCGTCCTAAATGGTATTTGAAATTTAATTAGTACGTCCCAAATCGTAGTATGTTGAAAAGAGTATTTAGTCCCTCCAGAAAAACGTGATTATGCGATCGCATGATTTAATGCATAATCAGCCAAAGTCCGCATATTTATGCGGGGGCTGCATTTTATTCAAATACACCACACATATGCGTGGCTAGCATGATTTCATAATTCCCGCATTTCCGTTGCAAAAAAAGTCATATATATTAGCAGAACGTTGAAAAATGTGTGTTTACTTCACACAAGAGCCGCCATTTCCCCCTATTGCCATGGGAACGTTTTGAAGTGACGTAATTACCCGACGTGAACGTCATCGAAAAGCTGCAAACCCCATGGCGAAACCATAGATATCGGTGAAACCATGACGAAGCATGCAAATTCCCATTTGCCAACAAAAATAACAGCAAAAGACCGCGCAAAGCAGTTTCCCGGTGTGTTGACCGATTTCAAAAAACAGCATCATGAAGCTTTGAAGCGTTATGAATCAGTGAGTCGATTTAGCGGTTTGGATCGCCAAAGTCACGTATTTCAGCAGTTTGACACGCGATCTGAATCATGAATCGACTCACTGATTCATAACGCTTCGAAGCTTCATGATGCTGTTTTTTGAAATCGGTCATCACTGTAAGAGTCGTTATTTAGTTTTTTTTTGCGCACAAAAACTATTCTCGTCGATTCATAAAGTTATTGTAGAACCACTGTAGTGAGATGGACTTTGTAACGACTTCTTTAGTACCTTTTATGGGTCTTGAGAGTGTACAGTGCATTGTGCCAATGGAGGCCTTTCTGAGCCATCGGATTTCAAATAAAATATCTTCATTTGTGTTCCTAAGATGAACGGAGGTCTTACGGGTGTCCAACGACATGAGGGGACGTCATTAATGACAGAATTTAAATTTTTGGGTGAACTAACCCTTTAAGAGATTGCACTTTGAGCATTGGAAGCACTCAAATGTCTATTTTGTATATCTACCTCTGTAAAACAGGAAGTTATTTATTCATTTTTCAAGTTGTAGCATATTCCTTTTTTAAAGCTACAGAACTTGTTTGACTCAATGTTTTGTAAATTTGAGCCATGTGTTTATTAAGGTCTTCAATTAAACAAGATGAGAACTTAAATATTCCCAGCACTTTCTGTGCTGTGATGCTTTTTTTCTCTTTTTTTTAATCAAAGTGCAGTTTTTGCAAGTCCTCGCAATTTTATCGCATAAAAATCCCGCATTTTCCATCGCATTTTTTTAAGAAAAAAAGCTGCATTTTTCTGGAAGGACTGAGTATTCCAAAGATACCCGGATGGTCTACTATTTCCAGTTAGAATCTGAAGTGTAGATTGATGCACACTCTAACGGCTGATACTGGCCATAACCCATTCTGAGTTGGACGAGGATTAGATTACAAACGCGGATAAAAAGTGTTAAAAATAAATAAATAAAATACAAACATGACGGATGTGCGAGTCTGACGGTTATGTAGAGAGGTTTAGATTAAGGGGCTTGAGTGATCAATTATCAGTATCTAACTTGATGAATATATATTTGTTAAATGTTATCCACATTATATTTCATCTGAAACAGCATTCCATCTGCATACACTTTCTTCACAAAAAGAGTACATACTTTTAGGTCATAGTTTAAATAGGCGAATTAGGACGCAGCGAATGAGGTCCGTTCTAGCGAGTCGCACATTTGAGCCTTCGTGTTTAGCATATTTTATGCACACTTTTGTAACAAAACACTCGAAAGTCAATTAATTACCGTTTATTTGAGATGCTGATAAAGCTAACAATTCATAAAATAATAAAATAAAAAAAATATTTAAAAAAAGAAAGAAATCTAAATAAAACACTAAAAAAGATAAAATTGTATTTGTTTTACTTGCATATAACGTGACTTAACTGATATCAGAGAACTGTGAAGAAGCAAGTGTTTTGGTACATTTTTGAAATATTAACCGAAAATCTCAGCAGGGTCTTAAAGCATTGCGAGCATTGACTCCATTTGTCCAGTTGTAACACATTTTTGAGGAGAATTTTGTCAGATACTGGATCATCGCAATTAATCAGCTGTCATTGAGAAAGACACACTAAGCCATCAAAACTGCCCATGATGAAAGAAATCTGAAACGAAACAATTACTAAAATTTGTCTCAGACATTAAAAAAACATGGCCTAAATACACTGGCCTTTGATATTTGAATGAAAACCCCCCAAAAAGTAAAGCATATAGAGCAGAGTGACAGCTGGCATAATACCAATCCAATATATACATCACATTTTACTGGAGTATAAATATTACACTGGCATAAACACCAGATATTCACTGTCACACCACCTTTAAAAAAAAGCAGACGCTGCCAGCTCTCAATGAAAACACTGTAAGGGTATATCTCTCGCCTGACCCTGGCACAAAACTGTGTTCAGTGAGTGTGAGTGTGTGTGTGTGTGTGTGTGTGTGTGTGAGTGTGTGTGAGTGTGTGTGTGTGTGTGTGTGTGTGTGTGTGAGTGTGTGTGAGTGTGTGTGTGTGTGTGTGTGTGTGTGTGTGTGTGTGTGTGTGTGTGTGTGTGTGTGTGTGTGTGTGTGTGTGTGTGTGTGTGTGTGTGTGTGTGTGTGTGTGTGTGTGTGTGTGTGTGTGTGTGTGTGTGTGTTGCTTGGCTGGGACAGATCATCTTTCATAACCTTGGCTCTTCAGCTGTGCTTTGAGGAAGAGAATAAAACAGACCAGAGAGAGAAATAAAAGGGAGAACATGACGAAACCCAAGGCAGATATTGTTTGGTCAGATCCAAGAATATATTATTTGCCAAAATGTGCAGTATACACACCCAGAGCATATGGCATGATGCAATGTGCTTGATTTGACCTTACATTTCCCGATTAATTAAGTGCAATAAGTGTGTGACTTATAACTTCTCCTTCATTAGGAATGTGCTAAACTAAACTAGTTCACGCAAACCATTAAAATATAGACAGGTCTCTTAGAAATATATATGGACACTAACTGCAGCTATTAAATAGAACAACTAACACCTTTAACATATACATAGATCAAACTATAACCTGCACTACTGTTCAAAGGTTTGGGGTTGGTGTGATTTTCTGTTTTGTAAGTCTCTTACGCTCACAAAGGCTGCTTTTATTTATTTATTAATGTAATTTATTCCTGTGATCAAAGCTGAATTTTCATCATCATTACTCCAGTCTTCAGTGTCACATGATCCTTCAGAAATCATTAATATATATGATGATTTGCTGCTCAAGAAATATTTCTGATTATCATCAACTATGAAAACAGTTGTGCTGCATAATATTCTTGTGGATTCCTTTTTTTTTTTTGTTCAGGACTCTGATTAATAGAAAATTCAAAAGAACAGTATTTGTCTCAATCCAAACATGTTTTTATCTCGCTCTCTGACCCCAAACTTTTGAATGGTAGTTTAACCTGTTAAGCCCACACCCATTATATTTATAAAACAGTAATATCCTAAACTAAACCTAAACCAAACAAACTTTATATCATTTGAAAGCTTACAATCTCTAGTTTTCATATTTGGTCAATGTTTCTCAAAATATAAAATGGTGATGAACAGAAAAAAAAACATGCAAGATTGGAAGAAACTTGTTTGTTTTCATGCCTAGAGTTCAAAAGAAAAATCCATTACAATTTTTTGAGAAAATAAGGTCTGAAAAGGTGTTAAATATAAAGAAAAATAAGTATAGATTCTCCATTTGTGATGTGGTGGCGCCATATAACGCACATACAGGTTCTTTTTATGTGTTTATTAGAGGTTCAATTCGTATCAAACGTCCTATACTACTTCTGAATAGGATGTCTACTTCATAAATTGTATGAAAATTTTGGAAATATATGGTTCAGATCACTCAAACCATATATGGAAATGGAGGCACCCTTATATGGTTAGTAATGGAGCTTGGATGTCATCTCGATCTAGTGAAAAAGTTTGGTACTGCACCCAAACAAAATCTTACTGAAAGCTCATTTTTTGAGATGTCAACCAAATATTTGGAACACAACTTGGTCAGATTTCTGGCTTAGACTTTCTTGCAGTTTTAGAGTCCAACATGTTTTGTAAAATATATAATTTATGTAAAATATTATATTTTTACATTTTCATAAACTTAAACCTCTATAACTTTTGTTCTATTTCACTTACATAATTTGACTTCTACAATAATCTGCCAAATGTCTTTTTTTAAAACAAGCCTCATGTGCATTTTCATGTCTATATGAAAAAAAAAAAGACAGTTAACAGGTTAAATAACCTTTTATTGCACTAAATTATCATTGCATCATTGACTATAATGGGAGGAAACATCACAATATGCCACTCGCTTACAGTGTTGACAATAAAGATGATATCGATAAACTGTTGGTTGTTGAATAACTAGTATTGTATATTTTTTTACCTTGCATACTTAAGTTCATGATCTGAGGATGAGGGCTGATACCAACTGCTCATGTTTGTATCAGCTGCGGACCTTATCAACAAAATATATGGGAAGTGTTTTCTCCTTCCTTTTGAAACATGATAGGCTCATTTATTGTGCTTTCCAAACTTCACACTAATGTGGTTACTAGGGATGTAACGATTCACTCTGATCCAGTTAAAAATGTGGCGATTCAAATCAGTTGAAATGTTAAATGAATCGCGATACACGTTTTAAACAGCAGGGACACTGAAACCATATACAGTGACCTCACTTTACAGGCATGATAGCAACGAGCAAGTTGTAGCTAGCGTTACGGACTGTGGCGTGAAGAAGAATGAAATCAGTGAATGTTTTCGGTTCATTTACAGGGAACTGAGCACGAGCGCACCCGTGTGCACGCGCCGTCAAACAGAAGCATGGCGATGGCAAGTGTGTAGTTTACGTTGACTCATTCAAATCGGAGGTGTGGCAGCATTTTGACTTTCCGAAGACTAATAATCACCACAGTGAGAGGCTCCAGTCACCTCCGTCTGCATGTAAAAGACCGGCGGATTTGCAGGCCGTCGAGGGCAATTGCCATAGAGATCACATTTTCTGCCGTAGTAAATGGATTCCAGGCTCTTCCTCATCAAGACATAGACCAGCGCGAGATGTATTCCACATACTGAAGGAGAACGCTGCGATTTTACCATCTCTTTCTCCAAATGTGTACATGGATTTGTTTTTCAATAATTTGTTGATTATTATGACATATTTATCTAAATGTGTTCTGTTTTTCTAACTCTTGCAAGTGAAATGATACAAATTATAATTCAAATATTGCCTTTATCTTTGCTCTGTCACTGTTGTACTTAAATTTGACCTAATCTTTTTATTTACGCTGTTCCTCAGTGCAGGACGAGAGTGAAGAAGCCGAAACAACCTCCTCCCAAGAAAACCCTGTTGGAAGATTTCCTTGAAGGGAATTTGAGGATTTGTTTTAAAATTTCAATTGAGTCATTATTTGACATAAAATATAGATTTTAATTTTACAAAGAAATATGCTGAATTTTGTCTGAGAGATAAAAGGACACTTTCATATTATAATAACAGTTTGTTAAAAAAAAAGTGAGGAAATCGTACCGTGAGTTGAGTGAATCGTTACATCCCTAATGGTTACTTACTATACACAGCATTGTTTGTTCAAAACCTGCAACACATTTTAGCCCACAAACCAGAACCACTGCATTACACACAGTGCATCAGTATATACATTGCAGTAAGCAGTACGCCTGTATTCCCTTCTGAACATGGCATTTGTTTTATCATGGTCCCATTCACAGCTGTACATTCATGAGCGGGACGCAGAGGGTTGAGTGTTCTGGAGTGGATCTGGGGTTTATCTGGATTTAGAGGAGGTGTTGAAAACCATGAAATCGTCTCCCTAAGTGAACACACTCCTGTTGTTAAGAGGCCCATTTAAGATAGCACTTAACACAACACACACAACAAAACTTACAATGTACTAGTATTGTGAATATACCATGTTACTTTAATTGAAACCTATTCATTACTATTATTATTAATATTAACTGTAAAATAACTGCGTATTTGAGTTCATCCAGCTGGATAGTTTGAGGCACATTGTGCAGTCAACTAAAAAACTAGACCTAAAAAAATCTGCCCCTGCTGTTAAAGTCAGCAAAAACCTTGTAAGAATGCGAGTCTGCATTAGCAAAGGTCAACCGATGAGCCGTTTTTCATAAAAAGGTACAACATACTGGCAGCCTTTAACGTTAATGGCTCATTATGAAACAGTCGCTCTCACCTTCCGAACTCTTCCAGGCGTTCCATAGGTCCTCCACGCTGATGAGCTGGTCGTCACCGTGGAAACTGTTGTGCTTGGCTTTAGGGTCATGGTAGTTGAGGTCCTCTCTTAAAAACTGTCGGATAACAGGGAACAAAAAGAAATAGATTCCCATTAGCAGCTCAAGGATCCCAGTGCATTCTTGAGAAAGTGAAGATTTTGAATGCAATTGCTATATTCTCCACTAGCTGATAAAGCAGACATTTATTTTTCTCTCTTTAAGAGAGACCTTGAGATGGAGTATAAGAACTTGGACAAAGTTTCTGTAGAATCTGTACACCTGCACAAACTCAAGCAGACACTTACACTTATCGCAGCCCTTAAAAAGTACTATAGTGGTACCATGGTACAGTGATATCACAAGGCAATAAAATAATTTGTTTTTTTTATTTTTATTTCTGTGCCCCTGAGAGTACGGTCCCACATATGGGATTTAGATGTTTAGTGATGTCACATAACTGTCAGACTGAAACTGCGCTTTCGCACTTTGGTTGGCGCTTAGCCTTGTCATACATCACAACTATGCAGTGTTTTCAACCACATGAGGTTTATTTTAGGTTTCAAACATTTAAATAGACATAAGTAAAAATAATAGCCTACATGTATATTTTGTAAAATACACACTGGTGTCTATGGAAGCAGCAATAACAATCAATTCAAATATAATTTACAGATGCGTTTTATTCCTATCAGATACACATTGTGTAAATTATAAAGTTTACTCTCTTCTTCTCCCAGTTCACCGGCCACTTACTTGCATGTATTTCGGGAGAAACTGATGAATTCGTGTGATGCAACTCAAACTTACAGGACTCTCTGAACTGTGGCACGAACAAACATGGCGATGCCCATCTCACGTTAAGAGATCATTTAAAAAGGTTTTTAAAAAGACAACGCACCACTTACACGTATTTTTGAATCTGAATATCAGATAGTTGATGGCAAAGCAAGTTTCTGTGAATATTTTGAATTAAAAAAAAGGAAAAACTAAAAAGCAATACATCTGTCATACAGTGCTAATTTGGCTGTGGTGAGTCACGTGACAAGCATGATGCATCGCCATGGAAACAATAAAGTCGCCTTAAAAAAAACAAAAAAAAAAAAAACACCAAAATTCTGATTAATCAATTTTTTGCCACGTTCATTTCATAAGGTGGAAAGCACTAATTGCTAATGGGGGTGTTTTCAGAGCAGCCCTGTTTCACAGGTAACAGTCTGTCTTCAGAACACCCCCCTTGTTTTCACTTCTTTTGGATTAGCCCAACCCACTGGAGAAGAGAGACAGATTGAAGTAGGTTACTTCTTTGCAGTATATTATTTATTTAATCGTGAGAGCGTTTTCCTAGTCAGTCCTCTTCTACCATGTCAACAAAGACATCGGCAGTGTGGCAGCATTTTTTTAAAATAGAAAATGGGAAAAAAGTCGAATGCAAATTTTGCAAGCAACAGTTTGCATATCACAGCTCGACGACAAATGTCATATCACCTAAAAACAGTAAGCTAACTTGCCTGCGTAAGGTTGCCCCGTCTGTTTTGAGTTGCCCCGTCCCTTTTATTATTGTGCAAACTGCACATTTATTTCTAGCATTATTTATTGGATTTGGGCACTTTGTTATTTAATTCTTTATTTGGAGCCTAATGCGCGATGCGCTGTGCCCAGCCCACTGTTTGTATTAGTTTTGAGCCTAAGCTTTACTTTTCAGTTATGCACTTTTAGTTTCTGCTCTTGATCTGGCTTGTTTAATAAATATTCCTTTTTTATTAAAGTGGACGTGCCTTTTCTGTTTAAGAGTAAGTTAATAGTTTATTCGTGTCTGAGCCGCGAAGCTGAGCTGATCCTATGTTTGAGCTGCACAGAGCGGCTGAAATGATAGTGTCTGTCAGTTAGTATAATACATATGACAAAAACAATTGTCTAAATTATGTTGCATATTCCTCAAAAGTTCTTGTGATGATATCACAAGTTGACAACATAGTAAAAGTTAC
Source organism: Romanogobio albipinnatus (assembly GCA_023566225.1). Lineage (NCBI taxonomy): Eukaryota > Metazoa > Chordata > Actinopteri > Cypriniformes > Gobionidae > Romanogobio > Romanogobio albipinnatus. The sequence continues at coordinate 40,473,298 of CM042247.1, read as the reverse complement.
TATATTTTCGGAAATCATAGGCTTTCATAGTTTTTTTATGTTTATTTATAATTCATTTAGGCAGACAACAAGGCCACCAAGTACTGCGCAGCTAATTCATTTAAAGTTTTTTTTCCTAACGTCATTTTTAGTTGATTTTTAGTCTAAAATTTCAAGACTTCAGTCGACCAAGATTTTCTTTGGTTAATTACAGCCCTAGTTAGAATACTGTAAACGCGCGTGTGAAAGGGTTTATATAAAAAAAAAAAAAAAATAAAAAAAAAATTTGTATATACTGTTTATACAGTTAAACCAAAAATTATTCCGACACCAGATATAATTTTGTACTAGTGGGTGCAGGACACTATAGTTTATTTATGCAAGTGAGGATAGCAAAATAAAGTAAACTGTGACATAATATTAGTCTTCATACAGTGGACTACCAGTAAAATTGATAAAAATCTGGGACCAAAATAATTAAGACACTTTAACCTGACCAATTAATTAATTGCTAATGCGACCTTTTACACCACAGACTGAACAAAATTAAGCATTGCTTGGTCATTTGTTGGCCTAAATTGGTATCATCTAAATGTGTACTTAAATGTAACAACTGACAGCTGATTGGCTGATTGTAATCCATTACATCCCTTTCTATCAAAGTTATCTGACATTATCAAGATGAATTTGTTCTGACACAGTTTAAATGAGTCCTTGTCATATTGTATTTCCATTTTCTAAACTATAGCGAGTAAACTGTGATAATGTGAGAATGTTGAACATGTTATTTGTCTGAATACATTTTTGTTTGACTAATATATATATATATATATATATATATATATATTATAGTCAAACAAAAATTTATATATATATATATAACTGGCTATAACAAGCAGTACTACATTTTGTTGGTCACTTGGTTTCCATGCCAAAAAGCTCTGCCCACTCCAAAAACTCATTGGATTGAAAATGACAGCTTGTTTGCCCAGTATGAGCAAATGACCAGAACTTAATTCAATGACAATAAACTGTTTACCCTAGGAAACATTTAAGAGCAAAACCAAGGTCTATTATATACGCAGACGTAATGTTTTAAGATATTCTGGGTCTATTAACGCCATCGAGTGTTCTGAACATCTAACGGAGCAAAGGCTGTGTTTGCTCAGACGCAGCAGATGGCAAAAATTATTACATAACATAACGCAACAGAAGGTTAGAGCAAAGTTAAGATGGTAAAGAGCTTCAAACTGTGGTTAAACTGCAACCGCTGTGAGAGATTTGTCATAAATGTGTAAATATTTAGATCGAGACCAGTCACACCTGCTTTCTTGAAATCAAATTTGTTAACAGCATTGTTACTACTGACACATCAAGACATGTAGAGACGCTGTCACTTTCCCCAAGCCATTCAAAAAGAAAGTGAGTTACGGTTATGGACACAGGCCAAGACATTCTTCGACATGCTTGCTCAAAGACATGTGTCGAGCACTCTGTGTGGAAACAGACACTGAATGTAGCGCAACCTATTCTAGCGGTTTAATTCTGCAAATGCAAACTGCACCGTACGTCATCAAATTTTGAAATCTCACAAGAACACCAGGATCTTTACAAATCTGTGCTTGCCATTCCATCAGATTTGCCTTGATGCTGCTTCGAGAAGGTTGGACGCGGCAGGACAGAACGCCTACACAACATATCGCTTGACTGAAAGGATGCCAGGAAGGGACAGGATCTGCTCTACTGTGTATGCTTCCAAAACAACACCCAATGAACAGGGTTGAATGGCTTTCCTCGGGCAAACAGCCACCGGTCCAGAAACAGCATCAAAATGTTGGACATCATTCATAAAAAAAAAGAAAAAAAGAGATGGAACAAAAGGCAAATGTGTGAGTTTACTGCTCAAAACATACTGCTTGGAGAATGAACAGGCCTGGTCTGTTGGGACTTGTATTTCTTTGCGGTTTTGAGCTGGCTAATCTTGCTCAATGTTAGCTGGTGGAGTAATTTAAATTGGTAGTGTGGGTCAATGTGGGTAGAAGAAGTGAAAAAATGGTTTCTGAAAGAAAAGGTTTAAAAGTAATAGGACTACACGCGACAATAAGGACTGCCCGATGGCCCGGGGCCAGCGTGGAAGACACTCGGGCCAGTTGACAGAGTGGTCACCTGCCCGCTCGTGCCAGTGCTGCATCTTCACTGATAATTTGCGCATTTGTAAGCCTTGCCTATTTAAATATTCAAGCGTACATAGACGAGAAAGTGCCTGTGTATTTCAGTTTGGTTCTTGTGCGACACAGCAACACTAGTTTAAATGCACCCATGCGTCTCTATGTGCGAATATTCACACAAAATTATGTCAAAATGCCTGTCTTGTCGAGTATCATCGTGAACATAGTCGGCTATGTCTTTTAAATGAACGTAAACATGAAATATGCCAGTCCACGGCGCCAGCAAGTTTCATGGCCCACAGAATATCTTGTGTGAATATCTGCACATGCAATATATCAAAAGAAAGAACAGCCCCTCTGTTTTATTCAATCTTCATGCGTAATGTATGTGGGTATTTTTCATGAAGAAAAAAAAAACGCTTGAAAAAAGACATCCGGATTGGATTCATAACAATGATCGAAACACAGGTCTAATTGAGATGGTAGAGTTTATTTAACTTTAAGACAAAATATTTAAACTTTTTTTTTAAAAAGTACATCTATTTTATGTTTAAAACCCCAATATATCTTTTTTCTTTCTTCGCTTGGGGGGTTAAAAAAAAGGTCAAAATATGTGAGCAGCTGTATGCTCTTGGCCGAAAATCGGATTTATTTATATTTTACTATATTTTTTTAGTATGATTGTTTTAATTAGACTTCTTAATGAAATTCAATAATTTTAATGATACTGAATTTAAAAAATACAAGCAAATATATATTCAGGCACAGACATTTAATAATTAGGCCTTAAATGTAAAAACACTATAGTGTTCACTGTAGGAATTAAATATAGATTAATCTTTGTTAAATGGTGTCTTGTTTGTTTAACCTTAATGACTTAGCAGGAGGTATTTATAGGCTGCCATCACTTTAAGACTGAATGCACGAATCCAATATAAATTATACACATGCAATTTCTTTCTCAACTTTTTACGTTCACTTAAGACATATATGAAAGTTTGCATCCCAATTACCACTTTAGTTTGTACTATAAAGCGACTCTCTAGCAATGTTCCCTCTAAGCTGTGCGCGTGCGCGGCCACTCACTTGTGAGCGCACTTGCACAGACGATAGACACAGACGCTAAAAGTGGGGAGAAATCCATTTGATTGTAGTTTAAATGAGAAATAATAGCAGTTTTCTGTTCTACCGCTATAAAGTTAGTATCGCTATTGTGATAGGACCGGTGGATGCGGTTTACAGGTTTCATAGAAAGACGCTGATGTAGCGTGTGAGCACGCAGCAGTGAGCCGTGTTTGCAGTCCAAATAGCTCAAAATGAGAGGCAACGAGAAACGCGAAGACGTGGAATAAAACCTCATCATGTTTTAAAGAAGAGTGGCTTGATTAAGTGGAGGAAATAACGGATGATGGACACATGATGGGTAACAAAACAGACATTCACAGTTACACCCACGCAAACTCTAAACACCTCAGTAACACACGTCAGTTTAAATAGAGGTGTGTGGGGTTTGGGTTTCAGTGATGTTTAGATAACTATAAAAGAGTTCACATGTTCCCTTGAACATATTTAGCTATTAGATCTATTTAATTACTTCAGTTAGTTTTTTTTTAACAAATTGAAGCATTTAAACTGATATAATATACTATCAGTTTAAATCCTTCCATTCGTTTTTATATTATAGGCTATTATAATTGCATTATAGTGTAAGCCTAATAAAGAATTGATCTCACAAGGGGATTGTTTAGGAATCCATGCCATTAAAACGTTTTAAAACCGCTGATATAGAAAACCGCTGATACATTTACCATTTTTATATATCACTAAGTTGCATCAATGGTTAAATAAAATAGAAACGGCACATTAAAGTTAAAAGTAATAACTGCATGATGAAACCACTTTTGTATGTGCGTTTACATACACTGTACAGGTAAAGAATGTTTTTACTCAGGTGACCAAAATGTCTGCCCAATAGAGAAATGTTTTGCTCAGCGAGAAAAGTAATTAGAGGGAACATTGCTCTCTAGTGTATTCATGTTTTTACTTGGAGATGTCTGACCTCGACAGACTGAACTGAAGAAATTAACCGGAGAGGATTTTCCAATCAAAGATGGCAGAGTCTTTGAATTTTGATGGTGTTTACCATCGAGAGTGAACTTTTCTGGACTCGCGAAATGAACACAAAACGAACTCCGTTTTGGCCAGATTTTGTTCTAAATGAAGTCACACCACTTGTACTTCAATTTCGCTTGAAGTATATCGGGGGCCTTTATTCAGAGGCTCAAACGGATCAAAAATATACAATTTGGTGTCGATTAGGGCTGTCGGCTTAAAGGTCCCGTTCTTCGTGATCCCACTGTTCAAACTTTAGTTAGTGTGTAATTTTGCTGTTAGAGCATAAATAATACCTGTAAAATTATAAAGCTCAAAGTTCAATGCCAAGCGAGATATTTTATTTAACAGAAGTTCCCTTTCAAAGCCTACAGCGAACGGCTGGCTTGGACTACATCCTGGTACTTCCTTCATTAATTACGTCAGTCAGTAGAACAGTAGAACAGACTTGTTGCTGTCCCTCGTGGAGAAGAGGACGGTCGCGTGGAGAAAAGGAAGTGGTGCGTTTGAGTGTGTTTGTCACCATGTCGTGGAGACGCTGTTATTGTCATCCCGGAGTCAAATCACCTTTGTTTGGCTTTCCCAGGGACGCTGTAGAGATCATTAAGCGCATATATCTCCCGTTAAAAGGCGCGACCTTTCCGTGCAAGTTACGTGCGCTAAGCTGCTGTCGAATCACAACACGAGAACCGTGCCATGTGCGCTAGGCTGCTGTCTTTTTTACACGCGAAACATGAACACGTTATATTGCACACTGTAAACACAATCAAAGCTTCAAAAAAACACGAAGAACGGGACCTTTAACCCGTTCAATAAATTAATAACTTTTAGCTTTAATAAGGTTTAAACTAGGGGTGTAACGGATCGCAGTTGATCCGTGATCCGTACGGATCATGACCCACGGTTCGGCACGCACGTGACCCGCGGATTTATTGTGCATTTTTCTTAAACTTGTGGATTAATGTGAATTGTTTAGCGATCGCAGACTAAAAGACAGTTTTTCTGCCAATATTGCTTTTTAAGTGATCTCGTTCCTTTAAACTCGATGCTGAGTTTCAGAGAAACACATGTGTTCACGTGAATAGGGCATGTTAATCAGTCAGCAGTGGCTAGCGGAGAAGTAGAAGAACTTGAAAAGCCTCCCGCATGATTCAAATCGCATGTATGGGAGCATTTTGGCTTCCCCGTAAAATATAATGATGACGGAAGAAGGGTGTGGACAAAACTGTAACAGTATGTAGGCACTGTGGCACGAGAAAGCCGTATGAAAGTGGTGCATACATCGAGCATATGGCACCTGCTGACGCCCGTTTCACAGATACTCCGTTTGCCGTGCGTATGCGGTGCATATTTTTTCCGTACCCTTGTTAACGGATAGGCTACAGTTTTCACTGCACGCGGCTTCGGTCCGTCAGGTGCGCTCCAGGAGCGCGTGGCCATACAGCTGTGCTGCGATCGTTTCCGCACAGAGACTATTTTTTGATGTGCTGGCGCTGAATTAAAGTGACAGCGCATCCGCTTTAAAACAAACATGTATCGATGCAAAAATCTAGTAATTCCACCACAGATGCATAATGTAACGTCTACTTGGTTTTAAAGTCAACACATGGCTTTTTGCCTCGAGTAAAGCAAGGAAAACGGCCTTTAAGTAAACAAGGAGAAATAATGGAGAGCACCTGTCCTTTCTTGGAGGTGCAAAAACAAAGTTCTTTATGACCTGCAGGATTTCTTGTAAAAAGATTTAAAAACGAAAGAAAAGCGTAAGTTAATTTAAAATGTTTGTTATTTTAACATAGTCTATTGTCTGTTTTGCAATTTGCATGAGCAACGTAATATATACATCTAAAGTAGGTATTAGGCTATATAAATATAAAGTAATGAATTCAATAAAACGTTGTTTAAGTGTAGTGCGTTTAAACATGATATCTATAAAATAGTGTATAGGCCTACAAAGAGAATTGCAATGCTGACAAGTGTGAGAGGTCTACTCTCTCCCCAGAGAATGTTGACATCATAATCTCTTTAAAAAAAAAAAAAAGAAGAAGAAGAAGCTCAGGCCCATTTTCACGTCTCAGGTTGTTTTTAGTCAAATTTGATTTATTCAGATGGTTATATATTTATTTTATTTTTGTTAACACCAAAAGTTTCTTGTTAACCTATAAACCATATAGGTTATGTTAACACCAAAAGTTTTCATGTAATAAATGGAAAGCAAATAAAAATAGTCTCCTCCCCCTTTTATTCTGATCCGAAAAATGATCCGATCCGTGACTCATGATCCGTAGTTCGATCCGAACCGTGAGTTTTGTGATCCGTTGCACCACTAGTTTAAACTATATTGAATGTATGCAGTGTTATTTTACATTTGATTGCTTTATTCAGTTTCTGTTTTATGCTATTATCTTAATACCACTGTGAGCAAATCTTCCTGAAAAACGTATTTAATTAGCATTTTGTTCTGTTGTATTTTTTGGTCAATTATATTTGTAATTAGTTTCTTTGTTCTTATTGTATTGCTGACTGTTTACTTATGTAACTGTTTTGAGGACATTTTACTTTGCTACATTAGTTAACCTAGTATTAATTTTTGCTGAAGGATTGATACTTGTTTTTTTTTTTCTTTTACTGATATCTAAAATTACTCCCATCATATCATGAATTTGATAGCATCACCCACCAATAACCATGTTAAATAATCGTTTCTTCAATATTGAACAAAATAATCATGATTATGATTTTGTGTCATAAGAGAGCAACCCCACTAACAATATAAAAGTTATTCTTACATTTACTTTATTAAAAGGCCTTTTATTTACGAAAAAAGTATGATATATCAATCAGGTGCCAGAAGGCATGTAGAAGAAAGTTGATCATGTAGAGGCCTTAATTTCATGGCTCAAATATGATACAGTAGGCTTTAAAGTGCTGATGGCAGGATGCTCGAAAACATCACTAGATGCAATGCATTGACTAAAGATATCCATTTAAAACTGCATAGCTGTGACAATGTTGCTTAAAATAAATGTATATAAAACACAAATATGCTGACAGGGTTTTTTCAACGTTTAAGCTATTTGCTGAGAATGTGCACGACGTCTGATTCATTATGTAAATAACTAGAAGAATTACAAATGGAAGTGTGCTATAAACCAGTGTGATTATGATTATGAAAATGGATTGAAGCGTAACAAATAGCAAAGCTAAAAGAGCAAAGTAGCTGAGAACGGAAGCCTTACACATTCAAGTTAAAAATGGCTGCACTTATTCTTATGTCAAAAACAACGTGAATAGGATGCAAATGGTCTACTAGTATCATAACCATCCTGACTTATCATTTCTCCTAAACACTAATGAGAATTGTAGAGAAAACGAGCACAAATCCATTCGTAAGACTATTCTGCATGTCATATCCTTGGGCGGTGGAATACTTACAACTGTATTACTTAAGAACCAGTAGGGCAAAGTTCTTTAAGATGAGGGACAAAAACGTGAAGATATTCTAAGCTTGCGCAAATTACATGCACAAGTGTAGATTTTGACTAGTAATTCCTATCTTTTTATCCCTCGTAATCAGTGGATTTATTTAGTAACCAGTTCGGCTGACCCTAGATGAGCATTATTTTTGCAAAACACCTACACATGGGTCTAAACTAGCGGTTATGGCCTCTGCAGAAATGGTTTCTGGTTTTCTGCAGATAGGTTTCCTGCATCTTGCAGCCCAAACCGCAAGATAACACCAACCATGACACATTGCTGAGCTGTCACACAGGCTGAAAAAACCCATTGTTTACTAATGCCCAGACCACTGAAAAGAGCATTAGACTGGACGAATTAGCCAAATCTTATTATTTACAGACATCCTTAGAGAAGGTAGAAAGGATGCAGTTGACTTGAGCACTATAATCTTGAACTGCTTAGCTGCTAAGGCTATGACTGTAAATAAATGTAAATGTAAATGACTGTTTGTTCCGGAAATAAAAATGGCATTTATTTTCTGTATACATAAAATAATTTTGAAACCGTTTAATTGCCAAATTCCCGGTAAAGAAATAAATGCCCATCATCCCAGAGAAGCTGCAGTTATGACAGAAACAAATAAAAATATAGCTGCAAGCAGCAATACCAGGGCCAAGCGCAAAGAAGAAGACAAGACATGCCAAAATGGCTGGCAATGTCAGATCAACTGCAGCAATGAGCAATTAAAGACCTATTAAGGTGATTTTAGGCAAAATAGCTGTAAAATGATAAATACAGTCAATAATAAGGATTTAATGATTTATCACTTTCAACCAATAGGTGGCACAGTTACAAAATTGATGTGGTGTGGTCAGAATAAGGGAACAATGACACTTGCAAAGATTGGTGTCAATATATCAAAGCAGGGTGTCAATATAGTGTCAATATGTCATTGCAGAGATCTAGCCTCAAGAGGCCTTTTCATTATAAGTATGGACCACATGGCGGTGCTGTTTTGAAACCTTTTAAGTACCTTAAAGGCATGGTGCTGATGGAACATACCAAGTTTCGTAATGATACACCAATTCATTTGTAAACCATAGCATTTTATATCAATGCTACATTGTAGTCAATGGGAATTTCATGTTTTGTTCTACTATAACACCACCAAGTGGCACAATCCTACCATTTTTTGTGTGTCCTCGGAGTGAGCCCATACATGTCTGTGTCAATTTTGGTGAAAATATCTCGTTTCGTTTTGGAGTTATAGACAAATTCAAATAGATGAAAAAACACATGAAAAATTACTGACACCTGACTTTGATTGGATTTTACACCCCCTTACTATCAATATTTTTACATTTGGGCATTAGCGTACAGCTATCGACCTGTGTTTCCGAACTTCTGACGCTGGTTTCGTCTCGATCGGACTAGCGGTTCCGAAGATATCTGCTAATGTTTTTAAAGCGCTAAATTACACCACTGCACAAACCATATGCCGAAACCTAGCAAGTCTGGTATTGTTGGACTTGGCGAGGATTCAGGAGACAAAAAAAAAGTTACTCCCATGAAAATAAGTCAAGTTCACTGAAAGTTATAAGCATTTGAAAAAAAAAATACTCCACTAGGTAGCGCTGTTTCAAAACTTCTTGGGCTCATTCAGGGCATTGTGTTGATGACCCAAATCGAGTTTTGTAACAATCCGTTCATGTGTTCATAAAATACAGCATTTTAGCACATAATTCAAAATGGCCGACTTCCAAAATGGCCGATGAGGTAAAATTGAATATCAGACGACTCTGCATGCCGTCCCGAATCTAACGAGACTTTTATGATTTTTGGACAAACGGTTCAAAAGTTATAAGCAAAAACAGAATTTTTTTGTATCTCCGGACCAGTAGGTGGTGCTGCGCCGAAACGCTGCATGTTGCCTCAGGTCATGCTTGTGATGACGTGTACCAAGTTTGGTTTGAATACGATAAAGCGTTGCAGAGATATTGCCTTAAGTGTGTTTTTGCAACCGCTACTTAAAATTTGTTTGCACGTTTATCGAAAACGATTTGACGAATCAACTTGATTTGTAAGATTTTTTTGTCAGCATGGTCTGAAGATGATCTGGCTCAATTTTCGTGCAAATTGGATGAAACGTCTAGGACGAGTTCGCAAAAGTAGGTTTTTCGGAAAATTCAAAATGGCGAAATTCAAAAGCCCTTATGGTTCAAAAGTTATTAGCATAAACATGAGTGCAACTTTGGACAGGTGGTGGCGCTAGAGGGATTGAGTTAGAGACTCCAAATTTGCTATGTTGACACTTCAGACTGTCCTCTATGAGTGTGTCAAATTTCATAACTTTTTACCATACGGTTCTATGGGCTGCCATAGACTTCGTGGCAGAAGAAGATGAATAATAATAAGAAGAACGGGAAACTTCTTCAAAGTTTCAAACGGATTCAGTGTTTTCGTTTTGTCATCTTAATTTGTGAATTATTTAAGTGAAAAATATTTAGTGTAGGCCTATTTATTTTATGCTTTTTATTTATATTTTATTCAGTTTTTCTCTGTTGTCAGAAACGCTGCAGGTGCGTGAACATTTGATAATGTGAATCCAGGTTCTGTTGTTGTTGGTGATCTGTTCTGTATGCTGCGGTTTGCACAGTAAAATAAACCCGTGAAAAAAAAAAGTGTCTTTTTAACGGGTCACAGACACTCTTCAATTGTATATTTATTTAATGCCAATTCAATATTATCTTATCAGTTAACGGTTAATAATCGGATAAGGAGCGTTGGTTGTCGGTCAGGAAAATTAACCGCTTTGAGCACCCCTAGCTCAAACAGTTAGTTCAAAACACAGTGGCCCTGCTTCTTAAGGGGAAGTGTCAATGTGAGAACATTACGCCGATCTTGAATTCACTTCATTGGCTACCTGTTAAATATAGAATTGTTTTTAGTGTTATTATTTGTATTTAAACAGTCTGACTTACTGCACCTGTACACACAGGTGAGATCTGGTGATTCTGAATTGCTTTATGTTCCCAGGAGTAAATTCAAAAATAGAGGTAGACGTGCTTTTGCTGTTGTTGGACCTAAGTTTTGGAACAGCCTCCCAGCTTGCATTAGAACTGCCCCACCCATATCAATCTTTAAATCTACTCTTAAAACATATTTATTTTCACTGGCGTTAAACAGTCCCTGAGCTCTGGTCAACCTTTGGTCATCCAGCAGCACTTTGGTCAACCTCGGCTGTTTTTAAAGGTGCTAGATAAATAAACATTGTATTGTATTTGTTATGCTTAAAACAAAGTTTGTAATTATGTGATTAATCTCAGAGGTAGTTGTATTGGTTTATACCATTATTTAATGCCTATGGAGAAAATGTATTGGTAACTCGGTAACACAATAAGGTTACATTAGTTAAAATTAGTTAACTACATTAGTTAACATGAACTAATAATGAACTGCACTTTTAAAGCATTCATTTATCTTTGTTAATGTTAATTTTAACATTTACTATTGCATTATTAAAATCTTGTTAACATTAATTAATGCACTGTGAACCAACATGAACAACTGTACTTTTATTAACTAACGCTAACAAAGATTAACTAATGCTAACTAATACAACCTTATTGTAAAGTGTTACCAATATATTTAAAATATACTTCCAAAACCAAGGCAGTCACTCTTGTACCCCATAGGGTAAATGAACGGACAACATGTCAAATGAAAAACATAAAATAACCATAATGTCACAAGCAGCAACAATTATTAGGGTACCTATTAACCGGTTGCAGATTACTCATTTACGGGCATGCTGACTTGAATGTTAATGCTATGAGACAAATTAATCAAACAATTAAGAGCAAGTTTAAAGGAGACCAAAAGTCAATCAACTGCCTAATTTACACTATCGTTAGCCACATAAGAATCAGTTTTAAAAGTAATCGACTGACCCCATCGGTCTCCGAAACATCCACATTCCCATTGGCATCGTCGTCCATTTGCTTGTGAATGCTGCGGATGGCCTCAAAACTGAGGATGGCGATCTCGTCCAGGCATAGCAGCTCATCAATGCGGCAAAGCTCTGAAGAAAAGAAACGGACACAGTTAACAAGATACAAACAAACCAGGGAACAAACACTTGATCTTTAAGATCTTTAAATCAATATGTAATACATTTCTCTCTTAAACAACTTTTCTTTCCTGAGATGTGACTAAGGCCATGCAGGCTATCGAATAATGTTATCCACTAGCTATTCAGTAATTGATTTTAGTGGTCAAACCGATATGATTTATCAGTTGGCCATCACACAATCCTAAAGGCTTTATTGGCATTCGACTTGAGGATCACATCAAACAGAGAAAGCAATCTTTGGAAATAAAGGTGAGATAAAGACCCAATACGACCTGTTGCTGCAGTGATAGATAATTTAACTGTCTGGGGCCACAAAGCACTCTTTAAATGCGAACATTATGTGCTAATGAAGACTGTCTGTGTTTAAAATGATAGCACCAGATCCAATTTTAGAATTCAGAGGTGCTTCCAAACAGCCTTCCTTAAATCCCACCGTGTCTGTTGAGGTTTCCAGCTCAAACTATGGGGTGAGTGTCTAAAAATAGACCTGGCTGTGGTATTAACTAAAACTAGCAAGCAACTATTTTTGCGCTGCAAATCTGTACAGCTGTTGTGTTACCACACTCAAGGTTCTTAGGGTTAGGGAAGCTATGGTTTGTGCTGCACAAAGCAGTGGGAGAACCTGAAGTAGTTTGTGTGAACAATTCACAAGTGGGAACTTTATGAGATCAGAGTGTGTGGTACTAGAGAGACTGATGTAGGCTGTGAAATATCCGGTTGTGTTTGTGTATATCAGAGTGTTATAACGCAAAGGCATCTTTCCAAGAGACCCATGAGCTGCGAAAAAAAAACCTTGGCGTCTGTCTTCTCATAACACAAGCTTGCCATTTAGAAACCTAAGAGAAGACAGAAGTCTAAGTCTACCAAGGTCACCTTGAAGGCTTTGTAGAGATGGTAAAGGGACATGAAGAGAATCATATCTGGTTTCTGAAATGTATCACAAATAAAATGTCCTGCATATCCCGCTGTACTCAACCCAAATTGAGCAAAGCAGAAGAAATTAAGCAATACCAGGGTTTTTCCTATATTGAATTTTTTTTCTTCACCAAAACGAATGCGTGTCCCTCCATGACTGCTGTGCTTGTGATAGGGCGCATGTTAATTGAGGGACAGAGAGAACGAGCAGTCTTCAAAATAAGCACTTAGCTTTCTAATATTACAAGTCTTAGCTTTCTAATATTTCACATATTACGTTAATCAAAATCAAAAGGTCGGAAGACCGAATCCATGTTGCACGTGGCGCATTCTGACATTTTTTTCCTTGAATTACCGCTGGGTGTGAATTGCGCTCAAAAACACATTGACTCTTCTCCGACCAGCAGACATAAACCACACTTTCAATAAATGGGAAACAAATTCTATCCAGTTATTAAGTGGTTTTCTGTGTGTTGACAAATCTTTCGCAATGTTCTAACAGACGGGATTCGCACACAACGCGTCTGCTAATGTCCGATTCATGACATAATGACTCCTTTGAACCGAATCATTTTAACGACTGGTTAGAACAACTGATCTGTCCAACACTGAACTAACAAATCAGTTTAATCATTTACTCAGAACAAATCTGAAATGAGAACACAAGTGTGCTCACCGAATTTAGCAAGAGCAGATAGTAAGAATTAGTTTAAATTATTAATTAATTAATTAATTATTATTTTCACTGTCCTAAAAACGGCTGATGACTTCCTTTATTCTATGAAGTCCCTCCTTCAGAAATACGTAACGAGTTCTGATTGTGCCAGCGGTTCCCGTGTTGTGATTTGACCGCAGCTTAGTGAACGTGGCACGGTTCCTGTGTTGTGATTCGACAGAAGCTTAGCGCACGTGGAAAAGTCACGCCTCTTAACGGGAGATATATGTGCTTAATGATCTCTACAGCGTCCCTGGGAGAGCCAAACAAAGGTGATTTGACTCCGGGATGAAAATAACAGCATCTCGACGACATGACGACAAACACACTCAAACGCAACAATTCCTTTTCTCCACGCGACCGTCCTCTTCTCCACGTGGGACAGCAACAAGACCACGGCCCCTTTTTTCGCATATTCTTGTGGGCGGAGGTTAGTCTGTTCTACTGACGTCATTTATGAAGGAAGTACCAGGATGTAGTCCAAGCCAGCCGTTCGCTGTAGGCTTTGAAAGGGAACTTCTGTTAAATAAAATATCTCGCTTGGCATTGAACTTTGAGCTTTATAATTTTACAGGTATTATTTATGCTCTAACAGCAACATTACACACTAACTAAAGTTTGAACAATGGGATCACGAAGAACGGGACCTTCAATATTGATATGATTATATACCAAAACAATTATCTGTCAATAGTGTAAAAAATGAGGAACAAAAACAAATAAAGGTATCAAAATAAGATAAGCAAAAATTACAAATGGTTGCTTTGAAATTATTTAAAATGTACTGTGTGTGTGTGTGTGTGTGTGTGTGTGTGTGTGTGTGTGTGTGTGTGTGTGTGTGTGTGTGTGTGTGTGTGTGTGTGTGTGTGTGACCATGTCTGTCAGTCACCACCGAAGACCATTTTTGACAAAGGAAAATCCCTGAATACATTGCTCAACTCATTGCTCACAATATGCTTGAATAAAGATATGTCTCGGGTGATGCAATCAGCAGTAGGGGGCGTGTTCACTCCCAATGGTGCAGGAGAGAGAGTGAGCCAATCAGCGGTAAGGGGCGTGTTCACACTAGGGCTGAAAAAAAAATAAAAAATCCCCCTAACCCCAACTGTGTGTTGAGCTTCAGGATGCGACGCTGAGCATTTAAGCTTAATTTGCGGCAGTTCGCGCGGCAGCTGAAGAGATACGAGCAACACGAAACACATGAACAGTATGAATGGAGTTTGCACATGCATTACCGTCATTGTGATGTGTATGTGAAATGTTTAATGGGACTTTATATATACTGGATATCTCTCAAATACACCATTAAAATGCTCTCAAAGCTGCAACAAATAGCAGAACAAGTTGTAACTTTCAGAGCTGCGTGCTTTCATTGATTTGCATAATTTAAATATCACACTTTAATCATATTTATAGCTCCTAACTTAATAAAACAAGCTGTGTTACTATGATGGATGATTAGCTCAAAATGTAGATCTGTATGTGCGATGTAGGCTACTTTATCTGAATTAAATACAAACACATCTCGCATGTTTCCTCACGCTCCAGCGGTTACTCCTCTGTGTGCTGTAGCTATAGGTTGTCGACCCTGGTTTAGGTTACTTAAGAAATGTAATTTCACCAAAGAAGATTTTTTTAAAGCAACCTACTTCAGTGTAGTAAATGTTACGATAGCATCGTGCTTAACAAGCTGGGAGAATTTGAATAATTGTAATATGTGACGATCGGGTGCGGACATGTAAATCAGAGAAAAATCATGTGTGGGTGAATGGTTTGTTTTTAACAGTGGATTCGGTGACGTTAGAGTAGAGCTGATCCGCGCATATCTAGTATGCCCATCTCTACTCTTGTTCTTGTTCTTGTTCCAAGTTTCCTTCCTGTCCAATATTTTTTGCTACTTACAAAAGCCACAAAGCCTTCCAAGAAGACGGTAAAGGCTTATGTCATGCCTGAGCTGAAGCTGAAACTTGAAAGTGAAGTTGCACAACATAAATGCAATGTTTAGGCATTATTATCATTTATATGACTTATTTTGATTTATAGGTTGTAGGATTAGTTTTAGGTTGTACTATGCTTACCTTTCTAAAGTAATAGACCTTTTTCACAGACTGTGATTACGCGTTTTAACGGTCATCAATATTGTAAATTGTAAACGTTTTTTTGTATTTGTATTTTTTTTTTTTTTATGTATGTACATTTATAAAACTAATACTTTGTATTTTATTACTTTTGCATCAAATTACCAAAAAGTTACCACTGCTGTGAGGGTGTTTCTAATACAGAGTCTATGGGAGTGATGGTAAAAATTAACATATTTCTCTCTTTTGACTGTCGTTATCCATCTCACAATTTTTTCCCTCTTTTTGAAAGTTGTGAAATCACTATTGTGGCGTTTTTCTTTTACTATTTGAGCAAATGGCACACAAAAAAATATTTCATGTATTCTTTCATTCACAGCTATAACATTTAACCCAACTATGACGACTTCCGCTCTGAGAAACACAGAAATGTGAAAAGGGGCTATTGGAAATTGATTTGTATTTATGATTTTGTATTAATACATTATATATTTATATATTATATTATATATTTATATATTTTGAATGTAATATGGCAATTGAATGCACTAAATTGGTTTAGTTTTCACATATATTAATGTCTGCAATTTCAGCAATAAAACAAAAAAAAATTCAAAAAAGGAAACAAATTTGTTGTTCATTTTAAGATACATATCATATTTTCTCTTGTATATTTAGTATTGCTCTTTAATAAAGAAAAAGTACTTATCCGATTACTCGATTAATCGATGGAATAATCAGTAGAATACTCGATTACTAAAATAATCGATAGCTGCCACCCTAGTTCACACAGAGGGGGAGGAGAGAGAGTGAGCCAATCAGCATTAGGGGACGTGTCCACTCATTATGGAGGAGAGAGAGTGAGCCATTCAGCAGTAAGGGGGAGGAGGAGATGGGGGAGGAGAGCGAGCGAGCATGAGGGCGATTTGAAGACTGTAGAAAGAGAGATGGCTTAGAGATATTACAAAAGAGAAAAAGTCAGAGGAGCTGGAGAGAATCAAGTAGGAAGGCATGAAAACGCAGAGGTTGCATTGTTTCTGCTCCATATGGGATTAACTTTGGTTTTGAGTGTGTGCTGCTCTCGACTAACAACAAACTCTTGCTTGTACTGTATGTTCACTCCTTGTTCTTCCTTGTCATTTGTTCGTAATATTTGCTTTACTTTGCTTTTGCTATGATAGAGACATCCACTCTTGCATTGCGTGTTCATGCATTTTGGGGGCGGGGCAATGAAGGGAGGGGGGTGTTTGTTTGGGTTGATTTCAAATATCAACAATGATTCTCAGAAATTGCTTACTGCACCTTTAAAGTGTGTCAATAGTGTGTGTCCAGTAGGCCTGTCGCGATTGGTCGATACAATCGACTGCGTCGACGCTGTTAATTAGTCGACGTCAATATTTTTAGTCGACTGGGTAAGTTGGGTACGATATAATATTGTATTAGTACCAGTACTTTGACAGCACTCTAATAAGAGCAGTATTTCTTAACGTGCATCGATGTGTGACGGCGTGTGTGTGAGCTCTGCTTCAGCCGTTCACTAAACAATGGAAGCAGAACAGTCAAATATATACGCGCAGCTCAGGAAAAAGAACGCAGCAGAAAAGTGTGGCGCGGCCGAGACATGCTCGCGTGCGCTGCCGGACTCTGACCTGATGCACGCGCATCCGCGCACACGCCTTTCACTCAGACAGATCGCGACGCCACTTTCGCAGATTGTTGGGTTTTAATGGTAAAAAATATGTAAAAATGCACGTCCTGGCGAGTATTCTGGTAAACGCAGTCGGATATGTCTTTAGTGAACGTATACAAATTTGAATAAGAAATCGGGTGTTACAATGAATTTGGTCCGTGCAGCTCTTAAAGGGCCGGACCTAATATTCTGTGTGAAGCAGCAGGGCAAGAACATGCCGGCCAAGTGAGTTTTTAGGGTTTTTTTAACCCTACAACAATGATAAAACAATGAATAGTAAGTTCTGTCATATTATTCAATTACTTTTACTGTTTTTTGCCATGGTTTTTGCCGATTCAGTAACTTATCGGTATTGAGGTATTATAGTCTGGTATCGCATCAAAGTCATAATTTTGGTATCATGACAACACTATTCTATATAAAAAGTATTTGCTCATATTCTCTTTTTTTGTTTTTGTTATGTTGGTTTACAAATGTGTACCTTTTCACATTTTTACTCTTAGTTTTACAATTTGTCAAGGCTTGTTTACATTTATACTTTCTTATAGTACACTACTGAAGGCCAATTAGGTTTCCTATTAGGTGGCCTTAACTACTATGTACTAATATTTTAATGAATCATTTGATACAATGCACTTATTGTGTACATACATGTTTTTACATTGTACTTACATTTTTAAAAATACCTGCATGTAGTTACATTTGTAATTACACAGCTGACACTTCCCTTACACCTAACCCTACCCTTAAACTTACCCATACCACCACACCTGCCCCTAACCCTACCCGTATCCCACCTCAATATCAGCAAAGGTGTTTTGCAATACAATTGGAACACAGTAAGTACATTGTACTTATTTTTTGATGCAAGTACATAGTAGTTAAGGCCACCTAATATAAAGTGAGGCCAATTAAATGTTTTTAAGCAAAATTGTTGAAAATTATTGTGATAAATTAGTCGATAGATTCATTGATTAATCAATATAAATCAGATTAATCAATATAAAAATAGTCGTTAGTGGCAGCCCTAGTGTCCAGTGACAGTGGAACTCTCCTGTTTGCAATGAATTTGCACAGACTGTTAAACAGCGCTGTGTGCTCAGGTGTTGGTGTTATCAGTGCTGTCAAAAGTCTCACTTCCAACTAGGGTTGGGTACCGAAACCCGGTGCCACCTATACACTCACCTAAAGGATTATTAGGAACACCTGTTCAATTTCTCATTAATGCAATTATCGAATCAACCAATCACATGGCAGTTGCTTCAATGCATTTAGGGGTGTGGTCCTGGTCAAGACAATCTCCTGAACTCCAAACTGAATGTCAGAATGGGAAAGAAAGGTGATTTAAGCAATTTTGAGCGTGGCATGGTTGTTGGTGCCAGACGGGCCGGTCTGAGTATTTCACAATCTGCTCAGTTACTGGGATTTTCACGCACAACCATTTCTAGGGTTTACAAAGAATGGTGTGAAAAGGCAAAAACATCCAGTATGCGGCAGTCCTGTGGGCGAAAATGCCTTGTTGATGCTAGAGGTCAGAGGAGAATGGGCCGACTGATTCAAGCTGATAGAAGAGCAACTTTAACTGAAATAACCACTCTTTACAACCGAGGAATGCAGCAAAGCATTTGTGAAGCCACAACACGCACAACCTTGAGGCGGATGGACTACAACAGCAGAAGACCCCACCGGGTACCACTCATCTCCACTACAAATAGGAAAAAGAGGCTACAATTTGCACGAGCTCACCAAAATTGGACAGTTGAAGACTGAAAAAATGTTGCCTGGTCTGATGAGTCTCGATTTCTGTTGAGACATTCAGATGGTAGAGTCAGAATTTGGCGTAAACAGAATAAGAACATGAATCCATCATGCCTTGTTACCACTGTGCAGGCTGGTGGTGGTGGTGTAATGGTGTGGGGCATGTTTTCTTGGCACACTTTAGGCCCCTTAGTGCCAATTGGGCATCGTTTAAATGCCACGGCCTACCTGAGCATTGTTTCTGACCATGTCCATCCCTTTATGACCACCATGTACCCATCCTCTGATGGCTACTTCCAGCAGGATAATGCACCATGTCACAAAGCTCGAATCATTTCAAATTGGTTTCTTGAACATGACAATGAGTTCACTGTACTAAAATGGCCCCCACAGTCACCAGATCTCAACCCAATAGAGCATCTTTGGGATGTGGTGGAACGGGAGCTTCGTGCCCTGGATGTGCATCCCACAAATCTCCATCAACTGCAAGATGCTATCCTATCAATATGGGCCAACATTTCTAAAGAATGCTTTCAGCACCTTGTTGAATCAATGCCACGTAGAATTAAGGCAGTTCTGAAGGCGAAAGGGGGTCAAACACAGTATTAGTATGGTGTTCCTAATAATCCTTTAGGTGAGTGTATAACCGGTATGTACCTGACCGAATCAGAATGCAGATTTCGCCAATTAAATTCAAAAGTGCTTTCGCGCTTTGGCTAGCACCGAGCCAGACGCTCAGCGCTCGTCACATATCACAACTATTCAGTGTTTTAAACCACAATGTTTATTTTAGGTTTCAGACATTTAAATGCTCATTGTCTATGGAAGCGGCAAAAACAATCCTTTCAGACAGTTATAATTTGACTGCGCGTTTTATTCATATCAGATACACAGTATATAGTTAACTATAGTTTACTCTATTCTTCCAGTTCAGCGGTCACTCACTTTCATGTATTTCGTGAGACGTGGATGAATTTACGTGATGTAAATCCGACAGATCCAATTCTCTGAGGTGCAAACAAACATGGCGCCGTCCATCGCGCAGTTTAGATCAACTAACAGACATTCACTCACACATATTTGAAAATCAGAATATCAAATAGTTCATGACATAGTTAACAAGTTTGTGAATATTTTGAATAAAGAAAAAGCAGGGAAAAAAAACGGATACAGCGCTATTGTGGCAGCTACGTGTCATGTGAGAAGCATGACGCGTCGCCATGGAAACAATAGGGCGATGCGTTCTAAAATATTTAGCCAGAGAATATGGTCATATTTCAAAATAAAGCTGAAGCTGGTTTGTAGCATACCAAACCAAAATTGCTGTTATTACTGTAACTGTTATTTAGTGTTAAATTAGGCCTGTTGTAGTTGGGTTAGGTGGCTTTAGTTTTACTGTGAATTTGTTAAGTAAATTGTGTTTTGTATTTATTTATATATTTAACTATACTTTAAACTTGTAATAAAGTTTTAAATTTAAATAATAATAAAAAATAAAATAAAAAATAAATATTTAATCTCATCCACCTCATTTTGTGCCTCTTTTTTTATTTTTATTTAAGTATCGGTCCAGGCACCGGTACCATTTTAAAAGTATCGGTTTGGCACCAGTATCGAAAAAAAACCAAACAATGCCCCAACTTCCAACACATCAGCCAAACAGAACTGATTGGCTGGCAGTTAAGCGCTAATAAAATGTATTATTGCTATATAATTTTAACTTTTAGGTCCAAACAAAGCATACTCTACCATAGCACAAGCACATGAAAGCTTGATTGCATTCCATCAGAAAACATGATAACGCATATCATAGCAACTACGCATTGCATTCGCCTATTTTCCACAACAGAAATTATAGTGCAAACTGTCAGTTCTGTATTTTAGGTCAACTACAGTCATGGCGAGCAACAGTTTGGAAAGAAACCATTCAATTGTTGACATGTTTATAGCTAGCTAACAGAATAACAGCAGGGAAACTCTATCGCCCCCCTGAGTAAAGCCACAGCAACATAATGCTTGCCATGGGACGGGGAACTTGCAATGCGTTTGCATACTGTAGAGCACTTTCATGGCTTTCGGTTACAAACTGATGTCCTATATAAAAGTGTGTTTTATATAACCAAAACAGGCCTAAGATCAAAAGCACTGGTCAAAGCCTCTGTATGAAACATAACTCGCTGCATCAATTCAGGGTTCAATGAATACAGTGTTATGCAATGCTTCAGTACCCTTACAACAATTACAGAACAGCTAGTCAAGAAAAGTGTCATTATAAACCTGCATCACAAACTTCAAATAACAGATTTCATAAATGTATGCATGTCTTAAAAAAAAAAAAAAAAAAGGAAGAAAGGGGAAAACAAACCACAAGTTCTTTTCTATCAGTCTGCAGTTGTATAACAGACAGGAGATGAGGGGCCGATTGCCTCTTGGGGGAGGCTGACAACTAGCACACCAAATGTAGCGCATGGTACATTGTCTTCTCCAACAGGGCTGGAAACAAAACCAGGCCAGTGGCATCAGTGTTGTTTACTTTGTGGAGCATGACTCTCAGCCTCAGGAGACACTGTGGTCTATCGGCGTGGTTCGATCAAACCTGACACGCACAGGACGTTCCAAAGATCAAGGCCTGCGAAGGCGTGGCAGGTACAGATCCACCCCGCTGAACCTTCAGAGAGTTTGTGGTCAAGAAAGTTTGTGGCTGATGTGGTCAAGAAAGGGCTGCAGTTTTAGGAAATACACAACAGTACGAAAGTTCGGGGATGGTATGTTTTAAAAAAAAAAATGAAGTCTCTTATGCTCACTTAAGGCCCTTTCACACTGAACGCGTAAACGAAAAAGCGAGGCGGAAAAGCAAATTTTTCGCGTCAAAACCATTCACATCAGCCGCGACGCGAGTTTGCGATGTCTGTGACGTTTCAGAGCTCCAACATTCCAAAACATTCGCGGCGACAGTAAACATGGACACTTCATCATCCAGTGAAGACGAACTTTTCATTTTATTTAAAAGACCAAATAGAAGGTTTTGGGTGCACCCACTCTTAAAGAACAGAGAGTCTGAAGGGGAGTATGGCAATCTTGTACAGGAGCTAAAACTTTATCATGGCCGATTCCGCACTTACTTTCGGATGTCGGTGGGACAATTTGAGGAGCTCCTCCAGTCAGTGGCACCACAACTGACGAGACAAACCACAAACTTCAGGGAACCAATCGATCCGGAGCAGCGTCTGGCAGTCTGCTTAAGGTGAGCTGTCAAATCACTGATTGTCATGTCCAAATGTTGACATACGAAGGGTCAATTGAGTCACAATGTAAACATTTAAGTGCCACAGTACCGACTTGCCCACATTCACTTTCCATAGTGGGATCACTGCGATCCATAATCGCAGACACGATTAGGTTAAGAAAAAAAAATCTGCAAGTTTTAACTCAAAATGTTATGTCATCATTGTCTGACACACAAGCTATCAGAAGATCAGTCATTGTTGCTGTGACGTCACCTTTGTTTCCGTGTTTGTGATTGGTTGAAGCCCTTTCCGTCTCTGCGAAAGTAAAAAAAAAAAAAAAAAAAAAAAAAAAAAAAAAAAATCGACATTGAAGCGAAAAAAAAAGTGTCGTTTTTTCGCCGCAGCACATTCGCGTTTGGTGTGGAAGCACCCATTGCACATACAGCTGATCGAAAAATAAAACCATCGCGCGAATTATTCGCGCGTCAAAATCGCGTTCAGTGTGAAAGGGCCTTAAGGCTGCACCTATTTGAGCAAAAAAATGTATTTGAGCAAAAATACAAGTGTAACTTTTCTAATCTCAATTTATTTTAAAACGTAATTTATTCCTTCCTATCATTTTTTTTTATTTATTTTTTTATCTTAAAATGTATACATGCATGTGTGTGTTTTATACATAATTACACACAGTACACGTATGTAAACACAAACTTTTATTTTGGATGAAATTCATCACAATCATTTGACAGCACTTTTTGAAATATAAATATTAGTAGCATTATACATGTATTTACTGTCAGTTTTGAACACTTGCAGAAAAAAAAAAAAAAAAAAAAAAAAACCAAACCATCTGACCCCATACTTTTGAACGGTAGTGGAAATAAAACATTTTGCCCCTAGACACATTCACACCGTTTTCCCATTCAGATATAATTGATGGTGTCAGTAGATTAACATCAATTCATAAACAACCATTTGAATGTAATTTTGTCAGAAGTTTGAAACTACATCATGGTGATGAAAAAAATAACAGGAAATCTTGCAACCCCAAACTTCCTTAAACGCTTGTGAGCAAATTTGATAAAGGCCAAAGTTGCCACATTTCCCATGTGCCTGTTAATACAAGTGATGGGAAAGCTAGAAAAAATCCATTATCTAAGGCTAATTTCAGTTTCTTAGACATGTCTTTATCCTGTCTAGTATAATAGCCACTTGCAACTCAGTCTGGTATTTTAATGCGGTCAAATTTAGCATGTGCGGAATTTTTTAAATACTCAGTGACAAACAACTTTCCTGAAGCAAACTTGCAAAGAATAACGATAACATCTCAATAAATACAGATATAAAAAAATAAAATAAAAAAAAAGTTGACAGCCACCACCACAGTTTTTGGTCATTTTCTCAAAAATGTCATGGCCCCCAGAATATTTTGTTGTATATATGTAATATCTGAACATGCAATATATCAAAAGAAAAAGCAAACCCGCTGCTTTTAATATAGCTTCATGCATTCTTTTTTTTAATCAACACTTGAATGTGGGTAAATTTCATTAAAACAACAACAACTCTGTGTTTAAATACATTAAATTATCAATTATAATTACTTTTCTAAAGGATAAAAAAAAAAATCTATCTTAGCTAATGCCATGTAAACTACATAAAGTGCCCTTACTTTAAAGATTAATTAAAGATATTAACAACAGAGACCTAATTATTAGATTCAGTTGCTATTTATTTTTAGATATAATAATCAACACTCAAGCAAAAGAAAAATTGCACATGAAGTTCTTCTAAATCTAATTCTAAAAATAATATTCTGAAATATACCTAATCATTTAGACAGTGGCTGTCATAACCTGTTAGTGATATCTTGATTATTTAATGTATGTTTAAATAAGTTAAGTAAACATAATGAATAGGCTAATATAGTGCACATATGAAGTGCTCCTCTCTAGAGTTCTCTAGCGAACTAACATGCTGTTGACACTAATGCCCGAGGTGATGCTATGTGAGATACTCTCAAGCTGTTTTACTGATATCTTTCCACAGTTGAAACACTGGTTGAGAGAGTACAATGTAAACATATCAATTGATTGTCTCCTCTTCTGTGCTTTTTACTGGTTGTAAACAGCGGGCCCCCTTCTAAATTGGAGTGTGGATCACCTGTGACTGACTATATTTGTTGTGTGACTGCATGCACTGAACCATGACGGTTTGGGAATTGGGATGAATACATATACCCCATTACAGCCCTATATAAATACACATCTAGTTGTACTCAAAATTATTCATACCCTCCATAAATATGATCAAAGAAGGTTGTGAAAATAAATATGCACTGTTAATCCTTTTATTTAAATAATTTACAAAAATCTAAAATTTTCTTGGAGAATAAGAACTTAAAATGGAGGCAACTCTTATTATGAAATTATTTTTCTCTAATACACATTGGCCACAATTAATCACACCCTTTTATTAAATACTTTTTACAATCTCCATTTGCCAAGGTAACAGCTCTTCTTCTAGAACACCTAATGAGTTTGGAGAACACCTGACAAGAGATTCAGATCTCCAGCAGAAAAATAGGCCCAAAACATTAAAGATACAGCAGTAGATTTCTTTGTAAACATGGGGTACTTTTTTTTTTACCCGTGTGCATCTTGAGTGTTTGCTGCTAAAAAGCTCTTTTTTTTGTTTCATCTTACCATAAAACCTAGTCTTGTTTGAAGTTTCAGTAGTGTCTGGCAAATTAATATGCTGGAGTTTGTTTTTGAGTGAGAGCATTTTCTTTTCTTGATTTTTTTCTTGAAACCCTGTTTACACAACCCTGTAGGGGCTGTTATTCTGGGCTTTCGGACTCAGAGAATCAACTATTTTATACAATTCTCCAGCTGTGGCCCTTGGAGAGTCACTAAAACTCTCCTCCTCACCGTGCATTAGGACGATATAGACACACATCCCCTCTTCCAGTCAGATTCATAACATCTTTAGTTGATTGGAACTTCTTAATTATTGCCCTGATGGTGGAAATGGGGATTTCCAATGCTTTAGCTATTTTCTTACAGCAACTTTCTATTTTGTAAAGCGCAACAATATTTGGCTGCACATCAAAACTATATCCTTTGGTTTTACTCATTGTGATGAATGATTAAGGGAATATGGCCTTTGCGTTTCCTCATATTTATATTCCTTTAAAAAAAAAGGAAGTCATGGCTTGACAATTTCCTGCTCATGGTCACCCTGGTGTGCTAAACAATATAAAAATGAATGGGATAATACGTCAGAGATATTTTACTCTCATGAATTTCTAGAGGTACCAATAATTGTGGCCATTGTGTATTAGAGAAAAAAATATTTATTTCATAATTAGATTTTCCCCCACTTTCACTTTTTTTAATTAAAAGGTACATTTAAAAAATATATTTTTGAATGAAAGATCAATGGATAAACAATGCATATCATATTTATTTACCAAGTAATTTTGAGCACAATTGAATGTACGTACACTGTAAAAAAAATTTGGGGATTGTGAAAATGTATCATTACATATTATTCGCCCAATAAATGACGCCCAAAAATTTGCATTCTACTAACATAGCTTAAGGTCTTCACTCAAAATTAAAATTGTATATTCATCGAACATATTTAATTGTGCTCAGTCAATCTATGAAGTCGAAGTGAAAAATCCATGTTGGACGAACAAGTCCTACGTCCGAAAAACGGTATACGCATGCGCAAAATGCGCTTGAGAAAAACCGTTCATGCTGAGATTTCAAATGCGGAGCGCAGGAGCGGCAGCGCGAGCAGAGCTGAACCAGCCGTTGCTGAACTGAAGACCGAAACAAACATTCCCAAGAGAATAGAGATATTCATCGTCACAAGACGTTAGTGAGTATTGAGTATTGACATTATTCTCCAGAGTTTTGCTCCCGGTATGAAGTTTAAAAGACATTTTGTATAATCACGAGTTCATGCATGCATTGGTTTCATGAGTGTGTTCTCGTTTACCACATAATTTTCTAATGGTAGCCAATAGTTTCATTTTCCTCATGTATTATATGTATAAAATAATAGGTAATAAGTAAATTAAGTCATTTGTGTGATATGTGCGGCATGCGACTGTTGAACACGGTGAGTTTGACGTCGGCCTCTTTCAGGGCTTGAGTTAATTCCTTTTAATATCAAACACGTCAAGCTCGTGATTTTCTTATTCATTCGTCTCATCCTCATTATATAATGAAGTAACTTCTGTTCTGTCATTTGCCAGATGTGATGCAGGGGAACTTGGTCATTAATGTTAGTTTTTATTTGCAGGTTTTTAGCCTACACTCTAAAAAAAAAAAAGGTTCTATATGGCACCAAAAATGGTTCTTCGTCGTAATCATAGGGGAACCACTTTTGGTGTTTTGTGCAACCACAATTGAATTTCTGTGAATTAAATTGTATCAATTCATAGAAATTCAATTTGGCCAACTGAAAAGTTTAGATGTGATCGGTCACTAGACATTTTTAAATTGGAGAGGCCTGACATTTTTTACAGTGTTGGTAAATGTATCCATTGGCTCAACATATTATTTCTAATTGAGCCCATGTTAACAGACTGTTGTCACAATGGATAAAATTAAATTCACAGAAATTCAATTTGGCCAATTGAAAAATTTAGATGTGATCGCTCGATAGAAAATGTTGAATTGGAGAAGCCTTACATTTTCTACAGTGTTATGATACAGTGAGCTACAAAACTACTACATAAAGTATTATAATAATACTAGTAATAATAACTAGTAATAACTAGATAAAGTTCAACAAGACAAACTTTAAAGTTGGATTGAGAGAGACCGAACAAATTTCGTTTTAAGGTTTCTGAGTGGTTGCTAGGGTGTTACTATGTGGTTGCTAAGGCATTCAGCGTGGTTGCTAGGTTGTTGCTATGCAGTTGCTAAAGTATTTGGGGTGGTTGCTAGGATGTTGCTATGTGGTTTCTAACATACTCTGGGTGGTTGCTAGTGTACTCTGCTTGGTTGCTAATAAGTGGCTTGGCAGCTGTCAGTGATGCTACTCCAAAGGCTGCTAGCCAATATGAATATAAACCAACCCCAATGCCTCTATGACATTCAGATTTGAAGATATCCCTCTCTGTTTGGGTTGCTAGGGTACTCTTAATGGTTGCTAGGGCATGGCTTGATAGCTTCACAATGATCCTGAGAGACTGATTGGCTGCCTGAGTAAAATGAGCCCACCTCCTTGTCTCTATGACAATGTGCTGCAAAGATATCCTTCTGGGCCTTTTATAATGGCAGTCTAAAACAGTTGCTAGGGTGCTCTTAATGGTCACTAGGGTGTGGCTTAATAGCTTAATTGGGCTTCATTCATCTACTATAGTAAATTGTGTACATATATACACACACACACACACACACACACACACATTTATAGGTATGAAACAGCTTCACAAACAGTCTTTTCAACCACACAGTGTTGTTATTTCTGTCTTACAATAATTCATATTAAATTACAGAAGTATTGAATATAAAAGTGTATAGCTCGGATATAAACACTGATGTCTATGGCAGACCAAATGGAGTAAATCACCTTTTGAAAATAACTTTATGCTTCAAAAGATAACAATTAAATGATTACACCAGTAGGTGGTGACAAAAGACAGTTAAAACATTTTTTTTTTAATCATTCATTTCAAATTCCTTCAAAAACGCCGACTCACTCAGTAATTATTTAAGAAAATTCAAATAGAGCAGCAGAATCGACCAGCTCTAACACACACACAAATGTTGTTTACACAAACATTAAATGAAAATCCACATGAACCAGTTTCACGTAAAATAATGTTACCAATCGGAGACAGAACAAGGTTATGTTCGAAATTGAAAAAGCATGCAAACTTGCTACTCTAACTATGTGCAAAATATGCAAATTCTCTGCATGCACAGGATGCCCAGATTATATACTACATTTACCAGATTGTGCAGTACAGACTACAGTGCACACTCTGAGCGGGAGTCCCACAATGCAATGCACTCAACTTGAACTTTCGTTCCCAGTGTTATGAATGATGTGGAAGTAATACCAGGTGCGATTTTAAATATCTTTATCACTAAAGTATGACAAAAGCACAACACTCGTTCACCACCATGTATTAAAGATGCAAAATAACCATAATAATTTCAAGACACCACATATAATTAATGTGATTCTACTACAAATACTAAGCATAGTAAACATGGATCGATTTGTAAAGTTACAAGCAACTCTCTACAGGTCAATTCAGTACAAATTTGTGTGTGAAAAAGGGTGGGCACATACAGTACAACTCAGCCAGTAGCCGAATGGTGTAGTATCGCCTCGTGACTGGGCACTATTCCAGTTCAGCAAAAGCTTTAAAACACACTGTGGACTTTAGGCAGTTTTCCCAAAAGGCTCTTATGTCATTACGCTGCGATCAAAATCAGACAGTTTGATTCATTAATATAACACGGAAAAGCAAGACCACCAGAAGGCCATAGTTATTCATTGTAAATGTCTTCAGCGCAGTGAGATCTAGTGATAACCAAGTTGTCTCAAACTAACCACAAATGTCTCTGTGATTTAAACAAGTTTGAAGCCAGATGAAACAACACTGAGAACATTGAGCTACAACTATACAGTCAGAAGGCTTTTCAATCCACAAACATTTACCATGATTTACTGTAGTAACGTGGTATTGAAATGTGGGATATTCGTATCGATTTTTATTATATTATTAATTTAGACATGTATTGTATTAAAGGAATAATGAGGCCACAGATTACAGAAATTGTTACAAGCTAGTAGTTGTGTGCATTTGTATTTATATTAATGTGCTTATAGACTTAACAGTCCCTCCAGAAAAACGCGATTATGCGATCGCGTGATTTAACGCACAATCAGCCAAAGTCCGCATATTTATGCAGGGCCGCATTTTTTCAAATACGCCGCACTTTCGCCGCATAAACTGCCTATTTCCGCGTGCAAAATATGCGTGGCTAGCATGATTTCATAATCCCCGCATTTTCGTTGCAAGAGCCGGCATTTCCCCCTATTGCCATGGGAACGTTTTGAAGTGACGTAATTACCCGACGCGAACGTCATCAAAAAGCTGCAAACCCCCCGTGGTGAAACCATAGATATCGGTGAAACCATGATGAAGCGCAAATTCCCATTTGCCAACAAAAATAACAGCTAAATACCGCGCAAAGCAGTTTCCCGGTGTGTTGACCGATTTCAAAACACAGCATCATGAAGCTTTGAAGCGTTATGAATCAATGAGTCGATTCAGCGGTTCGGATCGACAAAGTCACGTATTTCAGCAGTTTGACACGCGATCCGAATCATGAATCGACTCGCTGATTCATAGCATCATGATGCTGTGTTTTGAAATCGGTCATCACTATACAAGTCGTTATTTAGAGACGAACGGAGGTCTTACCCCCAATTTCCACCGGCTGCGTTACGCTCCGGCGCGGCGGCGGAGTCAATAGGTTTCCATTAAAGTCAATGAGTGTATTTCCACTGAATGCGGTACAGCTGCGTTCCGACTCCGGTGATCCGCAGCCCTCCGGAGCAGATACGCAGAGCTTCTATTTTTGCCGGATGCCGGAGCGCTCCGCAGCACTACAGGGCAGAGTACGCAGGACAGGAAGTCGAGTGACAAAACAGAACAGCCAGAAACAAAATAAAAGATCCGTTTAATTTTCAAAATAAAATACACCGCGCTCATATTTCCCTACACTACACCTTGAAAACGTCATAATGGGCGGAGACAGGCTTGTTTTAACCCCGTTGACACGATGGATGAAGAAATGCTGATTATTGAGGTACAGAATCAACCCATCATCTATGACCCCTCAAATCCTTTTTAAAAGGACAACATTAAAACGGATGGAAAACTGTTCCTGGTTTGGTAGTTCTGTTTATAGAAACTACATATCGCGCGATTCGTGAGATTACATGGGGCCTCGTGACGTCAGCTGTCAGTCATGACCGCAGCCGTTCCGCAACAAATCCGGACCTGGTGGGTATTGACGGACGACGGAACACGGAGCTGTCACGCAGCGGAGCCGTTCTGCAGCCGTAACGCAGCCGGTGGAAATTGGGGGTTACGGGTGTCCAACGATTTGAGGGGACGTCATTAATGACAGAATTTAAATTTTTGGATGAACTAACCCTTTAAGAGATTGCACTTTGTGCATTGGAAGCACTCAAATGTCTGTTTTGTAAAGCTACCTCTGTAAAACAGGAAGTTATTTATTCATTTTTCAAGTTGTAGCATTTTCCTTTTGTAAAGCTACAGAACTTGTTTGACTCAATTTGTTGTACATTTGAGCCGTGTGTTTTTAAGGTCTTCAATTAAACAAGATGAGAACTTAAATATTCCCAGCACTTTCTGTGATGTAGTGCTTTTTTTCTCTTTTTCATCAAACCGCAGTTTTTGCAAGTTCCCGCAATTTCATCGCATAAATATCCTGCATTTTTCATCGCATTTTTTAAGAAAACATGCCGCATAATCAAGGATTTTTGCCCGCAACAATCACAAAAAAAAGTCCTTTTCTGGAAGGACTGACTTAATACCATAAAGCCATTCTAGATACCATAGAAACCATAGTGCTACTTTTAACCAGTGCTTTAATTTGCACTTAATTTGCTTTAATTCATTCCGGCATTGTTTTAAAATGATCCGGCATAAACAAGTGCATTACATGGTGACGGTGTATGCCCGAGTTACAACAATTTCCGGTTTCATGACAAAACAATGACATTTGTCAGGCCGCCACGGACACGCCATCCAGCAAAAACTCAAGATCTTCACAATTTAACGTTGCAAAGGCCTTAAGATTAGACTGACCAAATATGATGTTGATCTGATAAAATCTCTAGGAGGAGTTCGTTAAAGTACAATGTCTGGAAATGGCAACAACTGCAAACAATTTGCAGAGAAAATTAAAAAATAAACTTCCTGTTGGGTTTTCCGATTTTGCTGAAAAGGACTTTTTTTTTGTAGGTATTGGGCTGTTACATGTGTCTTCCGAATTTCATACTTGATACGTCAAACGTAGAGTAAACGACGCTTCATTGAAATTTTGTAGGTGACACTATCGAGCCAATTTACCAGACCTAATTCTGAAACCCATATCAGACGTACATTTTCACCAGGTCTATCGCGTGTGCAAAGTTTCATGAGTTTTCAAGCATGTTTAGGCCCTCAAAAATATGATTCATTTCGGAGAAGAACAATAGACTGAGCAATTCCAATAGGGTCCTCACACTATCGGTGCTCAGGCCCTAATAAAGACCCTGCGGTTTCCTGGTTATCCATGACTTTTAACATGAACTTCATGCCAAAATCAGAACCGAGTTAAATTATATAACAGGACAGCTATGAGGAATTGTGTTAGTTCTTCACTGGTTTGTTTCATAGATCAGGCGTCCAGGCAAGAAGCAACAGATCCCAATCACCTCTCAGGTTAAACTCAGATGAACTCTAAGTAAGGACTACCTTTTTAGGGCCTAAAACACATTACAGAAGCAATTGTACACGCTATGATGCTCTAGGCACCTTTATTTGACACAGCCCAAGTGAGGACAGCGCTTAACAGAGAATGCATTCCCATCCTATTCTCAGCCGGGCCACATTTAGACCCCCATACAATTTCTAAATAAGTCTGTACGGCACTGGCACAGAGGGCTGCAAAGCACGGAGCGCTTTGAAGTACATCTTATTTGTAGAAATGGCCGTCAGCTCTCATCTACGATGACACAGCTACTTTCCCCCAATATAAGAGAGTAATTCCAGGATATACTCACCAGAGACACTGTTGTCCGCTGGCAAGGGGTCTGGGCTTACTTGATTGGGTTTGTCCGCTCGACATTCCAACAAGGAGCATATACATACAATCCAGAACGTCACCAGTCTGCTGAGCTCCATAGTGGGACAGCTGGTTTGAGATAAGAGAGAGAAAGAGATCTTGTCACCTACAACTGACCAAATCAACAATCCAACCCTCCACGTCAAGTATTAACCTAATCCATATAGAGGTTGTGGGTTGTCCTGAATGACGCACTTTAGACCTTATTCACAGCAGCGTCATCTTTGATTTTTAATGGGAATGATATGAGATCTAGATCTACATCTCTTCAGTGGGTTGAACTGTTATTTAAATGTGCTTTTGGATTGTTCTGCTGACGAAATACTGCACAAATATACTGCAGTAGACAAAAAAAAAAAAAAACCGGACAGCATGAGCTGTGGAAAATTATAAGTGATCTAGGAGCTTTATACATCTTTTTACAACAGATGCCATTGAAAATTCGTCAAGTCTATCCCTCACTTTCATGGCGCTGCTCTGAATTAGGTCTATAGTACTCAATAGTGTACATTTTCATTTATATGGTTATTTTGTCAGCCAGTCTAATAGCCCCTTCTTCTCCTCCACAATGTAAAGATAGCTGTGATAGTGCATGAAGCGTCCAACATTGCACACTTAGTTTTAATTGAGCGCATTTAAAGAGCATTTTTTTCTTTTTGGACTTTTCAGTGTGGGAACAACAACTTGCATTATTTATTTATACTAAAAAAACAGCATTGAATAGTGCACAAGTACGCAAATTGGCATGCAGCTTATTTCTCTACAATCACTAGAGTTATGCTAGAGTTATGACACTTATTCTGCACATGCTCAGTAGAGTTATTTCTCTGCCGGAGATAAAAGATAATAGTTATATAATGTCTAATAAAAGTATATTAATATTATAATGTATTAATGTAGGACCCACTTTCATTTTATAAGCATTATTCCTGAAATGTAACGGAATTAGAATATGAAGGTGAAAACTATTAAGAAAGTAATTTGTGTTAAAAGTATTAAAATAATGATGTTAGCCTAATTAGTTGATACAGCAGATGCTTTGATAAAAATAATCACTTTCTGTAATTAATTAACATAAAATTGTCATTGTTTGCCTTCAAAATATTATGTTCAATCTCAAAGTATACACGCACTTTTCAAAGGTTTCTGATATTAAAAAGAGCACTGCTGTTTTTGTTTGGGGTTAATTTGACCCCCCACAAACTAAATAAACAATTTTAGAACAATAAATAAAATTAAAAAAATGTAATTATTATTGTATCCATGTTTATATCTGGCGACTCCATAAACGCAAGGAATGTTTTTTTTTTATCACGATGTTATCAAGTTACTCCACAACTCACCTGTCAAGTAGTTAACACTTATAAGTGTAAACTATGTAGCCCAACACTTCTGAAAGGTGTATAGTCTGAATGTGTAGCTTTATATACACAGTATTAAGGTTAGAATAGACTTCACATAATTATAATCGTAATAATTAACAGATTAACATATTATATATCCAGGTATGACTTTAAATGGCTCAAGAGCAGATCTGATTCTGGACCAGTATGAGTTGAACTACCCACATTTGCTTAACAAAATAAGTCATAAACAGCTGATTCATAATCAACGGCACAGTATTATCTTCATATTCCTGCGGTTGAATTGCGCAGCTGGTTTTTGTAGAGGCACGAGGCCACTGGCACCCACATTTCCCCCTTTATAAACACCCAAATCCATCGCTGAAAAGATATACAATGTAAAATACAGAAAACAAGCAAACGTTAAACCGTTTAAAATGAGCTGCGTTACCTCGGATCCTCGTGTAGACCGTCTCAGTGTTTGAGGCTCGTCTTCAGCGGCTCTCTCCTCCCATCAGACTCCATGGAGGCTATGTATTGAAAGACTCCAAAAACACACGACCACACACGGTCCTTGTACGGTTTCCCGTCCCGCCGATGAAAGAATACGGCAGCTGGACGGTGGTTCGCTAGTCCTCTGTCAGGGACAGAAGCTGAGAGAGGCCGAACGAGCTGCGCTTCCTCCTCGATTCAAGCCGGGCTCACGGTCTGCGGCGCGACGCATGCGCAGTCACTCACACACTCCCTGCTAATCACACTCCGCCTGCCACCTCACTGTCAAACAATCACACATGCTTGTTATTTAATGGTGACGACTTTATAATGACTTCTTTTGTTTTTATATATTATATTATATTATATTATATTATATTATATTATATTATATTATATTATATTATATTATATTATATTTATTATATTTATTATATTATATTATATTATATTATATTATATTATATTAATTATATATCCTCCTGGGACCCAGAAAAAAAAAAGTTTTTTTGAATTTAGTATTTTTTTAAAAATGACAATACTTGGATTTTCCAATTCAATACAATGTATCTATTCACTGCATCTAATTTGCATATTA
The DNA here is from genome assembly GCA_023566225.1 of Romanogobio albipinnatus. NCBI lineage: Eukaryota > Metazoa > Chordata > Actinopteri > Cypriniformes > Gobionidae > Romanogobio > Romanogobio albipinnatus. Next base: position 40,438,736 of record CM042247.1, on the reverse strand, counting down.
ATGTGTTCTTGGTGCAACATGTAATGAAAAAAGAAGTGTAATAACGGGAGGAAAAAATGCCAACATTTTCATAATAATATCTAATATTTCATAGGAATATTGATATGTAATTTCTTTCCCTGTTCACTTGTTATGTCTCCAAAATGCCTGATAAACATGATTTAAATCCTGGTGTCCACTACAGTGGTCATTTATGAAATCAATGCCCTGTTTTATAACAGAAAGTCATATTTTGATTAGAAACCCCATAACATTTTCCTGAGATGTTGATTTATAACAAACAATTTGAAAATGTATCAGATTTAAATTATGATTAAAAAATATGATCATATTTCCATAAGAGTGCTAAACATTAATGTCAGCCGTTTTTAAAGACCAAGAAGCTGTTGTCCTGGTGAAACCTCCAAACATTTGGTATCCCTGCAAAGCCCCGAATGTGCTCTTTACAGGACATCCAGACTGTGACATGTGACATGTATGATGTCAGAGAAATTCACTAAAATATAATGTCCACTACAGTGGACAAAAGTCTATTCTTGGGTCCCAGGAGGATATTTTTTCTTTTTTTTCTTTTTTTTTATTAAGCCATTTACCACAATCTACTGTGGAGGATGTTATATATTATTTTTATTATTTTTAAAATGTAATTAATAATGATGTAATGGTCTATTTTAATTTAATTATAATATTTTAATATTTCAATATGAGACTATATAAATGTATGCACATGCATTATATGTTTATTAATAGTATGTTTAATATATTCATATCATTGTTTTTCTTTAAAAATGCATGTACTACAACTTTTTTATTTATTGGTCTTTAAATATATATACCATTTTTGTTTTAGAACCATTTTTTTCCAAAGCAACTTACAAGGTATGCGTTTTATCAGTTGCTGCATTCCCTGGGATTCAAACCCATGACCTTGGTGTAGCTATAGTGCCAAGCTCTGCAGTTTGTAGATAGAAAATCATTTACTAACCTTAAAATCAAACTTTTTATACTGATTTCAGCATCAAGTCATGTCACCTTTATTTATAAAGTGCTTTATACAATACGGATTAGTGATAAATAGGAAAATGATTCAGTGATGCAAAGCTGCTCTAAAAAGACAATAATGTCAATATTCAGCTGAAGTCAGTTTAGTGTTGATTCAGTTTGTTTCAATAACATAATCTGCAGATTTCCCACATATTCAGTGCAGAAAATGTAAAAAATAAAAATAAAAAGTCCACTGAAACTGACTGGGCCTTAATAATCACCATAAAACATGTTGCCCAATCACTATCACTATACACTCTGCTTAATCATCAGCAATAAATAGTCAATAATTATACAGACATAGAAGGACATAAGGAAGTGGATATTTGAGTGCACTGACTGTTTGGTTGAACATCCACATTTGCTGTGATGTTTTCTTTGCACTCACCTCTTTGTGTAAAGGCACTGCAGGGTGTGCTTGTCTGTAAAAAAGATTATACTGTCTCCTAGTGGCTTCGTGATGACACTGAAAAATGTTATTCTGCGTTCACATTTTACAGTTTCAGTTTGACATACTAATATATATATATATATATATGGATCAGACTTGTTTTTTTATTTGTTCAGCACATCCCACAGATGCTCGATTGGATTGAGATCTGGGGACTTTGGAGGCCAAGTTGTGTTCCTCAGTGTTGCAACCATTCCTGAACCAATTTTGCTTTGTGGCAGGGAAACATTATCTGCTGAAAGAGCCACAGCCACCAGGGAATATCGTTTCCATGAAAGGGTGTACATGGTCTGCAACCATGCTTAGGTAGGTGGTACGTGTCAAAGTAACATCCACATGGATGGCAGGACCCAAGGTTTCCCAGCAGAACATTGCCCAAAGCATCACACTGCCTCCACCGGCTTGCCTTCCTCCCATAGTGCACCTGGTGCCATGTGTTACCCGGGTAAGCAACGCACACGCACTCGGCCACCCACGTGATGTAAAAGAAAATGTAATTCATTAGACCAGGCCACCTTCTTCCATTGCTCTGTGATCCAGTTCTGATGCTCACATCACATGCCCACTGTTGGACAGGGGTCAGCATGGGCACCCTGACTGGTCTGCGGCTCTGCAGCCACATGCACAACAAACTGTGATGCACTGTGTATTCTCACACCTTTCTATCAGCACCAGCATTAACTTCTTGAGCAATTTGAGCTACAGTAGCTCATCTGTTTGATCGGACCACACGAGCCAGCCTTCGCTCCCCACGTGCATCGATGAGCCTTGGCCGCCCATAACCCTCTCGCCGGTTCACCACCGTTCCTTCCTTGGAGCACTTTTGATAGACACTGACCACTGCAGACTAGAAACGCCCTACAGGAGCTGCTGTTTCAGAGATGCTCTGACCCAGTCGTCTAGCCATCACAATTTGGCCCTTGTCAAACTCACTCAAATCCTTACGCTTGTCCATTTTTCCTGCTTCTAACACATCAACTTTGAGGACAAAATGTTCACTTGCTGCCTAATATATCCCTCCCACTAACAGGAGCCGTGATGAAGAGATAATCAGTGCTATTCACTTCACCTGTCATAATGGTATGCCTGATCGGTGTATATTGCTGAATTACACTGCTGTGATATACTACATACAGTATTAATTGAATAATTAAATGCAGAATCTAATGTGTCTGCATATGTAAAAATTACTGCAGTAGTTATCACAACTCAACATTCAACATTATAATAACTAACAATGTGTTGTTTCAACTTGAAATAGTGTTTGTTTTCCCTTAAAAATGTACCTTTTACAAATGTAAGCGCTCAAATTTAAGTTGTGATAAGTAATTGCTACAAACATTTTTGACAGTTCTTTTTAACCTACACCCCTTTAATTTATGGCCTACATCATCTTTGAACTTCTCCACTGGCTCTTTGCCTTTTTGTCACTGACTTCCTCTCTTCCTCTCACTGGCTATGCTCACTTCCTCCTATAGTCCCCTGTGTCACTGTATTTAGGGACAGTTTTATTCAGACTACTATAGACAATTTCCTGGACGCTCGGTTTGGATGATGCACGGTGAGTTTTATTTCTTATTTGCACTTGATGATCTATCCCAAACTTACTGTCTAAACCTTCATTCTTAAGGGACCAGATTTGATTTGCATTTCTGGTTTGAAGATTTGAAAACTGATAAGAATGCAGTGTTGCTAATGGGTCAGTTACATCTTTTTTTATTCTGCTACTTTCATATGAAGCTCTGTGTTGTTTTTATATAGAGCTTTCTGACCGACTGATATTTCTGTAATGGTATTTTACATTTTCTATGTTACATTAATAATAAAAGAAAACCTTAATGAAATCACACACATTATTGTGCTATACTTAAAATAGTCTGATTTGATGACTGTGGCACATCTGAAACACTTTGCAGTTTATTCTTAGACAGAAAGAGACTGTTGGTAAAGCCGTGCCCACAGCTCACTTTCTTTCTACATGGCTTTCAGCGAATATCTTTGTCAATATCTATTATGATTGCTATAAAGTGTGTCATACACTGACCCCCCCCACCACCCCCCCCCCCCCCCCCACCACCACCACCACACACACACACACACACACACACACAAAAAAAAATCCAGGCCTACCAGTACCTGGAGTGAATATCTTTAAAAAAAAATGTACATGTACCTGGAAAACTTTCAGTTTTAGTAATTATAAAACAAATGCACTCCGACTCCCGGAACTTGCATTGCAGTCAATTTGATTAGAGTAACAGATTTTCACACTAATAATTTCCAGTTGTGCAGTCTGAATCAAACAATAAGTGAATGGACTGTGGGCGGTCCGTGAACCTTATAACAGTGAGCAGTCCAGTTCTAAGTTCTTCTGGTTTCTTTGAAAAAAGGAACTGTCATTTTGGCCGCAAAGTTATTTTAGACCCCTAAACCTGTTATATAATATACTGTCTATAGCGTACTCTACTAAAACTAAAACTGACACACTCATTTGATGTTTCTTCTTAGTTTATTTGTTATCAGTTAAGGACATTAGGGTTTTGTGTGATACATCTTATGTTGTTGAATGAATGTTTATTGCATTATTTTAGTGTTAAGTGTGTTACCATGATGGTGTTTTGTTCAGTATTTGTGCATACACTCTAAAAAAAAAAGGTTCTATATGGCACCAAAAATGGTTCTTCGTCGTAATCATAGGGGAACCACTTTTGGTGCTATATAGCACCATATGTTAGCATGTTCTGTATATGGTAGCGGTGCTATATAGCACCTTAGTCAAAGAACCAGTGAAGAACCTCTGAAGAACCGCTGAAGAACCACTGAAGCACCAAAATTGGTGCTAGCACTTAAAAAGGTTCCCCTATGATTACGAGCCAAGAATCATTTTTGGTGCCATATAGAACCTTTTTTTTTTAGAGTGTATGACACTGCGTGCACCTACTGTATATTAGTATTTAACTCAGCTTGTGGAAAAGCTCTCTGTGATGAACTTTGATAATGGATGTCAGTATTGGCCTAAAACAGATTTAAAGGGATAATTCACCCAAACATTTTAATTACCCCATTATTTACCCCATGATACGCCTTCTGTAATCAACTTACAGAAAAAGTAACTGCCACAAGGTATGACAACGGACGTATAGCGTAAGCATTTTGAACTGCGAGAGGCGTTACTCTTTCTTTGTAAGTTGAATACAGAAGGCAGTCCGGCAGTAGCTAGATATTTTACTTTATAACGTGTTAAATATGAATATTTTTCTCACACAACCCCATTGATTCACTTCAGAAGGCCTTTAATAGCCACCTGGAGCCCTGTGGATTACTTTTATAATGGGTGGATGCACTTTGGGCTTCACATTTTGGGCTGCCATTTTCTACCATTGTAATGCTTCGATTAGCTAGGACATTTTTTTATATATATATTTCTCTGATTGTATTCGTCTGAAAGAAGAATGTCATATACACCTAGGATGGCTTGAGGATGAGTAAATCATGAGGTAATTTTCTTGGGTGATCTATCCCTTTAAGTAGCAGCATGTGACCTTGCTAATTCAGCAGAAAAAGGCTGTTTAAAATGAAAGTTTTAATGTAAATTACAGTTTTAAGTTGTAAAATTTACAGGTTGTTCTGTAAATATGTTTATATTTTTACTGTACTTTAATAGAATTATTCTGGCAACCACAGCTGGCCGTTTTTTTCTTTTTTCTGTAAAAATAATAGATTTTTGTAACAGTGTATATTTGGCTTATAGTTTCAGATAGCTCATAACTACACTGTATTTTTATCACGCATATTATTATTCCAAGACAAATCAACAGGTAAACCGTGTCGACAGCATATTTATTACACTCTTAAAAAATAATGGTCTTTAACTTTTAAAATCCATGAAACTTTTAAATGTACAAAAGGTTCTTTATAGTGGAAAAGGGTTATTAAAATGTTCTTCACACTAAGAAAAAAAATGGTTCTTTTAAGAACTGTTCAATGAAAAGTTATTTGGGGATCCAAAAATGGTTCTTCTATGGCATCACTACATGTTTTTGAGCTAATGAGAATGCACACCATATGTTATGAATATTGCAAGATCATTTTCTGAAGAGGCTAACATGCACCCTTGTGAGATGAATTACTTCCCCACCAGCTCTGCGCAACTTTTCTTCTCAGAAAGATATAAATAAAGGTCATTGACAACAATGTAATGTTTTGTGGGCATCAAATGCACGTGATAATCTGACACAAATAACATACTCAACCATGATGGTCTTCTAGCATGGATATATACATTTATTTTGTTTGAACAGTGTTGGAATTTTGTATTTTGTATTGCATGCAAGTCATAGTATGGGAGGCCATTTCTGCCATAAGAAGAATCATGCTTTTGTAAATCACAATTATGACATAAAAAGTAGGGCTGTCAAAAGATTAATCACGATTAATCACATCCAAAATAAAAGTTTGTGTTTACATAATATATGTGTGTGAACTGTGTATAATTATTATTTATATATAAACACACACACAAGCATGTATATATTTAAGAAAAATTTATTATATTTATATATAAAATATTTATATTTATATATAATATAAATTATATAAATGTATACAGTATATACATGCAAATATTTCTTAAATATATACATGAATATTTATATAAACATAATAATTATACAGAGTACACACAAATATATTATGTAAACACAAACTTTTGTTTTGGATGTGATTAATCGTGATTCATCTTTTGACAGCCCTTATAAAAAGTCATAATTATAAGATGAAAAGTCAATATTATGACCGAAAAAGTCATAGTTATGGCATAAAAAGAAGTGATTTCTCAAAATCGCCTATTAGGCGCATATTACTAACACACCCTTTAAAGGTCCCGTTCTTCGTGATCCCATTGTTCAAACTTTAGTTAGTGTGTAATGTTGCTGTTAGAGCATAAATAATACCTGTAAAATTATAAAGCTCAAAGTTCAATGCCAAGCGAGATATTTTATTTAACAGAAGTTCCCTTTCAAAGCCTACAGCGAACGGCTGGCTTGGACTACATCCTGGTACTTCCTTCATAAATGACGTCAGTAGAACAGTAGAACAGACTAACCTCCGCCCACAAGAATACGCGAAAAAAGGGGGCGTGGTCTTGTTGCTGTCCCACGTGGAGAAGAGGACGGTCGCGTGGAGAAAAGGAATTGTTGCGTTTGAGTGTGTTTGTCGCCATGTCGTCGAGACGCTGTTATTTTCATCCCGGAGTCAAATCACCTTTGTTTGGCTTTCCCAGGGACGCTGTAGAGATCATTAAGCGCATACATCTCCCGTTAAGAGGCGTGACCTTTCCACGTGCGCTAAGCTGCTGTCGAATCACAACACCGGAACCGTGCCACGTTCGCTAAGCTGCGGTCAAATCCCAACACGGGAACCGCTGGCACAATCAGAACTCCTTACGTATTTCTGAAGGAGGGACTTCATAGAATAAAGGAACTCATCAGCCGTTTTTAGAACAGTGAAAACAGCGGTATACAGATAAGTACATTGTGTGAAAAATACTGTGTTTTTTTACACACGAAAACATGAACACTAGTTATATTGCACACTGTACACACAATCAAAGCTTCAAAAAAACACGAAGAACGGGACCTTTAAATAACACAAAAAATACTGCGCTATTGACTTTAGAACAGGTTTTTGTTTTTGTCGTTTTCAGTTGCCTTACAATAGCAATGTGCCTGAACACACCAGATGGGCGCGAGTGCATTTGCTATTTAAACAACGTGGTGCTGAACATGAAAATGATAACTGCGTCGGGCTGAAACTAGCAAAAAAACACTTGTGTCGTGCCTGTCGTCGCATTGCACCAGGTGTGTGATAGGGCCCTTAATGATATGACTTTTTAAGTCATAATTTTGACTTGGACTGTCATAATTTCACATTCTTATCTCATAATTACGAATTCGAATGTCATAATTTCACCTTTATCTCCTAATGTTGAATTTTTATCCCATTTTATGACTTTTATAAATCAAAATGATGTCATATTTTGACTTTATCTCATAATCTAAGCTATCTATCTCATCATTTTACTGTTTATGTCACATTTTTGACTTTTTAATGTCATAATTATGATTTTAAGTCATAATTTCGACTCATAATTTCGCCATTTTATCTCATAATTTAGACTTTTTATAAGTCAAAATGATGTCATAGTTTGACTTTATCTCATTGTTTACTTTTTATAAATCAAAATTATGTCATAGTTTGACTTTATCTCATTATGTTTACTTTTTTATAAATCAAAATGTTCATAGTTTGACTTTATCTCATTATGTTTACTTTTTTATAAATCAAAATTCTCATAGTTTGACTTTATCTCATTATGTTTACTTTTTTATAAATCAAAATTCTCATAGTTTGACTTTATCTCATTATGTTTACTTTTTTATAAATCAAAATTCTCATAGTTTGACTTTATCTCATTATGTTTACTTTTTTATAAATCAAAATTCTCATAGTTTGACTTTATCTCATTATTGTATCTTTCTATCTCATCATTTTACTGTTTTACTGTTTTACATTTTTAAAGCATAATTTCAACTTAGTATGTAATAATTTAGACTGTCATAATTTCACAATTTTATCTCATAATTAGGACCTAGTATGTCATAACTTCACCTTTATCTCATAATTTTGACTTTCTATAAGTCAAACTTTCAATTTATCTCATAATTACTGTTTTACTTTTTAATGTCGTAATTTTTTAAGTCATAATTTCGACTTAGTAGGCTATGTAATGATTTTGACCTTTTAAATGTCATAATTATAACTTTTTAAGACATAATATGGACTTTATATGCAATAATTTAGCTTTTTTTTAATGTCATAATTATAATTTAGTAAGCCATCATTTGGATTGTTAATGTTGTAATTTTGATTTTATCCACCGGTTTCACAGACAAGGCTTAAGTCCCAGACTAAAATGCATGTCTGAGCTGTTTTAATGGAAAGCAACTATCTTAAAACATGTCAGTGCCATTGTTTTGTCTCAAGATTTAGATTATAAAAGCCACTTAATTGTGCTAATTGAACTAAGGCCTGATCCTGGTTTATTTAAGCCCTGTCTGTGAAACCAGGCCTTTATGTCATAGCTATGACTTAGTAGCCTATGTCATAATTATGACTTTTGATGGCATAATTAAGATTTACCAAAGCATGATGGTAGATTTACCAACAATGTAGTAAATGTTATAACTAGTTATTGTGTACATTTCAGTTATTGGAAGCTAAAGGCAGAACAACAATGCAGAACATCAAGTGTGTGGTGGTGGGAGACGGTGCCGTCGGAAAGACCTGCCTCCTGATTTCCTTCACCACCAACGCCTTTCCCAAAGAATATATTCCCACTGTATTTGACAACTACAGCGCACAGCTGGCGGTAGACTCTAAAACCATCAGTCTGAACCTGTGGGACACCGCGGGACAGGAGGAATACGACCGTCTACGGACCCTCTCTTACCCACAGACCAACGTCTTCATCATCTGCTTCTGTGTCACCAGCCCTTCGTCCTACGAGAACGTCAAGCTAAAGTGGCACCCCGAGGTGTCAGAACACTGTCCTCATGTGCCCGTCCTGCTGGTGGGGACTAAAAAAGATCTGAGAGATGATCCAGAGGTGCTGAAGAAGCTGAAAGAGAAGAACCTGTCCGCGGTGTCCCAGCAGCAGGGCGCGGCGCTGGCCCGACAAATCCAGGCCAGTAAGTACATGGAGTGCTCAGCGCTCAACCAGGACGGGGTGAAGGAGGTGTTTACAGAAGCGGTTCGCACATTCCTCCACCCCAAGCCAAAGGCCTCCAAGAAATCATGCGTGCTGCTATAAATCTGATGGGACTTGAAAATATGTATATTTTTACATGGGGTATTTGCTTTATCACATGTACTGTAAATGAAAATCAGTCTTTACATTATATAACAAAATCTCTTTCTCTTTTCAAATGCAGTACAAAACAAGAATATGCCTATTATTATATAAATTAATATTGAAGAATTTTTTTTTATTTTTTTAAAGCTAGGTTTCAAATACTAAAACAATAGAAATACTATGCAAATTAATTTAAATAAAATAAAAAGTACGCTCTAAAAAATGCTGGGTTAAAAATAACCCAAGTTGGGTTGAAAATGGACTAACCCAGCAATTGGGTTGTTTTAACCCAGCAATTGGGTTGTTTTAAGCAAACATTTAACCCAACCGCTGGGTTAAAACAACCCAATTGCTGGGTTAGTCCATTTTCAACCCAACTTGGGTTATTTTTAACCCAGCATTTTTTAGAGTCAAAGTATGTTTTGGGGTCACTGTAACTGTATATGTTCACTGTTATAAAATAAATAAAAAGGATTGTAGATTTTGTATATGGTGAATAATATAGCATGAACATGCCTTTAAAAAAGAAAAATGCTATTTTAAATATTTGTTACAATAGATGTAAATATTTGATTCATTGTTCATAGTAAGTAAAATGCTTTCAGTTTGACATTCTGAGTCCTATCTTTCCCCACTTCTTCGAAATTAATACATGCAATTCATTGTGTTGTTTTGTTTTTTCTTTGTTGAATCCAAATATTCTGGATCCAGAAAGCACAGCATGGCAGATCTTCAAAGCCTGCTTTTAATATGATGTTAATTTGCATATTTAACCTTGTGAATTTGCAACCTTGCTGCAGTATTTAGTGTTTAAATCATATACAGCTGAACACAATAAAGACATTCTGTGCCACTTCAGACCAATTTCACATACTCTGCCACAATATTAAAGGTTTTCTATAAAATGCTGATTTTGTACTTTTCTGCACACATTAATAAAAAGGAGGAACCATTTATGCAAACCTGTGCTTTACACTTACCTCACGATTACAAAACATGAAACTCATTAGTTTCAGGTTCTTTTTTTTCTTTTCTTTTGCACGTTTGTGAGATGAGTTTGTGGCTGCTTATGAAGCGATTTTCATTCTTTCCATTTACTTTCTTTTGTGCTGATTTTCAATTCTCTTGTTAGTGAGAGCAGAAGAAACGAGAAATGTTCACTTCCCTCCTGTAAATCCTCAGCTATTTCTGTCACAGTTTTGCAGCCGTCTTGGTTTTGTTGTAAATGTCTGGATAGAGACATCTTAACAGGAGAACAAAACTAACGAAAATAAAATCTAAGAAACTTTCTAGCTGTAAAATAAAATAAAATAATCTCAGGGTTGAAGATCAGAAAGGTTCTAGTTTGAAAAATAAAAAATAAAATAATAATACAATTTCTCTTAAATAAAATCAGAAACTTAAAAAAATAATAATAATAAAATAAAGAAATAATAAAAAGAAAATAATCTCAGGGTTCCAGATCAGAAAAGTTCTAGCTTGAAAAAAAGAGAGAGAGAAAAAAAAAGAAAAAAAAATATATACAAAATTATTAACTGCCAGTTCTAGAAAAAAACCCTATTTAATCTCTCTCTCTCTCTCTCTCTCTCTCTCTCTCTCTCTCTCTCTCTCTCTCTCTCTCTCTCTCTCTCTCTCTCTCTCTCTCTCTCTCTCTCTCTCTCTCTCTCTCTCTCTCTCAAATTCGAATTCAAATTCAAATTCCAATAAGCTTTATTGGCATGACTTGTACAGTATTGCCAAAGCATTGGCCATCACATAAGCAATGAAAAGAAAAAAGAAAAAGAAAATCAATAAAGTCAATAAATCAATCAGTAAACAAGTACATGAATACATTTTGTAATCAAGAAAATCATTACGACAATAAAAATACTTAAATAATAAAAAGCTTTATACATTTGTACACATTCAGATAAAATGGGAATATTTCTGCCTTTAGTTTTGTCTGACTCTCTTATTTTGTGGTAGGCTCATATTTGGCTGCTGTTGTAGTCCAGCAAGATTTTTCTCCCAGAATATGAATACATTTTTCTGAATTTGGTAATGCCATAAAATTTGGTTCTAGTTGTTAGAATTTAGTGAAATAGTCTGATCTGATGTTGTGATAGTAATGGCAGTGCAGCAGGAAGTGTTCCTCTGTCTCCACCTCTCGCACAGGGAGCACAGTCTCTGCTCTCGCGGCTGCCATCTCTGTCTGTGCCATCCTCTCTCTATGGCCAGACTGTGGTCACTCAGCCTGTATTTGGTTAGTGTCTTTCTCACTTTATGCTCTTTCACACAGCTCAGGTATTCTGCTGGTTTATAGTCTCTCTTCAGGTGTAAATAGAGTTCCATCTTCTTTTGTAATTTAGTGGCTTCTTTCCAAAAGGTAATGTAATGTTGTTTTTGTAGTTGTATAATTTGGTTGGGCCAGATTGTGCTGTGCTGGTGTGGGTGTAGCTTCAGCACCAGCTGTGAGAGAGCGCTCCTGTGCCGGTTCTGCTCCTGACACCGCAGGGCTTCAGCCTGGTATGAGCTCGGGTCACTGCGCTTCAGGTGCTGGTAGAATTTCAGAGCTCTCTTTTGGATGCTTATTAATAAGGGGTATTGCCCTAATTCAGCTCTGCATGAGTTGTTCGGTGTCGCTCTGTTTACTTTTAGGATGCTTTTACAAATTTGGGTTTGCAGAGTTTCAATTTCTTTTTTTTCCCATTTTGAAAAATCTTGTGTTTTTAGGGGTCCCCATATCTCGCTGCCATATAGTGTAATCGATTCAATTATTGCTTTTAGGATTTTTAGCCAGGTTTGAATTGGAATTTCATTGCAAATTGTTTTTTTAATCATATAGAAGACCCTGCTTTCAGATCATTCACAGCCAGATTGAAGTTCCCTGTTGAACTCAGTTTTAGTCCCAGATAGGTGTATTCATGGGTGTGCTGGAGGTCCTGGTTTCCTGCTCTGAAGGTGTATTTATTTTCCCTACACCTGGATCTATTTTGAAAAATCATTATTTTAGTTTTTGCGAGGTTAATTTTAAGAGCCCATGTCTGACTGAATGTGTCTAGGATGTCAAGGAGCTGTTGTAGTCCTTCTTTTGTTTTAGACAGAATGACTAAATCATCTGCAAAGAGGAGACATTTGATTTCTGATTCAGTCAGGATTGGGCCGGGGGCAGTTGAGTTATTTAACGCTTGACTAATTCATTTATTTAAATGTTAAATAGAGTGGGGCTCAATGGACAACCTTGTCTGACTCCTCGTTTTTGAGGGAGAAAATCTGTTCGTTTGTTCCCTATTTTTACAGCACACGTGTTGTTTTTGTACATGGTGCTGATCAAATCAAATGTTTTCCCTCCAATCCCATTTTCCAGTCCTTTGTGCCAGATCGAATCAAAAGCCTTCTCAAAGTCAACAAAGCAAGCAAAGACTTTGGATTTGCTCTGGTGTACATGTTTCTCAATGATCGTGTGGAGGGTGTAGATGTGTTCAGATGTTCTGTGTTTGGGAAGAAATCCAATTGGACTTTTGTCCAGAATTGTGTGGGTTTTGAGAAAGTTCTGCAATCTCATATTAACAATCGAACAGAATATTTTCCCCAGGTTGCCATTGACGCATATGCCTCTGCAATTGTTGGCTCAAATTTATCTCCTTGTTTAAAGATCGGTGTAATCAGGCCTTGATTCCCGGTGTCTGGAAAATATCCTGCACTCAGAACCATGTTGAATAAATTGCGGTTTTGAATTTATCGTTGGTGTATTTGATCATTTTGTTTAATATTTTTTATAAATGCCACATGTCTCTCTCTCTCTCTCTCTCTCTCTCTCTCTCTCTCTCTCTCTCTCTCTCTCTCTCTCTCTCTCTCTCTCTATATATATATATATATATATATATATATATATATATATATACATACATACATACACGTAGCTATATATTACTTTGAGAGAGAGATTAGACCAGATCTGATCCTTCATCTCCTAGAGTTACACGGCGTTGAATTTGCCTCAGTGTGATTTGAAAGTAAAATGAACTAGACTCATAGGAGACTGCTATACAGTTTTATTCTGGAGCAAACACTGCTCTTCATTCTCTTAAATCCTGACCACAAGCCAGTGAATTTGACAGTGAAATCTGTGTTATGGCCTCTGGCAAAGACAAAACAACACGCCCGTCTTTGTTTGGACCTTGTGCTGTGGCTTTCATTATGTTTTGACAATTGTTTTTTCATTAATACACATACCATTTTCCAATTTGACCATTTATAAATACATAAATATATTTGATCGGGTAAAACACAAATTCTTCCTTCTCACATAAAGACGACATGATAATGAAATAAGCTCTGTTGTCGTAAAACAACATTCTCCAGTTTCAATATGTGTAAACACTGCCACCCCGTGGATATAGTTTGAAAGCACCTCATTTAAACCTGTTAAAACTGCATGATAGTGAGCTGCTGGTTTGATTCAAGTCTGGCCCTCACAAAATCTGCAATCAAAACAATCAGTGAGCTGTTGTGAGGCCATCCGACGGCCATCAATTTATGCATTAAAAAGTATGAAATATTTAATTAATCTATAGCTAGGGCAGGGAAGCAATGATTTTATACACTAATCAGGCATAACATTATAATAATATTGTGTTGGTCTCCCTTTTGCTGCCAAAACAGCCCTGACCCGTCGAGGCATGGACTCCACTAGACCCCTGAAGGTGTGCTGTGGTATCTGGCACCAAGATGTTAGCAGCAGATCCTTTAAGTCCTGTAAGTTCGGACTTGTTTATTCATCCCACAGATGCTCGATTGGATTGAGATATGGGGAATTTGGAGGCCAAGTCAATGCCTCAGACTCGTTGTTGTGCTCCTTAAACCATTCCTGAACCAATTTTGCTTTGTGGCAGCACATTATCTGCTGAAAGAGCCACAACCACCAGGGAATACCGTTTCCATGAAAGGGTGTACATGGTCTGCACTGCAACAATGCTTAAAGCATCACTTTTGACAGATACTGACCATTGCAGACCGGGAACACCCCACAAGAGCTGCAGTTTTGGAGATGCTCTGACCCAGTGGTCTAGCCATCACAATTTGGCCCTTGTCAAACTCGTTCAAATCCTTACGCTTGCCCATTTTTCCTGCTTCTAACACATCAACTTTGAGGACAAAATGTTCACTTGCTGCCTAATATATCCCTCCCACTAACAGGAGCCGTGATGAAGAGATAATCAGTGCTATTCACTTCACCTGTCATAATGGTATGCCTGATCGGTGTATACCTTAATTTTACACAAATAAATAAATGGGAAAAAAAAAAAAAAGTGGGCATATATTCTTTATATATAATATGGTATCAAATACAATGATGCACAGAGCCTGGATTACACATGTGTGCTGTTTGGAGGATTAAACGGCTTAGTGTCCCTGTGTTTTATTGACTTTCATACAGCAGCTGTCCTCTGTAGTAGGACTAGATCTTCAATGAATCTATTCACCTGTCATTTTGCCCGATAGCCAAGGAAGTGAATTGCGAGATGACTGTCAAAAATGTGCAACGTTTTGCCTTTTTTGTCTTCTGCTTGATGCTCACGCCAGGTAATGCATTCTTATGCTGTTGGTTATGTTCACATTTGTTGTTGTTGTTTTGTGCCATTTTGAATAGGTCTTAAATCTTCTTAAAATAAGAAGCAAATTCATTTTTGATTAAAATAGTCTGATTTGTCTGATGTTTGGTCAAAAGGGTGCAACATGCATGACTGATACATAATTTTCCATTTATTGTATTGATTCCCAATGTTGATGATTTTTATATATCTATTTCTGTGTTGTCAACTCATTGTCAGTCCAAAATGATAATCCTTTTCTGTAAATCTCTTTTAGAGGTTTATTGAAATGACAAAGCAGTTGCAAACATCTGGCAAAGTCTGCATCCTATTCTCATCAGTCTTTAAATAATCCTTTTGCTCTTGCACAGGAATTTAACACTGCACTATATATATATAACCCCATATAGTGAGATACCATGTTCTATGTACCTGGGGCATGTTGTCACGGAGGGTTTCATGAACTATAATTGTTTTCTGGGAAAATAACGGTGGAAAATATTCTATAGCAGTATATTGGCCAACTGCTTAATGGCAGATTTACTCAATCTCCTCTGTGGTATAGCTTCAGATGGGTAATCTAGTGGGAAATCTCTTCACTCCACTCCTCGTGATTAAGCCATCTGTCATGCGGACACGTGTTATTCGTCACACAAGTGCTGTCATGTGGCTCTGATTGACAGGTGGCTCTGATTTATGCCTGTCCCAGCACGAAACCATGTCAGCAACTCAAATATAGGATACAACTGAAGAAAAAAAAAGTATTTGTACTCCTTGTACTCGTCTGTCAAATAAATGCACTGTAAATAAACTTGCTACATCACATTTAGACTTGATTTAGATATGCAAATGTTTTTTTTGAAAGAAGACTCATGGTCACCAACAGTGTTGGGGGTAATGTATTTCAAGTAAACCAGATTACAAGTAATCAGATTACTTTTTTCCAAGTAACTAGTAAAGTAACACATTACTTTTAAATTTACAAGAAAATATCTGAGTAGCTCTAGACTAAATGTGAACATGCATTTACTCATCTCAAAAAAAAAAAAAAAAAACAGTTAAATGCAAACTCAAAATATTACGCAAACCTGCAATAATATGTTAAATTGCACAAAGATAATTTATGTATTTAATATCCCTTTATTGACCAATGTTTTTGTTGCAATGATACAATTCAACCATAACAAAAAGGAAAAGGATTTTAGATAAACATCAAATTTACTGTGTCATATTTTGTTTTTATTGCTGAAGTAAGAGTGTTGGAATTTCTTCTCCTGCATTTTATTCTCCTGTGTTCCAGAATGGCAGCACAGATGAAAGGTTTGTTTGAGCGGCGCCCTCTAATGTACAGGCGTCAAATAGTATTTGTTAATTAAAAATAAACAAGCAAGCCCAGCCCAGATGAGAAAAAGTAACACAAAAGTAATGTGACGTTTACTTTAGTAATTTTAGTACATTTTTTAACACTGCTCACTAATATTGTGAAATATATTTACAATGTAAAATAACTGCTACTTCGATTTTAATATATTGTAAAATGTAATTTATTCCTGTGATCAAAGCTGAATTTTCAGCATCCTTACTCCAGTCTTCAGTGTCACATGATCCTTCAGAAATCATTCTAATATGATGATTTGATGCTCAATAAACATATATATATATATATATATATATATATATATATATATATATATATATATATATATATATATATATATATATCTTTTGTAACATTATCAATGTCTTTACTGTTATGTTTGATCAATTTAATGCACCCTTATTGAACAAAAGTATTCAGCTTTGCCATCACAGGAATAAATTACATTTTAAAATATATTTGAATAGTAAACAGTTCTTTTAAATTGTAAACATATTTCACAATATTACCGCTTCTTTCAAAAAACATTAAAAAAAAATCTTAATTTCAAACTTTTGACAGGTGGTAGCCTACATTATCACTGAATCTGTACACATTTTCTTTCGTTCCAGTTTGCTGGGGTGCCAGTGGGATATACGCCCAGAAACTGCTCAATGATTTATTTAGCAACTACACAAGTGCTCTGAGGCCAGTGGAGGACACAGCAGACATCCTTAATGTCACACTTCAGATCACTCTCTCTCAAATCATTGACATGGTAATCTGCCTCACATAACAGTCTGCCAGACACTGTATAGAGAACATGTTGGCAAACACAGATAAAGGTGCAAGCATCATGAATACTGAGCCAAGTAAATCAGTAAGGAATTATACACCAACATGTATTTGACGTGATATTTAGAATACCATTGGCCATGTACAGCATCTTTATATCTTAAAATATATTGCAATATACAGTGAGGAAAATAAGTATTTGAACACCCTGCTATTTTGCAAGTTCTCCCACTTAGAAATCATGGAGGGGTCTGAAATTGTCATCGTAGGTGCATGTCCACTGTGAGAGGTAATCTAAAAAAAAAAAAAAGAAAGCACAATGTATGATTTTTTAACTATTTATTTGTATGATACAGCTGCAAATAAGTATTTGACAGTAGGGATGGTGTTCTTGGGATGGTACTCATCATTCTTCTTCCTCCAAACACGTTTAGTGGAATTATGACCAAAAAGTTATATTTCGGTCTCATCTGACCACATGACTTTCTCCCATGACTCCTCTGGATCATTCAAATGGTCATTGGCAAACTTAAGACGGGCCTTGACATGTGCTGGTTTAAGCAGGGGAACCTTCCGTGCCATGCATGATTTCAAACCATGACGTCTTAGTGTATTACCAACAGTAACCTTGGAAACGGTGGTCCCAGCTCTTTTCAGGTCATTGACCAGCTCCTCCCGTGCAGTTCTGGGCTGATTTCTCACCTTTCTAAGGATCATTGAGACCCCACGAGGTGAGATCTTGCATGGAGCCCCAGTCCTTTTTTCACCAAGCTGCTTGGCAATTTCCCCGTAGCCCTTTCCAGCCTTGTGGAGGTGTACAATTTTGTCTCTAGTGTCTTTGGACAGCTCTTTGGTCTTGGCCATGTTAGTAGTTGGATTCTTACTGATTGTATGGGGTGGACAGGTGTCTTTATGCAGCTAACGACCTCAAACAGGTGCATCTAATTTAGGATAATAAATGGAGTGGAGGTGGACATTTTAAAGGCAGACTAACAGGTCTTTGAGGGTCAAAATTCTAGCTGATAGACAGGTGTTCAAATATTTATTTGCAGCTGTATCATACAAATATATAGTTTTAAAAAATCATACATTGTGATTTCTGGATTTTTTTTTGATTATGTCTCTCACAGTGGACATGCACATACAATGACAATTTCAGACCCCTCCCCTTTCCAGAACTTGAAAAATAGCAGGGTGTTCAAATACTTATTTTCCTCACTGTATATTAAAAAAGCCAATTAAATCACCTGGTGAAGTGAAGATTTTGAATAAAATATATATGCTGTAAATGGCCTGCCAGAGATATTTCTGTAACTGACCAAACAAAAGCTTTAGGGATTTCTTTTTTGCCCATCAATTGACTTTTAAACACATTATTCAATTGTAAGGATGTGTTATTTTCTCTAAGGCAAGATATATCATTTTGAATCATTTATAATGTTTCACTGGACTAAAATCTGCATGACTGATATGCTTCTGTTCCAGGACGAGCGTAACCAGATTCTGACGGCATATTTGTGGATACGGCAGGTCTGGGTTGACAAGTATCTCACCTGGAAAAAGGATAACTATGATGGACTTGATACCATCCGTATACCTGGTAGTTATGTATGGAGACCTGATATAGTCCTATATAACAAGTAGGTCGGATTGGTATCGGGTTTGTCTTTTTTTTATTTACTCTTTCTTCTTTCCCTACATGGATGCACAAGCTGAACACTATATAATACACACATTTATGATTAAGTGTTCAGGGAATGTTTCTGTTTTTTATGGCTCTAAGTGATATAGAAAGAGAGAAAAAAAAAACATATTGGAGCAAAAATTATATTCGAGTATGATACAGCTGATCCAGTAGTTAATTGGAATGTATTAGTCGATATTGAAATATAGTCTTTGCCTCAGACAGACTATTTTTTTCCAATGGTTGTTCTTTTTTTGGCATCTATTTCAAATAACCTATCAAACAGTTCCTCCAAAAATTAATTTACTCACACACAGACCCACTTTTAATTCACCAGTTCACAGAGTTAATAATTTTCAATGAATCAACTGATTCAGTTCACCAAACTGGTCTGAATGATTCATTCATTAATAAAATGAGTGATTAAATGAATCATTCACACTAGTTTGGTGAACAGAATCAATTGATTCATTGAAAATGAACAACAAGGGGATGAATAAACATTGACATTTTCAATGTGTTATGGAGAAAATACATAAAACACAGAAACAATTCCTCTAATCTTGTGCCTTCAGATTCTTTCTTGACCACTTTTATTTGGAATTAACCATTAAAATCTGAAGATGAGTGGGATTATTATTAATATTATTATGGGGGGATGGGGGGGGGGAGGGTTCAAACTTGACAACTGACTCAAAGATGTACACAGATGAACCCCCTATACAAAATGGAGCTATTTTGCAAGTAAGACTGGGAACAATTTACAAATTAAGATTGGAAGTTGTTGATATACTATTCAAAAAGACTGTATTAAAAGTAAAATATGTTTCAACTAGTATTAGCTAGTTCACTTGTGCAATCAGTTTTTATTTAAAAGTAGATAGATTGTTAGATGAATTTGAATGGCTTAATATTGCATAAAAAGTGGAAAAAGATCTGAACATTTTTACAGGGGTGTGTAGTCATTTCACACTGGTTATCCTCATTCTAACACCGCTTTTAAACCAGAGTAAGGGAACTTTTCACACTTATAATTTAGAAGGGGTTTAGCACCACTTTTTACACAGGGTTATGAAACACTGGGCACAAAGGACCGCTTTTGCAGTGTTTTAACCCTGCATTGCGTGTTCAGTGTAAAAAAGACACTAGCTATGTTTCCATCACCCTGTTTTTATGCGCATTTTGACGTATAATATCAGAAACAAGTGATGGAAAAAAATCTCTTAATTCGCAAAAAGGTTTTTACGCTCGCTTGAGGTGGTTTTTGAAAAATAATCATTTAGAATAATGGGAAATGGAAACACATTTGCCAAATAAATGTTGACGTAGCGAACATTAAACTTGTGGCTGTTTCCGCTAACGGTGTCTGACATTCTGAAATGTCGTAGCCAAAAGTAAAATGTCTATGCACGTCGTGTATCATTTGTTGTTTCATTTACCACCGCCATCAGCTTGAACAACTTAATGGAAATGCACATAATTCGCATTTGTATTTGTTTATTTTTTTACGAAATTGGAAAAGATTCACTTCATGTTTGGATGGAAACCCAGCTACTGTTAGAATGTTACGGCCAGATAGCCAATCCCGTGCCTCATATTTACATGCTTTAAACAGTCATGAAAACACAGTGCATTGTATAGGCTAAACAGTAGTTTCAGTGGTTGAGGGGGAAAATGTCAAATGGTGACAGAAAACATGATAACCGGAGTGAAGAAGATAACGTGTCATTCTTAACTTTAAAGTATGGAAGCTTGTTTCCGCCACAGAATAAAACATTTTAAAAGATAATTTACTACTTATCTCACAATTTTAAGTTTACATCTCGCAATTTTGACTTTATATCACTCAAATCTGACTTTATATCACACAATTTTGACAGAATTGTGAGTTTTAACCCATAAATGCATACCCCGGGTCTTTAGACGTCATTCACTACCCTCATCTTCATTCATTTTTAAAGTTAGACATCAACCTTCTTAGTATTCCTCAATCAATCCATTTTAAACAACATAACAAGAAACAAATCATACAATTATAATTGAATGCCTGTTTTTCCAGTAGTTTTTTGTCAAAATTGTATAGGGTCGCTAATGACCCGAGGTGTGTAAGATTGTACGTATTTTTTTCCTGCACAATAATAAATGAATCTATAATGATGAAATAAGTCAAATTCACCTTTATTCCACAAGGTGGCAATGTCTGATACACAATGATGAAGTGACGTTTCACTCATAGTAACCTCAGACAGGAAAACGAAACGATAATAATTATAATCTGCAAAAATTTAAATTACTCAGCGATTCACTGCAGAGCAAGAACTGAACACATTCAAATATTACTGTCACTGTCACTTGATGATGGATCTGGTGAAGGAAGCTATCAGCAAACCTGTCAAGTATCCCGTTTTGGCCGGGAAAGTCCCGTATTTTACCCTTCTTTCCCGCCGTCCTCCCGTATTAGTATTTTCCTGTAAATCTCCCGTATTTTAACCTGCGTTATTAAAAAACAATAATACCGGAGTAAAAAAACAAAAACATTTCCAATCTGAGCTCTGTAACTAGCCTCGCGATAACTGCCATCTGCAGTAGCCTACAGTATAGGTGTCAGTTGTCGCGAGGTTAGTGTGTGAGGTCAGATGATGAGTGACAACGCGGGAAAAAAACTAAACAGAGACGGATGATGGACGTAACGATAGAGACGGATTAAGGCACTCCTGCCAAAAAAAAAAAAACAACACTCGTGTAAATACCGTGATCAATGGGACAGCGAATTTAATTATAAAATGTAAGTGACTTAATGTGAATTAATTGTTTATGGAACTGGCGTATGAAATCAGTGTCATTTCCAGTCGAAATGGTATTCAGGTAAACAACACTCTTGTTAGTGTGATGTTGCTTAACTGTATCATATGTTATAAATAACTACACCATTTTAACTGTGTATGTTAACTGAGTTTCTTTGTATGAGCGGCGCTCATTTTTTTTCGATTTTCTCCTCGAGAGGCTGAGCGAGCCTCAACAGCTCAACCTTGTTAACGTCAGTTCGTTTGATATTATTATCCACTATCGATCTCCGCTTACACTGAATGCAGAATCATTATTGCACTTTGGTGATTCCTAGTTATTTTTTGTTTTGACATTTTACTCAGGATACTTGTCCGTTGGGCAAGTAACATTATTTTTCACTTGCCCCTTCAAAAAATCCACTTGTCCCGGACAAGCTTTCATGTCGAGCCCTGCCCATAGCAATGCAAGTTCAGAAAGGGTATTTAGCATTGTACAAAAGATTGTTACAGAGAATAGGATGACATTAGACAACAGAACTGTTTGTGCTCTACTCTCATGTAAAATGAACCACTCTGGCCCAGCCCACAAATACACTCCTTCCAAAACAGGCTTAAAGAAAAACTAAAAGAAAAGCAATATGAAATGAAAAGAATGTGTGGAATGAAAATAAAATGTAAAGACAAGCAATGTTAAATGAACAGAAAATATGCAAATTAGCCTTTAAATAATTGCTCATCATATATACCCTTTTGTGTTTTCATTTGGGCTATAACACCTGTCTTAAAATGTAAGGGATACTGGAGCTTGGTTGGGGTGGTGGGACTGCTTGCGGTGGGCGCCGAAAAATTTCCCTTATTTTCAAATCCAAAACTTGACAGGTATGAGCTATCAGTGATAAAAATATTTATTTTCAAGACGATGAAAATGAGTTTTGAGAATATGCGTGAGATCGCGAATATGATCCAGATGCAGAATGTACTAGGAAATGAGTTCTGACGAGGACAGTGATGATGGTACAAAACATCTGCTCAAACTGAACCCTTCCAAACTCCAAAAGGTAACAAAATATGCTTTATTTTTTCTTCTGTAATTGTTACTCTAATATCAGGAGTTTTATATATTATCGCGACAGGTAGAGATCTATCCATGTTAGATATAGATCCGGGTCGCTAAAGACCTGAATATGTAAGAATGTTTGGCGAAACAGTCATGCATTTAAGGGTTAAAGTCAGAATAGCGTGATATAAAGTCAGAATTGCGAGTTATAAAGTCAGAATTGCGAGATATAAAGTCAGAATTGCGTGATATAAAGTCAGAATTGCGAGTTATAAAGTCAGAATTGCGAGATATAAAGTCAGAATTGCGTGATATAAAGTCAGAATTACGAGTTATAAAGTCAGAATTGCGAGATATAAAGTCAGAATTGCGTGATATAAAGCCAAAATTGCGAGTTATAAAGTCAGAATTGCGTGATATAAAGTCAGAATTGCGTGATATAAAGTCAGAATTGCGAGATATAACGTCAGAATTGCGAGTTATAAAGTCCGATTCTGAGGGTAAAAAATTATTGTTTATATGTTGTTTATTTTTTATATATCTCACAATTTAATATCTATAGCAATTGCGTCTAATAAAGTCAGAGTTTATAAAGTTATAAAGTCAAAATTGCATGATATAAACACACAATTGCAACTTTATATCATGCAATTCTGACTTTATTACTCGCAATTCTGACTTTATATCACAAAATTCTGAGAAAAAAAGTGTTAACTATTTCAAGTGTGAAAAGCCCTTTTTATACCAACTGTATAATGACCCCAATTACTCCACTGTTTACTCTGGTAGAATATTCTGTTTCTTGTAGCGCTGATGATCACTTCACCAGCACTATGGACACCAATGTGGTGATACGCCATGACGGCCAGATCATGTGGGATGCTCCAGCCATCACCAAAAGCTCCTGTAAAGTGGATGTCTCATTCTTCCCCTTTGACGCCCAGCAGTGCCGACTCACCTACGGATCTTGGACCTACAACGGCAACCAGCTTGACATTTTGAACGCCATGGAGAGTGCAGATCTCGCAGACTTGGTTGACAATGTGGAATGGGAGGTGCTGGGAATGCCGGCCAAGAAGAACATCATTCTGTATGGCTGCTGCGCAGACCCTTATCCGGACGTGACATACACTCTGAAACTGAAGAGAAGGGCCTCGTTTTACATCTTCAACTTACTCATTCCCTGCGTGATGATCTCATTCCTGGCTCCACTGGGCTTCTATCTGCCTGCAGACTCTGGGGAGAAAGTGTCACTGGGGGTTACTGTGATGCTGGCACTCACCGTGTTTCAGCTGCTGGTGGCTGAGATCATGCCTCCCTCGGAGAATGTACCTCTTATAGGTGAATCACAACTGCTTGAAAAGTTATAGATATGGTTAGAGTTTAAATACAAAGTTTGAATGTTGAATTAGTAAAAAGCCAGTGTAAACCAGTATGGCAGAAATGTAGAATGCGATTCAAAATTATGACTGTGCATTTTAAGGTCTTTTTTCTAAATATTTAGTTAAATTGTTAATATTCAGACAAATATTTAGTGTCAGAAAATGTGGTTAATTATATATTAAACAAATGATAGATAAGTGATCCTCTTGTACCACTGTTTGAAGAATTCATGTTCCAGAATCTGGCAGTAAGTTTTGGGAGTTAATTTTTAGTTCATCATCAGGATAGGAGATGGACTAAAAATGAACTCCCAAAACGTACTGCCAGATTCTGGAAGATGAATTCTTCAAACAGTGGTACAAGAGGATTTGGTGCTGGTCCTTCAAGAATCACTCTCAATCTGTCTATAAAGCCTATAAAATAACAGTCTTCAGTATTCACAACACTTCAGATTGTGATTCTTGTTAAGTGGGGGTCATTTTTTAGGATTCTTTACCTAACTCAAGTCTCTGAGATGCTGAAACTTTGCTCTTCTGGAGACTCCAGGTAGGTTGCAGCTCTGGAAAATGGAGGTGCTGGAGACTAAATGGTTTCACACTTAATTCCTCACCTTAATTCTTAATTCTTTTGCAGTTAACATTTGTCTTTTCTTCGCCACCTGTTTTTGTCTGACCCTGCTGACCCAATGAGCATTTCACTGTCCAATGGTCATGCCTTAACTGCAATTTCTAGTATTGCATTAGTATTATATATATAATCATTTGTTAGAAATATCGTTGACACTAAAATGTTTCTGCACCTTTTCTTACATTCTACAGGAAAGTATTACATAGCCACAATGACCATGATCACTGCATCCACCGCTCTCACCATCTTTATTATGAACATACATCACTGTGGCCCTGAGGCCAAACCCGTCCCAGACTGGGCCAAGAAATACATCCTGCAGTATCTGGCCAGGATTTGCTTTGTCTACGAAGTCGGTGAGAACTGCATGACGCCACAGCCAGAGCCAGAGCCAGAGACACCAGACCCTGAACCGCAGAAGCCACCCGACTCCAACTGCAACATGAATGGGCAAGCTGGCAAAGACGACTTTGTGTTCAAATTTGAGAGAGGTCAAGATGTCACGTCTCCAAAATTCACAGAGGACACAGAAGACATGTCTCAGATCATGAGCCCTGTGTGCTCGCTGGGAAAATACCCCACCTGTCGCTACGGCATGTGGAAGGAAGGAATGTTCATGAGCATGGATTACGGCGATGGGGCGGCAGAGGCGGGGAAAGCTACAGGAAGAGGAGGGGAAGGAGAGGATGGATGCAGAGATCATGATGGTGGGCTCAAATTGCCGTGCAAGTGTGAGCAGCAGCATCTCATGAGGAATATTGAGTATGTCGCAAACTGTTACCGTGATCAGAGAGCTACAGCGAGAAGAACGGGGGAGTGGAAAAAGGTTGCCAAAGTTCTGGACCGATTCTTCATGTGGCTGTTTTTCATTATGGTTTTCTTCATGAGCCTGCTCATAATGGGGAAAGCCATATGACACTGAAGTGGTAGTGACTGAAATAAGGACACAAGATATTACAAAACAAACCTAGACAGTATGATCAAAATGGATACATTTGGCCATAATGATACACTACCAGTGAAAATAATTCTGGTCGTTGTTCCAAACGTTTGACCGCCAGCGTACATTATAATTAAATATATACATTTCATGTCACCATTTCATTTTTATTTTATAATGTGAGAGAGACCATATAGTGAGACAAAACATGAAACTAGCACAGCTATGTGGGAAAGCGATTGCCAGGGTCAACGGTGTGTTGCAGTGTTTTCAATATGAAAAATACTTGAGCACAGAATACTGCAATTGACCAATAAGAATCATGTATTCCAGAGGGCCTGTTACAGTCCCCGTTTAAATATCTAGGATGAGAGGGACACGTAACATAAAGGATGGACAACGGCAGGAGTGCTTTGTAAAAATAATTTATTTAACAGAATTTACTCACAAAATAAAGAAAGAGATGGGGAGCACAGTAACTGTGAGGAAACTAATCAAACTAAGGAAAGGAGTCTCCCCACTCTAAACCAAAAGTATAACTAAATAATAAAAGACTAAGTGGCGTGAATGGCTTGTGGCATCAGCTGCTGGCAGAGAGAGGCCGTGTGTGATCCGCCTTTCCAGCTTTATATCCCAGCCTCCCCGGCTTAACCAATCCGGAGCTGGGAAAAAGAAAATCATCAAATACAAATAATGCACTCGGACTGGGCGTACACGCGACACGCGTAACACCCCCACTCCCGAATGGTGATTGGTGGGTCAACACAAAAAGGAACATCACTAAACAGCACGTGACAACGCATCAGTGAGAACATTATTTTTACCAGCAATATGTTTAATGTTCAGATTAAAAGCTTGGACGAACAAGGCCCATCACATCAAACGCTGGTTGGAGTTTCGCACGTGTTGGATAAAGATGAGAGGGTTATGGTCAGTATAAACTGTGACCGGACGTGTGGAAGAGCCAATATAGACCTCAAAGTTGTTTAGGGCCAAAATAAGAGCGAGGGCCTCTTTTTCGATTGTAGAATAGGATTTTTGATGTTTTGAAACTTTTTGGAGAAATAACAAACAGGGTGCTCTACACCGTCAGGCCCATCCTGCAAAAGGACTGCACCTGCCCCCGCATCACTAGCATCAGTAGCTAACTTAAATGAATGCTCATAAACTGGAGCAGCAAGAACGGGTGCCTGCATCAGAAGTGATTTAATGGACTCGAACGCATGCTGGTGTAACCTAGACTCAAATTAGCATATTTGCAGTCTTTGCTCAAGTTAATTTGACCAAAATATTTAACAATTAAATCATTATAATTACATATTTAACTAAATATGTGTGAGACTGAGCAGTAAATAGAATAAAACTTCATGACAATATAATAGTTTATTATAATATGTAAATTATACATTTTATTATTCATATAAGTGATATGTAAATTATTGCAGCATATCGCAACGAATAACAACTGTGTATAGAACTGCAGATGTTAGGCATCCAATCAGAAACAGCGCTGACTCCGCCTCCCTGTGAGCAATGCCGATCGGAAAAGCAGAGAAACAATACAGAGAGGAGAAACAGTGATTAAGAGAATTAATGGTGAAATACCTGAAAGAAAACCTAGAAATTCATTGAGAATCAGTTATTGTTACAACTACACTGATTGAGAAGCGTTTGTTTAGATACTTACCTGAGTAGAGTTCCTGTTGATTCTGTAGAGGTTAGGCCAAGCTAACACTAACAAAACTTATGTAGTTCATCTGGTGAAACCTGGAAAGAGAGACAAACGAACGGAAAAACAGTTAATTTACAGAGGAATCGGCCAGATTTTGCATGTATGTGTTTTGAAGTTGGATTTTCGTATTGTGGACGGCGTTCTCTGGTGTGGCTACATCGAGTCGCATGAAAGAAATAGATGGCGAGCCTCCCGTAAACCGAACTTGGATCTACTTTTCTCATCTTTCCCTGGATTTGCGTCATTTCTGCAGTTCGACCATCTGTAGGAGTTCTTCCTTTTTTTTTTACTTTATGGATTGAGGTATCTTTTATTTCCTTTTGGAACTGACGTTTTTTTTTTTGTGTTGATTGGATTGAGAATCTTTGAACTGAAAGTAATTTGCTTGATCTGATAAGGGATCTATATCCCCTACATATTTTCTCTCATTATTACTGTGGGTAACAAAATTTTTGAAAAGATTGTTTCACAGAAATTACACTGAAATTAGGAAATTAAAGAGATGCATCTAAACTAGTAAATAACTAATAAATCTGCCAATTAGGTGTAACTAAATTAGGTCAAAAGACAATGAAATTAATTCTAAATAGTATAATAAGGAAACTCAAAACAGAAATCAACTAACTAAAAGGGAAAAGAAAGGAACTAGACGTTTGTTGTCTTTTGGTTGATATTTTTATTTTTTGCATTTAATTTGGTTACTTGTTTTCATCTGTAATTAAGGTCAGTTCACAATTGAATTGTGTACAATTTACTTTCTTTTAAACATTGTTGATTCAAATTCATTGTTTTATTTGTTTGTTAATACTTTCACTTTTGATATAAAAAGAAAAAAAACCTGTGTGTGTGCCCCTTTGTCTCCTTCGACTCCTGTGTCTTCTGATTAGCCCATTGATCTGGTTTATCACACATTTTGCAAAGCAGGTGTTACACTGGCACTCTGGTGACCAGCTAAATGTCTTTTTCGGACTGATTAAATCGGTGAGTGGGGCAGCCACAGCTGAAAAGTTTTTCCAAAAACTGCGGCAATACCCCGCCATTCCCAAAAAACGCTGCAGAAGAAGGAACTGGAAATAATGCAAGAGCCTCGATTTTAGCGTTAACGGGTTTTACCACGCCACCACCCACAATTTTCCCCAGGTAAACGACTGTCGCTTCAGCAAAATCACATTTTGTTACTGTTAAGTTTGCCTCAATCAGCCTCTGAAAAACTTGTTTTATTTAAGTGATGTGCTCGTCCCATGATGCCGAATGAATGACAATGTCGTCTAAATATGCGCCGCACCCCGGCACCGCCCCTAAAACGCGGTTAACCAACCACTGAAAAGTAGCGGGCGCATTACAAACACCAAAAGGCATGACGGTATACTGTCTGCATTTTTCAGGGTTCACACGATATGGGTGCTGTTTAATAGGCACATTGTTCTCAACGTCAATGTCTTGTTGTACCACATGAGTTTGGGACGGCACATCTGGAAATAACGAGAGATGACAGTTAATTAAATTAACAATATCTGAGCGCTGTAAACTATTGAGATGCAGAAAACACGAGTCAAGATTTGCAAGCATCTCAGAATTTTTCAACCGGCTTGAACTGTAGCAACGGAAGGGCCCTCAGTGTCACAGCCCCCGGCACCAGACAGCGACTCAGTGGCCTCAGGAACAGTTTTAGTACCGGACAGCGACAGTGATGAATCGGGCACCTGTAAAGCACTGGACAGAGGTAAACACCCAGAAGAATGCTCAGCATTGGACAAAGTCAGGACCGTCTTTACTTCACCTGCTCTGGATTTGTCCAACTGCTCACGGTCATAATAAGGTTTAATCATATTAATATGTCAGAGTCTGTTTCGATGGGTACAATCAGGAGTAACAACAACGTAATCCCTGTCACTGACTTCCTTTTCTATGACATAGGGTCCACTGTAACGTGTCTAAAGGCCACTGAGTCGCTGTCTGGTGCCGGGGGCTGTGACATTGAGAGCCCTTCCGACATTGAGGGTATAGGTATAATATACAATATTTATGATAAAGCCATTTAGCCTGAATTATTTGTCATTGGCTAACAATTGTAAATGTTCTACATTACTAAAATCTAAGCAACTACTGTCCTCTCCTCAGAGAAGCATTAAAAACCGATGACAGATGTTCTTGTGCTTTGTTGATTATTTTTTTCTCCACACATCTCCCAGAACTTAATCTTCCTTTTATCCTTTACACACACACCTGAACGTAACAACTACAGAACAATCAGTGGATCTCATTTTTGGGCCTGTGCATGTCCTTCATTGTAAGAATTAATGCAGGATGTTATTTTTTATCAGAGAAAAGTAGAGACGATATCTTTCTGCAGCAGTTTAATTGAAAAAAACTATTCTAAAGGTGCCAGAAACACAACATGGACAGTAACCGACAGTGAACTGAACAAACTTAGGAGTAAATGCATAGGATACTATTAAACTTAACTACACAGGTGAGGAGCATAATCAGTAACCAACAGTGACGGCCGCCCCCATCAAAATTCCAGAAATATACATGTATACAAAAAAGATATAAAAGTGAAATAAAAATAAGATCGTTTACTCATACGACTTGCCGGCTGTTAGTAAGAGCCTCAGCAATTAATAAAAACTGGCTTTGATCGGTTAACAATTTTATATGTTCTTCGATATGTTTCATGCGGTTTCATGGGCGAGGGACACCGGACAAATGGATGTCTATCTGAGTTCAAAAATCTACGGGCAGCATGTGACCTGAAGCTGGTC
This sequence comes from Romanogobio albipinnatus, assembly GCA_023566225.1. Classification (NCBI taxonomy): domain Eukaryota; kingdom Metazoa; phylum Chordata; class Actinopteri; order Cypriniformes; family Gobionidae; genus Romanogobio; species Romanogobio albipinnatus. The sequence goes on along the minus strand of CM042247.1, from coordinate 40,408,630 downwards.
TCTAATTGGTTTCTTAAAGATCCTCCTCCGGACGCAGGTCGCTGCGTCCCTGGCGAATCAGAATTGGATGCATGTTATTTTATCCAATCTGATTGGTTCTCGTCACCTGTCATTCAACTTTACGCTCTTGGCCACTAAAGCGAAAGTGCGTGGGCGACATCGTCACTCCGACTCCGCCAAAACCTTGTTAGGATGATCACTTTCGTAGAGATGGCAGCAGTCAAACCAAATTCTTTCACAAGTCGTTTGTTGGAAGAAAAAATAGGATAAAGGATCCCGAACCGGACCAACGCGATTTACAAATCCAGCAGCTGGCCAGTGACAGAGGACGAAGCTGCACTCGGAGCTTCACACGCTTGTTATGAGAAACGTAGGTGGCTGGCTGGATGTGTTGTTAGTGTAGTAGTGCAGTCTGGGTCCCGCCCTATTGAGCATAGTTGTCGCCTGAATGGTGGGTGTGTCAGCCTATCACTGCCATTCCTGGCTTATTTAATGCGTAGTTTTGTCACCTGGGTGCGTGTCATTGTGGTGTGGGTGTGTGCACGCGCAGCTCTGCGGGAGCCAGGTTACGGCTGGTGTGACTTTGCCGATGGGTACAGGCTCTCTTTAACCCCAGCCTAGGTGTGTGCTCTTATGCAGCGTCTGCATGTTAGCAGTTTCGTCTTCGTTAAATACCTACAGATAACGTTGTGAGTGATTGAACCTGTGTGCTTAGCAAGCTACTTCTGGTGGGGCAACTGCTTGTGAACACTTCGGTTCTGTGGACGGCAGCGAAAACGCTCCTTAGACGACACCGAGACTGCACTGTTTTGTTCTGCTGTAGTTCTGTGACTGACCATTCTGTTATTTTATTTTGTTTCTTTGTTTCACGCTCATGCTGGTGGCCTAGGGAAGGGTGGCTAGCCCGAGCCGTCACGTAAAATGAGATGTACTCTTAACAGTGCATGTGTAGCCCCACTGATTGTTATATGGCCACCGGCAGCGTGTGTGTCCTGTTATTTGGGATCATTTCCCTGCAGTCCTCACTCCTTCAAGGAATGGCGTGGAAATGTTTTGTGTAATGTTTTGATTTGAGTTCTTCTAGTTGTGTTCAGTTTTCATTAATTTAGTCCTTGTATTCTGTGATTTAATTTGAAACCTATTTAATTGTATTGTTGTTTATTTTTCTTCCTTTTTGGTTTTGTTATCATCTTTTCCCTCTTGCCGCTCCATGGTGGATATTGGTTCATATGCTCGTCGTGAACCTAATTTAATCTCTGCCTGACTCCTGTGGCCAGTGGGTGGCACAGGGTTTCTTTTGTTCAAGAATTTATTCTCATACAATTTGTCTTTGTTTAATGTGTATAAATGTGTTCTATTTTGTTTCTTTGTTCATTCAGGAGCTGAAGGCCTCCAGTGAGGGGAGCTAGCTGCTTTTGCCCTGTGGTGGTGTTTCTCACAGAGTGTTTGCCATTTTGACCCCTTGCGTCTTCCTCACTTAGAGTGTGTGTGCAGTGTGAGTGGTTGTGTGGAGCATAATTGGGTGAGTGGTGCATCGTAAGATGGTCGGTCACTGTCCAGCTAGCTGCCCACTGGTAAGCCTCAGCCTGAAGGTTATTTTTGTTTTTCTATTATTATTATTATTATTATTATTATTATTTTCTCTTTTCTTTGGTTGGTCAATAGTTTCTACATTTTTACTAAATGTGAAATAAAGTCATTTTTTTGTATTTATATCTACGTCGTTAGTGGTACCCGAGTACCTCAAGTCTCTGGATGTTGTGGGGCTGTCTTGGCTGACACGCCTCTGCAGCATCGCGTGGCGGTCGGGGACAGTGCCTCTGGGATGGCAGACCGGGGTGGTGGTCCCTCTTTTTAAAAAGGGGGACCGGAGGGTGTGCTCCAACTATAGGGGGATCACACTTCTCAGCCTCCCCGGGAAAGTCTATGCCAGGGTACTGGAGAGGAGAATTCGGCCGATAGTGGAACCTCGGATTCAGGAGGAACAGTGTGGTTTTCGTCCTGGTCGTGGAACACTGGACCAGCTCTATACCCTCTACAGGGTGCTGGAGGGTTCATGGGAGTTTGCCCAACCAGTCCACATTTGTTTTGTGGATTTGGAGAAGGCATTCGACTGTGTCCCTCGCGGCGTCCTGTGGAGGGTGCTGGGGGAATATGGGGTCCGGGGTCCTTTGTTGAGGGCTGTCCGGTCCCTGTATGACCGAAGCAGGAGTTTGGTCCGCATTGCCGGCAGTAAGTCAGACTTGTTCCCGGTGCATGTTGGACTCCGGCAGGGCTGCCCTTTGTCGCCGGTTCTGTTCATAATTTTTATGGACAGAATTTCTAGGCGCAGCCAAGGGCCGGAGGGTGTCAGGTTTGGGGACCACACGGTTTCGTCTCTGCTCTTTGCGGATGACGTTGTCGTGTTGGCCCCTTCTAACCAGGACCTTCAGCATGCACTGGGACGGTTTGCAGCCGAGTGTGAAGCGGCTGGGATGGGGATCAGCACCTCCAAATCCGAGGCCATGGTCCTCAGTCGGAAAAGGGTGGCTTGCCCACTTCAGGTTGGTGGAGAGTTCCTGCCCCAAGTGGAGGAGTTCAAGTATCTAGGGGTCTTGTTCACGAGTGAGGGGAGGATGGAACGGGAGATTGACAGACGGATCGGTGCAGCTTCTGCAGTAATGCGGTCGATGTACCGGTCTGTCGTGGTGAAGAAAGAGCTAAGCCGTAAGGCGAAGCTCTCGATTTACCGGTCAATCTACGTTCCTACTCTCACCTATGGTCATGAGCTTTGGGTCATGACCGAAAGGACAAGATCCCGGATACAGGCGGCCGAAATGAGCTTTCTCCGCAGGGTGGCTGGGCGCTCCCTTAGAGATAGGGTGAGAAGCTCAGTCACTCGGGAGGAACTCGGAGTAGAGCCGCTGCTCCTCCACATCGAGAGGGGACAGCTGAGGTGGCTCGGGCATCTGTTCCGGATGCCTCCTGAACGCCTTCCCGGGAAGGTGTTTCGGGCATGTCCAACCGGGAGGAGGCCCCGGGGAAGACCAAGGACACACTGGAGGGACTATGTCTCCCGGCTGGCCTTGGAACGCCTCGGTGTCCCCCCGGAAGAGCTAGAGGAAGTGTCTAGGGAGAGGGAAGTCTGGGCATCTCTGCTTAGACTGCTGCCCCCGCGACCCGGCCCCGGATAAGCGGAAGAAAATGGATGGATGGATGGATCTACGTCTCTTGTCGTTAGTGGTGACGAACCTGTGTGCCCTATATTGGGTTTGAATTTCCCCGTTTATGGAATCGGGGTGGCGTAGTCGTGCATCAGTGTAAACGATTTTTGCTGCCTTCGCCACACTCTGGCGTAGTTATATTTCTGGTAAATTTGTGCCTGCCCAACGCAGCCCCGCCACACTTGCAATGCCCTTTATTGCTTTCCCTGTCTTTTATTTCAAAGTGTCGGTACTGAAGTTTTGTGGACAACAACGGGGGTAAGAGACCTCAAATATCTAACTAAACAATGCAAACGTCATGACACTACTGAGATGACTGACTTTAATCAGAGAGTCATTGAGAAATTTGCTGGCCAGAAAGAAAGAAGAGCAAAATGTATGTTCAAGTAGTCAACATGCTAGTCTGTTGTTGCTGTTTTCTTTTGTTTTTCCTTTCCTCATTCAATTATATGTGGGAAATGAATGTGTAAAAAGATGTGTGAAGACACAGTGAAGACACTGTTTTCTCTTTATTTCTCTTGATACTGCCCTCACCCCCTCGCGCCTAAAAAAACAACAACCAAGGAAGCAGGAACTAAAAACGAAAAATCGCATACTGAGTATACATTTGAATTTAAGCTTACTTTGCAATCTTTAAAAAAGTATGTTCTATATAGTATGAATGTGTGTAGTATGAATGCAATTCGGACATACTATATCCGCCATTTTGTTACTGTCACATTCCATTCATAAATGCTCTCCCATGGCCTTTATGCGGTAGTAAAGTGTCCATCAAATGTACATTTCAGAATCTTGCCAGAATATTATCAGAATATTAATTCAGACATACACACTACTTTGTTGGCATACTCTTTTTCACATACAATATAGGGAAGTATTTGATTTCATACGCAGTGTACGAACAGAACTCAACAAAACTAAATACCTGACAAACTGCATGTTTTTGCAAAGCAGAGAACTTCACATTAACTTGTTACATATCCAATTGAATAGACCTTAACTATTTTCACTGTCTTTGGGCCCTATCATACACCTGGCGCAGTGTGTTGCTAGGCGTTTTGGTTAGTTTAAACCCGATCCAGTTATTATTTTCACGTCCAGCGCCACATTGTTTAAATAGCAAATGCACCCGCACCCATTTGTTTGTTCATGGGTGTGCTGGTCTGAAAATGAGGTGTGTTCAGGTGCATTGTTAGCGCATTGCTATTTTGAGAAACTGAAAAGGGTATTTTTTTTTTTTTTTAAAGAGAGCGTTTGTAATATGTGCCTATAGGCGGGTGCACAATGCGCGTACACTCTGCTTATTACACACACAGGGACGCGCAGCAGCACACAAACAATTCTATATATTAAAAATAAAAGGATTCCTCTCTGGAGAAGCGTTCAGTCTTTCTGCTCGCAAATCCCGTGCAACTGGCTTTTAAAGGGAATGGGAGGTGACACTATGATAGGTTAATTGCATGTTACGCCCAAAACACACCCATGACTCATTAAGAAACCATAGGTACAACCCTTTGAGACCATGTGCCTGGCGCACCGACCGTTTTCCCGCTAGCATAAACTAGCAAAAGTGGATTTGTACACGCGCTAAGTGCCCCTGGGTGCACCACCACTTCAGACCTTAAGCTTAGATTGTTAAAATTGGGCCCTTAATCTCTTTTGAAATCTAAAAACTCATGCTGATATCATTGGCTAATGATACATTTGAATCAAATTATGGTTCATATATTTGTTTTACTGAATTATTTCCATATTTATGCTTGTCATGCACAACAATCCCTCATTTGTGCAAGTTAGTTTAATGAGGAAGTGCTCTAATAGAGGAAGGATGCATCTTGTACACGTTTCCATGGTAACACAATGTCCGATTTCAAAACGGTTTTCACAGGATGAATTTTGAGTTTGTAAGCTTTCAAATGATATCTAATTTATGATAATTACTTAAATATATGATACGAAAAAAAGGCGTCCCACCTGTGGGACGGTGACAGTTAAGAGGTTAAAAGAATAGTGTATGATTTGTTTTCGTGCTGCATGATATTTATAGTAATATCAAGTTTGTTCACATCATTATAGAGCATGCACGAGGGTGAATGGTGAATCTGAACACCACTGTTTAATGTTTTCAACAGGTACATATTTTTCAATGGTGTTGTATAATTGTTTATATAAATGTTAGTAATATTTTTAGATTGGCGCCAGCCGCGAGAGTGAATGGCTGCAAGCATGCACGAGGGTGAATGGCGAATCTGAACACCACTGTTTAATGTTTTCAACAGAATAAAAGTCTGTCTTCAAGAACGAATTGGTATCAGTGCTGAGTTATACACAACACAACGCAGAAACAACCCCGTTACACTAAGGTACTTAGGTACTTAGGCTGGTTGCTAGGGTGTTTCTACGCGGTTGCCAGGGTATTCTCAGTGGTTGCTAGGGTGTTGCTATATGGTTGCTAAAGTAATCTGGGTGGTTGCTAAGGTGTTGCTATGCGGTTGCTAGGGTACTCTGGGGAGTTGTTAGGGTGTTGCTATGCAGTTGCTAGGTTATGTTAATTAATTGACGTTAAATGGTTAAATTTTTTATATTCTCGCTAAATTGCTCCCAAATGTAAGATTGTTGCCTATCATAATAGTAGAATTATTACCTCTTATTAAAACAATTCTTACAGTATAAATAATTTGTAAATTTTCTTTTATTCCCCAAATATTGCATATTGTTCACTTATACCTACACATACTTACTTTGTAGTTACACTATGATTACCAAAAGTTACGCTGTAAATTAATTTAACTTATGCAGTACTTCCCGGGCTGTAATCTAAAGCGTTACCGAAAAAAACCATTTATTTTAAAAACTCTTCACTGAAAGGGGAAGCAAAAATGGTTCTTCTATAGCAGAAACTCAATAAGACTCATTAATGAGAAATAAACAAAACTATGTGACAGGACACATTTTTGCAAAGCAAAGAACTTATTATTCAGATATACATTTAACTTGTTATATTTCCAGTAGACCAAAACTGAATTGCCTTTATCTCTTCCAAAAAAGCTCATCCTGTATCTTTGACCAATAATACATTTGAATCAAACTATGGTTCATTTATTTGTTTTGCACAACAATCCCTTATTTGTGCAAGTCAGTTTAATGAGGAAGTGCTCTAACAGGGGAAGGATGCATCTTGTACACTTGTGTGCTGCTTCTTCAGTTTGACAACTAAAGCTTCCGAGAACCCTGTGAACGGTTTGACTTTAAGCGGTAAGGTAACTTTTAATGCTGTCAATTTTAATTTGAAATTTTCTTTATTGGCATGACACATATTTTATATATGTACTACAAAAGCATTAATATAGAAGTTTCGCAAACATAGCATTTATATAAATGTTCATGCAATGTTCTTTTTCTGTGCAGATCTGTGGAATGCATGTTTAAAATGCAGATCATTTCAAGTTGCACAATCCTCTTTGTGTTCGTATTCAATATTTGGTGCGCAGGTATGTATTACATGTTTTACAGTTACATTTATGGGTAACACTTTACAATAAGGTTCATTAGTTAACATTAGTTAACTACATTAGTTAACATGAACTAATAATGAACTGCACTTATAAAGGATTTATTTATCTTTGTTAATGTTAATTTAAACATTTGCTAATACTTTATTAAAATCTTGTTAACATTAGTTAATGCACTGTGAACTAACATGAACAAACCATGAACAGCTGTATTTTTATTAACTAACGTTAACAAAGATTATCTAATGCTGAACAGAGGTGTTGTTCATGGTTAGTTAATGTTAACTAATGCATTAACTAATGTTTGCTAATACAATCTTATTGTAAAGTGTTACCCATTTATGTTTAAATATTTGTATTAAATTTTCAAATAAATAAATACATAAATAAAACTTATACACTTCACACTCCTCAACCATCACTTCTATGTGTGAAATATATGAAGGTATTTTTGGTGCAAAACAACTGAACACGCGTGAGAGTGGAATTTGTAGCTGTAGATCATATCCACACACGTGTACCAATAAATTTGAAGTCACAGAGAAAAATATTTTAGGAGTTGTAAACTTGTAGACTTTTTTCTCACTTACAAACACAACGTAACAGTTACAGCTTCACACATTCTTCACTGCAGGCGCACAAATCCTATTCTACGAATCACACAGGAAGAAACTCATACACTCACATTTTTGCTACAGTTGCTGCAGTAAATATGGTGCAAATGTTACACTTTTCAAGAATGAGGCGGTGCTCTTCCTTTCTGCAACACATTTATTTCTGTTTGAAGATATGAAAACGATAGGTTAGATCAGGAGCACTCTCTGTAGCGTGTACACTCACAACTCACTCATAACGTACTGAGCGCTCTTTTACTCTACTAGCATCAGTTCTCTTAACTCAGTATCAAATATAATGTCTCAAAGTGCAAGCATTTATGCATATTCATGACATGGCTAGACACAATATATACACAATCCTTAAAATTACTTTCTCTAAACCCATGAACACTAAACACAATACACCTAAACATGTTCAATGCTCACTTTAACACGGTGCAGAGGTAAATATAGTAAATAAAAATATCACATTACACTGTTAACAAATACCGGCAGGTACTGTACAAACTCGTTCTCACTACATTCTCATTAACATTGAAAATTACAATTCAGTATATATATACACACACATTACTCCAGTATTTATAATTATATAAACTTTCCTTATTGCTTTTTATAATTGTATGAATTACTTTAATCAGTTTTATTTATTAAATCACAGTTTTAACCCAATATCAGTTTCTATATTTTAACATTACATTCTCAGCAAATGGATAATGAAATCATTTTAACACTAAGTCTGATTCTTAATCAATAGTCAACCATGAAATGCTCTTTTTACTGTTAATGGCTGACGGAATGACGCTAAATGGAGTTAACACGTGAGCGGGGTGATTATAGGCCTGTTCACACGTGCGTTTTAGCTTCACTACTTTAACATAACACACGCCTATTTCAGGTCCTTAAACATCAATTCAGTACATCACCTGTCACTTGTCTCACATTTTTATATCAATCATGGTATTTTAAACATTTGCTACTCATTTTCACTCATGCTGAAAGTTACGAGCTTTCATTAGGATTGTTAAGACGATCGTCCGCCATTTTAGGTGCAAAAACTCTTAACCACCATAACGTTGAACATCTCAATATAGTTCTAGCACAAACTACAGTTTTATAAGCACATCATACTGTTGTGTATTATTAGAGTTAATTTTCTTCAGCTTACCTGTTTGAAGATATGAAAACGATAGGTTAGATCAGGAGCACTCTCTGTAGCGTGTACACTCACAACTCACTCATAACGTACTGAGCGCTCTTTTACTCTACGCGCGTCAGTGACCAATCCTCAGCCTAGTGTAGTGCTTAGGGTGCCCTCTATTGGTGAAGCTAAGTTTCGCAACTCCTTTCTCAAAATACATCGCAACAGTATTATCATGTCACCGTAGTGCTTCTTATCAGAGCTAATAGAACTAACAAGCTCAAAATTTAAAGGGGCAATATTTATATGAAACACTTAAAGGGGCAATAAACACTCAGGGCTACACTCTCCTCCACAAAATTAAATGTCTCCTGACATTTCTGTGAACAAGTAAAACATCTCATTAGAACACTTCAGCCATCCAAGGCCTCCAGTAACCTTTAGTCTGTGTTAACTGAGTCTCTGTTACCTTACAGTTTCTTTGTACCAAGGACGGTTGACCCAGTGTATCATAACTCAGTACCACAGGCTGATGTCTCAGTCTCTGGGGTCGCTGTCTTACTGCCTGTTGCTCACTTTGCATCAGGACCAGAGGGTCTGCCTCGGATTCACCATGCTCAGGCCTATCAGGGCTCAAGTCAGGTCTCTGAGATTGTAGTGGCACATCCTCTTCGCTTTGTAGTGGCACATCCTCTTCGCTTTGTAGTGGCACATCCTCTTCGCTTTGTAGTGGCACATCCTCTTCGCTTTGTAGTGGCACATCCTCTTCATGATGCTGAGGCTGAAAAGGCTCTGCTAGAGGATTCAGTGAACCCGGTCTTTGCCGTCTCCCTCGGCCAGGTCTGAGATGCCACTGGTAGTTGCCGCTGTATTCGTCGCTGGAGGTGTCACTCTGCTCAGGCTGCTGCTGATGCTGTCGAGGTGGCTTGGTTCTTCCCTTTGGAAAGCTCTGGGAGTCTTTTTGCGGCTGACGAATCTCTGCTGGTGGCTGATCAAGAGGAAGGAAATCGCAGGGCAGCAGAAGATTTCTGTGAACCACTCTGTCTCTTCCTTTACCATTTTCTGGACTGATCTCATAAACGGGACTGCCATCAGCTTTTCTCTCCTTCACCTTGTACACTTGGCCCTCCCAGTAGGACTGGATCTTTCCAGGACCCCCTCTGGGTGTGAGGTTTCTAAGGAGAACTCTGTCGCCTGGGTGGAGGTCTCTCCCCTGCACTTTTCTGTCGTAGAGGACTTTTCCCCGTACTGCTCCCTTGACAGCTGTTTTTGCCGCAATCTTGTATGCCTCTTGCATTCTCGTCTTCCAATGACTCACGTAGTCCTCATAGGTGTCATGGGCCTCATCTTTTTCCAGATTGAACAACAGATCAATGGGCAGGCGAGGAGAACGTCCAAAGGTAAGGTAATAGGGCGCGTAACCCGTTGCCTCATTCTTTGTGCAGTTGTACGCGTGGACAACTTTAGCGAGAGACTCCTTCCAATCCTCCTTCTCCTTGTCCTCCAGGGTGCGCAGCATAGACAACAGGGTACGGTTAAACCTTTCCACCTGCCCGTTACCCTGGGGGTGGTATGGTGTTGTGTGCGAGCCCTGGATGCCAGAGAGTTTCTTCAAGCTGGCCATCAACCTGTTCTCAAACTCTTTACCCATATCGTGATGTAGTCTACTGGGAAACCCGAACTTAAGAGCAAAGTCGTTGAAAATCTTGTCAGCTACAGTCTTGGCCGCTTTGTTCCTTGTCGCGTAGGCCTGCGCGAATCTCGTAAAATGGTCCATGACCACCAATATATACTCATACCCATGCTTACATTTCTCCAAATGCAGAAAGTCTATGGAGACAAGCTGGAATGGATATGTGGTCTGAATGGACACCAGAGGTGCACGGGTCTGCTTACTCGGTTTCTTCTTCTTAAGACATTCGCACACTTTACTGACAAAATGTTCAACGTCCCTACTCATTTGTGGCCAGTAGAACCGTTCTCGAATCAGGTCAAGCGTCCTTTCGACCCCCAAGTGACCCATGTCCTGATGTAGTTCTTTGAAGACCAGCGGATGATAAGCTTTGGGAAGCAGCAGTTGTTCTCGACGGGACGTTCTACGGCGCAGAACACCATCTTGACCCATATGAACCTTTAGCCACTGTTTCAGCAGTATGGCCACTGCAGGGTTCTCTGCTTTCACTTCCGCTCTACTTGGCCTCCTGCTCTGTGACTTGTACCAGAGGACTCTTGACAAGATTTCATCCTCTTCCTGTGCTTTGCGGATATGATCTGCAGTGAGAGGTTGGCTGGTTTCACTGTCCTTCACCAGGCTCAAAGCACTGAGCTGAATCAACCCCACACCACGGCAAGGGTTTCTCTGTTCCGCTATGACCCTCTCCATGGATGCACTTATTACATCCTGACTGGCCTCAGCCGTACAGCAACGCATGTAGTCCTCAATATCCAAGGGCATCCGTGACAACCCATCTGCATCGGAGTTGTTCTTGCCTGGGCGGTACCGGATGGTAAAGTTATAATCAGCCAACTCCGCCACCCATCTGTGTCCTGTTGCGTTGAGTTTTGCGGTGGTGAGAACGTACGTCAGTGGATTGTTATCTGTATATACCACAAATGATGGAGCGTGATAAAGATAATCCCGGAAACGTTCGCAGATGGCCCACTTCAACGCTAAAAACTCTAGCTTTCCAGAGTGCAGATGGTACCTCTTCTCTGATGGACTCAGGGTGCGGGAGCCATAGGCGATCACTCTCATCTTTCCCTGCTGTCGTTGATATAACACCGCACCCAGACCAACTTGGGATGCATCACAATGTAATACAAACGGCTGGGTGAAATCAGGATACCCAAGGACAGGGGGCTTCATGAGTGCATCTATTAGCTGGTTCAACACTTCCTGGTGAGAGTTGGTCCACTGTACCGGTGTCTGCGATGGTAAGTGACCCTTGTTTTTCTTTCCTGTTTTACGAGGCTTCTTCACGGTCGGGTCTGGAGTGCACTTCTCGGGGTTAGGGACAGTGAGTAAGTCATACAGCGGGTGGGCCACGCGGGAGAAATTGGGGATGAAGGGTCTGTAATAGGAGAGGAACCCAAGGATCTGGCGCACATCACCCACTGTGGCAGGGGTCTTCTCTTTTAACGCCTGCACCGGAGCCATCTCTGCGGGGTCCATTGTGTAACCCTCTCCTGTCACCAACTTGCCAAGAAACCTCACACTCGATTTAAACAGCTCACATTTCTTTGGGGTCAGCTTCACACCATGTGCCTTATAACGTTGAAGAACAAGACGGATATGCTCCACGTGCTCCTTGAAGCTACTACTGTGTACCAGGTTGTCATCCAGGTACGGGAGGCAAATCGTGTCTCTCAGGCCAGTCAAACAGTGCTCCATGCTTCTCTGAAACTCTGCGGGAGCCGAGCTCAGGCCAAAGGGTATGCGCACCCATTCATAGAGCCCCCAGGGTGTGATGAAAGAGGTGAGAGGGCGGCTCTCCTCATCCAGATAACCCTGGTGGTACGCTTTACCCTGGTCTAAGACCGAGAACCACGAGCTTCCACCTAGAGCATCCAACATATCTTGAATCCTCGGTATCGGATGGCGGTCGGGGACTGACTTGCGGTTCAGTTCTCTGAAGTCAACACAGAGACGAAGACTACCGTCCTTCTTGCGGACACACACCACTGGCGACGAATAAGGAGATCGAGAAGGCGTGATCCATCCTCTTCTCAACAAATCCTGCAGGTACTCCTTAACTTCATTGTGAAGAGGCTTTGGAACGGACATGTAGGTCTTTTGTACAGGGTTCGTATCATGGAGAGTGATGTGCATCTTGAGTGATGGTATACAACCCACATCGTCACCGTCGAAGGAAAATGCCTCACATTCCTCCCGCAACATCCTCCTCACCGCCTCCTGCTGTCCCTCTGAGAGATGACCGAGAGCCACAGGGGGATCCCATGAGGTTGGTCTACTCGCTTGAGTGTTATCTTGCTGTGGTGCGCTACTTACTTCACTGGGCCGTGTCTCTGTGCGGTCCTTCATTTCAGCTGTTGTCTCATTCATTTGTATAGGTGCTGTGTATACGGTCTTGACAGGTTCCAGATATCCAATCACACTATGACGATCCAGACAGATGGTGCGATCAGTCGTGTTGGTCATTGAGATGGGTATGTATGGAACTCTCCTTTCTGGAATCTGCACCAGTACATCATTGTAGGTAATACCTTCTGGGGGAGGATTAAGCAAGTCAGGTGAAAAGAACATGTGCTGGCCTTGGGCTCGTGAACTCACATGCGCTCTTATATAGACAGTGGTGATTTGGTTAGCAGGTAAGGGCACTCTTTTTCCACCGGTACGAACTACACCAGTCTCCGAATCTGAATCAGCGTTCTGCATCAATTTGACCACACGATGAGCAGTTTTCACGGTTATCGCAAGGGATTTACTCACTTTGTGGGCCAACTGCTTTCTTTCACTTTTTGTCTTTTCCTCATTTCTGTTAATGATGGCCTCAATGACGTTGTAGCCGATGATGGGGTCACTGGCAACTGCTGGGTCGCTTGACACTAGCATTGGCACTTGTAAATCGTTCATCTTGGCGGGGTCACTGCCTAGTCTGAAACTTACTTCAATCCAGCCGATATATGGAATGGGCGTGTCATTGGCAGCAAAAACTGTTAAGGTCTCATCCCCCAACAACTCGGAGATGGGTTTGACAACAGTGTGGGGGAGGTTATTCAGTCGCCAGGGGTCATTCACTATGCTGGACTGTGCTCCGGTGTCCCACAGGGCTCTAACTGGGCAATTGTCCATGACACAGTCCACTATACATCGACTTCCTACAAGGCTTACTAACTGTGGCTGGTATCGAGGTGGTATATAGTTAACTACACTTACAGCTGATGAGGTGCCAGTTGCTCGCTTTTCAAGGGCTTTTGTAGGCTGAATGACTGGGCTGGGTGGTGGCTGCTCGTTTCGGGACGCTGGTTCTTGGACTACTGCTGGCCCCACCTCAGTAGTCCCTGCCCGTTTCCCGACGAGGTTCTGCATCCGCGAGAGAAGTGGCCTTCCTGCCCACATTTGAAACAGTGCGAACAGCTCTCACCTACTCTCTCATCTCTGCATTTCTTGCAGCCTTTCAGTCTCTGCTTTGGTTCAGGAGGACGGGGGCTTGCTTCCATTACAGCCAGAAACATTTGCTTCATCTCTTTGCGAAGTTCTTCCATCATCTGATGCGCATTCATGCTGTCAGGCTTAGTCTCGTTTCCCTTTACTGATGCGACCGCTGCTGTTGAGTTGGACTCCTTAAGTTTAGAGGGGCTCTGGGCAGGTGTGGATTTTACCTGAGAATCTGCTTGAAGCTCCTGCACTCTGGGCGTTTTACCAGCAGTGGATCTTTTCCGTTTTTCTTGTCTCTCACTTTCAACTTTAGCCGCCTCATCCACTTTCTGTATGAGTTCTTCATCTGTTATACTCACATCACTGAGGTAGGGCAGGATTTGGAATTTCACAGAATCACTCAACAGTCCGGTTTCAATCGAGCGGAGGAACTTGCGTTGAATGACGGCTCTGCTGTACTGTTCATCTGTATCCTCATTCGTTGCTTTCCATAACAGCTTCTCTTTCAGCTCAATTGCACGGAATACAAAGTTCAGGGCAGTTTCTTTGGGCTCTTGAGAGATATTAAGCAGCTGGTGGTACAGTTCAGTAGAGCTATCTACCCGATAGTGACCTTTCAGGATGGTGAGGAGTGAACTGAGAGTCAGACCACGCTTGATCTCTAGCATGTCTCTCAAAGGCAGCCCTGGACTGACAGCCCTGATTACAGCTTCGACTACTTCAGTCTGTGTGTGTCCTTTTTCTATCCCCAGCTCAATCTGGCGGACTAAACTGAGATACGATAATTTATCCCTCTGACCACTTTCTCCAATTTGCCCACATATTTTAAACTCTCTTCGCATTGTTACCTCAGGCAATGGGCGAGTTGGCTCTAGTCGGCTCTTGAGTGGCGAATCTGTTTTCTTTACATAAGAGCTTTGTGGTGAAAGGAATTTTTCCAGTCCTTCCTTTGGAGCTGGTTCCTCTGACAGGTACTCTTCAACTGGCCGACTACGTCTTTTACTTTGTTTCTCAACGAATGTTAATACATCAGAACAATACCGCTTAAAGTCTTCACCCTCTGTATTTTCCTCAAGCTCATCCAATGCACATTCAGCCATCTTGATGAGCGCCCTCCGTGTCCTGCTGCGGGACTCTCCACTGTCCAGGCCATCACATTTCAGATACCTGCAGACATCCCAGAGAGACTCTTCCCCAAGCTGCCACAGAGCTGCACTAACTTGATCACGCAGAATCTGACTGGAATCCATCTTGCTGAAGGCTCGACTCGTTGGGAAGGAGGGGGATTAATGATGCTGGTCACTTTGTCACCTCCTCCTGGCTGGCTCGCCAAAATATGTTACACTTTTCAAGAATGAGGCGGTGCTCTTCCTTTCTGCAACACATTTATTTCTGTTTGAAGATATGAAAACGATAGGTTAGATCAGGAGCACTCTCTGTAGCGTGTACACTCACAACTCACTCATAACGTACTGAGCGCTCTTTTACTCTACTAGCATCAGTTCTCTTAACTCAGTATCAAATATAATGTCTCAAAGTGCAAGCATTTATGCATATTCATGACATGGCTAGACACAATATATACACAATCCTTAAAATTACTTTCTCTAAACCCATGAACACTAAACACAATACACCTAAACATGTTCAATGCTCACTTTAACACGGTGCAGAGGTAAATATAGTAAATAAAAATATCACATTACACTGTTAACAAATACCGGCAGGTACTGTACAAACTCGTTCTCACTACATTCTCATTAACATTGAAAATTACAATTCAGTATATATATACACACACATTACTCCAGTATTTATAATTATATAAACTTTCCTTATTGCTTTTTATAATTGTATGAATTACTTTAATCAGTTTTATTTATTAAATCACAGTTTTAACCCAATATCAGTTTCTATATTTTAACATTACATTCTCAGCAAATGGATAATGAAATCATTTTAACACTAAGTCTGATTCTTAATCAATAGTCAACCATGAAATGCTCTTTTTACTGTTAATGGCTGACGGAATGACGCTAAATGGAGTTAACACGTGAGCGGGGTGATTATAGGCCTGTTCACACGTGCGTTTTAGCTTCACTACTTTAACATAACACACGCCTATTTCAGGTCCTTAAACATCAATTCAGTACATCACCTGTCACTTGTCTCACATTTTTATATCAATCATGGTATTTTAAACATTTGCTACTCATTTTCACTCATGCTGAAAGTTACGAGCTTTCATTAGGATTGTTAAGACGATCGTCCGCCATTTTAGGTGCAAAAACTCTTAACCACCATAACGTTGAACATCTCAATATAGTTCTAGCACAAACTACAGTTTTATAAGCACATCATACTGTTGTGTATTATTAGAGTTAATTTTCTTCAGCTTACCTGTTTGAAGATATGAAAACGATAGGTTAGATCAGGAGCACTCTCTGTAGCGTGTACACTCACAACTCACTCATAACGTACTGAGCGCTCTTTTACTCTACGCGCGTCAGTGACCAATCCTCAGCCTAGTGTAGTGCTTAGGGTGCCCTCTATTGGTGAAGCTAAGTTTCGCAACTCCTTTCTCAAAATACATCGCAACAGTATTATCATGTCACCGTAGTGCTTCTTATCAGAGCTAATAGAACTAACAAGCTCAAAATTTAAAGGGGCAATATTTATATGAAACACTTAAAGGGGCAATAAACACTCAGGGCTACACAAAACGCATTCAAATTTTGCACATCCGCAAATTAATATGTGAATCCATGCAATGAGAGTTGCACACTTGTAGAATATTTGGTCACAAATGTATTTCTTTTCTTGGATATTTTTCTAACACAATCACAAGTCCAATCACTACAACTGCTTGAATCTGCTGCTACGAGTCTTAAACGCAGTTTTCGCCATGTCACATGTCACAGTCTGGATGTCCTGTAAAGAGCACATTCGGGGCTTTGCAGGGATACCAAATGTTTGGAGGTTTCACCAGGACAACAGCTTCTTCTTGGTCTTTAAAAACAGCTGACATTAATGTTTAGCACTCTTATGGAAATATGATCATATTTTTTAATCATAATTTAAATCTGATACATTTTCAAATTGTTTGTTATAAATCAACATCTCAGGAAAATGTTATGGGGTTTCTAATCAAAATATGACTTTCTGTTACAAAACAGGGCATTGATTTCATAAATGACCACTGTAGTGGACACCAGGATTTAAATCATGTTTATCAGGCATTTTGGAGACATAACAAGTGAACAGGGAAAGAAATTACATATCAATATTCCTATGAAATATTAGATATTATTATGAAAATGTTGCCAATTTTTCCTCCCATTATTACACTTCTTTTTTCATTACATGTTGCACCAAGAACACATTAATATGCAAATTAGATGCAGTGAATAGATACATTGTATTGAATGGGAAAATCCAAGTATTGTCATTTTACCCACATATTTAATAAAGTAAAATGGTATATGAATGCATTTCATTATATCTTTCATAACATAGTTCAGAATCATCTTTAAATAAAGTTTGTTTAAAAAAAACCCTGAAACCTAAAAATTGATTGGTGAATTAAAAATAAATCCCATTGTTTTGGCCTATACATGCAATTTCATGTCATTTAATTTTTTTAACAACTGAGTCCTGCTGTCAACTACAGAGGACACATCATAACATATGAATAAAATATCATTTTTCAAAAATGTTTTTTTTTTTTCATTTGTTTCTTATGCTCTAAACAATGTAATGACATAAAAAAGAGATTTGTGCATCTGTGAGGCAGCGGTTCAGAGAGCAGAGAATTTCGGCCAATCAGAAGAGCTCTTTTAAACCGGTGACGCGCGACCGAGAGCGGGAATTTTTTTTTTTCTGATTGAGCTCTTCTGATTGGCCAAAATTCTCTGCTCTCTGAACCGCTGCCTTACAGATGCACAAATCTCTTTTGCTCCACATTTCGCGTAGTATATGGTGCGTTTGAGACTCGTAGCAGCAGATTCAAGCAGTTGTAGTGATTGGACTTGTGATTGTGTTAGAAAAATATCCAAGAAAAGAAATACATTTGTGACCAAATATTCTACAAGTGTGCAACTCTCATTGCATGGATTCACATATTAATTTGCGGATGTGCAAAATTTGAATGCGTTTTGCACCATATTTACTGCAGCAACTGTAGCAAAAATGTGAGCGTATGAGTTTCTTCCTGTGTGATTCGTAGAATAGGATTTGTGCGCCTGCAGTGAAGAATGTGTGAAGGTGTAACTGTTACGTTGTGTTTGTAAGTGAGAAAAAAAGTCTACAAGTTTACAACTCATCAAATATTTTTCTCTGTGACTTCAAATTTATTGGTACACGCGTGTGGATATGATCTACAGCTACAAATTCCACTCTCACGCGTGTTCAGTTGTTTTGCACCAAAAATACCTTCATAGAAATACTTGTGCATGTGAAGTTTATGTAGCTTCATACATGCACATGCACTGAGCATTAACAGGCAACTGTTCTTTTAAGATATGAGATTTCCTGTGTTCATCACATTCTTCTGTTATTCAAGGCAATGGAAACAATGGCTGGAGCATCAACTTCAATCCGCCAGAAATTACTGCAGTTCCAGGATCATGTGCTCTGATTTCATGTACATTCACCTATCCAGTCGAAGCAAAACCTATTAATAACGTTCAGTGGTTAACGTGTCAAAAGGGTAAATGTACAAATAACATTTTCATGCAGAAAGTGAGTACACGAAATACAAACAAATTGGACGAGAAAGACAGTGAAACAGAACGGATTACGATGCTTGAACCTGATCTGACCAAAAACAACTGCAGCTTCATCATGAAAGACATGAAAGCAGAAGATGCAAATGAATATGCCTTCAGAGTGGATGGGAAGAAACCACAGAAAAACACATATAAACCCACAGTTAAAATCGTCATTCAAGGTAATACTTGCTTGTGTTTGGCAAAGTTTAAAAGGTCCTGCTTTATAGACTGATGTTCTCTTTCAGTTCTCACTTGTTTCAGAGGGATGTTCAGCTCAGTGCAAACTTATGTTTTGATTTCATAATCTCAGCAGGGGAACTATGTTGGACATAATTTCTTAAAGAAACTTAAACACATGGTTGTGCTATGCCAATCACACTGCTATGAGCTATTCTCTTCATCTTATGCATTTCATTTCATATGATCTGAATCTGTCCTCAAAGAATGACTCAATTATTTACACTGTGGAAATCTGCGATGTCTACATTATGTTGTGTACTTCTATTTACAGACGAGCCTCTAATGGATATTCCTCCTCTCAGTGAGGGAGTGGAGGCCAGTCTCACTTGTTCAGCTCCTTTTCCTTGCCCTGAAACGCCTCCTGAAATAACATGGTGGATTCAGACAAGAGGAGAAAATATCACCAATCTCAAGGGTGACAACATTACTCTGATCACCTCCAAAAGCCTTTACCTCTCAACTTTGCCCTTAACTCCAACCTCCAAAATGCACAATGCCACTGTAGGATGTGAGGTGAGCTATGGAGACAAAACCATCAGTGCCAGTAGGACCCTAGAAGTCATGTGTGAGTACAAGTATACATGTTTAACCAAACTTCTTGAAAAGGCATGATTCTTTGACAATTACTTAAAACAAAAATGCAGTTCAGAAGAGCGTAGGCGTCCCTATTGAGAACAACCTTCTTCCATCTTCTACCACTGATCAAAGAAATTATTTATTGTATACTGAGTCAATATGGTGTCAAAACCAATGCACTTGCTCTTTTTTAGACGTACAGACTCTTCAAATTCTGGGTAATGACACAGTGATGGAAGGTGACACTCTTCACCTGAACTGCTCTGTTGAGAGTCACCCACTATCTTCTGATCCTGTGTGGAGTTTCAATGGAACGGCAGATAAAATCAGGAACTACACATCTGCAGAAAATCTCACGATTACCAATGTGAGAAAGGAGCATGCTGGGATATACGTCTGTGAGATGACATATAGAAACAAGACTTTGAAAGCATCCATCACTATCAATGTAATTCGTAAGTAGAACCAGATTCCATTTTAAAATGTTCATAACCTAACAATGTTACAGACTTACAACATTACAGATTACGAAATGTCAGCAACTGTTGAAATACTGAATTGTTACACATCTTGGAAAGTTCATTGCATGTTTGCAATGGGCAGGCCTAAAGTATGAATATATGTCTTTACTAATTATAATATCAAACATTTATCACATGCTAGGTGACACAAATGAACTCACTCCTGGAGGTGGAAACTTGCTTGGGAAAGACGATCTGCTGAATTCCACCAAAAAACCTACAGGTAATACTGAGCAGTTTTCTCACCTCAGAACAATTGACAATTTCTTATATATATATATATATATATATATATATATATATATATATATATATATATATATATATATATATATATATATATATATATATATATATATATATATATATATATATATACATACAGTATATAACAATTCTGTGTTTTTACATTTCAGTTATAGAAGGTTTAATGAAGAATTTGGACATCTCAACGATACTCACATTTGTGGCAGGAATGGCATGTTCAGGAATCATTTTCTCAATAATTTTGTGCTGTTGGGTGTCTTGGCACAGGTAGGCCTGCCATTTAGTTAACAGCTGCCTAAAGTCCATCAAACTTCATTTGTCCTTATAATATATAGCGTTTAGAACATTTTGGACTGTCAGCTTCAAGTCTCATTCCCTAAATATCTTTTCTTATCAGAGACAAAAAACACAAAGTGCCAACAGAAAATCCGTACACTGATGATAATTTAGAGGTAAGGAAAAAACTAATTATTATTATTATTATTATTATTATTATTATTATTATTATTATTATTATTATTATTATTATTATTATTATTTAAGTTGAACTATCACGGACACCTCAATCTTGCAACCTTTATGTCAAAGGATCACCCTGGAGGATTGCCTTACTGACTCAAATTTTTATGTAATAAAAAGTGTCATTTACTTAAAGGGTTACTTCAGTGATTTAGCATTAAGCTTTGTATTTAAACTGGGTCATTCATGTAGTAGAAATGTGAAATTATTTTTGAATTTGGTGCCTTCTAGACTGAGAAAAGACAGAAAATGTATTTTTGTCTCATGTGGATGAAAGAGTCCCAGAATGCACTTGCTTCGCTGCCCTACGAGGCCAAACCGTACACCGTCGTTTTGATCTTCACAGTAATACAATCATTTTGTTTAGTTAGAGAATAAACACTACAATTAAAAACTGAAAGTGTCTTTTTACTAAAGTGTGAGTGAGCCGAACGAAAGTCACGGCAGAGATGCAGCAGTGTCAGATTTCATTCATCACGAAGAGCTGAGCAGAACTGAGGTAACGTTAAGCACCAGTCTGGCACGGTTTGCAAGCTATGGAAGCTAAACTATCACATGAATTCACTGAAAAGTTGAAACAATCACTTAGCTCTGCATCGATCCGTTATGAATGTCTGTGCGGCCGTCTGTGTCTTACATTCTGTGCATGAGATCTCTCCCCTATGGGCAGGTTGAAAACATGCGGAACAGCTTTATCTAGTGGCTGTAGACTTTAGCGTCTGGCCAAAATAAAATCCTCCAATGACGCAACATGACGATATTTGCGTCATCTGAGGATTTTTTCCCAGATATTCTCTCGTCTCAGGGGGATATGAGGGGGAAAAGTACCATCATTTGAATATACTACCGGGTTTCTACTGATACAATGCCTAATGCTAAATCACTGAAGTTACCCTTTAACCTCACATTGATGATTTTCTGTTTCTCATGGTAAAACATTTTTTCAAAAATAGTCCAAGTGTCACATATTCCCTGTGTGTTTGTAGTCCTTTGTAGTTTTTTATGGTGTATTAGTTATCCCAGATGTTTCCCATTTAGCCACTCCCTCTTGTTATCTCATTAACCTTGTTTCCCTGTGTTTTTATACCCCACTGCTTCAGTTGTTGTTTGTCGGTCGTTGCTCCCGCATGTGTCAATTCTGTATGTCCCCCATGTTAAAATGCCCAACTTTACAGCAGAATTTGTTTTTTACAGCCTGGTAGAAAAAGTGGTTTTGGTCTATACGGCTAATTTTGCCCTTCATGATAAATGTAAGGAGGAGATTTTTTTTTTTTGTATAACTCATCCGTTTAAATTATATTAAACCTTATAGTTCTGTATAATTAAAGGCGTGGCCACTTGAGTGACAGGTGGATTGCCACTATGGTCGAGCTAGATGGGCGTGGTTTCAGCAACCAGGCACCTCAGATCCACCCATGTCCCGCCTCTGTCACGGACACTACATCCATATTTTTTACAGTTTTTCTATGGTGAGAACCAATGAGGTTTCCTCTTGAGTTGCGCATCACGTTTGAGCTTCAGCAAGAAGCAATGAGGTTCATTCTCGTGTGTTACGCATGTTTGAACTTCAGCAACAATAAATGAGGTTAATTCTCGTGTTACGCAGCACATTATATATATATATACACAGGTGCTGGTCATATAATTAGAATATCATCAAAAAGTTTATTTACTTCACTAATTCCATTCAAAAAGTGAAACTTGTCTATTATATTCATTCATTACACACAGACTGATATATTTCAAATGTTTATTTCTTTTAATTTTGATGATTATAACTGACAACTAAGGAAAATCCCAAATTCAGTATCTCAGAAAATTAGAATATTACTTAAGACCAATACAAAGAAAGGATTTTTAGAAATCTTGGCCAACTGAAAAGTATGAACATGAAAAGTATGAGCATGTACAGCACTCAATACTTAGTTGGGGCTCCTTTTGTCTGAATTACTGCAGCAATGCGGCGTGGCATTGAGTCGACAGTCTGTGGCACTGCTCAGGTGTTATGAGAGCCCAGGTTGCTCTGATAGTGGCCTTCAGCTCTTCTGCATTGTTGGGTCTGGCATATCGCATCTTCCTCTTCACAATACCCCATAGATTTTCTATGTGGTTAAGGTCAGGCGAGTTTGCTGGCCAATTAAGAACATGGATACCATGGTCCTTAAACCAGGTACTGGTTGCTTTGGCACTGTGTGCAGGTGCCAAGTCCTGTTGGAAAATGAAATCTGCATCTCCATAAAGTTGGTCAGCAGCAGGAAGCATGAAGTGCTCTAAAACTTCCTGGTGTAAGGCACATCTTATCCTTCCCTTCGCCTCTCTATTAATGTGCTTGGACACAGAGCTCTGTGAACAGCCAGCCTCTTTTGCAATGACCTTTCGTGTCTTGCCCTCCTTGTGCAAGGTGTCAATGGTCGTCTATTGGACAACTGACAGTAGTCAGCAGGAGAGGTTGACTACGCCAGCATCGACTACTCCCTTCTAAAGAACAGATCGGCTGAAGTGGGAGAGAGGGAACATACAGAAACAGACTATGCTGAGATCAAGAGGTGCAGCAGAGGTAATGTGAAGCAAAGGAAAGCCCTTCAGGATGGAGATGACCAGATTAAAACACCCAACCAGAAACAGATGGAAGGAGAGGAGGAACTTTATTCTAATTCTCAGGTGCTGAAAAGTTAAGGAGCTAAAGAGTCTTAACTACACACAACAATATTGTGTTTAGTAAAGTCAGATGTTTAAGAAATTAAATAATGTATTGCTTTTGAGCTCTTATCCCTTATGTGTATATCAAAAAATTGTTGGTGATTGCAAAACAATACATTAGATTAATTAGATTAATCTCCAACATCAGTTTTTTTATATATATACAATTGTGAACAAATTACATATGTATTTCATTTCTCTTATTTTCTTCTTTCTATTTTTTGTTGTTGTTTGCAGTAGGTTTTACATATATATTTCAGAATGTTTCTGAGCTTCCTGAAACTACAAATATGTTTTAGTAAATAAAATAAAAAGTTTCTGACAGTTACCTTCTTCCTTGTTTGCTTTTACTGGTAGGCTATATAAACTGAAAAAAAAAAGAAAAGAAAAGAAAACCCCTCCTGTTCAAACCGCCCCGCTCCAAACGTGACTCAAACCCAGGTCAGCCGGCTTGAGAGTCGGACGCTCTTACAAGGAGGCTAAAGGCTGCAACCCCTAGCATCACTCGCTAGAGCGTCTCTTGAGATCAGAGGAGTGAGGTTTACTCGCACAGCGACTACTAGCTGGCCTCCGTTACACTAGGAACTCACAAACCTTTAAAATATCAACATTGTTTAATGTGAAATGAACTACTCTGCTAGAATATTGTTGGTCTAACAGGGGGAAAATAATTGAAAAATTCAAATTCCTTCTATTTGCTCAATGTTGCCCTGGTGGCTCCTCTGTGATGACGTGTGTGTGTGTGTGTGTGTGTGTGTGTGTGTGTGTGTGTGTGTGTGTGTGTGTGAGCAGGATTAGGCCTTAGATAACAGGATTAGAATGTTCCACACACTACTGAGAATCCTTAAATAGCCAGTGAGTGTGTCAGCGTCTCATTTGTCTTGGTGTGGTTTGATATTTTCTGTGGTTCACCACACTGGCTGTCATCCTGTATGATCTGAGATAAGGTACGTGTTTGGATGGATGCACTGAAATCCACTTAAAGTGGTTATTTCATTTTCATTATTGCATTACTCCTAATCACAGTATAGTGTACTATTATGGAATGCAATGTTCCCTCTAATTTCTTTTCTCGCTGAGCAAAACTTTTCTCTATTGGGTGGACATTTTTCTCACCTGAGCAAAAATATTCTTTACCTGTACAGCGTATGTAAACGCACACAAAAAAAGTGGTTTCATCATGCAGTTATAACTTTTAACTTGAATGTGCCATTTATATTTTATTGAACCATTGATGTAACTTATAGTGATATATTAAATAAAAAAAACAGCTAATTCAAAAGTCATTAAATTAAGCACATTTTACAGTGCTGTAGTCGTCTTTACCAATAAATACTTTTAAAATCTCCCCCAGGACAGCTTAGAGGGAACATGTAACATGTTAGTAGGTAACTTTTTCTACTTCTGGTACTGTATGTTTGGCATGCATGTTTTGACATTTAAAATGGCATTTCATGCTCTGGACATGCTCTCCTTTATTTGCAACCTTTAAATGCTATCATTATAACCTTGAATGAACATTGGACTAGATACTGTAAATGCCAGTAAATAAATACAAATTTATATAAATGTATTGCTCATGTTTGTCTATCTTTGTTGTAAAATGTCAAAATGACAATTAAAATAGTACAAAAGTTAATTACAATTTATTAGGGATGCACCGAATCCACATTTCTGGGGTTCGGCCGAATACCGAATCCACTGGTTAAGATTCTGCCGAATCCGAAACCGAATACCGAATCCTACTCCCATCCCGTCCATTAACACAGTAAACACATTACTGAAGTAAACAATGCCCACAGCAGTGTATTTTTCATTTTATTTTATTTTAACAAAAAAAAAAAGATTAGGCAATGTTATGCCAGGATGACAAAGTGGGAAAAACTATTTTGACTATTACTACAGGCTTGTTTATTTCAAGATCCAAATCAATATCCACAGTATTAGCCTTTTAGATTTATAATCCCATAAAGTACAAACCAAAACCTTTCTATAAAAGTGTAACAATGCAAAGAAAAGTGTTTTTTCCTTCTTCTTTTTTTAATCAAAATATGTTTGGCGACTTAACTGAATTATTGAACATTTACTCAATAAACATGGATAATAATTAACATAAAGTAGGCTGTTGTTTCGTTTAGAACAGTATAGGCTACGATTAGAACAGTAGCCAAATATTACGAAAAATCACAAACACCTCTCCTGTATAATAATTAAGCTATAAACTCTAACCTTTCACATGAAATGAGAGTTTCCTTTCAGGAAAACTAGACACTCGGCGTTAACAGGTGACAGCCGGTTGCGAGTGTGGGAACGAATGTCCCCAGCCGTACTGAAAAGTCTTTCACTGGGCACAGAGGTTGGTGGCGCACAGAGGTAGACCTTTGCTGTTTTTGCCAGGAGTGGAAATCGCTGCTTATTTGTCTTCCACCACAGAAGAGGATCCTCTCTAAGAGGAATCAGAGGCTCGCTGAAAAAAGCGCTCATCTCCGCGTCAGCACCCGATGTGACTGCGGTACAGATCGTCCCAGCCGCCCCAGATTCCTGAACAGTGTTGTTTAGTGCTAACTGTCGGGCCTTGTTCCTCAGGCTGTTCAGTTGCTTTAGTTGTAGGCCTAGCAGATGCGCCTTGATCTGATTCAGATAAACGGGATACAGCCTCCTGCACAAGCAACTTTGATCGACACTGTTCTGTTTCACTCCCCCAAATTTTCGCCTTGTATCTGGGATCCAGACTTGTTGCCACAACTAAGTTGCTATTCTGCTCGCTTCCCTCAAACCTATCCTGCAGAGATTTCAGCAAGCGGGTTTTCATCTGCTTGATTCCATGACCGTCTGTTTCGTTGTGGATATAGCGCTTCAACATCATCACAGCTGGCAGGACAGTGGATATACACGCATTTTCTGCGCTTATTTCTCTAGTCAACTCCTCGAAGGGCCTGAGCACCTTGAGAACATCCTCCATCAGAGTCCACCTCTGTGCATGAATATGTTGCATACCATCTGTCTCCGACACGTAGATGTTTATGGCACGTTTCTGTTCTATTAAACGATCGAACATCAGATATGTCGAATTCCATCGTGTTGACACGTCCTGGATTAAATGGTGATTTGGCAGCCCAAACTCCTGCTGTAGAGCAGAAAGCCTTGATTTAGCACTTGAAGAGTGCCTAAAGTGACCAACAGCACTGTTAGACATTTCTGTAATTTGTACAGTTATTTACTATATATCACCCAGTATAATACTGTAAATTCTCTTTACAGTAAATAACTGTAATTCCCGTTGCATCATGGGTATTTTCTATGACGTCAAACACCAAATACAGTGATTTCCTGTATTTAAAAAAAAAAAAAGTATAATACTGTATTTACCACAACTGCCTCTTTGGCACAATTGGGATCGACAGGATTTGCTTTAGATTTATATTAGGAACCATCAGTGCAGCGTTGAAAGTTTCACCCGAGGAGAGAGCTCACGGTTCCAGAGAACATATGAGCTGTGTCCGGACACCCTGCGAAGATTTTTTCATCCCCCGTGAGAACGGCAAACAAGCAAGGTAAGTGTGATTTGTACTATCCGCGGTTGTCTGCACCCCAATTTTAGCTTGTCAGCATTGGTGCTAAAAACTGAGGTAAACCTAACGTTTTATGAATTTATTGAATTAGATTAGGAACCGGTGCAGCGTTGTAAGTTTTGCCCGAGGAGAGCTCACAGTCCGGACAACATATTGTACATAACGTTAGGTTATCATTTGCTTAAACTTTGCTGCTAAAAACTGAGGCAAACCTAACGTTTTATTTAAAAAAAAAAAGTTTATTGAATTAGATTAGGAACCAGTGCAGCCAGCGTCGTGTGTAACGTTACTGCCCGAGGAGAGAGCTCACGGCCCGGACAACATACTTTACATAACGTTAGGTTATCATTTGCTTCAGCTTTGGTACTAAAACTGAGGTAACATAAACCTAACGTTTTATTTTTAAAAAGACTTAACGTTAGTGAGTTTATTGAATTAACTTTACCAATACAATGAAGATTTTGTTTATCGAGCATATTAAGCGTACATTAGGACGACGTTAGTTAGTAAATTAACGTTGGCCACTAGTTGCAAAAATAATGTCGTTAACAAGCAAAGTTTACATTTGGATTGACATGATTTATTTTACATTTTAGATAAGAATACCAGGAGCCTGCCTGTGCTGTGCGACACTGGAACTCATACAACGGTAAGTAACGTTACCCCTCTTTGTTTCTCCACATATTACTGATAATTCAAAGTTTTTCTTGTATGTTTTAGTCGGGTCTGTTTAACTGAATCACAAAATTATTTAGTTTTTCCACCTCTTTTTAGCTGTAACTAGCCATGTACCATGTTTTTTTCCCCATAAATTATATTATACTAAAATAATCCAAAACGATACTCGGTTACTTAACGTAACCTCGGTTCTCTCTAGAAGAGGGAACGAGTATTGCGTAAGTTCCTTACGCTACGGGAAAGTATTCTTTCTTCGAGATTTCTGAAAAACCCAAAATTATCCTTAATTTTGTAACATTGTCAACGCAGTGCGGCAGCCTGGCAGACCATAGCAGGCTATTCCAGCGTGCCATTGGCTGCTCTGCTGGCAACTGCAGCAGCCTATCGGTGAGCCCGCGTGACGTGGCGACCAATGAGGGCGCTTCGCGCCCACCTGGCTTCATTTGCCTACAGGTGGGGCGTGGCCACGTGTATATAAGCAGGGCTCACGGGCTGCATATTCGGTTTTCGTAGTTCTGAAGCGTAAAAACCCGCGGGGCGCACGGCAAGGAACGCAATACTCGTTCCCTCTTCTAGAGAGAACCGAGGTTACGTTAAGTAACCGAGTATCGTTCTCTTACGAGAGGTTCTCTCGTATTGCGTAAGTTCCTTACGCTACGGGAACATATTGTCAACGCCGTGCGCGCCTCGCATACAGCATATGTATCCCAGGGAACCGGGGACCATAACACTGCTCGGGCAGGGTGGCCGGTAAAGGAAACGGGCCACCACATATACGGACACTTCGTTTGAACTGACGGGTGGTTACAACGGGTGGTTACAACACCCTGCCTTATGAATGAGGGAACGGCACCTGCCGGTCGCCTTCAAATTCACCACACCTTGTCTCATGAATGAGGGAGCGGCAAGGCCGGTCGCCTTCAAATTCACAATATCTTGTCATATGAGTGAGGTAACGGCACCGCCGGTCACCTTCAAACTCACAATAGCTCTTTTCGTAAATGAGGGAACGGTACCGCCGGTCTCCT
This sequence comes from Romanogobio albipinnatus, assembly GCA_023566225.1. Lineage (NCBI taxonomy): Eukaryota > Metazoa > Chordata > Actinopteri > Cypriniformes > Gobionidae > Romanogobio > Romanogobio albipinnatus. Next base: position 40,380,168 of record CM042247.1, on the reverse strand, counting down.
TCAAATTTACATAAGCCTTGTACCGAACTTACTACCAGTATGTGAGCTATGTCTGCGCAGAATCACCGGGCAGAACCAACAGCCTTATTGAACTGATAACACTTTCGCCTGTAAGGCAGGAACTTCCAGATTGTAAAATCTCACGAACGTAGACGGGGAGGCCCAGCCTGCCGCCACGCAAATATCGTGGATGGAAATCCCTCTGGCCCAAGCCCACGAAGAGGCCATGCCTCTGGTGGAGTGTGCTCTGACACCTAGCGGGCACTGCAGGTGTTTGGAAGCGTATGCAGTTGCAATCGCGTCCACTATCCACCTGGACAGGGTCTGTTTCGAGGAGGCGAGACCTTTAGCGCGCCCTCCAAACGAAACAAATAGCTGCTCAGAACGCCTGAAGGCGGCGGAGCGTGTGACATAAACCCTCAATGCCCTGACAGGGCAGAGGATATTGCCACCGTCCCCCTCGTCGGATGCCGGCAGAGCCGAGAGGGAGATAATCTGCGCCCTGAAAGGAGTGCCGATCGCTTTGGGGACATAACCATGCCTCGGTCTGAGAATGACCTTAGAGTCATTAGGACCGAACTCCATACATGTCGGGCTCACTGAGAGCGCGTGTAGATCCCCCACGCGTTTCACTGAAGCCAGAGCTATCAGGAACGCGGTTTTTAGCGAAAGGAACCTTGGTTCCACAGTCTCGAGCGGTTCAAAGGGATGAGCCTTCATGGCCTCTAGGACCAAGGCCAGATCCCAAATAGGAACCGATGGGAGCCGCGGGGGATTCATCCGTCTAGCTCCTCTGAGGAAACGGATGATGAGCTCGTTCCTTCCTAGCGTGCTGCCTAGCGTCGTCTGGGCGAACGCTGCTATAGCCGCTACATACACTTTGAGCGTGGAAGGGGACCTGCCCAGTTCCAAGAGCTCCTGGAGGAAGGAGAGCACCCGCTGGACCCCACATTGCTGCGGTTCCAATCCCTTGGAAGCACACCACTCAGTGAACACCGACCACTTAGAACTATATAACGCCTCGTCGAGGGGGCTCTAGAGTGTGAGAACGTGTTCATAACCCCTTCGGGCAGGTCAACGGGTATCCGTTGGTCACCCATACATGCAGAGACCATCGCTCTGGATGGGGATGCCAAACTGACCCTCCTGCTTGAGAGAGGAGGTCTGCTCTCAGCGGAACTGGCCAGGGGGGTGAGTGCGACAGCTTCACCAGCTCTGGGTACCAAATCTGGTTCTCCCAGCGCGGCGCTATAAGGAGCACCGGGCGGCGCGTTTCCCTGATTTTCGCTATAACCTGGGTCAATAGGGAAATCGGCGGGAAAGCATACAGCGGGAGGCTGGGCCAAAGTTGGGACAGCGCATCCTCGCTTTTGGACAAGAACGTCGAGCAGCGGGCGTTCTCTTTTGTTGCAAAGAGGTCGAGCTCCGCTCTGCCGAATAGGCGCCATACCAGCTGGACTGTCTGGGGGTGCAGGGACCATTCTCCTGGGAGAATGAGGCCCCTGGACAGCTTGTCCGGGCCCACGTTGAGGTGGCCCGGAACGTGCGCCGCTCTCAGCGAGCGCAGCGAGCTGTGTGCCCACACGAGCAGGCGTTCCGTCAGATTGCCCAGACACCTGGACCTGACACCGCCCTGCCGGTTCACGTAGGACACCACCGTGGTATTGTCCGACCGGACCAACACATGGTGTCCCCGTATAAACGGGAGAAACTGCTTGAGCGCGTTCTCTACCGCTATCATCTCCAAACAGTTTATGTGTAGGAGTTTTTCTCCGCTCGACCAGAGGCCCGAGGCCGGTCTGCCCTCGAAAACGGCACCCCAACCCGAGGTGGAGGCGTCCGTCGAGATGACTTTGCGGTGTGAGATGGCTCCCATTGTCACTCCCCGCTGGTACCAGTCGGCTACTAACCAGGGCTCTAGGGCTGCAACACAGCCCTGAGTCACTCTGATCCTGAAACCTCCGGCAGCCCAGGCTCTGTGAGGCACTCGGGCGTTTAACCAGCGTTGCAGCGGGCGCATGCGCATTAAGCCCAGCTGGAGCACAGCTGCAGCTGAGGCCATACGTCCCAGCATCCTCTGAAAAAGCTTGAGAGGTGCGATTTTGCCCGGCCGGAAATACGCAGCCATGCGCCGAACTTGGCGCGTGCGTTGTGGTGACAGGCGGGCAGACATAGCCACAGTGTCCAGATTCAAACCCCGAAATGAGGTTGATTGCGTGGGCACTAATGAGCTCTTGGTCCAGTTGACCGTGAGCCCCAGGCTGTCCAAATGGCTGAGCAGCATTGCCCTGTGGGCGAGGAGCTCGGCCTCTGACTGCGCCAGGATGAGCCAGTCGTCCAAGTAGTTCAATATTCGCATCCCCCGGTTTCTCAGGGGAGCGAGGGCCGCGTCCATGCACTTCGTAAATGTACGGGGTGCTAGTGACAGGCCGAACGGAAGGACGGTGTATTGATAAGCCTGGCCTTCGAAGGCGAATCGTAAGAATGGCCTGTGACGCGGCGTTATCTTGATTTGAAAATATGCGTCTTTCAAATCTAGGGAAATTAGCCAGTCTCTCGGGGGAATATGCGCGAGGATCTGCTTGGTCGTAAGCATCTTGAACGATCTCCTCAAAAGAGCTTTGTTCAGACGCCTCAGATCCAGAATCGGTCTGAGCGACCCGTCCCTTTTTGGCACGAGAAAATATCGGCTGTAAAAGCCTGACTCGCTCATAGAATGGGGAACCGGTTCTATAGCCCCTTTGCACAGCAGCGTGGCTATCTCCGCTCGAAGTAGATGTGCTACTTCTTCGCTCACTCGCGTCTCTATACGCGCACAGAAGCGCGGAGGGCGGCGAGCGAACTGCAGAGTGTAGCCGTGCTTCACTGTTTTCAGCACCCATTCTGATACACCTGGAATGGCTTCCCACGCTCTCGCGTGTGCCACACGGGATAGAACGGCCTCCGGGCTCGAAACGCCGCGCTTTGCGGGTTCGACGGCCTGTATAGGAGGGGCGGGCGCAGTGCGCGCGCTCTCTGTGCTGTGGGCCAGCCGATCGCTCGCGATGGCTGGCCGCCCTACACACTGTATCCCTGCCGCTTCGAGCAGGGAGTGGCTTGTGTGTGGCCTTACACTCGTTGTTCCGGCCACCTTGGGCGGAGAACAAATGGTGTGTGGCGCGGCGCACGGCGCCGGGGGCAGAATGTTCGCGAAAATGTGTGAGCGCGTTTGAGCGGGCACAACTCTTACGCGTGGAACATGACCGGTTAAGAGTGGCTGTGTGACAGCGTGTGTGGTGATTAGGCGTGGGCGCAAATAAGCGGACACGTGACCTAACTCTAGCACTCGAGCGGCCGGTGGCCGCTTTATGTGAGTGAGAGACACGGGATTTGTGGTGCTTGGGTGCAGGGGTGAACACAAAAGTGGGCACGTTTACTGCATTTGAAAACACATACGGCGTGAGCCGTGCAACCAGATATAAAGCAACTTCTTGATTTCTCTGGTTCGTTGTAAAAACGGCGGTTGTAGACAGGCGAGAGGGCAGTTTTGCCGGCTCGTTGGCTGCGTGAGAGCCATCTGCAGCAGCCACAGGAGTGGGGGCTGACAGGAAGAAGAGTTTTGACGGTGGTCCGGCCACAGCGGGACTTAACCGTCGCTTCCCCCCTCTGCTAGGAGGACTTTGGAGGGGCTTCAGTTGGAAACAGGCGAGAGGGCGAGTTCGCCGGCTCGTAGGCTGCGTGGAAAACGTCTGCAGTAGCCACAGGAGTGGGGACTGACAGGAAAACAGAGTTTTAATGGTGGTCCGGCCGCAGCGGGACTTAACCGTCTTTTCTCTCCTTATGTATAGACGTCCAAAAATACTCGAGCACCACGTGGTGCGAGTTAGCTTTCTGTATGTAAGAAAAGCTGGCCGCGAGCCCGGGGAAGCGGACAGTAAAACATTTTTATCTGCCGCGAGAGCTGGGCTCGAACTCGGGTCTCCGGCGTTTCAGCCGCTGATTTTGCCACTGTGCTACCGGGAGGGACACAATAGCGTTCAGTTAGCGCGAGCATACAGCAGTACGTCCTCGTGCTTGTTGGCAGTCGTGCGTGCATAAAAGACAGGCTCGTTACTGCAATAGTAATATTTCCAGCCGCCTGAATTGGAGAGGGGGCTGAGAAATGCTAGAGAATGGCGGTTCGTCCGGCCACAGCGGGACGAAAACACCCTCTGTTAATTTCCCGGTGAGTGCGGCGCGCGCACGTGTCAGCGTCATGTCTTATGACGGCGTATGTTTGCTGGCGTGCGTGTCTTAACAGGCTCGTGTACAGCAATATGAACAATTCCAGTCGCCTGAACTCATGAGGGGACTGAAAAATGTGCGCGAGGGTGGAACAGCTCTCTTGTAACGTAAAGAGAGCTGCAGGACCGTGCATTTCTGCCATCCCTTGTATATAAGCGGCGCATCAGCGCGGCATGAACAGAGGGGGGGAGGAGGCTCGCTCCGAGACCGTTCATTTCTACCATCCCTTGCAAGCGGCGCGGTGGCGCGGCTTGAACAGAGGGGGAGGAGGCTCGCTCCGAGACCGTTCATTCCTACCATCCCTTGAAAGCGGCGCGGTGGCGCGGCTTGAATAGAGGGGGAGAAGGCTCGCTCCGAGACCGTTCATTCCTACCATCCCTTGTAAGCGGCGCGGCTTGAACAGAGGGGGAGGAGGCTCGCTCCGAGACCGTTCATTTCAACCATCTCTTGTAAGCGGCGCGGTGGCGCGGCTTGAACAGAGGGGGGGAACAGCGGAGTGATGTCGTCATAAAACTGCTCGAGTCGAGCCCGCAGGGTCGACATAGAGAGTTCCTCACACTCGGGGCATTCGCCCGCGAGGAGGCGGCGGCGGCGTGGTCACGGCCCAGACAGAGAGCGCAGACACATGGCGGTCTCTGGTGCTGAGCTGCACGTGGCACGAGCCGCAGGTGGAACGAGGCGTTTTGATAAAAACGCTCGTGCTCTTTTATGAAACGTGTGACGCAACGGCGAGAACACGTGCAATGAAAGGATATAATGCTGCCGGATAGCAGAGCAGGCACGGATGGCTGAAGGTGGCGCGATGCTGCCGGCTTCTTCAGGCGCTGTCCTCTGCTTGCTCGTCTGCACGTTCAACGGCGGCGGGTTCCAGATCCAGCGATGCGAAGGGCTTCGCTGAAGAAAAGAAAATCGAATATGCAGCCCGTGAGCCCTGCTTATATACACGTGGCCACGCCCCACCTGTAGGCAAATGAAGCCTCATTGGTCGCCACGTCACGCGGGCTCACCGATAGGCTGCTGCAGTTGCCAGCAGAGCAGCCAATAGCACGCTGGAATAGCCTGCTATGGTCTGCCAGGCTGCCGCACTGCGTTGACAATGTTACAAAATTAAGGATAATTTTGGGTTTTTCAGAAATCTCGAAGAATATGCAGCCCGTGAGCCCTGCTTATATACACGTGGCCACGCCCCACCTGTAGGCAAATGAAGCCAGGTGGGCGCGAAGCGCCCTCATTGGTCGCCACGTCACGCGGGCTCACCGATAGGCTGCTGCAGTTGCCAGCAGAGCAGCCAATGGCACGCTGGAATAGCCTGCTATGGTCTGCCAGGCTGCCGCACTGCGTTGACAATGTTACAAAATTAAGGATAATTTTGGGTTTTTCAGAAATCTCGAAGAAAGAATACTTTCCCGTAGCGTAAGGAACTTACGCAATACGAGAGAACCTCTCGTAAGAGAACTGTGTTTGTCCAGGACTGACAGATTATAATTTTATTTTCTGGAATTTAAGCAGTCCTGGACAATTTTTGGATGATTTTGGCAGATGAAATATAATTTATGAATAAAACATGGCAAAACTTTAGAATAATGTTGCTCAAGTGCAAACCTGAATACATTTCTGAACACAGAAGATGAAGAATGTTTGTAACCTAACAGATTGAGGCACCATTCACTTCTATAGTAATTTTTTCCTACTATGGAAGTGAATGGTGCCTCAAAATTGTCTGGTTACAAACATTCTTTAAAAGGTTTAGAACAACAGGGCGAGTAAATTACAGAAATTATTTTTTTTTTTTTTTGGTGAACTATCCGTTTAATGACGGACCATTATTCTAAAGTGTTACCAAAAACATTTAAAGCAAAGGCACTAAGGGTGATGAAATTTAAAATATCTTTATTCTCTTAATTTTCTCTTGCTTTAATTTTTTTTCGTGAGGAAAAACCCAGAGGAGGGAACAAGATGCACCACCAAAACCGGAGTGAGTCGGAAGACCGGGGAAGTTGTGAACAGGAAGACAACTGTAATCAACAACAGAGTGTCATCCTTCCTTCGCCACCTAATGGAGTTTGAATGGAAAAACTTGGACTAGGTGAGACACTTTTTTAATAGGATATGTAATGTACACAGACACTTACGCTGCATTCACACAGGGCGTCATGCCGGTTAGAAATTTTGTCTGACCTGAGACAGCGCCGACGCCACGTGACAGTGACGTATGGCATCAAAGCACCTTGAGAGCAGTCGGCTAATACAGCCGGTGCAGTTTCTCCAGAGCGACTGCACGGACTTTGATGACGACACAGCTGTTCCACGATTGGCCAGATTCTCTGCATGACAGCGATCACATGTGTTTCGTGTTTATTCTAAAACCTTCAGTTCCTCTAATGCGCACAAATCTCTTTTATAACAGTTAAACCTCTTTTCATGTAGTTGCGATGTTATATTGTCATGTTTATCAAAATAAAACAGATGAAAAACGTAGACCCGCACTTCATTGATAGTGTAGGCTTGTATGTTAACTTTATTCTTGTACAAACACACGCTGTATTAAGCAGTGCATAAAGTATTACATGACAAAAAATGTCTCTGAAACATCTGTGTATTGACAAATATTGCATTTATTTCACTTCAGCTGTGATAAAGTATGCAAACACAGCACGAGCGTCACTGCGGGAAGCAGAAAGTGTCAGACTTCACGTCTCCGTTTGCAGCTCCTCCCCGCCTGCATGCGCCTACTCTCGCCAATTGGTTGCATCCAGCCACAGCTGATGTCCAACACACCTTTCAACTTCTGCCGCTTGCAACGTGAGTGAAGCGACGCGACGGAACCCACAATTCAGTTCAGCAACGCATGACGTCAACCATTCAAAGTAAATGAGAAGCGTTAACGCCGGTGCCCCGTGTGAATGTAGCATTAAGTTTGAGGATACCTTACTAAAGCTAATGCAGTATACATGTAATCCATCCTGCAATAAAAGGTTACATTGTTGTTTTTGATTAAATAGTTTGTGAAATCATGTTGAGGTGATTCAGTAATATTACTTTTTTGGAGCATGTAGTTTGTGCTGCTGCTACTATTATGTACTGACAGTGTTCTTTAGTTTTTTACTCAATATCAATTTTGTTAAGCTAAATAACAGCGACACCTCTCTAATATGCAATCAGGTTCAGCATCACTACAAAGTACATTCTTCAAAATATTCATAACATTGAATCACCAGCGAAAACAAAAACTGAACATTTCATTTCACATCTTCATGAAGGCATTGCAGGACTGGATTAGACTAGACAGCATACGTTGAGCTAGGTGTACCTCAAAGTGTTAACTGTCTATAAAATAGTATTTTACCATTATGATGAATTGTAATGGGATTATTATTTTTTATTAAATTCCAACAGTGTAAAAAGTTTGTGTATACTCAAATTGTATGACTAACTTCATATCATTCTTATCTAGAGGGACTTCTTGCCATAATGGAGCAGAATCCTGGTTCCTGTTTGAAATCATCCAATGTGGAAGATGGCACAGATCGGTACAGACATGAAACTTGTGTGTTGTGTTGTGTTGTGTTGTGTTAACTTGTTTCAGAATTAATTTGCTCTTTGTTTATATTTTATTCATGTATATGTGTATTTTGCACCAAATTTACAGCATTCTTCAACCAACTATTTACAGTATTCTACCAACTATTTTCTGCAGAGTTTTTAAAATTGTAGCTCAAACAATAGTGTGTGGCGCTAGCAAGGTCATGGGTTCAATTCCCAGGGAAAGCAAGAACTGACAAAATGTAAAATGTGTATCTTGAATGCAATGCAAGTCGTCTGCCAAATGCATAAATGTAAATAAAATGTAAAATAAGTGATATTGAATGCACTCTGATTACTTTTATACATGATTTTCTGAAAATAAGATTTGATTCGAGGATGTTTTAAAGTGAACTTTTTCCACACATTTACATGTTTCAGTTAAAGCACTTAAAATGTTTTAAATAAAGAATTTTATATTTCATAATAATTGTCTGTTTGGATTACTTCTGTAGGATAGATTAATGTAAGAATTAATGTAATTCAGTAAGTATTAATGATTGAATAGGATTAGGATTAATGCACTGTTAACCAAGGTTTACAGTAACGGTACTGTATTACAAAATTACAGTAACATGTAGTTACTGTAAACTGAAATGCGGTTATTGTACTGTACATCTCAAATACAGTAACTTACTGGCAACAGTGTTGCCAGTAAGTTACTGTAAAATCTCTTATAAATGTCTAACAGTGAGTTTTCCTGGCCAGTGCGATCATGTCAGAGACACTTTGTTGTGAGAAAAGACTGTCGTGGATGCATAACTGGAGCGTGTGCGCAAAACAGCCAGCACTTGGAATCCCTGCCTCGGACATGGCTTTCTGCATGTTTGCAGCATTGTCCCTCAAGACCAGGTGACACTTGGTAACTGGTATTTCCCACGCTCTAATAATCTCTTGCAGTGCATCTGCAATGTTTAACGCGGTGTGCCTTCCATCGAACGCTTCACATCGAAGAATAGCATGTGTGCGCTTAAAATCATCATTAATCCAATGTGAGGTCACACTGATGTAGGACTGTGTAGTGTACTCACAAGTCCATATGTCGCATGTAAATGCAAAAGCGTGTGCTTCGGCAATGTGTGCTTTTATGCGGGAAGTGATGGACTCGTGCATTTCAGGGATGATTTTGTCAGCAAAAAAGCGCCTGGATGGGATTTTGTAACGTGGCTCAAGCAGATGAAGTAGCTCGTTGAATCCATTGTCTTCCACTACACTATAGGGCTGCAAGTCAATGGCTATCATTTTCCCAATTGCTGCATGAATGGCTTTCGCTCGTGTGTGATCTGAAGCCCACTGTTTGTTCAGTGTAGGGCTAGCAAAGCTGGTAATGGTTGTCTGATTAACACAAGTTCCCTTTCAGTCGGTCACGTTCGACCTACGTCGGAACTGACCGACGAATTGGGATCTGATTTCAGAGACCAATCTACTTCGAGTGTTTTAAAACGAGCCAATGAAGATTGGCATGCGATTCACGCATTCCACGCACCGCCCCGCAGCGGGGGTATAAATAAGGAAGTGGAATGCATGATCATTGCTTTCTACTTCGGAGCCGAACAGTGAATGTTTCCTGTTTCTACGAAGAGTGTAAACGAGTCTCGTGAGAGGAATGACTGCTGCTTCCAGTGCGGGTGTGACGGCGTGTTCAGCGAGTGGCTGCTTCAACGGACATCAAAGTGTTGGTTCGCTGGGCGTTTCCGTTTTGAGTGCACACACAGGCTTGCACTATTGTACTGTGTGGTGCCGCGGTCATCTCCCTGAGTGCTTCAGCACATAAAAAGAGCAGTTTCCTTTCTAAAAGAGCAACACGGTTTGACCCTGCGTCTTTTTCAAGATGTCATTCAAACCGTGTGTTTCTGGATGCGGTTGTTTCCTGTCCTCATTTGACGGCCACGATCTCTCTCACATATAACATGTGAGATTGGTTCGTGGGTGATCCATGCTCTCTCAGGAGAGCATGGTCACGTCGACGCGTTGTTCGTCTCAAGCCTTTCTCGTAAGGGCTTGAGTGTTCAGCGCGCCGTGTGCCGTCGGGCGCCGGCTGACAGCGGGGGTTGCCACGGCAACCCAGCGCGTCACTCGGCGCTAGAGATGCGCGGTTAAGACTATGATGCCTCAAACGGGGTTGAGTCCCTTTGCCTATTCCCCGATTTAGTTTCTTTTTCTTGCAAAAGCAGAAAAGAACTACTTTGGTTAATAAGCTTTGGTGGCCTGAGGATTTAAGTGGTGCTTCCCCACCGGGTACGTCTCCGTGGGCCCCCACTCCTCTATCGCATCACAGCATGCTGAGACTGTGTTTGTGGGTGGTTCATGTTCTCTCATGAGAACATAACCACGTCGGTGCGGTGTTCGTCTTGCCTTTCATAAGGCTTGAACGTTCACCGCGCCGTGTGCCGTCGAGTGTGACGGCCACATTCACTGTCTCACATGCCTGCTGGCAGCCTACAGATGGGATTGCTGGTCCTTTTAAAAAACAAGAGGACCTAGTGTTTCATTTGGGGCTCTGGCAGAGGACAGATGTCAATTGCTACATCGGAGAGAGGGCTGTTATGCGCTGGAAATGATGATGCTGAGTTCCTCTATAATAGTGTGTGCTCTTGCTGAATCAGATTCAGAGTTGACAGCCATGCTTTCCCGGGTGGCTGAGGCGTAGAGCAACGCGTAAAATCGCCTTGCCTACCCCCGTGCCTTTTTTTCCCCGGATGGGCATTGGAAAAATTAGCAGTTGGAACTATTTGGTGTCAAAATATGGAAAACCAAAAGGGACAAAATCTGTATAAATTTTTCCCTCTCTCACTACCCTCTGTCCTGCATGCACGAGGGTAGTCCCGACCCAGGGGTTATGCAGGAACTGCGTGCGGCGGTGGACCTCGCCCTCCGGGCGACGGAAGTCACTGCACGCTCCCTGGGTCAGGCGATGTCCACACTAGTGGTCCAGGAACCTGGGGCTAAACCTGGCAGATATGCGGGAGTCCGACTAAGTTCGGTTCCTCATTGCCCCTGTCTGTCAGGCTGGCCCCCTCGGCGATGCCGTCGAGAACTCTGCCCAGCAGTTCTCGATGGCCTAGAAGCAGACAGAGGTGGTTTAAAAAAAAAAAAAAGCCATCCTAATTCGAAAGGGCGCCTCTACCTGCTTGTCGCCGAGGGCACCCACCTGCGTCCACCTCCACCCCTGCAAAATCCAGGCGGCGGGGTGCCGGACGTAAGCGCTCAGGGCTTTGCTAGTCTACAAGCAAGCGTAAGGGCAAGCGGCCCTGAGACGGGCAGCCCAGGGAGAACAGGAGCTGCTCTGAGGGAGTGGGTGTCCGCACCCCTCCCCCACCCCCCCGGAGGAGGACCGGGGGGCCCCGACTGGTGTCTTTCTCTGCCGCTGGCTCTCCGGAGTCCAGCGGTACCCACATTCAGAGCAGTTTTCTCTCTCCCTGGGCCCCAAGAGGGCCAGGTTGGCAGTGTGCGACGCCTCCGGGCCTTCTCACTCCTTTCCTCCCCTCCCCCCGCCACGGGGCAGCAGTGTGGGCACCGAGAACGCCCCCGGGCCTTCTCACCCACACTCTGTCCCACCCTGGAATTCTCAGACAACACTCCGGGCCGCCTCCGGGCCTCCCGAGTCGGGTCTGTCTATTCCGCCTCGCTGCCCCACCCCGGGTACGTCTGTGGTGCTGTTGGTCCCGCTTGTGCGGTCTCTGGGGGCTTGGCTACAGCTCCCCAGGCCGTCTCGCTGGCTCATCCGTATCATCAGACTCGGCTACGCGATTCAGTTCGCTCACCGGCCTCCCAAGTACAAGGGCATCCTCTTCGCCTCCGTGCGAAGCAGCGATGCTCAGGTCTTGCGGTCAGAGATCGATGTCCTACTGGCGAAGGACGCGGTCGAGCCGGTTCCTCCAGCCGATATGAAGATGGGGCTCTACAGCCCCTACTTCATTGTACCCAAGAAAGGTGGTGGGTTACAGCCAATCTTGGACCTGCGTATCCTGAATCGGGCCCTGCACAAGCTCCCGTTCCGGACGCTAACGCAGAAACGCATTTTCAAATGCATCCGTCCCCAAGATTGGTTCGCAGCGATCGACCTGAAGGATGTGTACTTTCATGTCTCTTCCTTCCTCGACACAGACCGTTCCTACGATTTGTGTTCGAGGGGAAGGCATATCAGTACAGATCCTGCCCTTCGGGCTGTCCCTGTCACCTCGCGTCTTCACGGAAGTCGCAGAGGCAGCCATTGTTCCGCTCAGAGAACGCGGCATTCGCATCCTCAACTATCTCGACGACTGGCTCATCCTCACCCAGTCTCGGGAGCAGTTGTGCGAACACAGGGACATGGTGCTCAGTCACCTCAGCCTGTTGGGCCTTCGGGTCGACCGAGAGAAGAGCAAACTCTGTCCCACACAGAGGATCTCTTATCTCGGTATGGAGCTAGATTCGGTCAGCCAGACTGCGCGCCTTACGGAAGAGCGGGTCCAGTCGGTGTTGAACTGCTTGAATTCGTTCAAGAGCAGGACAGCGGTCCCACTGAAATCTTTTCAGAGGCTCCTGGGGCATATGGCATCTGCAGCCACGGTAACGCCGCTCGGATTGCTTCATATGAGACCGCTTCAACACTGGCTCCATGGCCGAGTCCCGAGGTGGGCGTGGCAGAGCGGCCAGTACCGGGTCCCAGTGACTCCTTACTGCCGCCGAACCTTCAGCCCGTGGAGCGACGCTTCGTTTCTCCGGGCCGGTGTGCCCTTAGAACAAGTGTCCAGGCATTCTGTGCTCTTCACGGATGCCTCCTCCACGGGCTGGCGGGCCACGTACAACGGGCATGCAGTTGCAGGTCTTTGGACGGGACCTCAATTGCATTGGCATATCAATTGCCTCGAGTTGTTAGCGGTACACTTGGCACTGCGCCGCCTCAAGGGGCCGCTATGTGGCAAGCATGTACTGGTCCGTACGGACAGCACTGCAGCCGTTGCGTACATCAACCGCCAGGGTGGTCTACGCTCCCGTTGCATGCTCCAACTCGCCCGCCACCTACTCCTTTGGAGTCAGAAGCATCTGAGGTCGCTTCGGGCCATTCATGTCCCAGGTGCGCTCAACCGGACAGCCGACGAGCTCTCACGGCAGCCTGCACCTCCGGGAGAGTGGCGACTCCATCCCCAGGCGGTCCAGCTGATATGGGACCTCTTCGGAGCCGCACAGGTAGACCTGTTTGCCTCTCCGGACTCGACCCATTGCCGGTGGTACTATTCCCTGACCGTGGGCACCCTCGGCACGGATGCACTGGCGCACAGCTGGCCCCGGGACCTGCGCAAATATGCGTTTCCCCCAGTGAGCCTTCTTGCACAGACCCTGTGCAAGGTCAGGGAGGACGAGGAGCAGGTCTTGTTAGTTGCGCCCTATTGGCCCAACCGGACCTGGTTCCCAGAACTAACTCTCCTCGCGACAGCCCCTCCCTGGCCGATTCCCCTGAGGAAGGACCTTCTTTCTCAGGGACGGGGCACTCTATGGCACCCGCGTCCAGACCTCTGGAAACTCCATGTCTGGTCCCTGGACGGGACGCGGAGGTTCTAGGAGGTCTACCACAGGCAGTGGTGGACACCATCTCTTCTGCTAGAGCCCCCTCTACGAGGCGCCTCTACGCGTTGAAGTGGAACCTGTTCGTTGAATGGTGCTCTTCCCACCGGGAAGACCCCCGAAGGTGTTCGGTTGGCGTCGTGCTTTCTTTTCTGCAAGATGGGCTGGAGCGAAGGCTGTCTCCCTCCACCCTCAAAGTGTACGTCGCTTCAATAGCGGCGTATCACGATGCAGTCGAAGGTAAGTCCTTAGGAAAGCACGACCTAATCGTCAGGTTCCTCAGAGGTGCGAGGAGGCTAAATCCTCCTCGTCCAAACTCGTTACCCTCTTGGGACTTGGCTCTAGTGCTCAGGGCACTTCAGAGCCCTCCCTTTGAGCCTTTGCAGTCTGTGGAGCTTAAAATCCTGTCAATGAAGACAGTGCTTCTGACGGCATTGGCCTCGATTAAGAGGGTAGGGGACCTGCATGCACTTTCGGTCAACGAATCGTGCCTAGAATTCGGGCCGGACAACTCTCACGTTGTCCTGAGACCCCGGCCTGGATATGTGCCCAAGGTTCCTACCACTCCCTTCCGGGACCAGGTGGTGAACCTGCAAGCGCTGCCTTCGGAGGAGGCAGACCCAGCCCTGGCTTTATGTCCCGTCCGCGCTCTTCGCGCTTACGTTGACCGGACTCAAAGCTTTCGGACCTCAGAGCAACTCTTCGTCTGTTACGGAGGCCAGCAGAAGGGAAAGGCTGTCTCCAAGCAGAGGTTGGCCCACTGGATAGTGGATGCCGTCGTCTTGGGTTACCAGTCCCAAGACGTACCTTGCCCGTTCGGGGTGCGAGCACACTCAACAAGGAGTGTTGCTTCATCCTGGGCGCTGGCTCAAGGTGCCTCGCTGACAGATATTTGTAGAGCTGCGGGCTGGGCGACACCTAACACGTTCGCTAGATTCTATAGCCTCCGTGTAGAGCCGGTATCTTCCCGCATCCTCGCCTCCAGGGGCCAGTAGCGCTAAGTGCCCGTTCTAGTGTCGGCTTGCAACGCCACTCCCGCCCTCTGGGCCGGATTCGTGCGTCCATTTTTCTCCAGTTGTGTTCCCCGGAAACGGCTAACCCTGTCGAGCTCCTCCGTCACCCCCTGCGGTGCCAGACGTTGCGGCCGTCTGACGCCAGGCCTGCACCCGTATGCTTGTGTAACGTGTGTGTAGGCTGGGTTCCATATGTAGCGGTCCCCTAACGGCTACCCCATATGTGTATTCTTCCACGGTACCTGCTACCCTACTTGGCTAGCCCCGTGTCTTTCCCTTGACAGAGCCCGCTCTGTCGTCTCTGGGCGTGTTCTTTCCCCCCTGGAACCAGGCTGGAACCACCCCAGAGACTGCCATATGTTGCACTACCCTGCCAGGTTAGTCCTTATGTGTATTCCGCCACCAAGCCTTCTACTGAAGGACGTGGCTCCGCAGCGTACCGTCTCCAAGACGGGCACGCTTTCCCAGCGTTAGCCAATAGTCACACTGGGTGGGTCTTGCAGAAACAGCAGTGACTGACCTCCCTGCTTGGAGCCCTGACTTCCGTACCATCTAAGACGGTCCAGTGCGCTCAAGCAGGACGCTGGAAGGGCCAGCGCCCTGGCGTTTTGGTAGAGATCCCAATTCGTCGGTCAGTTCCGACGTACGTCGAACGTGACCGACTGAAAGGGAACGTCTCGGTTACGTATGTAACCCTCGTTCCCTGAAGGAGGGAACGGAGACGTACGTCCCGTCGCCAGGTGCTGTGCTTCCGCTAGGAGGCCGAGTCACGAGTTCGGCTCCTCAGCAGAAAAAAGCAATGATCATGCATTCCACTTCCTTATTTATACCCGCGCTGCGGGGCGGTGCGTGGAATGCGTGAATCGCATGCCAATCTTCATTGGCTCGTTTTAAAACACTCGAAGTAGATTGGTCTCTGAAATCAGATCCCAATTCGTCGGTCAGTTCCGACGTACATCTCCGTTCCCTCCTTCAGGGAACGAGGGTTACATACGTAACCGAGACGTTTTTAGCTGTGACTGTCCTTCCTTTGCCGTACCTGAAGTTGATGCGTTTTGGCTACTGTCTTCCTTCATGCACAACTCGTATTCTTTAGGATGTCTTAAGGCCCGGGTATACTTCGGCCGTCCGCGTTCGTGCACCGCCCGCATGACGTAATTTTCCGGCCGGCCGCACACCCCGTCCGCGCGCAGCCCAAATTTCGAGACCGCGCGGATGGTCCGCGTGCAACAGCGCATGCGCCAGCAGTACAGAAGAGTCCACTAGGTGGCAATACGCACAGTATTGAGCACAGTGTTCAGCCGTCGAAGAAGAGTGTGCAAAGACCGGTTTAAAAACAACACGCTTTAAAAAAGAGAGAAAAACACGACAATGGATGGCGAACTCGACGAGCGTTTGAGCGAAGAGATTAGAAAGTACCCACATTTGTACAATTCATGTTTGAAGGAGTACAAAGACGTGTTTAGGGCGGCAAATTCATGGAGGGAGATAAGCAAAAATATTGGAAAGGATGAAGCGTTTTGCAGACAGCGATGGAAGAATCTTCGGGACAGATACGTTAAAGCAGCAAGAAAACTGAAAGGAAGGAGCGGTGATCCAGGTGGAATCAAGCCCGTCCCGCAGATTGTGGTTATGCTTGGCTGGCTGTCTTCTTTTGTTAAACACAGAGAAACGGACACAAACTTCACCAAAGAGGTAAGGCAAACATTACATTGGTGTTCGATGCCACGTTTGTTATCTCTTCGGCTAACTTGCTAGCATACATAGCTTTTCTGACTTTTTATTTTTTACATTGTTTCAGATCGAGTTCTCCAGTGAACCTGGATCTTTGTCGTCGACCAACCTGGAATGCATCAACCCAGACCCCGATGACCCCATTGGACCAGTTGCGCTTCCGTCCTCACCATCATCTTCCTCATCAGACTCTTCACTGTCCATGTCTTCATCGGCATGCACATCTGTGTCGTCGCCGTCCCCTCTTGGCTCAAAGAAGAGGAAAAGAGAGCAGTTAACTCCTGTCCAAGAAGCCATAATGGCGAGATTGCAGAAGTACGACGAGGGCAAGGAACTTGAGGATGAAGATATGTGCTTTGGCAAGATGGTGGGGAAGAGGCTGAGCAAACTGTCCACGAGAAGCAAGGCCCACTCGTGTTTGGAAATTTCGCAAGTCTTGTTCAAGTGGTAGATGGAGGACTGTGACTCTTGAGAAAAAGACACTGTACCTGTTTTGTTTGTATTTTATTTATTTTTTTAACTTGTGCACTAACGTTTGTACTATGCATAACATATGCACATATCACACCTCAAGCAAAGCCTGTTTGTTTACATAGTTTTATGTAACCAATTTGCTTAAAGGTGACATGACTGTTTACATGGATACACAAGTATATCTGTTCTGAATCGCCATGTTTGAACGTAACATTTGCACTACAGAAAGCTCTGGTTTATTTACGTAGTTAAAATTTTTTTTTTATTTAGCGTATAGTTATTTGCATACTTTTATTTGTAAAATATTTTGCAGATTTAATATTTATACAATCATACAAGCACACTTGCACAAAGAACTTTTTTTGTCTCATTTGTTACAAATGAAAGGGTGTTCATATGTACAGAATGATGGCAATTGTGTATGTCTATAAAATAAAATATTTAAGCAAAAGTAACAAAGATTGCAAAGAAAATATTGTAGGCACTGAGCAGTCAACATCTAGCAAATTTACTACTGGTCTCATGTTGTAATGAGCTTAGAATATGTTGTTGACTACTGTATAAATATATGCATACTTTGTGTACGATATTTTGCTGATTTTCTCTTTGTACAATAATAAAAGTACACTTCCACAACAAACTGTTTTTGTCTCAGATTTATTACAGGGTTGTCATATATACAAAATTATTGCAATGTTTATGCATATAAACAATTCAAAAAAGTAAATAACAAGCAACAATACAAAGATAGCAAAAAGACAACATTTTAGCCACTGAGCAGTCCGCATTGTGCTATTTCTTTCTTGTCTCATTTATTAATGTTTTTGGCATTTCGTTCTGTTCAATTACTGTTCTTCCACATTGAGCTGTCCTCTTCTGACGACTCTGTCCTGCCATGGCAGAGAGCCTTGGGGTGTCTGAAAGAAGGTTGCCAGGTTCTTCCTCGTCAGAAGTGCGGCTCGTGTTGCTCGAGCAGCAGAGAGGCGCCTTGAATCCTGAAGGTTGTTGTCGCCATCAACAAACCGTCTCCACTCCCCCAGAATTACATCTCCGTTTGTGTTGGTGCTGTCTGTGTAGTTTTGGGGAATGTACCTGGAGTTGCAGGGATTTGCAGCATCTTTGTGTGCCAAGAAATTGTGCAAAGCCACACAGGCCTTCACAATGTGCACAGTGTTCGTAACACTGCAATCCATTGGACGTCCAAAGACCCTCCACCGAGACGCCAATATGCCAAAAGCATTCTCGATTATTCTTCTTGCTCGGCAATGGCGGTAATTGTACACCTGCTGTTCCAGGGTGAGGGTAGTTCCTGTAGAAAATAAACAAAATAACAATAGTAACTGATTTTTTCATTTAAAACATCACATACATACATACATACATGTCTTTACTATGTTCATATTTCAAAATGTTGGTTTTACCAAAACTTACCAGGATAAGGTCGCATTAGATTCACTTGGAGTGGAAAAGCTGCATCTCCAACAAGGGCGTATGGGCTCAAAATGTCTGTGCCTGGCAGGGCAGCTGGAGGTGGCAAGCCCAGGGTTCCATCAAGGACTTTCGACCCAAACTCGCTCTCTTTGAAGATGCCACCATCGCTTTCACGCCCATACGCTCCAATGTCCACCATTGTAAAACGGTAGTGTGCGTCGCATGCCGCCATTAATACAACGGAATGTGTTCCTTTGTAGTTGAAAAAGTCACTACCGGCGTTTGGAGGGGCTCTGATTTGAACATGCTTGCCATCTACTGCACCAACACACAAAGGAAAGTTCCAAATGCGCCAGAAGTCCTGTGCGATGTCCACCCACTGTTCCTGTGACGGCACAGCAACATACTCTGGCTGGAGACACTTCCAAATAGCCTGGCACACCTCAGGAATTATTTTGGACACAGTCCGGCTGCCCAGTCTGTAGCTTGCTGCTATGCTATGAAGCGAGGACCCTGTAGCCAAGAAACGCAACGTCACTGCTAACCTTTCCGCTGCACCAACTGGAGCTCGATGTGTTGACTTGTGTTGAAGATTAGTTGCGATTCGATGCAACAAATCGTCAAACATGAAAGCCGACATTCGAAAATATTGAAAATGCTTTTCGGTGTCCATCCTCCGCATCTCTTGCACCAAAGTGCTAAATTCCCCATCCACAAGTCTCTTCTGGTTCAGTGGCCGCACACACCATCGTCTTCTCTTCTTCTTCTTCTTAATTTCTTCTTCTTCCAAAACGAGTAAACTTAGAAGCATATCCTTCTCCATCGTTTATGATTCTTCAGTATTTCTTCCAAACTTCTTGCAATGGTGGATGCACTACAGTTCTTCTCCGATCATGCCCAGCGAATGTCCCGTTGATAACAGGACTCAGTGCTGCCCCCCAATGTCTGGTAGAGCATAGGGAAAAAATGTACTGCGTATGCGTCGAACACGATCATCCGCGCGGACAGGGCTGCGCGCGTGACACGTCCGGGCGCGGTAAGTGAAGTATACCCGGGCCTTTATGCGCAAATGTTTTAACAGCGGCGATGTTGTGTACTGTTTCACTGCATGAAAACACTGAAATCCGGCACTATCCGGGCATGGTATACTCCTGTGTAATTTGATGTTTACTGGATGTATGTGGGAAAAAGCGGATCAGAGTAACACGGAACAGTATATTTCCAGAAAAACCCGGAAACCTCACGTATGCGGACGTATACAGGAATCCGTAAAATTTCACGGACATATACAGCTGAAACACTGCTGGGTGTGCTAGGACTGAAGACTGTTAGGTGTGAAGAAGACCTTTCATATGTTAATGACTGACACTAGTGCTGGCTGTTCTCAGAGGGAGGGGGGGCAGGGGAGGACTTCAGGATTGAGAATTATCTCTGGTCTACTGTAGGCTACAGCAAACAAGCTTTTTGTACAGAAAAATAAATTCTTAAGGCCCTGAAACACTAAACTGAACTAGCAATGACTAAAGCCGACTGTGGGGTTGGTTCACGTTGCCTGGGTCTGGGCCAAACCATCAGAATGGTGTGTCAGGGCCTTAAAACCACTGCATGAAAAGAGTCTCTCAATCAAATATTTTTTATAAAAACAGTACAAAATAAAAACCCTGTCTGAACATATACGTTCACAAAAAAATCTGAATATGTAATGAAATAAACAAAGAAATTTAATGGAATTAACAAAGGATAATTAACCAAACATTTTAGACTATCCCCAAACAATTTTTGCAAAGTTTTACAAATTGTAGGCAACAATAGAATTAAATAAAAAGGAGATGAAATGTGGAAAATGAAAAATTTTGTTTTAAAAACACCAAAAACTGATATGTTCAAAATAAAAATATGGAATAAAAAAGAGCAGGGATTCACTTGCTCAAGAAACACAGAAACACAAGCAGATCTTTCAGCTCTGCAACTGTTCACAAAAAGTGTCACTCCAAGATTCTTAACTTTAACACGCTGCAAAAGAGGGGCGTTTTGAGGTTTTAAATCCACCACTCACAATAGATGTAGGTGCAACCAATAAGGTTACCCATAAAAATAAGGCAACCAATAAAAATAATCCTAATTTTACAGAAAAAAAACTTCAGTTTTTTACAGTATTTTCTTGTAATTTTGAATTATGTTTAAAACGATGTAAAATTACAAACAATATCTAAATAAACAACTTGACTGTTATTAAGGATTATATCATTAATGACAAACTACAGTAATTCTCATTTTTTTATACAGTAAACATCACTGTATTATTTTTCTGTTTTCATAAATAACAAATTCATGCAAAATTACAAACAATATCTGTAAATTAACAACTATAATACAATATTTAGCTCATTATATTAAAGGTTTATGTTTATGTCCATACTAACAATTTAACATTATTCTTTGTAAATCTTATTAGTTTTATATTTACACTGTAAAAATAAAAACCTAAAAAAACAGCAGCTATAGCTGCAAAACAAAAACCGTAAAATTAAAGTCAAATATCTTAAGTCAAATAAAGTTTAAAAACTTCACAGAAATTTACATTAAATGTTTTAGAGAAAACACTATTAGTTTACAGATTTTTCCTTATTTAAATTAAGATATTTTACTTTAATTTTCTGTTTTACAGTGAAGGTGTATTTTTACATTCAAACTGGTTTTACATTCATTTCTGGATACAAATATAACAAAATATATAGCAAACTAAATATCAAACAATAATTGTTTTTAAAGAGTACAAATCTGCACTGCTCTCCAGGTTGAAACTTCCAGGCCTCTGCCAGTGCCCACACCACAAAACACCATTTGACCAATTAATTAAATATAACAGCAAATAAAAATAAATATACACATTTTCTAACTGTTGTTTAAAGGGCATATTGCAGGTAGAAAAATAATGTAGGAACTAGATTTTCTTTAAAATATACTTTAAAATACAATATTAAGGCTTTTGGAGTCGTTTTTGTGAGAAAATTTTACTTTCGCATCTAAAAATGCCAAAACCGGACGTGACATAACGAGAGGGAGTGCGGTGAATCTCAACGATAGGAAAACAATGGATCGCATTGACAGCTCGGACGCTGAGGACATTATTAATGTTTATTAATACTCATATGGCAGACCACAGCCATACAATTATGACACACAATTAGGGACAGACCAGGATTAGACAGAACAACGATTACAGGAGACAGATTGAGTATTTATGTGAGGAGAAATAGTGGAGAACAGCGGCAGGTGTCTCGGAGAGGGAAAAGTGTTAGCTAGATAAAGCTAGCTAACGATATGATCACTGTGCTCAGATCACAACACTGTACTGATTATTATCATGTATCAGGCAATAGCAAAGCTGGTAACGTTGTCATCTAGTAAGTTATTGATTTACTTACCAATAACAGAAACTTATAGGCTTGACCGTCAGGAAAAGTCACACTCGTTAATATCCGTTCACACTAAACGTTATGTGATATAACGTTAGCGGTTTCTCATCACGACTGATTTGGTAACTTACAAGACTCACGCCACGGAGCACAGTTCACGTTTTCTCCGAGCTACATCTCCCACCGGATCCGGGACCGTCACATCTCCCGCCGGCCGCCGAACCACAGACAGTAATGTTGTGTTATTGTGTTTATCCTTTATTCATTAATTCTGTATTATGGGCTTATTTCGTGCCGATTCACCGCTAGTGTGAGGATGTATATGACGTTATGAGTATGCATTTGAGTGAACTTGAATGTGCATACATGGCATGAATAAAATATCACATAATTCAGAACTTTTTTTCGAAAAAGTGTGAGACTGTATTCATTTGTGTTAATGTACATACTTTGTATTCATTAATGTTAACATGACGGCAAAGAAGCATCGCGTGTGGATGTTTATTCATACTTAGGCAAGCTACACACGAGCCGCGCCGAAAGCACATGCTGAAATAGAACTGATGCGACACGCAAGTGTGTTGGAAGCGTTTCCAGGCAAAATAGAATAGGAAAAGCTGTTTGTCATTTTGACACGAATACATATTAATAAATGAAATTTTTATGTGTGAAAGTCTCTAGGTTTTGACATAAATGCAGATATAATTGTAATTAAAAAAAATGTATATAATATCGATTTTCAAATATTGCACCTGTCAATGCAGAACAAAATATTTTGTAGCCTATTCGGCCGTCAATACTGCCGAGTGCTGACGTTGTCTTTGCTGTATCAGTAGGCTATATATTTATATAAATATTTATTTATATATTTTATGTTTAACATGAAGTATAGGCCTTCCACTATGTCACCTAGCAGCAGCAACGCCGCGTCAGACACGCTTCTGGTGTGTAGCCGCGCTACAGAAAACGCCACGCAGCTGAAACGCAACAGAAACGCCACGCTTGCAGTGTGTAGCCGGTCTACAGATAGAAAACGCCACGCTCATGTCACGCAGCCAGTGTGTAGCCGGCCTTACATGAGTATAACAATGTTTGACTCCATCATATCGCCGGGATGATAATCCTCCGGTCTAAAGCACTATACACACCACCAGCAGATGCGCGAAGGGAAGTCCCATTTCTTCACCTGCACAAAACGCCACCATGCAGAATTCCTAACTTTTTTTTTTTTAGGAAACCTGTGGACTCGATGCCCTGATAGGCTGGATAATAATTTACCATGACAATGATAAATTGGAATAGAAAAACTACCGAAAATACACAGACTCTACTGAATACCAACCTATTCTGCACTGAGCCAACGCAGAGCTCGGCGAACCACTCCCTCTCGTGACGTAATATGACGCGATGTTGAAAAAAAAGCGCTTTTTCCAAGCGGCCAACGAAATGGCCACTTTATCTACTAAATTTGTGCTCTTATGTCTTTTTAAAACATTTTAAATCCTGCACTACCTTTTCATATGGTATTTTCATACAAGGTTATATATTAATCTCGAAAAAAATTTAACCTGCAATATGCCCTTTAAAACAAGTTTTTTTCTATATTTGCAAGGCTATTTGCTGTTTTTCCGTGTTCTTTTGAGTGTGATTGGTCAATCTGAACGTCATCCAGAAATCTGGCCAATGACAGTGCGCGCCTTCAGTTTGAATTATACACCCGTTGTCGTTGGAGTTGCTCGTGGCTCGCGGGGACGCGACGCGATCGCGGCTTCTAATCTTCACGTCGGTCTATTAATGGCATTGCATGGACCATTTAAACCTGTTAAAATCTTATTTTGGACGAATTTTGATTGTGGGATGTCGACTGAGAACGAAAAAACATGAATACGAACAGACAGAAGTTTCCAATGGCCGACAGCAGACGGCAGAAGGTAACGTAACTTAAATCCCTTTATATTGTTTATACTGCTCATCAAGATATAACGTTAGTGCATTGAAGTCATATGCTAATCGTGATTAACTTACATATTCTGTTTCTGTGTTTTGTTGTGTTGTAATATTGTTAAGATAGGGCTGGGTGTTATGGCGATCTGATGATACTGACTATTGTTAGCGATTTTGCTGTAAACGTTAACATTACCTTTTTATATTGCGGAATGGGAATATAGCGTATATAACGCAGCACTGACTGTACTAAAACTTTTTGACATTTTGACAAGGAAACATGCATGAATGTAGAATAATGAACGGGACATGCATGTGTTAAAATAAGCCTCTCTCAGACAGCATGCGATCCCGAAATCAATTATCTTTCTGTAAAATGCACACAATTATCTCAGAAACCTTGTCATGTGAGGTATTCACTTGATTTAAACAGCGAGTTATGTCTTAAGTAAAGTCAAACAGTTCAAGTTAACGTGGGGAAACCCGGATGCGTGTCATTCTGTGCATCCGTTCTTAAAGGGGCTGCAGCTTTGTCATCATTTTAATAAAACAAAAGAATAGAGAAGAAGACCTTCTGCTTCTTTAAGAATCAAGTGATATTAATTAATTGAATATCATACAGTGAAGACTTTTAAAGCAGTATTATTCTGTAGCATTTTAATAAAATATCCATCAAAATAAATATATTGTGATATCGTTATTGTAAAATAAAATTTATCATGTATGTAGAATAATATGGTCATAATGCCCATCCCTACTGTCAGCTAGTTTTAAGATCAAGCTTGTCATAAATGTAAAGGAGCTTTGGAATGTTTAATCTGAGATCATGTACACTCATTCAGCAGAGAGGACAGGAAACCACCATCCTTGGACTCTGAAGAATTATAGGCAAACCAGGATTTTGGATCTACTGTGAAGTTTTTGTATGGACCTGGTGAGTATGTTTTGCAAGTCCATGTCCGTAAGTTGATAATTAATATTAATGTTTTATCAAACAAATTAATATTCATTTGTGTGTGTGCATGTTTCTTCCCCCCTCATGATCCAGAAGTTTTGGATCCATGATCCTGAAGAACTTTTACAGATGTTGACCCTGAATGTGTAAAAGGTAATTTTAAAAATGTTGTCATTATTTTAATGTTCTCTGTTTTTTTCTGTAATGTAGGCGCATGCATTTTCTGTGAAGTTGCTTTGAAACAATATCAGGGTTTTTCCTACATTGAACATTTTTTGCCGGCCGCCAAAACAAATGTTTGTCCCGCCAAAGCCTTATTTGATCAGTTATTGTGATTTATGAGTGATGTAGAACAGATGAGTGCTGCACTTGAGTTAACTGAGTGACAGAGAGAACGACCAGTGAGCTCCTCTCGCACGCTCTCTGTCTTCAAAATAAGCATTCTTAGCTTTCTAATGTTTCACATATTACGTTAATCAAAATCAAAAGGTCGGAAGACCGAATCCATGTTGCACGTGGCGCTATCAGACGTCTTCCTTTAATTACCGCTGGGTGTGAAATGTGCTCAAAAAACATTGACTGATTCTCTGACCAGCTGCATAAAGCATACTTTAAATAAACAGGAAACAAATCCTATCCGGTTATGAAGTGTTTTCTGTGTGTTGACAAATCTTTCGCGATGTTCTAAAGACGGGATTCACACACAACGCGTCTGCTAATGTCCGATTCGCCACCTAATGACTCCTTTGAACCGAATCATTTTAACGACTGGTTAGAACAACTGATCTGTCCAACACTGAACTCACGAATCAGTTTAATCATTTACTCAGAACAACACCTGAAATGAGAACACAGGTGTATGGAGACAGAATAGACTCATTAATAATTCACGCAAAAAACAAGATGCACACATGTGTAACCAATTTCACATGCATGAAACCAAATTCACGTGCACAAAAAACAATTCACGTGTGCAAAATAAAATTATATATTCATAAAATACATTTCACAAATGCAAAACACAACTCGTAGATTTACAACTGTGCACAAAAACTTTTGAATGTGTAAAATTTACACATTCATCCTGTAATGCGAATGTGCAAATCGTCATTCACCTGTGTGAATTGCCTTGGATGTGTGTGTGTGTTTTTGAGACTTTCCTGGCAGCGCAATCCTCCCTGCACAGAGGAGCCGTACTCTTTAGCCAATCAGATTTAAGCTCATCAATCGGCCAATCATAACCGCGTGAGGGCGGGCCCACCTGAATGTTACGTCATCAGCGTTCGACCGCAGTTAGAGCTCATGGCTAAGCAGCAGAGGTGTGTATGTGAGGTTTGATCGGTTCATTTCTGTGTTTACTGAAACTAAGAACTTAGCAGTTTAGAAACTATCACTTCAACTGATCTCTGTGTGAAAATAAACATTTAGTAGTTGATAGGTTTTTATGTACATCTCAGCATTAACTCTTTAGTTAATCACCCACATTATCCTCATCATTTTAATCTACATCACATTCATATAAGTATGGCCTTTTTGATAGATTTCTATCAGTAGTATTGATGGATTCTTATGTTTACTTCATAAAGAATTATGCATATGCACACCATACAAATGTAGGATTTTAGATTCATAAACTCCATAGAAAGCATAACAATGGTTTGAATGATGAGAGATAGTGTATATAAATAGACGAATTAGATAAATAGATATTTTTCACGTGGTCTTTTATTTAACTATTATTTAATTAGGAAAGAGCAGTCACAACAGTGTTTGTACCTGCATGTCATGTCCACCACACATTCAACTGATGATAATAATTTATGTAATGAAGTGCATACCGGTACATTGGAGACCATTTATATTTAATCTATGCTTTGTTTTAACTTTAAGCTGCACATATATGCAGTTTTATTGTTTCAGATTTCCCAGACAGATGATGTATGAAGTTGCAGAGACCAGTACCGTTACCTTACCATTCCTACTGTAACTCTTTCAAAACAGTCATGTTGCATCCCTTCATTTTGACTGTTGTTTCAACAAGAGGCTGAAAGTCGTGCATTGTTACTGTATTAATGTACACACTCAAGGAACAAAGCCCTGCTATGCATTATTAAATGTTCTTGTTTTATGTCAGAATTAAAAGATTCAAAGATATTTGCTACAGTTGATGTATACGGTTTATTAATTTGAAAGTTTCTGAATCCTTTGGGAATAAAACCTATATGAAATGACTTGGCCATGATTAAAGAGAGTTTACCCAAAACATTTTTTTTTATTCATTTACTCACCCTCAAGTTGTTCCAAACCTATATGAATTTCTGTTCTGCTGAACACAAAGGAAGATATTTGTAAGAATGTTTGTAACAAAGCACATCTCTGCAGCCATTGACTAACATAGTAGGGAGAAAAATACTATGTTAGTCAATGGCTGCAGGGATTTGCTTTGTTACATTCTTCTAAATAACTTCCTTTGTGTTCAGCAGAACAAACAAAACTCAGTACAGGTTTGGAACAACTTGAGGGTGAGTAAAAGTGAGTAAAAATATATTTCTCTGTACTACATGCATATATATATATATATATATATATATATATATATATATATATATATATATATAACATTGTATATAAATATATATAACGTATATAAATATATTCTGTAGTTGTGAGATTGGCTGATTAGCAGGTTAAAGCAGGGTTTGTTCTTCAGTGACAGGGCACTGGAAGCACAATGTCATTGCATGGCTGGTCAGGGATGTTGGTAGTGTTCCAGTCAGTGTCTTCTTTTCTTTTAAAGTAGATAAATGTTTATCTCCAAATGATACATTTAAGTGCAATACATCAGGTGAAAGTTAACAAATGAAATGTGTTCAATCTAGCCGCCACTAGCCCTTTCTCTGTCAGAACACGTCAGATTTTGGTTTGATATTTACAGCAGTCAGCACGTAGTACAAAAGCTGCAGACAGAGGAAGAGCAGGAAGCAGGACATGAAGTGATGGTAATATCATTTAATATAGTTTACTGAGTAATCTTAGTAGTATGATGTTAATTGCATCTTTGTCTGATCAGCATAAACATGCTTTTTTGCCAGGCAAATTAAAATGAATGCTTCACAACATTGTCCTGTGACATTAAAAACCTTGAGATGACAATACAGCACAGAACATGAAAGTACATGTGTACTGAATAGATTAAGACATTAATACAAATTAAAAAAGAGAATAAGGAAACATGAATTTAGATGTTTGTGACTGCTATCCAGATGTCACGCCAAAGGTGTGTAATCCTGAAAAATACACAAGAACAATACGTGTGTAATAACAATTTAACACTGTATACTGTTGCACAAATGGCAAAATATCTTCATCACTAAATAATGAGTGCTCATAAAAAAAATTGTACATAGGGAAAAAATATCTTGATGAGGCCAGTGCTAAATGGGAGCTATTGGCCACCCAGATTATTGTTAACTGAGAGAGATGTCTGTCTCTGTACCTGCAGCTAAAATACAACAAAACAAGCATCATTTCTTCTTCATATGAGACATCTGATTACCACAGCAGTTGCTTACATCTGTTAATATTGAATAAACTATCACTTCAACTGATCTCTAAGTTCTTAGTTTCAGTAAACACAGAAATGAACCGATCAAACCTCACATACACACCTCTGCTGCTTAGCCATGAGCTCTAACTGCGGTCGAACGCTGATGACGTAACATTCAGGTGGGCCCGCCCTCACGTGGTTATGATTGGCCGATTGATGAGCCTAAATCTGATTGGCTAAAGAGTACGACTCCTCTGTGCAGGGAGGATTGCGCTGCCAGGAAAGTCTCAAAAACACACACACACATCCAAGGCAATTCACACACGTGAATGACGATTTGCACATTCGCATTACAGGATGAATGTGTAAATTTTAAACATTCAAAAGTTTTTGTGCACAGTTGTAAATCTACGAGTCGTGTTTTGCATTTGTGAAATGTATTTTATGAATATATAATTTTATTTTGCGCACGTGAATTGTTTTTTGTGCACGTGAATTTGGTTTCATGCATGTGAAATTGGTTACACATGTGTGCATCTTGTTTTTTGCGTGAATTATTAATGAGTCTATTCTGTCTCCATAGAGGTGTGCTTACCCAATTTAGCAAGAGTGGATAGTAAGAATTATTTTTAATTATCAACAGTCTTTCAGCTTATTTATGTGGACAATGTGTAGTAAAATAAATAGCCTAAAATCATTTAGTTTAGACTGGAGTGAGGTGAACCCAGAACAAATGAGTTGTTAGCTAGCTGATTGTATATGGCAGAAAATTAGGCTATTTGTTCATTTTTTTAATACTATTTTTTAATATTGATATGATTACCAAAACAAACAATTATCAGTAAATAGTGTAAAAATGAGGAACAAAAACAAACATCAAGGTATCAAAATAAGATAAGCAAAAGTTACAAACTTTCTTTGAATTTATTTCAAATTTATTGTCAGTATTGCGCTTGCAGATCAAGTGGGTAGGGTATTTTTTTTTACCGTGCGTATGTGTGTGTATGGATGACCATGTCTGTCAGCCACCACCGAAGACCATTTTTGACCCAGGAAAAACCCTGAATATGTATTGTGAAAAGTGCTATACAAATACATTTTAATTGAATTGTTTTACTTACTTTTATTGGCATTAACTATATATTATTAATGTATTATTTGGCAGGTCGCAAGATGTATTTTATTTTGTGAGACTTTGCTGAGGAAGTATTCTTTGGCTCAGTCTGAAAAGGCCCAGAAAAGAAACACTATGAAGAACATCACACAGAACCGTCAGAGAAAGAGACGGGTAAGTTAAGAAACCGGTTAAGCTTTTTCCCTCCAGAATGTTACTATACTCCTCTCTGAGTTTTAGTGGTTAATTTACTGTCATGTTTTGCAGTTGCTGGAGACCAGGTCCAGGGTTGCACAAACCAACACAGAACCTGTGGAAGACCGCAACTATAGACCTGATGAAGATGATGCTGTTGTTGATGGAAGGCCAGTGTGGATGGTTTGGCTAGCTACTACAAACCAGACTAGACTGACCCACACTACGTGTCACATCACCAGCCCATCATGCCAGTTTGAAAAAATTTTCAAAACTCAAACAACATTGTGTTAGAATTAACACAATTATGGTCACAATTATTTTATAATTTTAATATTAATATTCAATTGTTCCATTTTATATTTTCTTCATTCCTATGTTTATATACTTATACTTTTATTGGTTCCCATATATAGAACATTTACATATATTTTATATACACTTTTTAATTTATAGATTTCTTTGTCTCGTTTTATATTGTATACTTTGTATGTTTGTTCCTTTTTAGATGTCCATGTTGCTTTTGATCTCCACGTTTTGTATTGTTGTTCCTCTTACGTCTTTAGATACATTTTGTTCACTTATCTTTTCCCCCATTCATTTTAATGTATGTTTATAATGCTCTTTGTTCTTTTTATTTGGTTATATTGTTTACTTGGAATATTTATGTGTATTTTATATACACTTTTTTTTTGTCTTATAAATTTATTGTTCTCATTTTATATTGTTTAATTTGTATATTTATTATTTTCCTTTTTATGTTCACTGTGTATTTTATTCCTTTACATCTGTCTTTTAAATGCATTTTGTTCATTTTTTTTCCCTTTTTGTTTCTTTACCAATTCAATTTAACGTATATTTATGTTCTTTGGACTGTTTATATTTTTACATTTGTTCCTTTACATTTTCATCCCTTTTAAATACATTTAGTTCACTTGTTTTTGTTTCACCATTGTTTTAATGTTCGTTTATAATGCTGTTAAGAATGTTTTTTTTAATATATATATATATATATATATATATATATATATATACCTTTTTAATAAATATTTCAGACTTTCTCAAATTGTTTTGTGTGTATTTTTCTTTTGGGAGGAAGAGGGGATTATTTTTTATATATATATATATATTATATATTAATTAGCAAAATCTGCATAGCTGGCCTATAACCAATCAAGTCCCTATGCTACAAAACCTAGCCCACCCTTAGCCTTAGAAGTAACCAATAAAGTCACTTGACTGGGTTTTCAATGCGTCCTGTCCTCCAATAGCAGTCTGGGTTTTGGGAGTGGTTTTAAAAAAAAACAACCAATCCAGTTTGAGATGAAGGACCAATAGGGGATGGAAGGCAAAGCTGTTTAGAGGTGTGAAGATTTCTCCTGGGAAAAACTTGATGGGATTATTTGCCATGGCAACAAATGGCTGTAGCATGGGAGTATACGGGCACAACATACATCCGATTTGGTACCATTTCGGATGAATACGGACATATACGGATCCATGGAATTTGACCTATCCGGCCAGTATACTCCTGGATTCTTCCGAATTTCAGCAGTGTATACAGGAGTATCCTGGTCCGGATACACCTTTTTTCATGCAGTGTTTGGGGTCCTTTCCACCACGAGACAAATCGGCATTGCAAAGTGAACATGTTGCTCGACTTGAATCTCCTTCTTTTAACTGAAAGTACTGCCAAACTACACTTTTTCTGCTCACAGGTTCCATTTTTTCACTCTCACAGCCTATTGCATTCGTTCGAACGATCCACCTGGTAAACAAACACCTTCCCGTAATCAACTGCGGCGTCATTACGTTGACCAGCGTAGCGTGCATAGTGCAGGTTCGGTTCGGTGGAAAAAAATTCTAAGGTTCGGCAGAAACCGAACCCCGTCAAAAAGCCCAATATTCGGCCGAATCCGAATCCTGGATTCGGTGCATCCCTACAATCTATATTTCAATATAAATTGAAGAAGGAGATTCAAAGAAGGAGATTCAAGTCGAGCAACATGTTCACTTTGCAATGCCGACAAATCGGCATTGCAAAGTGAACATGTTGCTCGACTTGAATCTCCTTCTTTTAACTGAAAGTACTGCCAAACTACACTTTTTCTGCTCACAGGTTCCATTTTTTCACTCTCACAGCCTATTGCATTCGTTCGAACGATCCACCTGGTAAACAAACACCTTCCCGTAATCAACTGCGGCGTCATTACGTTGACCAGCGTAGCGTGCATAGTGCAGGTTCGGTTCGGTGGAAAAAAATTCTAAGGTTCGGCAGAAACCGAACCCCGTCAAAAAGCCCAATATTCGGCCGAATCCGAATCCTGGATTCGGTGCATCCCTACAATTTATATTTCAATATATAAATATTTTAATATTTTTTTTAAATATTATAACTTGTATATAACACACACACACATATATATATATATATATATATATATATACTGTATATTAAAAAAAGCCAATTAAATCACCTGGTGAAGTGAAGATTCTGACGGCATATTTGTGGATACGGCAGGTCTGGGTTGACAAGTATCTCACCTGGAAAAAGGATAACTATGATGGACTTGATACCATCCGTATACCTGGTAGTTATGTATGGAGACCTGATATAGTCCTATATAATTGTGAGAATAAATTGAGTAGTACTCCGCGGCAGCCCTCGTGTGAAGCCCTCCTCGTGTGAAGACCAAAGAATGTAAAGACCATTCGACTCTACTCTGTGCGACTCCACTCGAGCAAGGACACTGACAAGGCACTTGAGTATAGCTATATATATATATACTTTGTCCACTTTTGTGTTTTGCTTGTTTTCATCTGTTTATTTGTCTGACCTGTATTCACAATGTGCTTCCAAATCTCTACTATTACCACACACACCCGTAAATCACGCTCAGGACATTCTAGACGCCGTAATCCTAATAATCTGCGCACTGTACCTATTTCCTCTGCTACATTAATGTCCATTCCAATTGGTCTCTGGAATTGCCAGTCTGCTGTAAACAAAGCAGACTTTATTTAATCTATTTCCACTCATTCACATCTCAGTCTCATGGCTCTAACTGAAACCTGGATCAAACCAGAAGACACTGCCACTCCTGCAGCTCTCTCAAATAATTTCTCTTTTTCACACACCTCTCGCCTGATTGGGAGGGGCGGAGGTACTGGTCTGCTCATCTCAAATGATTGGAAATTTGAGCCCATTCCCTCTCTATCTAGCAACGGCTCATTTGAATCACACTCAATCACTATCACTCACCCTGCTAAAATCCATGTTGTAGTTATTTATCGCCCTCCAGGTCAACTGGGTAACTTCTTGGAGGAATTGGATATTTTACTCTTCTCACTTCCCCGAGGATGGCACCCCTCTGGTACTGCTCGGTGACTTCAACATTCACCTTGATAAACCACAGGCTGCAGACTTCACCACTCTTCTGACCTCATTCGACCTTAAGCGAGTATCTACTACAGCTACTCACAAATCAGGTAACCATCTGGACCTTATCTACACACGCTACTGCTCCACAGACGACCCTTTAGTTACTCCATTGCACACCTCAGATCACTTTCTCATCACTCTAAAGGCCCGGGTATACTTCACTTACCGCGCCCGGACGCGTCACGCGCGCAGCCCTGTCCGCGCGTCTT
This sequence comes from Romanogobio albipinnatus, assembly GCA_023566225.1. Classification (NCBI taxonomy): domain Eukaryota; kingdom Metazoa; phylum Chordata; class Actinopteri; order Cypriniformes; family Gobionidae; genus Romanogobio; species Romanogobio albipinnatus. Next base: position 40,347,299 of record CM042247.1, on the reverse strand, counting down.
TCAAAGTATACTACACAACGGATGCGCGCGGATGATCGCGTTCGACGCATGCGCAGTAAAAATTTTCCCTATGCTCTACTACCAGACATTGGGGGGCAGCACTGAGTCCTGTTATCAACGGGACATTCGCTGGGCATGATCGGAGAAGAACTGTAGTGCATTCACCATTGCAAGAAGTTTGGAAGAAATACTGAAGAATCATAAACGATGGAGAAGTTTTTATCTCTTTTTTAAAGCGTGTTGTTTTTAAACCGGTCTTTGCACACTCTTCTTCGACGGCTGAACACTGTGCTCAATACTGTGCGTATTGCCACCTAGTGGACTCTTCTGTACTGCTGGCGCATGCGCTGTTGCACGCGGACCATCCGCGCGGTCTCGAAATTTGGGCTGCGCGCGGACGGGGTGTGCGGCCGGCCGCACGCCCTCCGAATGACGAAAACTACGTCATGCGGGCGGTGCACGAACGCGGACGGCCGAAGTATACCCGGGCCTTAAACCTCCTACTGACTCCTGACACAACACAACTCGCTCTGGGCTCCGGGCGGCAGAGAGGAAGTGGCAAAAAACTAAAAACACTACTGACCTGACCCTGTATCAGTCTCTCCTCACTTCTTTCTCTGCTAATGTCTCCACTGCTAAAACTACATACTACCACAACAAAATCAACAACTGCTCTGACTCTCATGCACTTTTCAGAACGTTCTCTTCGCTCCTTTGTCCTCCTCCCCCCCTCCTTCATCAACTCTTACAGCTGACGACTTTGCATCATTTTTCACAAATAAAATCTCCTCCATCAGCAGCCAATTTTCCACACCACAAACCGACACGCACATCTCAACAACCATCACACATACGCTCCCCTCTTTTTCTCTGCTCTCTGAAGCTGAAGTCTCCAAACTCTGCTACATTAATGTCCATTCCAATTGGTCTCTGGAATTGCCAGTCTGCTGTAAACAAAGCAGACTTTATTTAATCTATTTCCACTCATTCACATCTCAGTCTCATGGCTCTAACTGAAACCTGGATCAAACCAGAAGACACTGCCACTCCTGCAGCTCTCTCAAATAATTTCTCTTTTTCACACACCTCTCGCCCGATTGGGAGGGGTGGAGGTACTGGTCTGCTCATCTCAAATGATTGGAAATTTGAGCCCATTCCCTCTCTATCTAGCAACGGCTCATTTGAATCACACTCAATCACTATCACTCACCCTGCTAAAATCCATGTTGTAGTTATTTATCGTCCTCCAGGTCAACTGGGTAACTTCTTGGAGGAATTGGATATTTTACTCTTCTCACTTCCCCGAGGATGGCACCCCTCTGGTACTGCTCGGTGACTTCAACATTCACCTTGATAAACCACAGGCTGCAGACTTCACCACTCTTCTGACCTCATTCGACCTTAAGCGAGTATCTACTACAGCTACTCACAAATCAGGTAACCATCTGGACCTTATCTACACACGCTACTGCTCCACAGACGACCCTTTAGTTACTCCATTGCACACCTCAGATCACTTTCTCATCACTCTAAAGGCCCGGGTATACTTCACTTACCGCGCCCGGACGCGTCACGCGCGCAGCCCTGTCCGCGCGTCTTTCAAAGTATACTACACAACGGATGCGCGCGGATGATCGCGTTCGACGCATGCGCAGTAAAAATTTTCCCTATGCTCTACTACCAGACATTGGGGGGCAGCACTGAGTCCTGTTATCAACGGGACATTCGCTGGGCATGATCGGAGAAGAACTGTAGTGCATTCACCATTGCAAGAAGTTTGGAAGAAATACTGAAGAATCATAAACGATGGAGAAGTTTTTATCTCTTTTTTAAAGCGTGTTGTTTTTAAACCGGTCTTTGCACACTCTTCTTCGACGGCTGAACACTGTGCTCAATACTGTGCGTATTGCCACCTAGTGGACTCTTCTGTACTGCTGGCGCATGCGCTGTTGCACGCGGACCATCCGCGCGGTCTCGAAATTTGGGCTGCGTGCGGACGGGGTGCCAGATCCTCCTGTCAACTCTCATGAAGATGGGCATCTCAGGAACTGCTCTCCAGTGGCTCAAGTCTTACCTCTCAGGTAGGTCCTTCAGGGTGTCATGGAGAGGTGAAGTGTCTAAGTCACATCATCTAGCCACTGGAGTTCCACAGGGCTCAGTGCTTGGACCACTTCTCTTCTCCATCTACATGGCATCACTGGGAACTGTCATTCAGAAACATGGCTTTTCCTATCATTGCTATGCCGACGACACTCAACTCTACTTCTCATTTCAACCAGATGATCCCACGGTTGGTGTTCGTATCGCTGCCTGCCTAACTGACATTTCTGCCTGGATGAAGGAGCATCACCTGCAACTCAACCTTGCAAAGACATAACTGCTTGTGGTCTCAGCCAACCCAGCACTTCATCATAATCTCTCCATTCAGCTAGGATCTTCAACCATTACTCCGTCCAGGACAGCCAGGAACCTTGTAGTTGTGATTGATGATCAGCTAAAATTCACTGACCACATCACTGCAACATCCCGGTCCTGCAGATTTGCTTTATACAACATTAGGAAGATTAGACCCTTCCTATCAGAACAGGCCACACAACTCTTGGTCCAAGCTCTTGTTCTCTCCAGACTGGACTACTGTAATGCTCTTCTAGCAGGCCTTCCGGCATGCACTATCAAACCCTTGCAACTGATCCAGAATGCAGCTGCGAGGGTGGTCTTTAACGAGCCGAAGAGAGCACACGTCACGCCTCTCTTCATCAATCTCCACTGGCTGCCAATAGCCGCTCGCATCAAATTCAAGACACTGGTACTCGCCTTCAAAGCAACCACTGGCTCTGCACCAATATACCTAAACTCGCTTGTTCAGACTTACACACCCTCCAGGAGCTTACGTTCTGCCAGTGAACGACGCCTTGTGGTGCCATACCAAAGAGGCATGAAATCACTCTCACAGACCTTTTCCTGGACTGCCCCCACCTGGTGGAATGACCTGCCTATCACAATTCGAGCAGCCGAGTCTGTAGCCTTTTTCAAAAAACGGCTAAAGACACGTCTTTTCCAGCAGCACCTGACCAATCAAGAATAGCACTTAACATTCTATTCATTTTCTGTCTGTCTAATTTATTTATAAAAAAATAAATAAAAAATAATTGTCCTTTGTGTTCTGTGTTAGATTAACTGAGACTTGTTACAGCACTTGCATACTGTAGCCCTTGACTGTTCTAGTTGCTTCTATTGCTCTCATTTGTAAGTCGCTTTGGATAAAAGCGTCTGCTAAATGACTAAATGTAAATGTAAATAACAAGTAGGTCGGATTGGTATCGGGTTTGTCTTTTTTTATTTACTCTTTCTTCTTTCCCTACATGGATGCACAAGCTGAACACTATATAATACACGCATTTATGATTAAGTGTTCAGGGAATGTTTCTGTTTTTTATGGCTCTAAGTGATATAGAAAGAGAAAAAAAACAAAAAAACATTTTAGAGCAAAAATTATATTCGAGTATGATACAGCTACTCCTGTAGTTAATTGGAATGTATTAGTCAATATTGAATTATAGTCTTTGCCTCAGACAGACTATTTTTTTTCCAATGGTTGTTCTTTTTTTGGCATCTATTTCAAATAACCTATCAAACAGTTCCCCCAAAAATGAATTTACTCACAAACAGGGAACTTTCGAAAGGGAACTTGCGCTGCGTCAGCTTTGACGCTACGGGGAACGCCTCCAGCGTGACAGGTGCCTGAAATCACAATAAAAAAACGTCAATCCTATTGACCGGCGACAGCCTATGATGTCATTAAGGTGCGACCAGGAAGTATATAAGGGCGCCTTGCCAACATGACAGTATCTTTTCATCTTCAGGGACTGTTTTGCCTGTCTTCACGTGAAACGTCTACAAGAAGGATAACAATGAAGTGTGCTGAGAACGCCACTTCTGCAGGTATGGTTGAACGTGTATCTTGCGCTTTGGATACACACACACTTTGCATTTACTGTCTGGGAGAAGAGCACGCACGAGAGGTTTGCGAACCTCTTGTGAAAGTATTTGTGAGCGTTGTCCTCTGGAAACGCTCCGCTCTCGGCGGGACCTCTTCTCGAGGGGAGAGGTTTCAGCATCTGGGAATGGCCACGCTCGAGCTGAGGCTGAGCGGCGTCTAAACACCAAAAACGCTTCCCAGATGGATCTGGCTCGTCGCTTGGAGACAGTTATGGTTCTTCAGGACGATCCAGATCGCAAGAGGCTCGAGCAGAGGATGGGTGAGTCAGTTAAAAATGCTGAAGCTTTTCAAACCATCCTGTCCCATGTACGGGGAGTTGCTGGAAGTCATGGAACGCGCTGCGGGTAGACTGCAGCTGCCTTTGCGGCGCGTGAGGAGAAAGGCTGAGCGTCCAAACAGTTCGGACAATCGGTTTCTCTCCGCCCATGACCTCCCAACTCCTGGGAGCCTTCCAATCCTTCCAGATCTCCATCAGCAGATCTCGAGGGGATGGAAGAAACCATACTCAGCCTCACATCTGTCGACATCGGCGAGCTAAATTTCGCTGATGTCGAGGGACTGCCTGGCTGGGTGTGTGTCGGGGCCGCCCGTAGACGAGATGTTATGTTTGTCTCGCCTCTGGGCGGCCGGCGACACTGTGGCTCCCACCCTGCCGGTCTAACGCCTGAATGGCAGGGCGTACATGCTGTGTTGCAGGCTTACCAGGCGGACCTGCTGAGGGACCTCGATCAGGGGGAGGGACCCCCTGAGGCGGTAGTCGAGTCGCGCCGGACCACGATTTTCGCTCTCCGGGCCACCGTACGGAGAGACATCTGTGGTTAAACCGTTGGACATCGGGGAGAAAGAAAAAATCCTTTCTCCCTGATGCCCCGGTTTCGCCATCTGAACTTTTCGGCACCTCCGTAGAGGCGGTGGTGGGAAGGTTCGGAGAAAAGCGAAGGCGTGCTCGGCGGCATTCAGGACATGCATTCCGCTGAGGTCCGGGACCGCGCCCAGGCAGTCGGGTGTCCCCGGCCCGTCCCAGTCTGAGGGCTGGAGACAGGAATAGCGAGCCAGCGTCGCCTCTCGAGCGCCCCCGCCGCGGAGGACTGGGGCGCAGGTGAGGCGGGACATCCGCAACAGGAAGAGGAAGGAAGCCGGGGCTGGTAACCGGAACCAGCGCAGGTAGCAGACTCCACCCACCGAGGACGCGGAGATGATCGCTGCCTTTTTTCCCTTCCTCTTGTATTTCCCCTGGGCGCTTTACATCAGGCCGGTGGGCCTGTGTTGAGCAGAAAATGTGAAGATTCTGACGGCCCGCCTGGTTTGTTTGTTGAAGGTGCCCCCCTCAGGATGGCGGGCGGATACTAGCTCGACGGCTGGTTTGAAGCACCGCGAGGAGCGATTGGTGAGTCCCCCTCTATGAGGGTGAAACATTTTCAAAACTATGTTTTTTCAGGACTTCTGTACCTTCGCTCTCCTGAGAGGTTATTTGGGGAGATTTGGAACGTCGCTGGATTTCGCAGGGCCTGCAGCTCCCCGTGAGTAAGCTAAGAACGATCTTCTTTGCAACATTATGTGGTTGTGTGTGAATGCCTCACTTTTGCTAGTAGAGTTGCTGCCTCTCCGTGTTAAGTTTCCCCACTGAGGTGGGTAACTGAATTGCGCTCTTGCCCGAGGGCTTGTAGTGTCGGGGGGGAGCTGTGTTTTTCCTAGCGTAAAAGTGTGAAGTAGCTGAAGACCGGGTATGCATTCATGCATGAGCTGTAGTGAGATCGACGCCCAGCTCTGCGGGGCTTTGGGGAAGGGGTTTTTCTGGGCCTCATTGTGTAATATTAGAGGTGATAATATTTCTTTCCCGAGCCCTGAGTGGATCTAGTGCGTACTTACGTCGCACCACTTGGCCTAGGCTCCATCAAGGATGGGGGCGTTCCCTTTTAAGGAAGGTCGTTCGCCCCTGGCCTGTCTTTTGATATAAGAACATGGCTTTGTGTGTGCATCCTTGTTTTTGCCTCCTCTTTTTACAGAGTCGTCCGGCCAAGGCCCGCCCCCCTGCGTTCTGGGGTTACGAGTAATGTGTAAGGTGTTGCAGGAGACGGCGACTTTGCCAGTGGTCGTGGGGTGGAATTAAGCGTCTTTTCGCCGGTTTGCGATTAGACTTTATCTGGTTCCGCCTTTCAGAGCTTGGTGGCCGCCATCTGCTGGCGGCCCCCGGCTTCTTCCTGGAGGACGGCATGGCCGGTGGGTTGCATAATTATGTGTTATTTCACCCTTGCTCTATGTCTCTGCTCCACCTTCTTTAGGGCTCGGGTTGAGCTGAACATCGGATAAACCTTCTGTTTGCGGTTCTGGTCGTATGCTCCCCTGAGGCCCGAGCATTGCTAATGGCTGACGCCCTTGCACTTTTGGTTGGCCGCTGCATTGAAAGTAAGACAGCCGCCCCGGAGCAGGTGACGTAAGTTGTACTCCCCTCGCTTTAGAGGGTGTTTTGTTTAGCACTTCTGCTGAGTACACTGCTGTTAGCAATGTGATTAGGTTCATGTCTGTAGGCACTGCCCGAGAGATTGCGCCGTCATGGAGGCCCTAGGACAAAGCAATAGAATTGTTCCCTAGCTGCCTCTGGGATGGAGCCAGCCCCAGGTGCGGGCGTAAGAGCCAGCTGGTTGTCGTTAACCAGCTCGGGCGGTCTGGGCAGCTGGACTTCAGGACAGGAAGTCTAGACGCCATGGCCCACGAGTGGGCCTTGGAGGGTCTTCTCCACTGGTGTCGACGTCAGCAGTAACTTCGTCAACTAGCCTTGGGGATGAGTCCCCAGGCGCTAACTGGTTTCCAGGCTTTGTCAGCAGCAGACAGCCGCCGCTAGCCCAGGCGCAGCAGCCAGCCTTCTTAAAAGTCAACGGCAGGGTCCTGCCGGGCCTCCCTGAGGGGTAGGCTCCCGGTTTGGGTTACCTTCGCTCAGGTTCAAAGGGGCCCCGTTTGGCCTCCCTGAGAGCCTGCTGTGGTCATCAGGTGCTGCCAGGTCTCCCCTGAGGGGGAGCTACTGGCATTAGTCCCTCGACGGCTGGTACGAGCTGCTAGTAGGTGGTAGGCGCTACCGGGCCTCCCTAAGGGCCTGCTGTGGAGTAAGCAGGCTCACCTGGCCTCCTCTGTGGAGGCGTTCCTGGGCCCCAGTCACTGGATGGCTAGCATGAGTGCTAGTAGGCCTCAACCGGCCTCCCTGAGTGACCTCCCGGGAGGCGAACTCCCGGTTCCCAGCCGCTGAGACGGTGAGCATGAAGTGCTGTGAGTAGCACATTCTGCGTTATGGGTGGCATGTTCTGCAATCAGGTGGGGGCATTGCGCCTCCCTGGAATCGTTCCCCGGTCCCCAGTTTCGGTAACGGATCGTAGCATGGGCTGCTATCAGGCAAGCTGCACGGGGCTTCCCTGTGGGATTCGCTGTGGAGTGGTAGGCCCCACGAGGCCTCCTCTGAGGGCACGCGCCTGTCTCGTGGCTTCTGGATGAGTCCAGTCACAGAGCAGAGGGCTGTGATGGAGGAATGCCCGACCTTTCGCAGTTGGTAGGCCCGCTAGGCCTCCCTGATGAAGCGAGTCCCTGGTCTTCCCAGCTACCCTGAGGGCTAGCACGACTGCGATCAGGTATCAGGCCCGTTTGGCCTTCCTGAGGGCGAGCTCCGCTGTTGGACACGCGAGCAGTCGGCACGGGTTACCAGGTGGAGGCCCCTCTCGGCCTCCCTGGGGAACGAGTTCCCTGGGCGGGAACGCACAACTGGCTTTACGCTGACAGCTAGTGGTCACCCGCTATCAGGCGCCGGTCTCTGGCCGTTCGCGAGACCTGAAGGCGGTGTCTTTACCCTAGCATGACGAGACGTCGGTGCTGCTATGCGATCCCCACAGGAGGGGACCTTCATAGTCTGCCTACGACATGGTTACCTACCGGGCAGGCTTATGAGCTCCTCTCAAGCGAGGGTCTGCTATGAGCTTACGGCCGCCTGGCGCTGATCCATTGGTGGTAAGCCCCGAGGGGCCCCCCCCGATACGATCAGCCTGAAAGGCCTGTGTATGTGACAAATAAAACTCTTGAACCTTGAACCTTGAAGGCCTTTGGCCTCCACGTTTTAAAGTAAGTGCTTGGTAGATCCGAGGATCGAGCGGCTTGACTCCCCTCGCTAGCAAGGTTTTGAAAGCACTTCGCTGAGCGCTGCTCTCCGGGATAACCCGTCTCTGAGGTCCGGCTAGTCGGTGACACTGCCTTTCTTGCAGCACCCTAGCGGGATGTCTCTTCGGAGGCGAGTACCAGAGGCTCTGTACTGTACAGACAGGGTTGACCGTATTACGTGTCCCATAGCAGACTGGGTCACCTGGTCAGGTCTCCCTGGTGGCATTCGGTGAGAACCTCCCGAATAGTGACTGGCACGGGTTCCCTCGCAGTTCCCTTGCCACGTTCCCTTAAAGGAACCCCTTCTGTCGAATGGGATGGTTCCAGGCCTTCGAGCAAGGCCTGGGAAGGACCTCATGTGTGTGATGGTTTCCTTCTCAGGCGATAGCTTGGGCTATGACCGTAGGGAGCGCTGTCACTGACAGCCTAATGTGACCAGAAGGGGAGTGGTTCAGGCATTTCAGCAGAATTTACTTGTCTTGACAGTTGTCACTGCCAATGGGCATGCACTCCCGTCGGCATGGCGGCGTGGGTATATCGTTCCCCGTAGCGTCAAAGCTGACGCAGCTCGAGTTCCCTTTCGAAAGGGAACGTCTCAGGTTACAAATGTAACCATTGTTCCCTGAGAACAGGGAACGAGACGCTGCGTCGCTGTGCCATGCCGCAGGGCCTGCCTGCCGAAACAGTCCCTTCAGACGATGAGATACTGTCATGTTGGCAAGGCGCCCTTATATACTTCCTGGTCGCACCTTGATGACATCATAGGCTGTCGCCGGTCAATAGGATTGACGTTTTTTGATTGTGATTTCAGGCACCTGTCACGCTGGAGGCGTTCCCCGTAGCGTCAAAGCTGACGCAGCGTCTCGTTCCCTGTTCTCAGGGAACAATGGTTACATTTGTAACCTGAGACGTTCACCAAACTGGTCTGAATGATTCATTCATTAATAAAATGAGTCATTAAATGAATCATTCACACTAGTTTGGTGAACAGAATCAATTGATTCATTGAAAATGAACAACAAGGGAATGAATAAACATTGACATTTTCAATGTGTTATGGAGAAAATACATAAAACACAGAAACAAATCTTGTACCTTCAGATTCTTTCTAGACCACTTTTATTTGCCATTTTAGGAAAATCTAATGACTCTACAGTAGCTATAAGATGTTTAACACACCCATGTTAAAATTGCAGCTTTTAAAATGAATCCAAGTAAAATCTTAGATGCTCTTTGGAAATAACCATTAAAATCTGAAGATGAGTGGGATTATTATTAGGGGCCAAGCACCGAAGGTGTTCCCGTTCCTATTATTATTCTTCTTCTTGCGTTTCTTCTTCTTCTTCCGCCACGAAGTCTATGGCAGCCCATAGAACCGTATGGTAAAAAGTTGTGACATTTAGCACACAGATAGAGGACAGTCTGAAAAGTCAACATAGCAAATTTGGAGTCTCTAACTCAATCACTCTAGCGCCACCATCAGTCCAAAATTTGACTAATGTTTATGCTAATAACTTTTTAACCATAAGTTAAAAAGTAAAATTCTTTTTTCCTCTGATTCCTTGGCTGAAGCCGATTCGATTGCACCATATGTCATTTTCCGTCATAAAAATGTTCCCGCTATTTTGAATTTTCCGAAAAACCTACTTTTGCGAACTCGTCCTAGACGGTTCATCCGATTTGCACAAAAATTAAGCCAGATCATCTTCAGACCATGTTGACAAAAAATCTTGCAAATCAAGTTGATTCGTTAAATCGTTTTTGATAAACGCGCAAACAAATTTTATGTAGCGGTTGCAAAAACACACTTAAGGCAATATCTCCGCAACACTTTATCGTATTCAAACCAAACTTGGTACATGTCATCACAAGCATGACCTGAGGCAACATGCAGCGTTTCGGCGCAGCACCACCTACTGGTCCAGAGATACAAAAAATTGCTGTTTTTGCTTATAACTTAGTCCGATTGAGACGAAACCAGCGTCAGAAGTTCGGAAACATAGGTCGTTAGTAAAATATTATTGCCCAAATGTCAAAATATTGATAGTAAGGGGGTGTAAAATCCAATCAAAGTCAGGTGTCAGTCATTTTTCATGTGTTTTTTCATATAAATGTCTATAACTCCAAAACGAAACGAGATATTTTCACCAAAATTGACACAGACATGTATGGGCTCACTCCGAGGACACATTAAAAAAATAGTAGGATTGTGCCACTTGGGGGCGCTATAATAGAACAAAACATGAAATTCCCATTGACTACAATGCAGTATTATGATATAAAATGCTATACTTTACAAATGAATTTTTGTATCATTACGAAACTTGGTATGTTCCATCAGCACCATGCCTTTAAGGTACTTAAAAGGTTTCAAAACAGCACCGCCATGTGGTCCATACTTATAATGAAAAGGCCTCTTGAGGCTAGATCTCTGCAATGACATATTGACACTATATTGACACCAATCTTTGCAAGTGTCATTGTTCCCTTATTCTGACCACACCACATCAATTTTGTAACTGTGCCACCTATTGGTTGAAAGTGATAAATCATTAAATCATTCATATTCATTCATTTTTAAAGTTAGACATCAACCTTCTTAGTATTCCTCAATCAATCCAATTTTAAACAACATAACAAGAAAAAATATATACAATTATAATTGAATGCCTGTTTTTCCACTAGTTTTTTTGTCAAAATTGTATAGGGTCGCTAATGACCCGAGGTGTGTAAGATTGTACGTATTTTTTTCCTGCACAATAATAAATTAATCTATAATGATGAAATAAGTCAAATTCACCTTTATTCCACAAGGTGGCAATGTCTGATACACAATGATGAAGTGACGTTTCACTCATAGTTACCAATAATTATAATCTGCAAAAATTTTAATTACTCAGCGATTCACTGCAGAGCAAGTACTGAACACATTCAAATATTACTGTCACTGTCACTTGATGATGGATCTGGTGAAGGAAGCTATCAGTGATAAAAATATTTATTTTGAAGATGATGAAAATGAGTTATAAGAATATGCGTGAGATCGCGAATATGATCCAGATGCAGAATGTACTAGGAAATGAGTTCTGACGAGGACAGTGATGATGGTACAAAACATCTGCTCAAACTGAACCCTTCCAAGCTCCAAAAGATAACAAAATATGCTTTATTTTTTCTTCTGTAATTGTTACTCTAATATCAGGAGTTGTATATATTATCGTGACAGGTAGATATCTATCCATGTTAGATATAGATCCGGGTCGCTAAAGACCCGAATATGTAAGAATGTTTGGCGAAACAGTCATGCATTTAAGGGTTAAAGTCAGAATAGCGTGATATAAAGTTAGAATTGCGAGTTATAAAGTCAGAATTGCGAGATATAAAGTCAGAATTGCGAGTTATAAAGTCAGAATTGCGTGATATAAAGTCAGAATTGCGTGATATAAAGTCAGAATTGCGAGATATAAAGTCAGAATTGCGAGTTATAAAGTCATATTCTGAGGGAAAAAAATAATTGTTTATATGTTGTTTATATTTTATATATCTCACAATTTAATATCTATAGCAATTGCGTCTAATAAAGTCAGAGTTTATAAAGTTATAAAGTCAAAATTGCATGATATAAACACACAATTGCAACTTTATATCATGCAATTCTGACTTTATTACTCGCAATTCTGACTTTATATCACAAAATTCTGAGAAAAAAAAGTGTTAACTATTTCAAGTGTGAAAAGCCCTTTTTATACCAACTGTATAATGACCCCAATTACTCCACTGTTTACTCTGGTAGAATATTCTGTTTCTTGTAGCGCTGATGATCACTTCACCAGCACTATGGACACCAATGTGGTGATACGCCATGACGGCCAGATCATGTGGGATGCTCCAGCCATCACCAAAAGCTCCTGTAAAGTGGATGTCTCATTCTTCCCCTTTGACGCCCAGCAGTGCCGACTCACCTACGGGTCTTGGACCTACAACGGCAACCAGCTTGACATTTTGAACGCCATGGAGAGCGCAGATCTCGCCGACTTGGTCGACAATGTGGAATGGGAGGTGCTGGGAATGCCGGCCAAGAAGAACATCATTCTGTATGGCTGCTGCGCAGACCCTTATCCGGACGTGACATACACTCTGAAACTGAAGAGAAGGGCCTCGTTTTACATCTTCAACTTACTCATTCCCTGCGTGATGATCTCATTCCTGGCTCCACTGGGCTTCTATCTGCCTGCAGACTCTGGGGAGAAAGTGTCACTGGGGGTTACTGTGATGCTGGCACTCAACGTGTTTCAGCTGCTGGTGGCTGAGATCATGCCTCCCTCGGAGAATGTACCTCTTATAGGTGAATCACAACTGCTTGAAAAGTTATAGATATGGTTAGAGTTTAAATACAAAGTTTGAATGTTGAATTAGTAAAAAGCCAGTGTAAACCAGTATGGCAGAAATGTAGCATGCTATTCAAAATTCAGACTGTGCATTTTAAGGTCTTTTTTCTAAATATTTAGTTAAATTGTTAATATTCAGACAAATATTTAGTGTCAGAAAATGTGGTTAATTATATATTAAACAAATGATAGATAAGTGATCCTCTTGTACCACTGTTTGAAGAATTCATGTTCCAGAATCTGGCAGTAAGTTTTGGGAGTTAATTTTTAGTTCATCATCAGGATAGGAGATGGACTAAAAATGAACTCCCAAAACGTACTGCCAGATTCTGGAAGATGAATTCTTCAAACAGTGGTACAAGAGGATTTGGTGCTGGTCCTTCAAGAGTCACTCTCAATCTGTCTATAAAGCCTATAAAATAACAGTCTTCAGTATTCACAACACTTCAGATTGTGATTCTTGTTAAGTGGGGGTCGTTTTTTAGGATTCTTTACCTAACTCAAGTCTCTGAGATGCTGAAACTTTGCTCTTCTGGAGACTCCAGGTAGGTTGCAGCTCTGGAAAATGGAGGTGCTGGAGACTAAATGGTTTCACACTTAATTCCTCACCTTAATTCTTAATTCTTTTGCAGTTAACATTTGTCTTTTCTTCGCCACCAGTTTTTGTCTGACCCTGCTGACCCAATGAGCATTTCACTGTCCAATGGTCATGCCTTAACTGCAATTTCTAGTATTGCATTAGTATTATATATATAATAATTTGTTAGAAATATCGTTGACACTAAAATGTTTCTGCACTTTTTCTTACATTCTACAGGAAAGTATTACATAGCCACAATGACCATGATCACTGCATCCACCGCTCTCACCATCTTTATTATGAACATACATGTAGCGTCTGGATCAATCAGACACACACATATTATTCATTTATATAATGAATAATCCAGCAAACTCACTCTCCCAAATAAGGCCTGTGAAACGTTCCCCAAATGAAGCTAACTCACTGACAGGACACACACTGAGACTGGGTTTTACGACGGAAAAGAATGTCCTGAGAGGTGTGACCCTCATTTAAACTCTTGCAGAGGAAGAGGAATAAAAACCCTGTTAATCCTATATATAGTCTATATACAACCACTTGATAAATGTGTAAACATGTATCTAATTTTCCCATCTCATGATTTTCCCTTTTATGTGGCGTTTGTATTCTTGTAAACTCAATTGGGTTAATGTTTCAGACTTTGCATATTATGCTTAACCAACATTATATGTGCGGCATGTTTGGTCTCTAAAAAAGCCAATCTTCGTCACCGATTTGTTAATTTACATTACATGTTGCTAACTTTGTGATGCATTAGTATTATAAGAATCTTAAATATTATTTTCTTAAACACCCAATGAAAGTACATATTCAAATGCCCTGCTAGAATACAAAGGGTCGTAGAATTTCCCTCCAAAGGGAAATCTTCTCATTGGCTCTTGCACCTCCAGGGGGTGTGCCATCTTCACGCTTTAAAGTCACTGATCAGCTTTTAGCTCCGGCTTACTCCCTTTCTGAAATGCTGACGTGAAGAGGATGCTGAACTAGAAGCCTCTAAGGACCCACCAAAGCTTGTGCCAGGCTGCGGCCTTGTCTTTCCATTCACCAAAGATACTCTGACTACCACTGGTTCTCTCTCATCAAGACCACATCAGCAAGGATCAACTGGAGCCTCAACAAATTGCATCAGGGCGGTTTAATTCAAATGGGCGAGACACGCAAGTATCAAACTTAGTCTCATTATTTCATACATTAAGTATCCAAACCCCTTTTAAAGAAGGGCATGTTAGAACTAAACTGATGGTTTGCTCAAGGCTGTTGATCTGCTGAATTTCAGACAATGCTGTAACTTCTTGCTTTCCTGTATTCTGCTTCAGCTCTTTTTCCCTTGGTAAACTGTATGCATGTATGTGTGTGTATGTTAGAGTAGTTTAAGTGTTTAGACTAGTTAATAAAATCTTGTTCATGTTACACGTAAAGTTGTCCGTGTCTCAAGCTCATAACTGGAGTCACTAATCATTTAGATCTTGGTTACTGCTCTTAGTAGTATTGTAAATTAAGAAAGACATTTCCCATGCCCCGGAAATGTACATTTCTTAGAGTTAATAAACAATTGATCCTGAGTGTTCATGGGACAAATAGGTTCATTGATTGTAATATTAATCTACGACAGTAAATTAATTATATTAACTAATCCAAATATTAATAATCAATTATAACCAGTTATTATTTATTATTAATATTTCATATAGAGCTAATTTGCTACAATACATCACTGTGGCCCTGAGGCCAAACCCGTCACAGACTGGGCCAAGAAATACATCCTGCAGTATCTGGCAAGGATTTGCTTTGTCTACGAAATCGGTGAGAACTGCATCACGCCACAGCCAGAGCCAGAGCCAGAGACACCAGACCCTGAACTGCAGAAGCCACCCGACTCCAACTGCAACATGAATGGGCAAGCTGGCAAAGACGACTTTGTGTTCAAATTTGAGAGAGGTCAAGATGTCACGTCTCCAAAATTCACAGAAGGACACAGAAGACATGTCTCAGATCATGAGCCCTGTGTGCTCGCTGGGAAAATACCCCACCTGTCGCTACGGCATGTGGAAGGAAGGAATGTTCATGAGCATGGATTACGGCGATGGGGCGGCAGAGGCGGGGAAAGCTACAGGAAGAGGAGGGGAAGGAGAGGATGGATGCAGAGATCATGATGGTGGGCTCAAATTGCCGTGCAAGTGTGAGCAGCAGCATCTCATAAGGAATATTGAATATGTCGCAAACTGTTACCGTGATCAGAGAGCTACAGCGAGAAGAACGGGGGAGTGGAAAAAGGTTGCCAAAGTTCTGGACCGATTCTTCATGTGGCTGTTTTTCATTATGGTTTTCTTCATGAGCCTGCTCATAATGGGGAAAGCCATATGACACTGAAGTGGTAGTGACTGAAATAAGGACACAAGATATCACAAAACGAACCTAGACAGTATGATCAAAATGGATACATTTGGCCATAATGATACACTACCAGTGAAAATAATTCTGGTCGTTGTTCCAAACGTTTGACCGCCAGCATACATTATAATTAAATATATATATATATATATTTCATGTCACCATTTCATTTTTATTTTATAATGTGAGAGAGACCATATAGTGAGACAAAACATGAAACTAGCACAGCTATGTGGGAAAGCGATTGCCAGGGTCAACAGTGTGTTGCAGTGTTTTCAATATGAAAAATACTTGAGCACAGAATACTGCAATTGACCAATAAGAATCATGTATTCCAGAGGGCCTGTTACAGTCCCCGTTTAAATATCTAGGATGAGAGGGACACGTAACATAAAGGATGGACAACGGCAGGAGTGCTTTGTAAAAATAATTTATTTAACAGAATTTACTCACAAAATAAAGAAAGAGATGGGGAGCACAGTAACTGTGAGGAAACTAATCAAACTAAGGAAAGGAGTCTCCCCACTCTAAACCAAAAGTATAACTAAATAATAAAAGACTAAGTGGCGTGAATGGCTTGTGGCATCAGCTGCTGGCAGAGAGAGGCCGTGTGTGATCCGCCTTTCCAGCTTTATATCCCAGCCTCCCCGGCTTAACCAATCCGGAGCTGGGAAAAAGAAAATCATCAAATACAAATAATGCACTCGGACTGGGCGTACACGCGACACGCGTAACACCCCCACTCCCGAATGGTGATTGGTGGGTCAACACAAAAAGGAACACCACTAAACAGCACGTGACAACGCATCAGCGAGAACATTATTTTTACCAGCAATATGTTTAATGTCCAGATTAAAAGCTTGGACGAACAAGGCCCATCTCATCAAACGCTGGTTGGAGTTTTGCATGTGTTGGATAAGGACGAGAGGGTTATGGTCAGTATAAACTGTGACCGGACGTGTGGAAGAGCCAATATAGACCTCAAAGTTGTTTAGGGCCAAAATAAGAGCGAGGGCCTCTTTTTCGATCGTAGAATACGATTTTTTATGTTTTTGAAACTTTTTGGAGAAATAACAAACAGGGTGCTCTACACCGTCAGGCCCATCCTGCAAAAGGACCGCACCTGCCCCCGCATCACTAGCATCAATAGCTAACTTAAATGAATGCTCATAAACTGGAGCAGCAAGAACGGGTGCCTGCATCAGATGTGATTTAATGGACTCGAACGCATGCTGGTGTAACCTAGACTCAAATTAGCATATTTGCAGTCTTTGCTCAAGTTAATTTGACCAAAATATTTAACAATTAAATCATTATAATTACATATTTAACTAAATATGTGTGAGACTGAGCAGTAAATAGAATAAAACTTCATGACAATATAATAGTTTATTATAATATGTAAATTATACATTTTATTATTCATATAAGTGATATGTAAATTATTGCAGCATATCGCAACGAATAACAACTGTGTATAGAACTGCAGATGTTAGGCATCCAATCAGAAAAAAACAGGCAGCAGCGCTGACTCCGCCTCCCTGTGAGCAATGCCGATCGGAAAAGCAGAGAAACAATACAGAGAGGAGAAACAGTGATTAAGAGAATTAATGGTGAAATACCTGAAAGAAAACCTAGAAATTCATTGAGAATCAGTTATTGTTACAACTACACTGATTGAGAAGCGTTTGTTTAGATACTTACCTGAGTAGAGTTCCTGTTGATTCTGTAGAGGTTAGGCCAAGCTAACACTAACAAAACTTATGTAGTTCATCTGGTGAAACCTGGAAAGAGAGACAAACGAACGGAAAAACAGTTAATTTACAGAGGAATCGGCCAGATTTTGCATGTATGTGTTTTGAAGTTGGATTTTCGTATTGTGGACGGCGTTCTCTGGTGTGGCTACATCGAGTCGCATGAAAGAAATAGATGGCGAGCCTCCCGTAAACCGAACTTGGATCTACTTTTCTCATCTTTCCCTGGATTTGCTTCATTTCTGCAGTTCGACCATCTGTAGGAGTTCTTCCTTTTTTTTTTACTTTATGGATTGAGGTATCTTTTATTTCCTTTTGGAACTGACGTTTTTTTTTTGTGTTGATTGGATTGAGAATCTTTGAACTGAAAGTAATTTGCTTGATCTGATAAGGGATCTATATCCCCTACATATTTTCTCTCATTATTACTGTGGGTAACAAAATTTTTGAAAAGATTGTTTCACAGAAATTACACTGAAATTAGGAAATTAAAGAGATGCATCTAAACTAGTAAATAACTAATAAATCTGCCAATTAGGTGTAACTAAATTAGGTCAAAAGACAATAAAATAAATTCTAAATTAGTATAATAAGGAAACTCAAAACAGAAATCAGCTAACTAAAAGGGAAAAGAAAGGAACTAGACGTTTGTTGTCTTTTGGTTGATATTTTTATTTTTTGCATTTAATTTGGTTACTTGTTTTCATCTGTAATTAAGGTCAGTTCACAATTGAATTGTGTACAATTTACTTTCTTTTAAACATTGTTGATTCAAATTCATTGTTTTATTTGTTTGTTAATACTTTCACTTTTGATATAAAAAGAAAAAAACCTGTGTGTGTGCCCCTTTGTCTCCTTCGACTCCTGTGTCTTCTGATTAGCCCATTGATCTGGTTTATCACACATTTTGCAAAGCAGGTGTTACACTGGCACTCTGGTGACCAGCTAAATGTCTTTTTCGGACTGATTAAATCGGTGAGTGGGGCAGCCACAGCTGAAAAGTTTTTACAAAAACTGCGGTAATACCCCGCCATTCCCAAAAACCGCTGCAGAAGAAGGAACTGGAAATAATGCAAGAGCCTCGATTTTAGCGTTAACGGGTTTTACCACGCCACCACCCACAATTTTCCCCAGGTAAACGACTGTCGCTTCAGCAAAATCACATTTTGTTACTGTTAAGTTTGCCTCAATCAGCCTCTGAAAAACTTGTTTTATTTAAGTGATGTGCTCGTCCCATGATGCTGAATGAATGACAATGTCGTCTAAATATGCGCCGCACCCCGGCACCGCCCCTAAAACGCGGTTAACCAACCACTGAAAAGTAGCGGGCGCATTACAAACACCAAAAGGCATGACGGTATACTGTCTGCATTTTTCAGGGTTCACACGATATGGGTGCTGTTTAATAGGCACATTGTTCTCAACGTCAATATCTTGTTGTACCACATGAGTTTGGGACGGCACATCTGAAAATAACGAGAGATGACAGTTAATTAAATTAACAATATCTGAGCGCTGTAAACTTTAAGCAGAAAACACGAGTCAAGATTTGCAAGCATCTCAGAATTTTTCAACCGGCCTTGAACTGTAGCAACGGAAGGGCCACAGCCCCCGGCACCAGACAGCGACTCAGTGGCCTCAGGAACAGTTTTAGTACCGGACAGCGACAGTGATGAATCGGGCACCTGTAAAGCACTGGACAGAGGTAAACACCCAGAAGAATGCTCAGCATTGGACAAAGTCAGGACCGTCTTTACTTCACCTGCTCTGGATTTGTCCAACTGCTCACGGTCATAATAAGGTTTAATCATATTAATATGTCAGAGTCTGTTTCGATGGGCACAATCAGGAGTAACAACAACGTAATCCCTGTCACTGACTTTCTTTTCTATGACATAGGGTCCACTGTAACGTGTCTAAAGGCCACTGAGTCACTGTCTGGTGCCGGGGGCTGTGACATTGAGAGCCCTTCCGACATTGAGGGTATAGGTATAATATACAATATTTATGATAAAGCTATTTAGCCTGAATGATTTGTCATTGGCTAACAATTGTAAATGTTCTACATTACTAAAATCTAAGCAACTACTGTCCTCTCCTCAGAGAAGCATTAAAAACCGATGACAGATGTTCTTGTGCTTTGTTGATTATTTTTTTCTCCACACATCTCCCAGAACTTAATCTTCCTTTTATCCTTTACACACACACCTGAACGTAACAACTACAGAACAATCAGTGGATCTCATTTTTGGGCCTGTGCATGTCCTTCATTGTAAGAATTAATGCAGGATGTTATTTTTTATCAGAGAAAAGTAGAGACGATATCTTTCTGCAGCAGTTTAATTGAAAAAAACTATTCTAAAGGTGCCAGAAACACAACATGGACAGTAACCGACAGTGAACTGAACAAACTTAGGAGTAAATGCATAGGATACTATTAAACTTAACTACACAGGTGAGGAGCATAATCAGTAACCAACAGTGACGGCCGCCCCCATCAAAATTCCAGAAATATACATGTATACAAAAAAGATATAAAAGTGAAATAAAAATAAGATTGTTTACTCATGCGACTTGCCGGCTGTTAGTAAGAGCCTCAGCAATTAATAAAAACTGGCTTTGATCGGTTAACTATTTTATATGTTCTTCGATATGTTTCATGCGGTTTCATGGGCGAGGGACACCGGACAAATGGATGTCTATCTGAGTCCAAAAATCTATGGGCAGCATGTGACCTGAAGCTGGTCTCTAATTGGTTTCTTAAAGATCCTCCTCCGGAAGCAGGTCGCTGTGTCCCTGGCGAATCAGAATTGGATGCGTGTTATTTTATCCAATCTGATTGGTTCTCGTCACCTGTCATTCAACTTTACGCTCTTGGCCACTAAAGCGAAAGTGCGCGGGCGGCATCGTCACTCCGACTCCGCCAAAACCTTGTTAGGATGATCACTTTCGTAGAGATGGCAGCAGTCAAACCAAATTCTTTCACAAGTCGTTTGTTGGAAGAAAAAATAGGATAAAGGATCCCGAACCGGACCAACACGATTTACAAATCCAGCAGCTGGCCAGTGACAGAGGACGAAGCTGCACTCGGAGCTTCACAAGCTTGTTATGAGAAACGTAGGTGGCTGGCTGGATGTGTTGTTAGTGTAGTAGTACAGTCTGGGTCCCGCCCTATTGAGCATAGTTGTCACCTGAATGGGGGGTGTGTCAGCCTATCACTGCCATTCCTGGCTTATTTAAGGCGGAGTTTTGTCACCTGGGTGCGTGTCATTGTGGTGTGGGTGTGTGCGCGCGCAGCTCTGCGGGAGCCAGGTTACGGCTGGTGTGACTTTGCCGATGGGTACAGGCTCTCTTTAACCCCAGCCTAGGTGTGTGCTCTTATGCAGCGTCTGCATGTTAGCAGTTTCGTCTTCGTTAAATACCTACAGATAACGTTGTGAGTGATTGAACCTGTGTGCTTAGCTACTTCTGGTGGGGCAACTGCTCGTGAACACTTCAGTTCTGTGGACGGCAGCGAAAACGCTCCTTAGACGACACCGAGACTGCACTGTTTTGTTCTGCGACTGACCATTCTGTTATTTTATTTTGTTTCTTTGTTTCACGCTCATGCTGGTGGCCTAGGGAAGGGTGGCTAGCCCGAGCCGTCACGTAAAATGAGATGTACTCTTAACAGTGCATGTGTAGCCCCACTGATTGTTATATGGCCACCGGCAGCGTGTGTGTCCTGTTATTTGGGATCATTTCCCTGCAGTCCTCACTCCTTCAAGGAATGGCGTGGAAATGTTTTGTGTAATGTTTTGATTTGAGTTCTTCTAGTTGTGTTCAGTTTTCATTAATTTAGTCCTTGTATTCTGTGATTTAATTTGAAACCTATTTAATTGTATTGTTGTTTATTTTTCTTCCTTTTTGGTTTTGTTATCATCTTTTCCCTCTTGCCACTCCATGGTGGATATTGGTTCATATGCTCGTCGTGAACCTAATTTAATCTCTGCCTGACTCCTGTGGCCAGTGGGTGGCACAGGGTTTCTTTTGTGCAAGAATTTATTCTCATACAATTTGTCTTTGTTTAATGTGTATAAATGTGTTCTATTTTGTTTCTTTTTGTTCATTCAGGAGCTGAAGGCCTCCAGTGAGGGGAGCTAGCTGCTTTTGCCCTGTGGTGGTGTTTCTCACAGAGTGTTTGCCATTTTGACCCCTTGCGTCTTCCTCACTTAGAGTGTGTGTGCAGTGTGAGTGGTTGTGTGGAGCATAATTGGGTGAGTGGTGCATCGTAAGATGGTCACTGTCCAGCTAGCTGCCCACTGGTAAGCCTCAGCCTGAAGGTTATTTTTGTTTTTCTATTATTATTATTATTATTATTTTCTCTTTTCTTTGGTTGGTCAATAGTTTCTACATTTTTACTAAATGTGAAATAAAGTCATTTTTTTGTATTTATATCTACGTCTCTTGTCGTTAGTGGTGACGAATCCTGTGTGCCCTATATTGGGTTTGAATTTCCCCGTTTATGGAATCGGGGTGGCGTAGTCGTGCATCAGTGTAAACGATTTTTCTGCCTTCGCCACACTCTGGCGTAGTTATATTTCTGGTAAATTTGTGCCTGCCCAACGCAGCCCCGCCACACTTGCAATGCCCTTTATTGCTTTCCCTGTCTTTTATTTCAAAGTGTCGGTACTGAAGTTTTGTGGACAACAACGGGGGTAAGAGACCTCAAATATCTAACTAAACAATGCAAACGTCATGACACTACTGAGATGACTGACTTTAATCAGAGAGTCATTGAGAAATTTGCTGGCCAGAAAGAAAGAGCAAAATGTATGTTCAAGTAGTCAACATGCTAGTCTGTTGTTGCTGTTTTCTTTTGTTTTTCCTTTCCTAATTCAATTATATGTGGGAAATGAATGTGTAAAAAGATAAAAGTGAAGACACTGTTTTCTCTTTATTTCTCTTGATACTGCCCTCACCCCCCCGCGCCAAAAAAAAACGAGAAAATTATTTCTCAAAAAAAATAATAATTATCACCAGCCGCCACTGGTAATCAAGGAAACAAATGAGAACATACTTATAAACCTTGACAACCAAGGAAGCAGGAACTAAAAACGAAAAATCGCATACTGAGTATACATTTGAATTTAAGCTTACTTTGCAATCTTTAAAAAAGTATGTTCTATATAGTATGAATGTGTGTAGTATGAATGCAATTCGGACATACTATATCCGCCATTTTGTTACTGTCACATTCCATTCATAAATGCTCTCCCATGGCCTTTATGCGGTAGTAAAGTGTCCATCAAATGTACATTTCAGAATCTTGCCAGAATTAGGTAATCAGGGTACTTTCACCATCTATGTTTTGAATATTAATTCAGACATACACACTACTTTGTTGTCATACTCTTTTTCACATACAATATAGGGAAGTATTTGATTTCAGACGCAGTGTACGAACAGAACTCAACAAAACTAGATACCTGACAAACTGCATGTTTTTGCAAAGCAGAGAACTTCACATTAACTTGTTACATATCCAATTGAATAGACCTTAACTATTTTCACTGTCTTTGGGCCCTATCATACACCTGGCGCAGTGTGTTGCTAGGCATTTTGGTTAGTTTAAACCCGATGCAGTTATTATTTTCACGTCCAGCACCACATTGTTTAAATAGCAAATGCACCCGCACCCATTTGTTTGTTCATGGGTGTGCTGGTCTGAAAATGAGGTGTGTTCAGGTGCATTGTTAGCGCATTGCTATTTTGAGAAACTGAAAAGGGTATTTTTTTTTTTTTTTAAAGAGAGCGTTTGTAATATGTGCCTATAGGCGGGTGCACAATGTGCGTACACTCTGCTTATTACACACACAGGGACGCGCAGCAGCACACAAACAATTCTATATATTAAAAATAAAAGGATTCCTCTCTGGAGAAGCGTTCAGTCTTTCCGCTCGCAAATCCCGTGCAACTGGCTTTTAAAGGGAATGGGAGGTGACACTATGATAGGTTAATTGCATGTTACGCCCAAAACACACCCATGACTCATTAAGAAACCATAGGTACAACCCTTTTAGACCATGTGCCTGGCGCACCGACCGTTTTCCCGCTAGCATAAACTAGCAAAAGTGGATTTGTACATGCGCTAAGTGCCCCTGGGTGCACCACCACTTCAGACCTTAAGCTTAGATCGTTAAAATTGGGCCCTTAATCTCTTTTGAAATCTAAAAACTCATGCTGATATCATTGGCTAATGATACATTTGAATCAAATTATGGTTCATATATTTGTTTTACTGAATTATTTCCATATTTATGCTTGTCATGCACAACAATCCCTCATTTGTGCAAGTTAGTTTAATGAGGAAGTGCTCTAATAGAGGAAGGATGCATCTTGTACACTTGTGTGCTGCTTCTTCAGTTTGACAACTAAAGCTTCCGAGAACCCTGTGAACGGTTTGACTTTAAGCGGTAAGGTAACTTTTAATGCTGTCAATTTTAATTTGAAATTTTCTTTTTTGGCATGACACATATTTTATATATGTACTACAAAAGCATTAATCTTAAAAGCATTAAAAAGTGTGCAAATCTTCAGATTATTAAAATATAAAAAATATTCTTCACAATAAGAAAAAAGGTAATACTTTAGATTACAGCCTTTAAAGTACTGTATAAGGTAAACAAAATTATAGTGTTTACTTTTAATAATTAGATCAATTAGATAATGTTGAGACAAACTTTAAGTTGGCTTGAGAAAGCTTGAGAAGCACTCGGGTGATTGCTAGGGTGTTACTATGTGGTTGCTAATGTAACAGGGTTAAGAAAATGTTTCCACTTGCTACATATTTTCATGTAGGGCCCCTTTAATTACACTCCACCCAGATAATGAACTGGTTCCAGTAGGGTCATTTAGATTCGCACCAGCCGTGAGAGTGAATGGCTGCGTTGAGTGAGTGCTCCGTGATATAAGTATTTTGTAATAATTGTATAACCCTCTTATGGGCTAATATTAATGTATACATGTGTTTAAAAGAATAGTGTATGATTTGTTTTCGTGCTGCATGATATTTATAGTAATATCAAGTTTGTTCACATCATTATAGAGCATGCACGAGGGTGAATGGTGAATCTGAACACCACTGTTTAATGTTTTCAACAGGTACATATTTTTCAATGGTGTTGTATAATTGTTTATATAAATGTTAGTAATATTTTTAGATTGGCGCCAGCCGCGAGAGTGAATGGCTGCAAGCATGCACGAGGGTGAATGGCGAATCTGAACACCACTGTTTAATGTTTTCAACAGAATAAAAGTCTGTCTTCAAGAACGAATTGGTATCAGTGCTGAGTTATACAACACAACGCAGAAACAACCCCGTTACACTAAGGTACTTAGGTACTTAGGCTGGTTGCTAGGGTGTTTCTATGCGGTTGCCAGGGTATTCTCAGTGGTTGCTAGGGTGTTGCTATATGGTTGCTAAAGTAATCTGGGTGGTTGCTAAGGTGTTGCTATGCGGTTGCTAGGGTACTCTGGGGAGTTGTTAGGGTGTTGCTATGCAGTTGCTAGGTTATGTTAATTAATTAATTAACGTTAAATGGTTACATTTTTAATATTCTCGCTAAATTGCTCCCAAATGTAAGATTGTTGCCTATCATAATAGTAGAATTATTACCTCTTATTAAAAAAATTCTTACAGTATAAATTATTTGTAAATTTTCTTTTATTCCCCAAATATTGCATATTGTTCACTTATACCTACACATACTTACTTTGTAGTTACACTATGATTACCAAAAGTTACGCTGTAAATTAATTTAACTTATGCAGTACTTCCCGGGCTGTAATCTAAAGCGTTACCGAAAAAAAACATTTATTTTAAAAACTCTTCACTGAAAGGGGAAGCAAAAATGGTTCTTCTATAGCAGAAACTCAATAAGACTCATTAATGAGAAATCAACAAAACTATGTGACAGGACACATTTTTGCAAAGCAAAGAACTTATTATTCAGATATACATTTAACTTGTTATATTTCCAGTAGACCAAAACTGAATTGCCTTTATCTCTTCCAAAAAAGCTCATCCTGTATCTTTGACCAATAATACATTTGAATCAAACTATGGTTCATTTATTTGTTTTGCACAACAATCCCTTATTTGTGCAAGTCAGTTTAATGAGGAAGTGCTCTAACAGGGGAAGGATGCATCTTGTACACTTGTGTGCTGCTTCTTCAGTTTGACAACTAAAGCTTCCGAGAACCCTGTGAACGGTTTGACTTTAAGCGGTTGTTACGTGGAAATAAGGCAGGATACAAATGCAAGTCAAAAGTTAGTTTATTAGACAGTATGTCGTTGGTAGTCACCAGAAGACATAAATAGAAGATCGGAGCGTAGACAGCAGCCGAACTCAATGATCGTAGTGAGGCGAGGAATGTAGTCAGCAGACACGAGGATCAGCGTGTGCAGGCGGATGCGTGGCAGAAAAGTCCAGGTAGCACAGGGACGCTGTAGACAACCCAGTCTGGTGAGGATGGTGTGGAAGAATGACGATGAATCCAGAGTGACAACGAATCCAGGGTGAAACACGGAACACAGGAAGACAGGCAGGGCAGGAACACGAAAGGCACAAGCAGGAGACACGCGACACCCATCCAAAACAACGCTCTGACAAATGACAAAGGGAACAAAGACAGACTAAATAGGGTGCGCTGATGATCTGCAGCTGGAGCGCTGATCAGCTGCGACAGGTGTAATGATCGTCAGCCAACCAGCGGCTCCACCCCAAACAAACACACATACACACGTACCAGAGTGAGATGATGAATTCATGAACCGTGACAGTACCCCTCCCCCTAGGAGCGCCTCCTGACGCTCCCAGGAGAACCTACCTGTTGATTGTAATCATCAATAAGGGAGTGGTCCAAAATGTCCCTAGCAGGAACCCAACTTCTCTCCTCCGGACCGTAACCTTCCCAGTCCACCAAGTACTAGAAACCTCGTCCCCTCCGTCTCGAGTCCAGAATACGATTTACCGAATATGTTGGTTCCCCATCTACGAGTCGCGGCGGTGGGGGAACCGGGACTGGCGGATTAAGATGGGAATGAAAAACGGGCTTCAATTTGGAAACATGAAAGGCGGGGTGAATTCTCCTGTACGCCGGAGGAAGTTTGAGGCGGACTGTCACCGGACTAATGATCTTGGTGACAGTGAACGGGCTGATAAATTTGGGAGCAAGCTTATTAGACACGGAACGGAGCGGAATGTTCTTGGTAGAAAGCCACACTTTTTGACCCACGACGTATACGGGAGGCTTCGACCGGTGGCGATCGGCCTTAGCCTTAGTGCGCGCCCCCACCTGCAGCAGAGTCTCACGGGCTCTGGTCCAAGTGCGGTGGCACCTCTGGACAAAAGCGTGAGCGGAGGGGACCGCGACTTCAGATTCCAGACTAGGAAAAACAGGTGGCTGGTAACCTAAACTACACTCAAAAGGAGAAAGGCCCGTGGATGACACTGGTAACGTATTGTGAGCGTACGCCACCATAGAGAGCTGTTGGCTCCAGGATGAAGGATTCCTGGAAACCAAACATCGCAACACTCTCTCCAGATCCTGATTGGCTCGCTCAGTTTGACCATTGCTCTGGGGGTGGTAACCCGAAGATAGACTGACTGTCGCCCCTAGCAATTTACAAAATTCTCTCCAAAATTTGGACACAAATTGGGGACCTCTGTCGGAGACCACGTCCATCGGGAGGCCATGTAACCGAAAGACGTGGTCTAAAACAGACACCGCTGTCTCCTTGGCTGAGGGTAATTTGGGCAAGGGAATAAAATGTGCAGCCTTCGAGAACCGGTCCACTACGGTTAAAACAACCGTCATGCCATTAGAGGGCGGGAGGGCGGTAACAAAATCTAGCGCAATGTGGGACCAGGGTCTCGAAGGAACTGCCAGCGGCTGTAGTAACCCATCCGGGGGTCGATTAGACGTCTTACCAACGGCACAAACTGAACAAGCCAACACGAAACTGCGAATGTCGCAAGCCATACCTGGCCACCAGAATCGTTGCTTTATTAAACTGCAAGTACGGTTTACTCCTGGATGGCAAGCGATCTTGGAACAGTGACCCCATTGAATGACTTCGGACCTCAAACTCTCCGGTACAAATAAACGACTCGGTGGGCAGCCGGGCGGAGGCGTTACCCCTTCTAAGGCCAATTTGACCTTCGACTCGACCTCCCATGTGAGTGTAGAGATAACTATCTTCTCTGGCAAAATGCACTCGGGAGTAACCGGGCGTTCGGAAGGATCAAAAATACGAGATAAAGAGTCGGGTTTGATGTTCTTGGACCCGGGGCGGTACGAGAGAGAAAAATCAAAACGTCCGAAAAAAAGTGCCCACCGAGCCTGCCTGGAATTGAGTCTTTTAGCAGATCTAATATATTCAAGGTTCTTATGGTCCGTCCATACTATAAAAGGTACCCCCGACCCTTCTAACCAATGACGCCACTCTTCCAAAGCCATCTTAACTGCCAACAACTCTGTTACCAATGTCATAGTTACGTTCAGCAGGTGTTAACCGGTGGGGAAAAAACGCGCAAGGATGCATCTTATCATCCGAAGCAGAGTGTTGGGAAAGAACCGCACCTACCCCCACCTCTGACGCGTCGACCTCCACCACGAACTGACGTGCTGGATCAGGGGTGACTAAGATGGGAGCCGAAACAAAGCAGCTTTTGAGGTTGGCGAATACAGCCTCAGCTGTATCGGACCACCTGAACGTCACTCGGGGAGAGGTCAAGGCAGTCAGAGGCGCGGCTAGCTGGCTGAAGTTGCGAATAAAACGCCGGTAGAAATTGGCGAATCCCAGAAACCTCTGTAGGGCCTTACGGGAATCTGGACTTGGCCACTCTACCACAGCCTTAACCCTGTCAGGATCCATACGCACTCCCTCGGATGAGACGATGAACCCTAGGAAGGGAACCGACTGTGCATGGAACGCGCATTTCTCCGCCTTGACAAAAAGCCCATTCTCTAGCAACCTCTGAAGCACTCGTCTGACATGTTGAATGTGTTCCTGGAGAGACGAAGAAAAAATCAATATGTCATCCAGGTAAACATATATGAACTGATCTACCATGTCTCTCAACACATCATTGACGAGTGCCTGGAAAACCGCTGGGGAGTTGGACAGCCCGAAGGGCATCACCAAATATTCAAAATGGCCCCTGGGGGTATTAAACGCAGTTTTCCATTCATCCCCCTTCCTGATGCGAACCAAATGATAAGCGTTACGCAAGTCCAATTTTGTGAAAACGGATGCTCCCTGCAACCTCTCAAAGGCTGAAGACATCAACGGCAAAGGATAGGTATTCTTTACCGTGATGTTATTCAGCCCTCGGTAATCAATGCAAGGTCGCAGAGAACCATCCTTTTTCCCCACAAAAAAGAACCCCGCCCCCGCTGGAGAAGAGGAAGGACGGATGAACTTGGAAGCTAGAGAATCAGAAATGTATTTCTCCATGACCTCCCTCTCAGGAACAGAAAGAGAGTAAAGTTTGCCTCTAGGCGGAGACTTACCTGGGAGTAAATCTATGGCACAGTCATAGGGACGATGCGGAGGAAGAGAAGCAGCGCGAGACTTACTGAACACTTCCTTCAGGTCGAGGTACTCAGGGGGCACGTTAGACAAATTCACCACCTCCTTCTGAAAAACAGGACGAGAAACAGACGAACAGGCAGAAACAAGACAAGACTGATAACAGCTTTCACTCCACGAAGAGACAGTGTGATGTCCCCAGTCGACCCGAGGATTATGTTGGACCAGCCAGGGGTGACCGAGGACAACCGGAGCCAGAGGGGAATCCAGGAGCAGGAATGAAATCTGTTCGGTGTGATTGCCAGAGGTGATATGTGTCAGAGGTCTGGTGGTGAACGTGATGGGTGGTAAATCCTGACCATTCAGTGCATTGACGGATAACGTGTCCGGGAGTGAAATGATGGGTATGTCAAGTGAACGTGCCAGAGTAATATCCATGAAGTTACCTTCTGCCCCAGAATCCAAAAGCGCTTCACAGTTGTGAGACCGGGCCGTCCACAACAATCTTACCGGGAGGAGAGTTGAGGATGAGGTCTTATTCACGGAGATCCCGCCCGACAGTAGCCTTCCTCTTACCGCCGGGCGTGGTCTTTTACCGGGCAGTTGTTCAGGAAGTGGCCCTCTCCACCACAATAGAGGCAAAGACAACGGGATCTCCGTCTCTCTCTCTCCCCCCGGGAAAGCCGAGCTCGACCCACCTGCATGGGCTCGGGATCGAAGTGAGGACTGACCGCATCGCTCCCGCTGACTTGGCTGTCCTCGGCGCCGACCGACTGGAGCGGTGGTCTGAAACGACGTTCCAGCCGACTCAGATTGGCGTCCATACGAAGTGCCAAGTCAATAAGTGCGTTGAGTCCTACCGGAAGATCCAGCGGCAACATCTCTCTTTGGATGCGGTCAGCCAGCCCATGCAGGAACATGTCCCACTGTGCCTCCTCGTTCCAGTGGCACTCGGCAGCCAGGGTCCTGAACTCAATCGAATAATCCGAGACCGAGCGGTTACCCTGACGAAGGTCAGCGAGTTGACGAGCTGCCTCCCTGCCAGCCACCGCCCGGTCAAACACCCGCTTCATCTCATCCGAGAGTGCCTGGAACGAGGAGCAGCATTGATGTTGGTTCTCCCACACCGCCGTTCCCCATAACGCAGCCCGTCCAGAAAGTAGCGTGAGCACGAACGCCACCTTACTCTGCTCAGTACTGAACGTAGACGGTTGGAGAGCAAAAAACATCGAACACTTAGTTAGGAAAGCTCTACAGTAGTTTGTCTCACCCGCATAACTCTCAGGAGTGGGTAGTCGCGGTTCACGCTGGTGGCTGGTGGTAGATGGTGTGGGGGGAATCGGCGGTGGGCTGGGCACAGCGGGACAGACGAGACGTTGTATCTGTTGGGTCAGCTCGGACACCTGTGCTACCAATACCTGCACCGCACGTCCTGTAGTGGCCAAGTTCTCCTCCTGCCGGTCCATACGGGAACTGCTGTGAGTCAGGTACTCAGTAATATCCTCCAAACTTGCTGTATCCATAGTGGTCAGAGCGTTCTGTTACGTGGAAATAAGGCAGGATACAAATGCAAGTCAAAAGTTAGTTTATTAGACAGTATGTCGTTGGTAGTCACCAGAAGACATAAATAGAAGATCGGAGCGTAGACAGCAGCCGAACTCAATGATCGTAGTGAGGCGAGGAATGTAGTCAGCAGACACGAGGATCAGCGTGTGCAGGCGGATGCGTGGCAGAAAAGTCCAGGTAGCACAGGGACGCTGTAGACAACCCAGTCTGGTGAGGATGGTGTGGAAGAATGACGATGAATCCAGAGTGACAACGAATCCAGGGTGAAACACGGAACACAGGAAGACAGGCAGGGCAGGAACACGAAAGGCACAAGCAGGAGACACGCGACACCCATCCAAAACAACGCTCTGACAAATGACAAAGGGAACAAAGACAGACTAAATAGGGTGCGCTGATGATCTGCAGCTGGAGCGCTGATCAGCTGCGACAGGTGTAATGATCGTCAGCCAACCAGCGGCTCCACCCCAAACAAACACACATACACACGTACCAGAGTGAGATGATGAATTCATGAACCGTGACAGCGGTAAGGTAACTTTTAATGCTGTCAATTTTAATTTGAAATTTTCTTTATTGGCATGACACATATTTTATATATGTACTACAAAAGCATTAATATAGAAGTTTCGCAAACATAGCATTTATATAAATGTTCATGCAATGTTCTTTTTCTGTGCAGATCTGTGGAATGCATGTTTAAAATGCAGATCATTTCAAGTTGCACAATCCTCTTTGTGTTCGTATTCAATATTTGGTGCGCAGGTATGTATTACATGTTTTACAGTTACATTTATGGGTAACACTTTACAATAAGGTTCATTAGTTAACATTAGTTAACTACATTAGTTAACATGAACTAATAATGAACTGCACTTATAAAGGATTTATTTATCTTTGTTAATGTTAATTTAAACATTTGCTAATACTTTATTAAAATCTCGTTAACATTAATTAATGCACTGTGAACTAACATGAACAAACCATGAACAGCTGTATTTTTATTAACTAACGTTAACAAAGATTATCTAATGCTGAACAGAGGTGTTGTTCATGGTTAGTTAATGTTAACTAATGCATTAACTAATGTTTGCTAATACAATCTTATTGTAAAGTGTTACCCATTTATGTTTAAATATTTGCATTAAATTTTCAAATAAATAAATACATAAATAAAACTTATACACTTCACACTCCTCAACCATCACTTCTATGTGTGAAATATATGAAGGTATTTTGGTGCAAAACAACTGAACACGCGTGAGAGTGGAATTTGTAGCTGTAGATCATATCCACACATGTGTACCAATAAATTTGAAGTCACAGAGAAAAATATTTTAGGAGTTGTAAACTTGTAGACTTTTTTCTCACTTACAAACACAACGTAACAGTTACACCTTCACACATTCTTCACTGCAGGCGCACAAATCCTATTCTACGAATCACACAGGAAGAAACTCATACACTCACATTTTTGCTACAGTTGCTGCAGTAAATATGGTGCAAAACGCATTCAAATTTTGCACATCCGCAAATTAATATGTGAATCCATGCAATGAGAGTTGCACACTTGTAGAATATTTGGTCACAAATGTATTTCTTTTCTTGGATATTTTTCTAACACAATCACAAGTCCAATCACTACAACTGCTTGAATCTGCTGCTACGAGTCTCAAACGCAGTTTTCGCCATGTCACATGTCACAGTCTGGATGTCCTGTAAAGAGCACATTCGGGGCTTTGCAGGGATACCAAATGTTTGGAGGTTTCACCAGGACAACAGCTTCTTCTTGGTCTTTAAAAACAGCTGACATTAATGTTTAGCACTCTTATGGAAATATGATCATATTTTTTAATCATAATTTAAATCTGATACATTTTCAAATTGTTTGTTATAAATCAACATCTCAGGAAAATGTTATGGGGTTTCTAATCAAAATATGACTTTCTGTTATAAAACAGGGCATTTATTTCATAAATGACCACTGTAGTGGACACCAGGATTTAAATCATGTTTATCAGGCATTTTGGAGACATAACAAGTGAACAGGGAAAGAAATTACATATCAATATTCCTATGAAATATTAGATATTATTATGAAAATGTTGCCAATTTTTCCTCCCATTATTACACTTCTTTTTTCATTACATGTTGCACCAAGAACACATTAATATGCAAATTAGATGCAGTGAATAGATACATTGTATTGAATGGGAAAATCCAAGTATTGTCATTTTACCCACATATTTAATAAAGTAAAATGGTATATGAATGCATTTCATTATATCTTTCATAACATAGTTCAGAATCATCTTTAAATAAAGTTTGTTTAAAAAAAACCCTGAAACCTAAAAATTGATTGGTGAATTAAAAATAAATCCCATTGTTTTTGCCTATACATGCAATTTCATGTCATTTAATTTTTTTAACAACTGAGTCCTGCTGTCAACTACAGAGGACACATCATAACATATGAATAAAATATCATTTTTCAAAAATGTTTTTTTTTTCATTTGTATTTGTATGATTTTTTTCATCTTATGCTCTAAACAATGTAATGACATAAAAAAGAGATTTGTGCATCTGTGAGGCAGCGGTTCAGAGAGCAGAGAATTTCGGCCAATCAGAAGAGCTCTTTTAAACCGGTGACGCGCGACCGAGAGCGGGAATTTTTTTTTTTCTGATTGAGCTCTTCTGATTGGCCAAAATTCTCTGCTCTCTGAACCGCTGCCTTACAGATGCACAAATCTCTTTTGCTCCACATTTCGCGTAGTATATGGTGCGTTTGAGACTCGTAGCAGCAGATTCAAGCAGTTGTAGTGATTGGACTTGTGATTGTGTTAGAAAAATATCCAAGAAAAGAAATACATTTGTGACCAAATATTCTACAAGTGTGCAACTCTCATTGCATGGATTCACATATTAATTTGCGGATCTGCAAAATTTGAATGCGTTTTGCACCATATTTACTGCAGCAACTGTAGCAAAAATGTGAGCGTATGAGTTTCTTCCTGTGTGATTCGTAGAATAGGATTTGTGCGCCTGCAGTGAAGAATGTGTGAAGGTGTAACTGTTACGTTGTGTTTGTAAGTGAGAAAAAAAGTCTACAAGTTTACAACTCATCAAATATTTTTCTCTGTGACTTCAAATTTATTGGTACACGCGTGTGGATATGATCTACAGCTACAAATTCCACTCTCACGCGTGTTCAGTTGTTTTGCACCAAAAATACCTTCATAGAAATACTTGTGCATGTGAAGTTTATGTAGCTTCATACATGCACATGTACTGAGCATTAACAGGCAACTGTTCTTTTAAGATATGAGATTTCCTGTGTTCATCACATTCTTCTGTTATTCAAGGCAATGGAAACAATGGCTGGAGCATCAACTTCAATCCGCCAGAAATTACTGCAGTTCCAGGATCATGTGCTCTGATTTCATGTACATTCACCTATCCAGTCGAAGCAAAACCTATTAATAACGTTCAGTGGTTAACGTGTCAAAAGGGTAAATGTACAAATAACATTTTCATGCAGAAAGTGAGTACACGAAATACAAACAAATTGGACGAGAAAGACAGTGAAACAAAACGGATTACGATGCTTGAACCTGATCTGACCAAAAACAACTGCAGCTTCATCATGAAAGACATGAAAGCAGAAGATGCAAATGAATATGCCTTCAGAGTGGATGGGAAGAAACCACAGAAAAACACATATAATCCCACAGTTAAAATCGTCATTCAAGGTAATACTTGCTTGTGTTTGGCAAAGTTTAAAAGGTCCTGCTTTATAGACTGATGTTCTCTTTCAGTTCTCACTTGTTTCAGAGGGATGTTCAGCTCAGTGCAAACTTATGTTTTGATTTCATAATCTCAGCAGGGGAACTATGTTGGACATAATTTCTTAAAGAAACTTAAACACATGGTTGTGCTATGCCAATCACACTGCTATGAGCTATTCTCTTCATCTTATGCATTTCATTTCATATGATCTGAATCTGTCCTCAAAGAATGACTCAATTATTTACACTGTGGAAATCTGCGATGTCTACATTATGTTGTGTACTTCTATTTACAGACGAGCCTCTAATGGATATTCCTCCTCTCAGTGAGGGAGTGGAGGCCAGTCTCACTTGTTCAGCTCCTTTTCCTTGCCCTGAAACGCCTCCTGAAATAACATGGTGGATTCAGACAAGAGGAGA
The DNA here is from genome assembly GCA_023566225.1 of Romanogobio albipinnatus. Taxonomy (NCBI): domain Eukaryota; kingdom Metazoa; phylum Chordata; class Actinopteri; order Cypriniformes; family Gobionidae; genus Romanogobio; species Romanogobio albipinnatus. The sequence goes on along the minus strand of CM042247.1, from coordinate 40,312,676 downwards.
AAATATCACCAATCTCAAGGGTGACAACATTACTCTGATCACCTCCAAAAGCCTTTACCTCTCAACTTTGCCCTTAACTCCAACCTCCAAAATGCACAATGCCACTGTAGGATGTGACGTGAGCTATGGAGACAAAACCATCAGTGCCAGTAGGACCCTAGAAGTCATGTGTGAGTACAAGTATACATGTTTAACCAAACTTCTTGAAAAGGCATGATTCTTTGACAATTACTTAAAACAAAAATGCAGTTCAGAAGAGCGTAGGCGTCCCTATTGAGAACAACCTTCTTCCATCTTCTACCACTGATCAAAGAAATTATTTATTGTATACTGAGTCAATATGGTGTCAAAACCAATGCACTTGCTCTTTTTTAGACGTACAGACTCTTCAAATTCTGGGTAATGACACAGTGATGGAAGGTGACACTCTTCACCTGAACTGCTCTGTTGAGAGTCACCCACTATCTTCTGATCCTGTGTGGAGTTTCAATGGAACGGCAGATAAAATCAGGAACTACACATCTGCAGAAAATCTCACGATTACCAATGTGAGAAAGGAGCATGCTGGGATATACGTCTGTGAGATGACATATAGAAACGAGACTTTGAAAGCATCCATCACTATCAATGTAATTCGTAAGTAGAACCAGATTCCATTTTAAAATGTTCATAACCTAACAATGTTACAGACTTACAACATTACAGATTACGAAATGTCAGCAACTGTTGAAATACTGAATTGTTACACATCTTGGAAAGTTCATTGCATGTTTGCAAGGGGCAGCCCTACAGTCTGAATATATGTCTTTACTAATTATAATATCAAACATTTATCACATGCTAGGTGACACAAATGAACTCACTCCTGGAAACTTTCTTGGGAAAGACGATCTGCTGAATTCCACCAAAAAACCTACAGGTAATACTGAGCAGTTTCTGTACTGCAGTTCGTAAGTAGAACCAGATTCCATATGAAATGATATACTAACAATACCACAGACTTACAACATTACAGATTATGAAATTACAACATGTCAGCAACTGTTGAAATACTGAATTGTTACACACTTTGGAAAGTTCATTGCATGTTTGCAAGGGGCAGCCCTACAGTCTGAATATATGTCTTTACTAATTATAATATCAAACATTTATCACATGCTAGGTGACACAAATGAACTCACTCCTGGAGGTGGAAACTTGCTTGGGAAAGACGATCTGCTGAATTCCACCAAAAAACCTACAGGTAATACTGAGCAGTTTTCTCACCTCAGAACAATTGACAATTTCTTATTTATATACATATACATACAGTATATAACAATTCTGTGTTTTTACATTTCAGTTATAGAAGGTTTAATGAAGAATTTGGACATCTCAATGATACTCACATTTGTGGCAGGAATGGCATGTTCAGGAATCATTTTCTCAATAATTTTGTGCTGTTGGGTGTCTTGGCACAGGTAGGCCTGCCATTTAGTTAACAGCTGCCTAAAGTCCATCAAACTTCATTTGTCCTTATAATATATAGTGTTTAGAACATTTTGGACTGTCAGCTTCAAGTCTCATTCCCTAAATATCTTTTCTTATCAGAGACAAAAAACACAAAGTGCCAACAGAAAATCCGAACACTGATGTTAATTTAGAGGTAAGGAAAAAACTAATTATTATTATTATTATTATTATTATTATTATTATTTAAGTTTAACTATCACGGACACCTCAATCTTGCAACCTTTATGTCAAAAGATCACCCTGGAGGATTGCCTTACCGGCTCAAATTTTTATGTAATAAAAAGTGTAATTTACTTAAAGGGTTACTTCAGTGATTTAGCATTAAGCTTTGTATTTAAACTGGGTCATTCATGTAGTAGAAATGTGAAATTATTTTTGAATTTGGTGCCTTCTAGACTGAGAAAAGACAGAAAATGTATTTTTGTCTCATGTGGATGAAAGAGTCCCAGAATGCACTTGCTTCGCTGCCCTACGAGGCCAAACCGTACACCGTCGTTTTGATCTTCACAGTAATACAATCATTTTGTTTAGTTAGAGAATAAACACTACAATTAAAAACTGAACGTCTTTTTACTAAAGTGTGAGTGAGCCGAACGAAAGTCACGGCAGAGATGCAGCAGTGTCAGATTTCATTCATCACAAAGAGCTGAGCAGAACTGAGGTAACGTTAAGCGCCAGTCTGGCACGGTTTCAGATCGCATATGGAAGCTAAACTATCACAGGAATTCATTGAAAAGTTGAAACAATCACTTTGCTCTGCATCGATCCGTTATGAATGTCTGTGCGGCCGTCTGTGTCTTACATTCTGTGCGTGAGATCTCTCCCCTATGGGCAGGTTGAAAACATGCGGAACAGCTTTATCTAGTGGCTGTAGACTTTAGCGTCTGGCCAAAAAAAATCCTCCAATGACGCAAAATGACGATATTTGCGTCATCTGAGGATTTTTTCCCAGATATAAAATGCATAATTCTCTCGTCTCAGGGGGATATGAAGGGGGAAAGTACCATCATTTGAATATACTACCGGGTTTCTACAATGCCTAATGCTAAATCACTGAAGTTACCCTTTAAAGGTCCCATGGCATGAAATTTTCATTTTATGAGGTTTTTCAACATTAATATGAGTTCCCCTAGCCTGAATATTGTCCCCAAGTGGATAGAAATGTTGATCAGTGTAAACCCGAGTTCTGGCTGTCTATCTCTGCCTTTGAGAAAATGACAGGCCAGACGAGCCAATCCTGAAGTCTCCTGGTTTGACGTCCAAGCAGGAACGGTTACCTCCCTTTCCTCCGCCCAGAGAATCTGGCACGCCCATGCAAACGCTCGAGAGATAATTCCTTGTGAACGAGTGAATGCTGGCAGTTTCTCAGTATTTGGATGTACAAATGAAAACAGAAGTCTTTTTTCAGTTCCTTCTGATCTGTGATCAGTAATTTCTGATGTGTAGCTAATAATTTATTATTCGTGCACACAATGCGGCTTCTCTCTCTCCAGACAGAACGGTGTTTTCGTGTTTTCTATCTTGTGAGTCAGTGTTTTTGTACGTCCTCGTCGCGTCTACCGGTTCTAAAATGTGCATACAGTCATGAGTTTCTGCTCAACATCGGCCTCACACACGCCGAAGCTCGGGCTGCACTGGCCGTTGACCTTCAACATCCCCGACCCCCAGTACTGCATCTGGCCCACAGCGGAGGCACCAAACGCGGCGTGAGATTAAGCAGAAGGGGGGGTAAGCGTGAGCATATTCGGGCTAGCCAGCCTAGCCCCACAATAAACTGGATTACATTCGATTACTGCTGTTGTGTCTTTGTTTGTGCTGTGTACTCAACACGCGTCACTGACGCTTTTATTTTATTTTAAAAATAATGCTATTATCAACACTTACTTTTAACTCGTTCATCTCGACAGCTGTAATGGTACTTTGCATGTGTTACAAAGTTGGTAATAATGATGAAGACGGACTCGGCGTGACTGGGACTCGTGTTTATTCAGAACTCTCAGATACAAACACAATAAACTCGCGCTGACTGACAGCGCTCTCATAACTCAGTAGGTACTATAAATAACTTTGTTAGCTATCGCTGAGCTCCGTCTCTGGTACGTTAGTGATGTCCGGTTCGCGAACGATCTTTCTTTTGAACCTGTTCTTTTTAGTGAACCGAATCAGTTCACCAAATCGGACTGAATCGTTCTAAACGGTTCGCGTCTCCAGTCAGCGCTGATCCATAATTTACTAAAGTTACTAACTTTCTGACATGTGTGACAGTCCCTCCGACTAGAAATAGACTAATAACCTGAAGTATATGCTGTAACTACAACAGTTCAGACATGCTGAGAACTGATGTGAAGTGAACTCAGGTCCATCCGTCTCTCTGGCAGCAGCTCGTGCCTGCTCGTGCCTCGTAGACCAAGTTAAACCACGCCCCCTCCGCTCATTTAAAATACAAAGATGTCAGCCAATCACAACAGGTGGCGTTTTTACTGAAGTCTCACAGCAGACACGCCTCTTGAAGCAGGGCATTCAGCCACAGGGCAAACAGCAGTATTGAAAAAATGCCTTTTATTTCTAAATTATGACATTTTATGATGTAAAAGTCATACTAACAATATAAGTACACCTCAGGAAACATTATAAAATAATAGAAAAATGCCATGCCATGGGACCTTTAACCTCACGTTGATGATTTTCTATTTCTCATGGTAAAAGGTTTTTTCAAAAATAGTCCAAGTGTCACATATTCCCTGTGTGTTTGTAGTCCTTTGTAGTTTTTTTATGGTGTATTAGTTCTCCCAGATGTTTCCCATTTAGCCACTCCCTCTTGTTATCTCATTAACCTTGTTTCCCTGTGTATTTATACCCCACTGCTTCAGTTGTTGTTTGTCGGTCGTTGCTCCCGCATGTGTCAATTCTGTATCTCCCCCATGTTAAAATGCCCAACTTTACAGCAGAATTTGTTTTTTACAGCCTGGTAGAAAAAGTGGTTTTGGTCTATACGGCTAATTTTGCCCTTCATGATAAATGTAAGGAGGAGATTTTTTTTTTTATAACTCATCCGTTTAAATTATATTAAACCTTATAGTTCTGTATAATTAAAGGCGTGGCCACTTGAGTGACAGGTGGATTGCCACTATGGTCGAGCTAGATGGGCGTGGTTTCAGCAACCAGGCACCTCAGATCCACCCATGTCCCGCCTCTTTGCCCATTTTCAGTTATCTGGGAGTGGTGCGCGGTGATGTGCTGCTAAGATGGCGACGGCTGGCTTTTAGGCTTCAGAAACCTATGGGTGATGTCACGGACACTACATCCATATTTTTTACAGTTTTTCTATGGTGAGAACCAATGAGGTTTCCTCTTGAGTTGCGCATCACGTTTGAGCTTCAGCAAGAAGCAATGAGGTTCATTCTCGTGTGTTACGCATGTTTGAACTTCAGCAACAATAAATGAGGTTAATTCTCGTGTTACGCAGCACATTATATATATATATATATATATATACACAGGTGCTGGTCATATAATTAGAATATCATCAAAAAGTTTATTTATTTCACTAATTCCATTCAAAAAGTGAAACTTGTCTATTATATTCATTCATTACACACAGACTGATATATTTCAAATGTTTATTTCTTTTCATTTTGATGATTATAACTGACAACTAAGGAAAATCCCAAATTCAGTATCTCAGAAAATTAGAATATTACTTAAGACCAATACAAAGAAAGGATTTTTTGAAATCTTGGCCAACTGAAAAGTATGAACATGAAAAGTATGAGCATGTACAGCACTCAATACTTAGTTGGGGCTCCTTTTGTCTGAATTACAGCAGCAATGCGGCGTGGCATTGAGTCGGTCAGTCTGTGGAACTGCTCAGGTGTTATGAGAGCCCAGGTTGCTCTGATAGTGGCCTTCAGCTCTTCTGCATTGTTGGGTCTGGCATATCGCATCTTCCTCTTCACAATACCCCATAGATTTTCTATGGTGTTAAGGTCAGGCGAGTTTGTATACTGAACAGTATACTGTTCATCATATAAAGCGATTGTGTCTCTTCAGAAAATTTGGACTAAACCACTTAATTTATATGGATTAGGTTTACAACCTCTTTATGAACATTTTGACGTGTCTAAATCAGAGGTCACCAAACTCAGTCCTGGATGGCCGCTGTCCTGCAGAGTTTAGCTCCAACCCCAATTAAACACACCTGAACCAGCTTATCAGTGTCTTATCAGTGCCTTGTAAGACACTGATTAGCTGGTTCAGGTGTGTTTATTTGGGTTTGAGCTAAACTCTGCAGGACAGCGGCCCTCCAGGACCGAGTTTGGATACCCCTGGATCTTTGAAAGATCTTTGAATCTTTGAGTTGAACTGTCAATGGAAGGACAGAAATCTTGCATATATTCATTCATGTTCCGGAGATGAACATCAGTCTTACTGGTTTAGAACGACATGAGGCCGAGTAAATACTGACCTTTTTTTTGTGTTTTTTTTGGGGGGGTGAACTTTTTAATGTTAAAAATACAAATGAAAAATAAGTTCTTTATGTTTCAGACAGTGCAGACAGATGTAGCTCAGAGTGGAACCAATGAACAAACACCTCTTCATGGACAGCTTGATGGAGGGACCCCAAACACAGCAGCACCAACAGATGGAGCAGAGGAAGATGAGGCATCTGAGATGCAAGCAGGAGAGGTTGACTACGCCAGCATCGACTACTCCCTTCTAAAGAACAGATCGGCTGAAGTGGGAGAGAGGGAACATACAGAAACAGACTATGCTGAGATCAAGAGGTGCAGCAGAGGTAATGTGAAGCAAAGGAAAGCCCTTCAGGATGGAGATGACCAGATTAAAACACCCAACCAGAAACAGATGGAAGGAGAGGAGGAACTTTATTCTAATTCTCAGGTGCTGAAAAGTTAAGGAGCTAAAGAGTCTTAACTACACACAACAATATTGTGTTTAGTAAAGTCAGATGTTTAAGAAATTAAATAATGTATTACTTTTGAGCTTTTATCCCTTATGTGTATATAAATAAATTGTTGGTGATTGCAAAACAATACATTAGATTAATTAGATTAATCTCCAACATCAGTTTTTTTTTTAAATATATAAAATTGTGAACAAATTACAAATGTATTTCATTTCTCTTATTTTCTTCTTTCTATTTTTTTGTTGTTGTTTGCAGTAGGTTTTAAATATATATTTCAGAATGTTTCTGAGCTTCCTGAAACTACAAATATGTTTTAGTAAATAAAATAAAAAGTTTCTGACAGTTACCTTCTTCCTTGTTTGCTTTTACTGGTAGGCTATGTAAACTGGAAAAAAATAAAAGAAACGAAAACCCCTCCTGTTCAAACCACCCCGCTCCAAACGTGACTCAAACCCAGGTCAGCCGGCGTGAGAGTCGGACGCTCTTGCAAGGACCCCTTACTGCAACCTCTAGCATAACTCGCTAGAGCATCTCTTGAGATCAGAGGAGTGAGGTTTACTCGCACAGCGACTACTAGCTGGCCTCCGTTACACTAGGAACTCACAAACCTTTAAAATATCGACATTGTTTAATGTGAATTGAACTACTCTGCTAGAATATTGTTGGTCTAACAGGGGGAAAATAATTGAAAAATTCAAATTCCTTCTATTTGCTCAATGTTGCCCTGGTGGCTCCTCTGTGATGACGTGTGTGTGTGTGTGTGTGTGTGTGTGTGTGTGTGTGTGTGTGTGTGTGTGTGTGTGTGTGTGTGTGTGTGTGTGTGTGTGTGTGTGTGTGTGTGTGTGTGAGCAGGATTAGGCCTTAGATAACAGGATTAGAATGTTCCACACACTACTGAGAATCCTTAAATAGCCAGTGAGTGTGTCAGCGTCTCATTTGTCTTGGTGTGGTTTGATATTTTCTGTGGTTCACCACACTGGCTGTCATCCTGTATGATCTGAGATAAGGTACGTGTTTGGATGGATGCACTGAAATCCACTTAAAGTGGTTATTTCATTTTCATTATTGCATTACTCCTAATCACAGTATAGTGTACTATTATGGAATGCAATGTTCCCTCTAATTTCTTTTCTCACTGAGCAAAACTTTTCTCTATTGGGTGGACATTTTGGTCACCTGAGCAAAAATATTCTTTACCTGTACAGCGTATGTAAACGCACACAAAAAAAGTGGTTTCATCATGCAGTTATAACTTTTAACTTTAATGTGCCATTTATATTTTATTGAACCATTGATGTAACTTATAGTGATATATTAAATAAAAAAAACAGCTAATTCAAAAGTCATTAAATTAAGCACATTTTACAGTGCTGTAGTCGTCTTTACCAATAAATACTTTTAAAATCTCCCCCAGGACAGCTTAGAGGGAACATGTAACATGTTAGTAGGTAACTTTTTCTACTTCTGGTACTGTATGTTTGGCATGCATGTTTTGACATTTAAAATGGCAATTCATGCTCTGGACATGCATATGCTTCCTTTATTTGCAACCTTTAAATGCTATCATTATAACCCTGAATGAAAATTGGACTAGATACTGTAAATGCCAGTAAATAAATTAAATTTGATATAAATGTATTGCTCATGTTTGTCTATCTTTGTTGTAAAATGTCAAAATGACAATTAAAATAGTAAAAAAAGTGAATTACAATTTATATTTCAATATATAATTTTTTTTTTTTAAATATTATAACTTGTATATAACACACACACACATACATACATACATACATACACACACACACACATATATATATATATATATTGAACACCCTGCTATTTTGCAAGTTCTCCCACTTGGAAATCATGGAGTGGTCTGAAATTGTCATCGTAGGTGCATGTCCACTGTGAGAGACATAATCAAAACAAAAAAAAATCCAGAAATCACAATGTATGATATTTTAACTATTTATTTGTATGATACAGCTGCAAATAAGTATTTGAACACCTGAGAAAATCAATGTTAATATTTGGTACAGTAGCCTTTGTTTGCAATTACAAAGGTCAAACGTTTCCTGTAGTTTTTCACCAGGTTTGCAAACATTGCAGGAGGGATTTTGGCCCACACAGATTTTCTCTAGATCAGTCAGGTTTCTGGCCTGTCGCTGAGAAACACAGAGTTTGAGCTCCCTACAAAGATTCTCTATTGGGTTTAGGTCTGGAGACTGGCTAGGCCACGCCAGAACCTTGATATGCTTCTTACAGAGCCACTCCTTGGTTATCCTGGCTGTGTGCTTCGGGTCATTGTCATGTTGGAAGACCCAGCCTCAACCCATCGTCAATGCTATAACTGAGGGAAGGAGGTTGTTTCCCATAATCTCGCAATACATGGCCCCGGTCATCCTCTCAATACAGTGCAGTCGCCCTGTCCCATGTGCAGAAAAACACCCCCAAAGCATGATGCTACCACCCCCATGCTTCACAGTAGGGATGGTGTTCTTGGGATGGTACTCATCATTCTTCTTCCTCCAAACACGTTTAGTGGAATTATGACCAAAAAGTTATATTTTGGTCTCATCTGACCACATGACTTTCTCCCATGACTCCTCTAGATCATCCAAATGGTCATTGGCAAACTTAAGACGGGCCTTGACATGTGCTGGTTTAAGCAGGGGAACCTTCCGTGCCATGCATGATTTCAAACCATGACGTCTTAGTGTATTACCAACAGTAACCTTGGAAACGGTGGTCCCAGCTCTTTTCAGGTCATTGACCAGCTCCTCCCGTGTAGTTCTGTGCTGATTTCTCACCTTTCTTAGGATCATTGAGACCCCACGAGGTGAGATCTTGCATGGAGCCCCAGTCCGAGGGAGATTGGCAGTCATGTTTAGCTTCTTCCATTTTCTAATGATTGCTCCAACAGTGGACCTTTTTTCACCAAGCTGCTTGGCAATTTCCACATAGCCCTGTCCAGACTTGTGGAGGTGTACAATTTTGTCTCTAGTGTCTTTGGACAGCTCTTTGGTCTTGACCATGTTAGTAGTTGGATTCTTACTGATTGTATGGGGTGGACAGGTGTCTTTATGCAGCTAACGACCTCAAACAGGTGCATCTAATTTAGGATAATAAATGGAGTGGAGGTGGACATTTTAAAGGCAGACTAACTGGTCTTTGAGGGTCAGAATTCTAGCTGATAGACAGGTGTTCAAATACTTATTTGCATCTGTATCATACAAATAAATAGTTCAAAAAATCATATTTTGTGATTTCTGGATTTTTTTTTTTTTAGATTATGTCTCTCACAGTGGACATGCACCTACGATGACAATTTCAGACCCCTCCATGATTTCCAAGTGTGAGAACTTGCAAAATAGCAGGGTGTTAAAATACTTATTTTCCTCACTGTATATATATATTTGGGGTGTAACAATACCCTCATGTCACGATTCAATACATATCACAATACTGAACTCATGATTGAACTCATTTGGTATTACATTGGGGTGAAAATGAATAGCCTTGGACTTGGTGCTGGTAACCCAATTCACGGGACAATTGTAACACCAGAATAAAAATATTCATTTTTCTGAAGCTGAAAATACAGAATTATTTTAGACGAATATGCTTGCATTCTGTCAATGATATATTTAAAATAATGTAGGCCACTTTTTACGGGGGACATAAGACAGTTGGCATTATCAGGACCACAAATATTCCCCCATTTCATTATTAAACATTATATTCAACATTAATATATTAACATGTAATGTATTTCTGTAATGGAAAAGCTGAATTTTCAGCATCATTACCCCAGTCTTCTTTGGACTGTCACTTTTGATTAATCTAATGTCTGAAAAAAAGTATTAATTTCTTTAATAAAAAATAAAAAAAAAGGTACTGTATCTGATTACACACAGCACATAACTCTAACACTGCTGTTGAACACTATAAATGAAGTGTCTGTATTTGTAGTTTAGTTGTCATCTGACAGACATGGCTGATGTGTTGAGGAGTCTGAACCTGCTGGAAACTCTAAAGGAGTCCATCGAAAAGAACAACATATCGGATATAAGAGATGCCATGGAGGACATGCTGATCAGCAGAATCAATATTGCAATCGCTGGGGACAGAAACGCAGAAAAAGCCACTTTTATGAACTCGCTTCGAGGGCTGAGCCAAGACGACGAAGGTGCAGCCCGCTCTCCATCATCTGCTGCCCCAGAGGAACTAGCCACATTCCCGCACCCCAAACATCCTGACTTTCGCCTCTGGGATCTGCCATCCATCTCTAGTGATCCCACTTTTGCGGCAGAGGATTATATTGAGCGTTTCAAAGTTATGCGGTACAACGCCATCATCATCACATTCACAGAGAGTCCTAGTGTTAACAGTGTGGTGTTGTGGAGGGAAGTTAGGTCGCTGCAGAAAGAGACAGTTTACTTTGCTTTATTAGCATATGTGAAGGATACAGAGAAAACACTGGAGGCGAAGAAAGCGAAAAGCTTAGAAGTGCTCAAGGCAGAAGGTGTTCCTCTGCCCAAGGTGTTCCTGGTACAACCTTCCGCTTTGGAGAAGCTGGACTTTCTAAAGTTGTTAGAAGTCCTGCAAGGTGACCTTCCAGAGATCAGGGCGCATGCTCTTCTTCTGGCACTTCCAATCTTTTCCAAATCACTGGTTACTCAGAAGAAAGATGCCTTCAAAGCACTGGTGTGGGCTGCTGCCTCATTATCCGGTGGTGTTTCTGCCATTCCCGTACCCCTGGTGGCCTCCATGGTGGATGCTACGGTGGCCGTACGGATTTTGACGAAGGCTCAGATCTCACTTTGCCTGGATGACGAGTCTCTGCAGCGACTGGCGAGGCAGCGGAGTGTCGACCCAGCCAGGCTGAAGGCTCTGAGGAACTGCGCTCTCTCTGTGGAGATCAGCAAGAGTGAAGTTAAAAGACGGCTCGCGGAGGCCGAGAAAGACACCAGTACTGCAACCACCAGACTTGTGGAGCTAGCCATGCCGAGACACGCCAGATCCGTCAGCCGATCTTTCACCGTTATGCTGCAGGCGCTCAATACTGCTATTGATGACATGGGTGCTGATGCCGAGAAGGTGGTTACTATGGTAACAGGAGAGGGACAGTAGATTGAGCAGTACCAAAAAAATGACAACATGCTCATTTCAATAATGGATGGATACCTAAATGGAGTAAAGTATTTTCTTAAACCAGTGGTTCTCAACCATGTTCCTGGAGTCCCCCCAACACTGCACATTTTGCATGTTTCCTTTGCCTGACACACCCATTTGTCTCTACTAACAAGCTGATGACCTGAATCAGGTGTGTTTGATTAAGGAGACATGCAAAATGTGCATAGTCATTTAGAAAAACTGAGAAAAAACCTCAAGGTAGCACCATATTGAATTTTTGACAGGAATGAAAATAAAACAACTATTACTCCATTTTGAAAGTTGTGAAAATTATATTATCTAAGACCTTTATATAGTTCATGCCATTATAAGGTCTTTAAGTATATATCCCTCATAGCCTTCAATATGGCGTCTAACCTGATTAAGGTCAATAACAATATTCATTTTTATTATTTAGTTGATTAATATGCATTAACATTAGATTTCAAAGCGGTAATTTTTGATGGTTATATGCTCCTCATTTGGTCATAACTGTATGTGCAGGGATGCAAACACATCAAGGGGATCCAGAATTGTTTTTATTCAATAATAATAATAATTATTATTATTATTTTATTAAATTATAAAAATGAAACAAACCAATAATGAAATATATTATTATAGTAATAATATTATTGTACTGTTAAAAAATAATCCCTTATCAGATCTACACAAATCACACAAATGTCCTTTTTTGGATTCAAAATTTCTGTCTTTTTTTTGGGAAAGTTGGCAAGTTTGCATCCCTGCTTATGCATAAAAACTGTATATCAAGACTTGATTTACCATAAGCATATGTATTACGGAAATGGTGCAAAAAAAATAAAAATATCAGTTCTGTTTTCTTACATTGCCCTTTGCTGTTCTCTTTTACGGTCTTACATGGCCATGAACACATGAAACTGGATTTCATTTCCTTCTCATATTCACAGCTGTGCTAATTCAGTTTTACAAAATGGTCAAAGTTCAATTCATTGTGCAACATCAAACCCCCATTCATCTGAATTACAGGATGTATACATGAAGAAATGCAATGACACAGGCCACAATACTTTTGAATGTGTTTTTCTCTTTAGCTACAGCCACAAAACACTGACACAGGAAGCTTCATATATCAAATGACAAGAATTAACAATGTTTTGCAACTAGCAAGAATTAGGCATGTTCAGATGCTAGAGGCTGTGGTCTCCTTGTTAGCGAGCCTGCCTCCCATGGTGGAGAACCAGGTTCGAATTCTGCTCATGATGTTCAGCGAACATAAATAAAAGCTCACACATACATGCTTGTGAGAACAAACCTCATTGGTTCTTGCTGAAGCTCAAATGTGCTGCGTAACACGGGAATGAACCTCATTGGTTCTTGCTGAAGCTCACACGTGCTGCGTAACACAAGAATGAACCTCATTGGTTCTTGTTGAAGCTCAAATGTGCTGCATAACACGAGAATGAACCTCATTGGTTCTTCTGGAAGCTCACACGTGCTGCGTGACATGAGAATGAACCTCACTGGTACTTCTGGAAGCTCAAACTCTGTTTACCATATCTGATGTGTAAGTTGATCAATGTTTATATGTAAATAAAAGCCTAAATTAAATCTGTTTATTGGAAGGAATGTTTAGAATAACATGAGGGTGAGAAAATGAATTTTCATTTTTGAAAATTGAAATCATGCATAGCGTTAGTTCTGGCAGGTCAAGTTAGTCAAGCTCGCATCAGCTGACTCTCAGCTGATCATGTCTACCTATAGGAATACGACATCTATCACAGAATTGCTATATAAGGTCCTTCAGTATTATCAGCAGCTATCACGTTAAAATATTAATGTCTGCGAAGCTGTGAGCACAGAGACTGTTGTGTAGACTGTAAGTATTTAAAATGTTTAACTTTTTGGTAACGCTTTAGATTACGGCCCGGAAAGTACTGCGTAAGTAAAGAGAATTTACAGCATCATTTTCGGTAATTATAGTGTAACTATAAAGTAAGTACGTATAGGTATAGGGGAACAATATGTAATATTGAGGGAATAAAGGGGTAACTATCAGGAAAATTAACACATTATTTATACTGTAAATATTTTTTTAATTAAGGGGTAATTACAGGGTAAGTATGAATCTGCGGGCTGTAAATTAAAGTGGTGTTTGTTCCCTTCTTGTTTCGTGTAGTTACAGGGTAAGTATGAATCTGCGGGCTGTAAATTAAAGTGGTGTTTGTTCCCCTCTTGTTTCGTGTAGTTACAGGGTAAGTATGAATCTGCGGGCTGTAAATTAAAGTGGTGTTTGTTCACTTTTTGTTTCGTGTAGTTACAGGGTAAGTACAATATAAACACGTACACAATCTGATATACAATCTGAACCTTAGTTTTTTAAAACAAATTTACAACACTTATTCGTTTCTCTTGCTTGGCTTTATCCTCGTCTTGTTCCTCTACTTTTTCGTCCTTGCCACAGATGAAACTTAAAGGTCCCATGGCATGAAATTTTCATTTTATGAGGTATTTCAACATTAATATGAGTTCCCCTAGCCTGAATATTGTCCCCAAGTGGATAGAAATGTTGATCGGTGTAAACCCGAGTTCTGGCTGTCTCTCTCTGCCTTTGAGAAAATGACAGGCCAGACGAGCCAATCCTGAAGCCTCCTGTTTTGACGTCCAAGCAGGAACGGTTACCTCCCTTTCCTCCGCCCAGAGAATCTGGCACGCCCATGCAAACGCTCGAGAGATCATTAACGTTACTTGTGAATGCTGGCAGTTTCTCAGTGTTTGGATGTACAAATGAAAACAGAAGTCTTTCTTCAGTTCCTTCTGATCTGTGATCAGTGATCTCTTATGTGTAGCTAATTATTTATTATTCGTGCACACGCAGCGGCTTCTCTCTCCAGACAGAACGGTGTTTTCGTGTTTTCTATCTTGTGAGTCAGTGTTTTTGTACGTCCTCGTCGCGTCTACCGGTTCTAAAATGTGCATACAGTCTTTTCTGTTTAACATCAGCAGCCACATCTTTAGAGATAAACCTCACACACGCCGAAGCTCGGCCTTCAACATCCCCGACCCCCAGTACTGCATCTGCCCACAGCGGAGGCACCAAACGCGGCGTGAGATTAAGCAGAAGGGGGGTAAGCGTGAGAATATCTGGGCTAGGCTAGCCATCTTTCCCCACAATAAACTGGATTACATTCGATTACTGTTGTTGTGTCTTTGTTTGCGCTGTGTAACGTTACTCAATGCGCGTCACTGACGCTATTCATATGATTGGAACATATCTAGAAATAATGCTATACTCAACACTTACTAACTCGTTCATCTCGCTGTACTGGTACATTGCATGTGTTACAAAGTTGGTAATAATGATGAATACGGACTCGGTGTGACTGGGACTCGTGTTTATTCAGAACTCTCAGATACAAACACAATAAACTCGCGCTGACTGACAGCGCTCTCATAACTCAGAAGTTACTATAAATAACTTTGTTAGCAATCGCTCCGTCTCCATGATGTCCGGTTCGGGTTCGCGAACGAATCATTCTTTTGAATCGGTTCTTTTTAGTGAACCGAACCAGTTCACCAAATCGGACTGAATCGTTCTAAACGGTTCGCGTCTCGAGTCAGCGCTGATCCATCATTTACTAAAGTTACTAACTTTCTGACATGAGTGACAGCCCCTCCGACTAGAAATAAACTAATAACCTGAAGTATATGCTAGTAACTACAACAGTTCACCCTGAACTGAGACTGAGAACTGATGAGAAGTGAACTCAGGTCCATCCGTCGCTCGTGCCTCGTTAAACCACGCCCCCTCCGCTCATTTAAAATGCAAAGATGTCAGCCAATCACAACAGTGGGCGTTTTTACTGAAGTCTCACAGCAGACACGCCTCTTGAAGCAGGGCATTCAGCCACAGGGCAAACAGCAGTATAGAAAAAATGCCTTTTATTTCTAAATTATGAAATTTTATGATGTAAAAATCATACTAACAATATAAGTACACCTCAGGAAACACTATAAAATAATAGAAAAATGCCATGCCATGGGACCTTTAAGAAGGAATCCCATGTCTCTAGCTATCCTATTATGTAACTACACTGAAAATACAGTGCACGCAGAAATGTCCTCACCGTTTACTCGTCTTTCACCCTCATGCCATCCGAGATGTACATACGACTTTATTTCTTTATATGAACACAGAAAAATAAATAATCTCTGCTAATGAAAACTCATTTGGGTTCCTAAAATTTCAAGCATCAAACAGCACATACAGCAATAACTACAGTTATCCATAAGATCCCAATGGATGAATCAATGTCTTCTGAAGTGAAACGATAAGTGTTTGTAAGAAAAATAACAATATTTTACAACGGTAGACTATCGCTTCCGATAAGCAGTCATCTGCGTGAATGAGAGGGTTGAGTTCACGCTTGACGTAACTTGAAGCATGACGTGAGCGCGCCGAGAAACTATGGTCATGCGGATGTTGGATGCTGTCAGTTTTTATTTTTTTTAATGCTCACAACAGTATACAAACAATAAAATAATATATGTTAATAGCAATGAGAAACAAACAAGACTAGAAGACAGAGACACAAGTTCTCGTGTGTGTTTCAGATGAAACTTGCGCGAGAACGCCATAAAAGCTTGAAGCTTGTTTACTCATGCACGCCCTGGTAACAGCTGATCGGATGCGAAAAGATTAGTAAATTATGAGAGCATTTCTTGGTGTACTTTTGATTTTAATAAATAATAATACAATATATCAAAAGACCTGGGATTCCTCTAAAAGATCCATCAATGGAAATAACGATAAAGAAGAAGAGGAACATGAAGAGGAAGACAAGCAAAAGGGACAAAACGTGCCTCTTTCTGTCCGGATGTTATTATTTGAAATGAAAAGTTTATTTAAAAAAATGAATAACTGTCAAATCTGTTTTGGATTTAGTTGTTTGTCAAATAAATATTTCCGAGTGATATCAGATTTTGTATGTGTTGTTTATTGTACTTACCCTGTAACTACACGAAACAAGAAGGGAACAAACACCACTTTAATTTACAGCCCGCAGATTCATACTTGCCCTGTAACTACACAGATAATTACCCCTTAATTAAAAAATACTTACAGTAAAAATAATGTGTTAATTTTCCTGATAGTTACCCCTTTATTCCCCCAGTATTACATATTGTTCCCTTATACCTACACGTACTTACTTTATAGTTACACTATAATTACCGAAAGTTATGTTGTAAATTCTCTTTACTTACGCAGTACTTTCCGGGCCGTAATCTCAAGCGTTACCAACTTTGTATAGTAATTGTGCTTTTGACTTTGCGTTACTCCAGTTAATTTGACTCTATGCATGTTTTATTCCGCTACTGATATCTGGATGCCTCTGTCTATTTTTAGGAACTTTAGAATTTAGTGTTACGTCTCATTTGGTCCTTCTGTACTACGACGCCATGGCTACAATTATGAATTAAACAAAGTGTATCTCGCTAGTACTCAACTCATTTTACATAAAGATTGCATCCTGTTCAGCAACTAAATCGCAGCACGGGAATACAATTATTCAAATCTTTTATGAATATAGTAAGTGAGCAGAGTGCGCTCCCTTTATAAACGCATGAAACCGTCAAATGCTTCAGTTCAACTAAACTCTGACACTAGTGGAAACCGTTTTGGTCAATCTGACTACACCAAATCATGAATCTATAGCATGTTCTACTCTTCGTTGGTCAAACGTATGCACTAGAAGGCAGAATTGGTCTTACCCATGAGGCAGAATTGGCAGAACCCATGGCTTAGCGTTGCTAGCGCTACGCTCTACTGTTTGAGCTTCAGGGAAGATGTGTCTGTGATTTGGCTACGCTCGCATTGTAAACACCAACATTCGTCAGTCTATCGAGACTAACACAATATACAGGGGAGTAAAAATGTGACTGTTTGACAAAGTCTGCACATGCGTACTGATTCCTGCAAATGACGAGCTCTCTCGCAGTGAGCTTTTTGTTTTTCTCGTCACCAAAGCTGGCACACACGGTGTGGCTTATAATCATTGTGATTTGTTGCTTTTCAGACTGTGATCCTGATGTCACACTGTGGGAACTCCGCTGCATTAAAGTCAGACTGCATGATAATCAAACGCACAAGAATTTGTCTGGAGAATTGGTCATGCTGTTCTGGTTTATTTTCTTCTGGGGGTTCTCTCAACAGGTTCTGATGGTTAGATGGTGTTCTATCTAGCTGTGAGCTGGAGTCACGCCCAATGGTTTCAAATCCTCCAACTGCAGATGCTAAGAACTGCAGTTCCCCAACTCCTCTATGCCTAGGTCATTCTTCGGATTGGGGCTACTGCGGCTTCATCAGCGTGGCCTTCGTCTCTGTAAAAGAGGATATCTCTAAGCACATCCCTGCATCCATAATCATTCTGCAATTTTTTTGTATTCCCCAACGGGTCTCCCATATCAAAGTGGTTAACTCACCTAGAGACAGACCTACAGAACTGCAGACCATCTCATCAGTATACCGGACATTCATTCAGGGTTATGTGCTGCTACAACAGCAACTGAACGCAGGATTGTTTGGTGGTCAAGATGGTCGTCTGCATTCTAATATTATAGAATGCGCAAACCTTCAGGTAATCTAAGATTACCTATGTGTCTTAACAAGCATCAGGTAAGTTACAGTTTATCATTTAACTCCTAATACTTTTTCATGGGGTCTATCGAGACCAACTCATGCACCCACGCTGTCTTCTCCTCACTATGGGCTATCGCAGCCTTCTCTGCACACCGGCTTATCATTCTCAGTCGCCGCGTCTTTCTTGTACCCTCTCCTATCAAGGCTGTATACACGGCCTAACCTGGCAGTCATACAGCCTATGTGGTTTTTTTCGCACCCCGGCCTATCGAGGCAGTATACAGGGCCTAACGTGGCAGTCATACATCCTACGCAGCTTTTCGTACCCCGGCCTCTCGTGGCAGTATAAACGACCTAACGTGGCAGTCATACAGCCTATGTGGCTTTTCGTACCCTGGCCTATTGAGGCAGTGAATATATGGCAAACGTGGCAGAACATACAGCCTACGCAGCTTTTCGTACCCTGGCCTATTAAGTCAGTATACACGGCTAACACGGCTGTCATACAGCCTACGCAGCTCTCTGTACCATGGCCTATTGAGGCAGTGATTATATGGCCAACGCGGCAAAACATACAGCCTACGCGGCTTTTCGTACCCCGGCCTATTGAGGCAGTGAATATATGGCCAACGTGGCAGAACATACAGCCTACGCAGCTTTTTGTACCCCGGCCTCTTGTGGCAGTATATACGACCTAATGTGGCAGTTCATACAGCCTACGCAGCTCTCCGTACCATGGCCTATTGAGGCATTGAATATACGGCCAAAGTGGCAGTCCATACAGCCTATGCGGCTTTTGCAGTAGCATAACAATTCCCTCTGTTTATTGGTTAACACCTATGTCAATATCCATATCTATTGCATGTTCAATGTACATATTCTAAGTAATTCTTATGCAAATACTGGTGGTGGTGTCACAGCGTCACATTCTCAGATTATTACTCATCCCGTTCGTCAGTCTCTATAGCTCTTATTCTTCGTCAATTGCCTAACGTGGCCTTCGTCTCCAGGTGGCCTAACGTGGCCTTCGTCTCCAGGTGGCCTAACGTGGCCTTCGTCTCCAGGTGGCCTAACGTGGCCTTCGTCTCCAGGTGGCCTTCGTCTCCAGGTGGCCTAATGTGGCCTTCGTCTCCAGGTGGCCTAACGTGGCCTTTGTCTCCACGTGGCCTAACGTGGCCTTCGTCTTCAGGTGGCCTTCATCTCCAGGTGGCCTAATGTGGCCTTCGTCCCCACGTGGCCTAACGTGGCCTTCGTCTCCAGGTGGCCTAACGTGGCCTTCGTCTCCACGTGGCCTAACGTGGCCTTCATTTCCATGCGGCCGATCAAGGCTCTGTCTTGTGGCCGTTCAAGGCTTTCGTCTTTACCTGGCTGATCAAGACCCGTCTGCGGTCGTTCAAGGCTTTCGTCTCTACCTGGCTGATCAAGGCCCGTATGCGTCCGTTCAAGGCTTTCGTCTCTACCTGGCTGATCAAGGCCCGTCTGTGGCCGTTCAAGGCTTTCGTCTCTACCTGGCTGATCAAGGCCCGTCTGCGTCCGTTCAACGGGCGAGTATACAATTCTTTCACAATTTTTGGGGGTGAGTAGGTCCCGTCCTGGAGGAACTAATTTCCTCTACCAATTCTTGGGGGGCGGCTGCGCCCCTGTCTTCATCTTCAGGCAGGAAATGCAGAGTCCGTTACCCTCGTGACGATCGCTACGGATGGGGCCTACGCCAAAGAACCTCTAATTGAATACTTGCTGGTCTGCTAATAAACTTGTGGTGTTATCATACTTCATCTGGTCTCCCGAGTCTTCCTGGTAGAAATGAAGCTTATGCGCAAGTTCTGGCAGGAAGATTCAATGTTACGTCACTTATCACATTCAGACCTATCCAATCAAGTCATAATTCTCAGAGTATAAAAGATCGGTAATTAACACATGTCTGAGTTCACAGATGCTGATGCCAGCATTACCTCCATCCTCCCCACCACCACCAGGTCGGTCCCTGTCTATACCTCTCGGGGGGCGGCTGCGCCCCTGCCTTCATCTTCAGGCAGGAAATGCAGAGTCCGTTACCCTCGTGACGAGCGCTACGGATGGGGCCTACGCCAAAGAACCTCTAATTTAATACTTGCTGGTCTGCTAATAAACTTGTGGTGTTATCATACTTCATCTGGTCTCCCGAGTCTTCCTGGTAGAACTAAAGCAGAGAATAAAGAACCCTACACTCCAATACAAATAACCATTTTAGCAAAGGTTTGCCTAAGGACGATATGGTTCTAAATAGTAACTGTTATTAACTGAAAAGAACCTTTAAAAGAACCATCTTTTTTTTTAAAGTGTAGCTACATAATTACTTACATAAATACACACTCATAAATTATGGGGCATTTTGAAGTAAGTACGTTGTCAAATTAATAAATATCTCATTGTAACATACACGATCAAGATGATAAACACTCCTGAAACACCACTACAGTTAGAATTGATAATTGAAAAATTATATTTTAGAATATTACAAAATACATTTACATTTATTATTGATGTAAATGCATTTAAAGTATTTTGAAATATTTCAAATTTATTTAAGAGTTTGTTCAAATAAACCTCCTTTATTATGTCATGTTCTCTGATGACTTCAGTACCATTTACAGTGAATCGTTAGCAGGCTGTCATAATCGAAACTTAATTTGTAGATGGTCCCTAAAATAACGATGACGTCACAACACTCCATAGAGGTAAGCGTGTTTATCTGCTTTAGAAAGACGTGGAGTTCTAAAGAAAAATGTGTTGTAGTATATGCTCATAATTACGGAGCCCCCCAGTCCCACTTTGTCAAAAAAATGTATTATAACTATCTTGTGGCCTCAAGATAGTAACTCGTGGCCTCAAGATAGTAACTCGTGGCCTCAAGATAGTATCTCGTGGCCTCAAGATAGTAACTCGTGGCCTCAAGATAGTATCTCGTGGCCTCAAGATAGTAACTCGTGGCCTCAAGATAGTATCTCGTGGCCTCAAGATAGTAACTCGTGGCCTCAAGATACTATCTCGTGGCCTCAAGATAGTAAAGTGTCTGACACATGGACCCTTTGTTATTAAACTGGACCCTGTAGTGCAATACTTCACATTCTGTGCAATATTCTCTGTTTTAATATTCAGTGTTCAATATAGTTTGCTGCAGTTCTGCTTCTATTTATTTACTAGTACTGTTCATCACAATTATGTCAATACAGTAATGTAAATCTTGTAGGCTGCATATCCATAGTTCTTTATAATTCTTCTTCATATTTTATAGCCTATATTTATACTTTTTACATGTATATACTTGTTTATTTACTAAATTCTATTATTATTTATATTCCTTTAAATGTCTTTATGTGCACATCAACTGTGACACAAGAATTGTTCCCCGGGTTATCAATTGCATCAATAAAGATCAATAAAGTATTTCTGATTTTGTTTTGAAGTTAGCCCATAGTGGAGTGTGCAGACTGGCTCATTAACTATTGAAGTGTTTCACATTGTGGTAGTTTTGAATGTAAGAAAAGCATGTGGCATCAGGCGGTGAGGGTACTACATCTGCAGGTTCGGCGCTTTGAACTTCACCGTGTCTATTTTCCTGGACCGCTGTCTGGTCCTCTCCAACTGAGGCTTCACCAGCCTCATCACTGTGCACCACAGCCAGCTGTACCGTGCCGTCAGCTGGATGGTTTTCCGCCTCCAGTTTGCTGGGGCATGCCCGGACCAAATGTCCAACTTTTCCGCAGCCAAAGCACTTAATTTTGTCCGTTGTGACATAGTCAAAATCATCAACACGGAAATTCCAAGCGACTCCATTGGAGCTCCACCGCCTCGGGGTGGAGTCTCCAATTCCCTGGCACCACTCCCTGCCTCGACAGGGAGTCTGCCTTCGTATTCAGGTACCCCGGAATGTACACTGCTCGGACCGATAACAATTTGTCTTGGGCCCAAACTAGGACTCGATGTGCCAACTTCCATAGCCGGCGCGAACATAAACCCCCCTGCCGATTTATATAGGAGACCACCGATGTGTTGTCCGTGCGAACCAACACATGATGGCCCCTCAGGTCCGGGAGAAAGTGCCTGAGTGCCAGGAACACGGCCATCAGCTCCAGCTGGTTTATGTGCCAGGAGAGCTGATGGTCGCTCCACAGACCTTGAGCTGAGCGACCACTCATGGTTGCCCCCCAGCCGGTGAGAGATGCATCCGTCATTAGCATTAAGCGGCGACAGGGAGCCCCCAGCACCGAACCCTGGGACAAGAACCAAGGATCTTTCCACATGACTAAGGCACGTAGGCATCGCCGCGTGACCTTGATCATGCGAAATGGATTTCCCCTCAGGGAGAATCCCTTGGTCTTGAGCCACCACTGTAGGGGTCTCATGTACAGCAGGCCAAAAGGTATCACGTTGGACGCTGCTGCCATCAAACCCAGCAGTCTCTGGAACTGCTTTACAGTGACTGACTGGCCTAGCTTCATCTTGGTTACTGAGTCTAGGATCGATTTCACCCTGGCGGGCGCTCATGGTGCTCGTGTCCCAAACTACGCGAGAAAAGTGGTACTCAGTTGTGGAGATAGCACACTTTTCTTTGCGTTTAACTTCAATCCCAACACCTTCATATGAGCGAGCACAGCATCTCGATGCTGAGCCGCTAGCTGTTCCGACTCTGCTAAGATTAGCCAGTCGTCTATGTAGTTCAGCACGCGAATGCCCTGGAGTCTCAGTGGAGCCAAAGCTGCATCCACGCATTTTGTGAAAGTGCGGGGTGATAATGCTAGGCCGAATGGAAGAACCCGATATTGGAATGCCTCGCCCCCGAAAGCAAACCTGAGGAACTTCCTGTGTTGAGGATGGATGGAGACATGGAAGTATGCGTCTTTCAGGTCTATTGTGACACACCAGTCCCTGGACCTGAACTGACACACGATCTGTTTTAGCGTAAGCATTTTGAACTTTAGCTTTTTTACCGCCCGATTTAACTGGCGCAGATCCAGAATAGGACGCAGTCCTCCATCCTTCTTCGGAACTATGAAGTACCGGCTGTAAAACCCTGACTCTCTGCTGTGGGGAGGAGCCCTTTCTATAGCCTCTTTACACAGAAGAGTCTGTACCTCTTGTTCCATTACTAGAGCCTGCTCAGAGTTTACTACTGTGGATAATACCCCGTTGAACTTGGGCGGGTGTGACCCGAATTGTATTCTGTACCCGTTTTCTATTGTACGCAGGACCCAATCTGAGATATTTGGCAGAAGTTTCCACGCTGCCAGAAAATCTACTAAGGGAACCAGCCTCTCGAGGCTGGCCTCTGGATTTTGTAGTGTGGGCAGCCCGGTGTCCTGAAACGGCGCGCCGGCAGGAAGTAACCGAACTGACCCACTTTGAACCCTCCTTGGAGGGAGCGAGCATCCCCACACCGCTCCGTTTCCGGGCGGACGTGGAGATATGCGCTCGCCGAGGACCGCTGCGCCCTGAAGCACCAGTGGTGGCAGGGTTGGCAGAACGGCCCCCTGATGGCACCGAGAGGAGACGGAGACATGAGATTTCCTGGGGAGGAATTTGTGAAACGCTGCCGCCTGAGTCGCCGAAGAGGCCAGCAGGGGAGATCGGAGAGTCCAACAAAAACGTTTTGTCCCTCTCTGAAATGTCGGACAAGTTCAGCCACAAATGTCTCTCCGTGGCTACCAGGGCTGCCATAGAACGGCCGATGGATTTGGCCGTCTCCTTGGTAGCCCGAAGAGACAAATCGTCAGCTCTCCTGATCTCCGCAATCGTTTCCCTCCCCACTTCTTCACACTCATCATCAATGTCTTTCAGCAGGTTGGCTTGGTATGCTTGAAGTACTGCCATAGTGTGTAAACAGGCAGCCGCCTGACCTGCTGCCGAATATGCCCTACCCACTAAAGCCGACGTTGTTCTAACCGGCTTCGTGGGCAGCTGTGGGGCTTTAAGCGATGACGCAGACTCGGGAGAGAGATAGCTCGCGAGCGTCTCTTCTACCCGCGGCATCACCGCATAACCATGCTGCTTCAACCCCACGATGTTTGAATATGCAGCCGTTGTGGGGTTGAATGGCCGAAATGATGCCGGTTTAATCCATGATCTAGACACCTCGGTGTGAAGATAAGGAAAAAACGGCAAGCCCCGCTTTGGAGGTTGCGATCTAGATGGCAAGAAGCGTTCGTCTAATTTACCCGGCTGACGAACTTCCTGTGTCTTGGCTGGCCAGTTTATTTGCAACCTGGCAACAACGTGAGTCACAACCTCCAAAAGCTCCTCGTTAGCGTGTGAATGAGGCGGCGAAACCTCATCTAAATAGTCCAGGCTCACCACATCCAGCTCCTCAGAACTGGAATAATGCTGAGCCTGCGCTTCAGCGCGAGCAGAAGAAACCGCAGAGCGTGCTTCTAACTCGGCAGCTGAAGCGTCAGATCTAATGGGTAAAGGCAGAGATAGGGGATCACCCGTCTCTAACCCCTCCGCTAGATCCTTCTGCGAACCCCAGGACATAAGCCTTCGCTGTGCCTCGGCAGCAGCGGGACCTGCACCCTGGGGAACGCAAGCCGAAGCGCCCTCCTCAAAGAGCGCTCGGCGGGATCGGAGAGTTCTCATGGGGAGCTTTTCACAGTGCTTTTTTTTTGTAACGGGAATGAACACTTGGTAACAGGAATAAAGAAGGAATGAGTGTCCATAACAGGAATGAGTGTCCATATGTGTGCGTGTGTGTGTGTGTGAGAGAGAGAGTGTGTACTAAATGTCTAAGCCGTGTGTGCTAAATGTCTAAAAAAAAATTCGTAATTTCAACTGTAAAACTCATAAATCTGGTGAATATTATATCAACTAATATTCACAATTTTAAATCAACAAAACAGAGGACTCTACTCACTCCTGTTATTTTTCATACGAGTAACAGGATTGAGTTTTTAAGCAAAAAATGAGCAAATAAATGCCAAATTGCCACTTGGCTAAGTAGCTAATAGCATGAGGACACTGTGAAAATTGTAGTGACTTGCCTAAAGTTAATATTTTTAAAATAAACAAATAACCTCTAAGAAATAATTTAGGTAACAGGACAGTGCGTCGAGATAGGACCTTCTTAGTCAAAGTTACAATTTAATCAAATATACAGAAATAAAAATGAGAGGACTTGCTTTTGGTCTTCCCATGGCCTACATAAGATCCAGATGTTGCAACATCCTTTTGAAAAGCTCGTCTAGTGGCATGTTCCAAGTTTTTAGAGGGGGCAATGTGTGAGGATAACAGGACTGAGTGAAAACGTTTCGGTTACTAATGTAACCTCGGTTCCCTAAGAAGAGGGAACGAGTATTGCGTTTTGCTAAAACGCAACGGAAGGGGGGAATTCCTTTTCCTCAAGATATTGAAGCAAATTTTTATCCAAAAATACCTTTTAAACGCAGTGCAGCTGCACAACTCTCAGCAGGAAGCAGCTGCGTGCTGATTGGCTGTGCCGCTGCAACTGCAGCAACCTATAGCGAGACCGTGGGGCAGGACGGACCAATCAGGTCCTTCCAAATTCCCGCCACAAGGGGCAACAGAATTTGCATAGCCAAGGGTATATAAGACCCACTCTCGCAAGGTTAGTCAGGTTAATCGACTGAAGCGACTCCTGAGCAAGTGAGCAAGCACGGCAAGCAAAACGCAATACTCGTTCCCTCTTCTTAGGGAACCGAGGTTACATTAGTAACCGAAACGTTCCCTTACGAGAGTACTCTCGTATTGCGTTTTGCTAAAACGCAAGGGGGACCAATGCAAAACGCCGTGCTTGCTTAATGGCTCTAAGGCCGACGACACCAAACCCAGGCCAACCTAGGTGGGCCCGTAATATGATATCAATAATTCAGAGTGAGCCAGACCTGAGTCGGGCCCTAATGAGAATGAACACGATATACGTGCAATAATAAGAATAGACCAGACATAGTCGGGTCAGGAATAATGAGTGGCCAGATAATTCGAGCCATATAAGGAATATGCTTATGACTTATACAATATCCAACCCAAGCCGGACTTATCGAGCCTTAAGGGGTTAAATCTGTTTACACAGCAAAAAGCCCGGCTTGTAAAGCCGGAACATCTAAATTATAGAATCTGATAAAAGTGGACGGGGAGGCCCAGCCTGCCGCCGCACAGATATCGTTCAGAGAAATGCCAGTAGACCAAGCCCACGAAGAGGCCATGCCTCTAGTAGAATGGGCTTTAATGCCTAAGGGGCAGCTGAGATCTTTAGACTCATAGGCCAGTGAGATAGCATCCACTATCCAACGTGACAAGGTCTGCTTTGTGGCCGCGCACCCTCGGGTGCGGCCGCCAAAGCATACAAAGAGCTGTTCAGTTTGCCTGTAAGCAGCGGAACGCTCTATGTATATTCTCAGCGCTCTGACAGGACAGAGCAAATTAGCATCTATTTCATCTGACTGTGATGAAAGTGCCGAAAGTGAAATGACCTGTGCTCTGAACGGAGTTGAAAGCACTTTAGGTACGTATCCATGTCTTGGTTTGAGGACGACTTTGGAGTCGTTTGGCCCAAATTCCAGACACGAGGCGCTCACAGAGAGCGCGTGCAAATCACCCACTCGCTTAACTGATGCGTTCGCTAGCAGAAAAGCGGTCTTTAGTGACAGGAGCTTTTAGCTCACTGAATGCAGAGGCTCAAATGCAGAGCTCTTCATGGCATCCAGGACCGTGGACAGGTCCCATATAGGGACAGAAGGGGGGGCGAGGTGGGTGAAGCCTTCTAGCCCCCTTAAGGAAGCGAACAATGAGATCGTTCTTTCCTAGTGACAGTCCGTTCACTCGAATGTGATACGCTGCTATAGCAGCCACATAAACTTTGAGCGTGGAGGGGGAGCGACCCGCGTCCAGAAGCTCTTGTAAAAATGTAAGCACCTCTGACACTGCACAATCATGTGGGGTCAGACTTCGCGCTTTACACCAGTCTGAAAAGACTGACCATTTGCCTGAATAGAGCCGCCTAGTCGTGTGGGCTCTAGCTTCAGTAATAGTATTCATTACGCTTTCAGAGAGGTTCTCATGTACCCGTTGATGGGCCAAACATGAAGCGCCCATAGATCGGGACGGGGATGCCAGATCTGCCGTTCCGCCTGCATGAGGAGGTCTCTCCTCAGCGGAATCGGCCACGGAGCTGCATCTGACATCTGACTCAGCAGTGAGAACCAAGGTTGGTTTCTCCAAAGCGGGGCTATTAAAAGCACAGCGCAATTGCTCTCCCTGATCCTCTCTATGACCTGAGGTAACATTGAGACTGGGGGAAAAGCATAAAGAGGAAGGTTGGGCCATTCGTGGGCCAACGCATCCTCCTGCTTGGAGAAATATATTCGGCATTGAGCATTGTCTTGTGAGGCGAAAAGATCCACTTTTGCCTCTCCAAACTTGCCCCAAATTATCTGAATTATATTTGGGTGAAGAGACCACTCTGCAGGGGACACTTTGCCCCTGGACAGCATGTCCGGACCCAAATTCAGAATGCCTGGCACGTGAGTCGCTCTCAGCGAGCTCAGATTGTGCTCTGCCCATATTAGGGCTTCTTCCGCCATTGAGTGCAGATCGACAGATCTCAGACCGCCTTGGCGATTTATATAGGCTACCACCGACCTGCTGTCCGTTCAGATCAGGACATGGTGGTATTTTATGTACGGAAGGAAAGCTCTTAGCGATATCGTGACCGCTTTCATCTCTAGACAGTTTATATGAAGGCTCTTCTCCGAGTCTGACCAGAGACCGGAGATCGGCCTGCCCTCGTGAAGGGCTCCCCAACCTAGGTTGGATGCATCTGTCGAGATAACTTTCCACTTCGTAACAGTGCCCACACTCACGCCCGTCCTGTACCAGGCGGGATTTTTCCAAGGAGCCAGAGCTAACATACAGCTGTGGTCTACCCTGATTCGTAATCGGCCCGAAAGCCATGCGTGAGCTGGAACACGGCGATTCAGCCAGCGCTGTAGAGGGCGCATGTGTAACAGACCCAGCCTGAGCACTGGCGCCGCCGAGGCCATGAGACCCAACATCCTCTGAAAATATTTTAGAGGAATGCGTGCACCGGACCTGAGGGAAACCGCTCGGTTCCGAACAGAGAGCGCGCGCTGTGACGTCAGCCGCGCGCTCATCTGCAGTGAGTCCACTACTGTTCCCAGAAACGAAACTTTCTGTGTGGGAGACAATAAGCTCTTTGCCACATTGATTCTGAGTCCCAAGCATGGTAAATGGTTGAGAAGCCAAGATCTGTGGTCTAATAACTGTATCTCTGACTGAGCTATTATGAGCCAGTCGTCAAGATAGTTGAGAATTCTCACCCCCCGAAGCCTCAGCGGGGTTAGCGCCGCTTCCATGCACTTTGTAAACGTGCGAGGGGCTAGAGATAGACCAAAAGGTAGCACCTTGTATTGGTAAGCTTTCCCCTCGAAGGCGAATCTCAAGAATGGCCTGTGATGGGGGGCTATTTGTATGTGGAAATAGGCATCCTCTAGATCCACAGTGAAAAACCAATCTCCCGGGCGAATGTGCGCGAGGATTTGTTTCATTCTCAACATTCTGAACGGGCGCTTCATAAGGGCTTTGTTCAGATGTCTGAAATCTAGAATGGCCTGAGGCCACCGTCCTTTTTTGGCACAAGGAAGTAGCGACTGTAAAGCCTGACTCGCTCTGTGAGGGGTGCACGGTTTCCACCGCTCCCTTTATTAACAGTTTGATATTTCAGTTCGAAGCACGTGACTCATATCGCTTCTCACCGCTGTCTCTACCACAGTGCGAAAGCACGGTGGTCTGTGAGCGAACTGTAGAGAGTAACCTTGTTATCGAAGCCAAGGGTTGAATTAATTTGTGGGGCGGGTCACTGAATAACAGGGACCTGTTAGCCCGGGTGCATTGTGCTAGTGGCACTGTGAGAGGCGGCGTGCACTGAATGGTGACGCACGCCTTATTGGGTCGCCGTGGAAATGGCGCTTACCAAGGGGATTGTGTTTGTGTACAGAAGAGCACGTTGCTCACGGGCTCATAAATAGTAAATAGGGAAATAGTGTTCCCAGCCGCCTGAGTGCAGGGGGCCGGAGAACGCAGAATAGCGGCGAACGCTTTATTTGTGTCGCTGGGGAAATGGTGCATGTGTACAGGCGAGCGCGTTTGTTTGCGGGCTCGTTGATTGTAGGAATAATGTTTCCAGCCGCCTGAGTGCAGGGAGCTGGGGAACATAGGAAGTGCTTGAGTGTAGGGGTACAACTTTGATGTTGGCACACTGCCTACAGATGAACTCGTAACACTGTGTTTGGATAGTGTTACTGTAAAGTGGACGCATTCTTGCGGATTAGTCCACGTGCACGTTAGCGGCAGGGCTAATGGATAGCGCGTGCTCTGCAGGTTTGCAGAGTTTTTTTTTTTTTTTGCAATGATTCATTGTAAATAATGTGTGGTGGCGCGCACTGTATAATGGGAGCCACTACATAGAGTACTCGCGGCGCACGCCAGCGAGCGAATTCACAGAGGTAAACGCATAACAGCGTCAATGTGCAACTGAGCATGTTTGGCCACAGGCTAGTTATTGCAATGTTACATCTCCAGTCACCTGAACTAAGGGAACTGGGAGAATATCAGGTTTATTGAGTGATTTTGTGGCACTGAATTAACAGTGCTTATGCAGGAGTGCACACTATGTAGTGGACACATTACCTACAGTGTTGAACCACTCCAGCCGCCTGAATAGGGGGACTGGGAGAAGTGATATTTGAGGGAAAAAAAGGCGCAAGCTAGGCGGCCATTTTATGACATCGTTATGCTCTAGACGGAGAGCGCATGTTATGACGCGCTCTAGTCAGCGAACGCGCGCTGTGCAGAGAGTGAAAAGCCCCGTATGCCCGCGGCGCTATTAGCACGGCGGGAATAACGTTCTCTGTCCACGGCCATTTAGAGCGGCGGAGGAGAGAGAGGGAAGCGCGTGTAGAGCTCCATATGTCCGCGGCGTCATCAGCGCAGCGAGGATATAACATTCTCGGTCCGCGCCGCGTTTCAGCGCGACGGAATGAGAGAAAGGGAGAGCTCTGTATGTCCACAGCGGGGATATAACATTCTCTGTCCACGGCCATCTTAGAGCGGTGGAGATGAGAGAGGAAGGAGTGAAACTCTGTATGCCCGCGGCGTCATCCGGTCCGCCGAACGAAACAGCAGCAGCCGCCATGCGAGGGGAGCTGTGCTGCTCGTCGACGAACAAGACGGGCGATGGCGAGGCACGCGGGGACATGCCCGGCGTGTGCTCGTCAGAGCGCTCCGGTGGCCTCTGGTCGCGACGTTTCTTCTTCCGTGGCTCTAGAGGCTGGGAGCACGGGACGGGATCCGAGTCGAAGCTGGCGAGCCGAGCCCGAAGGGTCTGCAGCGCCAGTTCGTCGCACTCAGGGCAGCCGCCCTGGTTGAGTGCAGTCTGCGTGTGGTCTCGTCCGAGACATGACACGCAGATGATGTGCCGATCCTCGTCCGCGATGAAGCCTCTGCACGAGGCGCAGGAACGAGACATTTGAAACAACGTCTCGGCTCTTTTTGAATGAAAACACAGAAAAGGTAATAAAGGATATGTGCCGGATGGCGCAGCTGGAAGGCAGGCTGAAGGCGGAGAATCCGACGTCCTCAGGTCGCGTGTTCCGCTGGGTGCGTGTCGACGGCAGGCTTCGATCCGGAGCTCAACGATTGCAAGTCGCTGAAGAAGAATTAATCTGACTAACCTTGCGAGAGTGGGTCTTATATACCCTTGGCTATGCAAATTCTGTTGCCCCTTGTGGCGGGAATTTGGAAGGACCTGATTGGTCCGTCCTGCCCCACGGTCTCGCTATAGGTTGCTGCAGTTGCAGCGGCACAGCCAATCAGCACGCAGCTGCTTCCTGCTGAGAGTTGTGCAGCTGCACTGCGTTTAAAAGGTATTTTTGGATAAAAATTTGCTTCAATATCTCGAGGAAAAGGAATTCCCCCCTTTCGTTGCGTTTTAGCAAAACGCAATATGAGAGTACTCTCGTAAGGGAACCTGGGGACACGACTAAAATGTGTATTTTATATAACATATTATGGATTTTTAATTAAAAATATATTTTTTTAAGCATAGATTATATATGGAGTCACACAGCAATGCAAAAAAAGTAAGATTTCTTTTTTTTTGTTAGTGTTCTCAGTAGTTAATAATGTTTTACATTTTATATTTTACATTTGCAGTTAGATTAATGTTCAGGACACTACAATATAAAATGTATTTTAGAGTTAATTTCCATGCAAATTTATATAAATAATGTCCTGGGGACTGAAATGTTACCTATTCGGTGGAATGGCTCTTTGAACAATCTTATTTGCTTTTTCAATTCAGCTCAAAAAAATGACAATAGCACCACTCATTCTTGAGGCAGACAAGATATTCTCATACCCCACAACTTCTC
Source organism: Romanogobio albipinnatus (assembly GCA_023566225.1). Classification (NCBI taxonomy): domain Eukaryota; kingdom Metazoa; phylum Chordata; class Actinopteri; order Cypriniformes; family Gobionidae; genus Romanogobio; species Romanogobio albipinnatus. The sequence goes on along the minus strand of CM042247.1, from coordinate 40,281,004 downwards.
CTACAGCCAAACAACTTTCTACATTAACTGCAGACGCCACTTTGACTCCATGGCGACGAGCTCAAGCATGCGCTCCTAGAGTCGCCATGCCCCACGCTCACCCAGCCCACAAAAAGATAAAGAAAACGGAACAAAACCCCTTAAAAACAAACAAAATCAGTAAACCAATAAAACAAGCAACTCAACACGAGCCACACGCTCACACACACTCCACTACACTCGCAACACACAGAGAGAGAGAGAGAGAGAGAGAGAGAGAGAGACTTTGACTTTTAACACACTTTATTAAAACAGTCTAAAAACTAACACTTCATTATACTTCACACATAATCATTGCAAGATGTTCAAAAGATGATAAAACCAAAAAAAATAAAAATAAAATATAAATAAAAATAAAAATCATTCAAAATGCCCACTATAACTGTACCGTCATCACCAATTAAACATAATTTCTCCATCCTCACAAAGTGACAGTAAGGCTCTATTTGCGCACCATTTAAACTCAAATTCAATCATGTTTTTTGTCATTTGAAAGAATCTGTGTTCCACTCTTATCCTGGATTCCACCAGAGCAGTAAATAACAGAAACACATCTACATTTCTCCCTTCAGCAGCCAGTCTACAAGACTTCCAAATGGCTAATTTGGCTTGTCCAATGACAAAATTTGCTACAGTACACTGCTGTCTGCGTGCTCTAGAGTACTTGCAACCAAAAATAAACAGTGCTTTGTTAAAAACAAAACCCAAATTCCCAAGTAATCTTTCTAGACACGTATATAAAGGAACCAATCGAGAACACTCAGTAAAAACATGAAAAACAGATTCTGGTAAAGAACAGAAAAAACAAGATGATAAAACATTAAAATTGAATTTTGACACATGAGAATTAGTAGGCAATGCGCAGTGTAATAGCCTCCACTGTAGGTCTCCAGACCGTTTAGGTAGAGGACTCTTATAAAAAAGCCTCCACGAAGGAGAAAGATCAACAGGCACGCTTAAAAATTCTCTCCATTTTGTATCCCTTCTGTCCTTAATTTGCTCAAAATGATCTACTTTGACACACAACTGATACAAAACTTTTTTTCCGACCACCTGAAAATCAAGTTCTTGTAATTTATCAACTTTCAGCAGCTTTACTTGATCGTCTTCAAACTCAACCTTGGGAGACACAAATAATTTAGGAAATTCAACTCTAGAAGGACCTCCAGACAGAAAAGAGTTAACAAACAGGAGGAGTGTGGAGGGAAAAGCTGCTTTCAGCCCACCGATAAGCCGCTCTACTGTCCTTACTGATCGAACACCAGCCTGATCACTAATGTCTGTCATTGACCTCCATTTTCTAGACGAGGTATCAATTAAATCTGAAACTTTTACCACTCCTTTTTTCAAAAATTCTTTAACCGATGTATTAGAATTAACACTATTCCCACTTAAAAAGGAGTTGAAAAACAATGGTTCTTCAAGGCCAAAATGATCATCATCATGTCTAATGAATTTAAAACCTGTCCAGGAGCTTAACACAGAAGAATAAAACTTTACCTCAGATGAAAACTTTACATCATTAGACGACATTAAAAATAAATGCCGATCAAGAGAGAACCCCCCAAAAGTTCTGAGCAACGCCAGACCAAACGACACCCACGGCTTAAAATCCTCAGGGTAGAGTAGGTTCTGAATCGTCTTTAGCCTCATCGCCTTAACCTTAGCTACCAAACTAATCAAACCTTGGCCCCCTTCATTAACTGGCAAATAGAGAAATGCTGGGGGAAGCCAATGATAACCACCCCAGAAAAACTCAATGAAAGTCTTCTGCACACGTTGCAACAGATCTTTAGGTGGATCAAGCACACTCAGACGATGCCACATCATGGAAGCTGCCAGGTTGTTAATAATTAGCACTCTTCCCCTATAGGACAGTTGAGGCAGTATCCATTGCCATTTTTGTAAGCGTCCAGAAACTTTTTCAAAAATGCCATCCCAGTTTTTCAGAATATACTGGTCAGTCCCAAGAAAAACCCCCAGCACTTTGAACCCCTCTCGACTCCAGGAGCAGTTCTGCGGAAGTGCTGGAGGGCCCACATTCTCCCATTCACCCAGTAGAAAAGAAGCACACTTTTGCCAATTAATTCGAGACGAGGATGCTTTCTGATAAATGTCCAAAGTTTCTCTCAAATTCATGATATCCTGAGCAGATCTAATAAAAACAGTGACATCATCAGCATAGGCACTAAGCCTAGCAGTTATTAGTTCTGAGATGGATGGACACACTGTTGATATGCCACCCAGCTTGTTCCTCAGTGCGGCCAAAAGTGGTTCAATTGCAATGGCATACAGGATTCCTGAGAGCCCACACCCCTGCCTGATACCTCTGCTTACACTGAAAGGTCTTGTTAGGGTACCATTCATTTTCAGCATGCTGTATATGTCATTATACAGCAGTTTAATATAAGCAATAATAGATGGACCAAAACCAAAAGCCTCCAGACACTTAACCAGGAAAACATGATCAACCCGATCAAAAGCTTTCTCCTGATCCAAAGAAACAAACCCAACATTCAAATTATGCATCTTAGAAAAAGAAATTAAGTCCCGAATCAGAGAAAGGTTATCAAAAATGGTCCTTCCTGGAATGCAGTATGACTGATCTGGATGAATCACCGATGAGATGTAGAGTTTAACTCTGTTGGTTAAAGATTTTGAAAGTATCTTATAGTCAACTCTGAGTAAAGAGACAGGACGCCAGCATCTAATGTCTTCAAGATTACCCTTTTTAGGTAAAAGGGTGACCACAGCTCTTCTTAAACTCAGAGGAAGTGTACCTCTTTCTAAACTCTCCATGAAAACCGCAAACAAATCCTTTCCAATGACTGGCCATAATTGTTTATAAAACTCTGCACTAAGTCCATCCAGACCCGGAGCTTTACCAGAAGACAGCTCTTTAACAGCAACAGATAGTTCATCAAAAGTCAATGGTTCATCAAGCTTAGATTTCTCCCCATCCGAAAGCTGAGGTAAATCCTGGAAGAGAAGTTCAGCCATCTCTTCATCGCAAGTTTCAGCTTTGTAAAGATCCTCATAAAAAGACAGTGCGTAATAAATAATCCCAGGACCATCGGTAACTTTCCTCCCCTCTGGAAGCCTCAAACAGCCTAACATCTTCTTATCCACAGTCTTCTTCTCCAGGTTAAAAAAGAAAGTTGTAGGAGCATCCATGCTATTGAAAGAGGAAAATCTTGCACGAATCAGCGTCTCCTGGGCTCTTTCCTCCAGTAGATTACGCAAAATAAATGTATTGCGTTTCAAAGACTCAGTGGTATCGACAACATCCCCTTCAATGTCAAGCAGAAGTATTTCCTGTTCAAGCTGTGCCATCTTTTTGTCCAAACAGCTTTTATTGTAAGCAGAGTAACTCTGGCAAAACAATTTAATTTGAGTTTTTCCGATGTCCCACCACTGGCTCAGGGACTTGTACTGAGTTTTCCTCTCTCTCCAGATCTCCCAGAAATAAGTGAAAGAGTGTACAAAATTTTGATCTAGTAATAATCTATTATTAAATTTCCAAAAAGATTTATTGAACGTGCTCTCTGCAGTAGTGACATCAATAGATAGAAAATGGTGATCAGAAAGAGCAGTAGGAAAAATACAGCTGTTATAGAAATGACTTCTTTTGCTTTTTTGTACATAAATCCTGTCCAGCCTAGCCCCAGATATCATATTGGAGTTTATTTTCACCCAGGTATATTGTCGGACCTGTGGAAATGATTCTCTCCAAACATCTACAAGATTGTGGTAAACAATTAAAGACCTGAGCACATCTGCAGATTGAGCATGTGGCTCTTCATGATTCCTGTCTAACGTATGACATAATGTACAGTTAAAATCCCCAGCCAAAACAATGGTCCTCTCAGGAGAAACATCATTTAGAGCAATTTTGAGTTTCTCAAAAAAAACAACACGATCCAACCCAATATTGGGTGCATACACATTGAAAAAAGAAAAATAATTGCCCTGAATAGTTACATCAACTCTCAGCAAACGACCAGAAATCACTTCAAGGACACTGACAGGCTGCTCTTTATATTCAGATGTCAGAAGTATAGCCACACCTGCACTGACATTAGAGCCATGACTCAATATAGCCTGGCCCTTCCATTCACTCAACCACTGTATCTGATTATTCTCATCTGTGTGTGTCTCCTGTAGAAACACCACACCAGCACTCTTCATCATGATATAGTCAAAAACACCAGCCCTCTTCACAGCATCACGACACCCGTTAACGTTCAGTGAACTAAGCCTCAAAGGTGCCATGAGAAGAAAAATATATATAAGATTAACGCACAATAAAACTAATCCAGAAGATGTTAACCCAGCCATGTTAATTTTTTAACTTGTAAATTCAACGAACTTCTAACATTGCTAAGAAGTTTCTTCAGACGGTAGCGTTTGGGTTTGTCAAGCTCTTCCAAGGAAGCCTTTCTCATTGCCATCGAACCAGACAGCAGAAACAATCTTACATCCGGAAAATATGACTCAATTTTAGGTTTACGATGTCCCTTCGTTGTATCAAGGAAATCATTAATCTGCTGAACAGAGTAAAGTTTGGTCTTACCTCCAGAGACAAGCTCTGAATCCCCCGCGTCATTCCCCATTATCTCCGCATCTTCATGTTCAATGTCAGAGTCATCCATTAGATCCACAGGTTCTTGAGATAGCATAGCATCTTGACTCCGATTAAACGAGTCATCAGTAATCGTTTCATTTTCAACGTTATCAGGCTGCAAAATCAAATCCGTTTCAGCCCCGGACCACAAGCACACCTGCCCCGCGCTCGTCTCTGCCTGCGGTGCAGCGGGGACATGACTCGGGCCGGCCGCTTCCTCAGCAGCCTCCACCAGGCCGCCTCCAGAGGCCTCCAGCACCGGTCTCTCTCCGGGCATGTCACCTGACGCCGACAGCGCTCCGCTCGGCTGGGGTTCTGACCCCACAGCAGGCGCAGCGATCTCCGCGCCGGCCGCCCTCTCGCTGTCCTCCGCATCTGCAGCTGGAGCCGCGATAAGGCCCGCCGGCCTGTCTCGCCTCGGGCAGGTGTGCCTGACGTGTCCAAAATCACCACAAATAAAGCATCGCATTGACTCTGAACTAATAAAAACTGTGTAATCTTTGCCATCGATGCTTAGTTTCGCTGACAGATTTAATGGATCACTCTGAGAGTTTAAAATCATAAAAACCTGACGACGAAAGGACATCACATGTTTAATCTCTGGATTTTTGCATCCCAGAGGAATCATTTTGATCGTACTCACTATTTTACCGTACCTCTGGAGAATTTGCTCAAGTTTTCCATTTGTAACGAACGGCGGTATGTTTGATAAAATCACTTTCTTGGCTGGGCTTGACAAAGGCAATACCGGCACAAAAATGTTTTTGATTACCAACCCAGTTTCAATCAGTTCGTCTACCATCTGCCGTTCACTGAGGAAGAACACAATGGCTTTGTTCATACGGGAGGCAGATCTAATGTTAGCACCACCGATCACCTCGCTCACGGCTATCAGACAGTCCTCCACCGACACCGCGGCCTCAGGCATACACTTACACCCATGCTTGAGTGTTAACTGAGAGAAATCCCCTGCTTCAGACCCCATTATCCCCGCTCACTGACCGGAGTCAGGAAAACCCTCACTAAACCAGATAGCCTACTCTATAACTAAAGAAAATATATAAATATGGAAAAGAAAAGTAAAGAAATCTCACTAAGAAACTTTCACTCCCACAACCTGCTCCTTCCACACTCACTCCCAGCATGCACTCGAGAGAGAGAGAGAGAGAGAGAGAGAGAGAGAGAGAGAGAGAGAGAGAGAGAGAGAGAGAGAGAGAGAGAGAGAGAGAGAGAGAGAGACTACGTTAGATCCATAGACTGTAAAAAAATATGGACGTAGTGTCCGTGACGTCACCCGTAGGTTTCTGAAGAGCGTTTCTGAAGCCTAGTGTAGGCCGTTGCCATCTTGGGAGCGCGTCACTTCCGGGAAACAGAAAATGGGCAAAGAGGCGGGACGTGGGCAGGACGCGGGTGGAGCTGAGGCGGAGGCGGAGCTGAGGTGCGCTAGCTCACGGGAATCCACCTGTCACTCAAAGTGACCACGCCCTTAATTATGCAGAACTTTAAGGCTCAATATAATGTAAACGAATGAGTTATAAAAAAATTCACCCCCCTCACAGTTGTCATGAAGGGCAAAATGAGCCGTATAGACCAAAACCACAATTTGTACCAGGCTGTAAACATGTTTTATTCTGCTCTAAAGTTGGCCATTTTAACATGGGGCTCAATGAGATTCTGCTCCCTTCTGGATCCTGTCCCTAGCGGCCAGTCGGTGAATTGCAGTTTGAGGCACTTCCGTATTGGCTTCAAGAGAAACTGCGGGAGGTTGCCGCTTGGTTAGATCTTATTGAATCATATTCAGCTCATATTACATTTCATTGTCACACTTTAATGGGTAAATTAATTAATTTAATGGACACATTAAGCACAAACGTGTAGGACTTATTTGTATACAGAGCATTGAAACGATGGAGTGTGTTGTGGTTGCTTCATCTGACAGGAGCTTCTTCCACAGGCTTCTGGCTGCTTTATTTTAAAACAGCTCCAGATGGCGCTGTTCTCTACACTCTCGAAGCTGTGAATCTTTTCCCGGAACAGTCAGGGGAAAGCCTCAGATGCTTCATGAGGCTTCATTTCCCCATTCCTATCCTATAAATAATATTTGAACATAGAGTTAGTACGTCCCAAATCGTAGTATGCTGAAGTAATCCAAAGATACCCGCATGGTCTACTATTTCACACTCTACGGCTGATATTGCCTCGATTAGAACTACAAACGCGGATAAAAAGGTGTCAAAAAACTACAAACATGGCAAAGATGCGCGAGTCCGACTGTTAAAGGGGTGTGAGTGAATAATTATCAGTATCTAACCTGACGAAATTATATTTATTTAACTTTATCCACATTTATATTTAATCTGAGAACTTTTGTAATGACACGTTTGACCATTAACTTTTAAATACATCAAATTGTCTCTACAATAAACACCCACAGATGGCAGATCAACGTGAATTTCAATTGAATGTGGAGGATTTTAACGGTGGCAAGATGATTGACAGCGGCGAGAGAGTTAAACATGAAGTGTAGTCATGTTTGACTTTTTGCATTTAATGATGTACATCTTAATCGAAATGCTTTTGCCATTTAAAATAACATTAAATCAAATTGTGTGAGAGATTAATATTTAATTTAACATAACTTCTTGTACTCAAATACCCTGTGCACTAAAATGTCTCAGTGTAGATTTTGGTGAGAAGAAAGAAGAAAATACAAAACCCGTTGCAGGATTTACGATATTGATGACCGTTAAAAACGCGCCATCACAGTCTGTGAAAACTTTTCACAGACTGTGATGGCGCGTTTTTAACGGTCATCGGATGATGGTTGAAAAAACACATTCAATACACCCTTTTCACTGAAAAGGGTGTATTGAATGTGTTTTTTCAACCATCATGAGTCATTATTAATATTAATCCTGTGTTCATATATTCAGGGCTCCAGCGCTGGAACACCACCTGTTAGCGCCACAGGCATATTACCTGGACTGTGGACACAACCACGATATAGGAACATACAAGAGCTATTTTCGGAGAAGAGGGTAAGAAGGCTATCATATTATTGAATGTGTTTTTTCAACCATAAAAAAATAATATTAATCCTGTGTTCTTGTGTTCAGGATGTATGTGTCACACCACGTATGAGGCTCATACGCCCGCCTGGACGGCAGACACACCCATTGAAACCTGAAAAAGAAGATTTTTTTGGCGAACAAGGTAAGACGTACTATTGAATGTGTTTTCTCAACCATCATGGGTCATTTTTAATATTAATCCTGTGTTCATATGTTCAGGTTTTATGTGTTATACCACCTATGACCGCCGCAATCATACCTGCACAGTGGACACAACTACCACAGAAAGAAGTACGAGACAGAGTTTTGGCGAAGAAGGTAAGAAGGCTATCATACTATTGAATGTGTTTTCTCAACCATCATGGGACATTATTAACATTAATCCTGTGTTCATGTGTTCAGGATGTATGCGTCACACCACCTATGAGCACCACAGGCCCGCCTGAACTGGACACACTTCTTCCATCTAAACCTAAAATAGACGATTTTTTGGCGAAGAAGGTAAGAAGGCTATCATACTATTGAATGTGTTTTCTCAACCATCATGGGTCATTTTTAATATTAATCCTGTGTTCATGTGTTCAGGTTTTAGGTGCCAGACCACATATGAGCGCCACAGGCGCATCTGGACTGCGGACACAAGCACTACTTAGAAAGATACAAGACAGAATTTTGGGGAAGAAGGTAAGAAGGCTATCATACTATTGAATGTGTTTTTCAACCATCATGGGTCATTATTAACATTAAGCCTGCGTTCATATGTTCAGGGCTTCTGTGAGTCTTAAAAGACCTTAAAAGGTCCCATGGCATGACATTTTCATTTTATGAGGTTTTTCAACATTAATATGAGTTCCCCTAGCCTGAATATTGTCCCCAAGTGGCTAGAAATTTTGATGGGTGTAAATCGAGTTCTGGCTGTCTTTCTCTGCCTTTGAGAAAATGACAGCCCAGACGGGCTGATCTGGAATTTTCCTGTTATGATGTCATAACAGGAACGGTTACCTCCCTTTCCTCCGCCCAGAGAATTTGGCACGCCCATGCGAGCACCATATTTGTTTGTCCTCGAGAGATCATGGCTTGTGAAAGAGTGAATGCTGGCAGTATCTCAACGTTTGGATGTACAAATGAAAACAGAAGTCCTTTTTCAGATCCTTCTGATCTGTGATCAGTGATTTCTGATGTGTAGCTAATTATTCAAGTTCACACAGAACTTTATTTTTCATGCTGCGGCTTCTCTCTCTCCCGACAGAATGGTGTTTTCGTGTTTTTGTATGCCCTCGTCGCGTCTATCTGTTCTAAAATGTGCATACAGTCGTGAGTTTGCATTTATGTTGTGCAACTTAACTTTCAAGTCTCAGCTTCAGCTCAGGTATGACACAAGCCTAAAACACTGTCTTCTGAAGGCTTTGTGGCTTTTGTAAGAAGCAAAAATGATTGGACAGGAAGGAAACTTGGAACAAGAACAAGAGTAGAGATGCGCGGATCAGCTCTAACGTCACCGAATCCGCTGTTAAAAACAAACCATCCACCCGCACATGATTTTCTCTAGATCCGCACCCGATTGTCACATTACAATTATTCAAACTGTCAGTGGTAAGCGTGATGCTATCGTAACATATTAGCTACACTGATGTGGGTTGCTTTAAAAAATCTTCTTTGCCGAAATTACATTTAAATAACCTAAACCAGGGTCGACAACCTATACAGCACACAAGAGGAAACACAAGAGATGTGTTTGTGTTTAATTCAGATAAAGTACATTGCACATACAGATCTACATTTTGAGCTAATCATTCATCAAAGTAACACAACTTGTTTTATTAAGTTAGGAGCTATAAATATGATTAAAGTGTGAGATTTAAATTATGCAAATCAATGAAAGCACGCAGCTCTGAAAGCACAAGCGCACACAACAGTTACAGCTCGTTCTGCTATTTGTTGCGCTTAGCTTTGAGAACATTTTAAAGGGGTGATGAATTGAGAAATCAACTTTCCCTTGAGCCTTTGATATATAAACGTTTCAGAGCTGAAAACGTCCTTGTTAGTCAAAGAAAAGCTTTTATTGACACCAGGCCCAGAAAACGAGAGATCTCAGAATAAGTCGACCATTGACGTCCTAGAATGCAGAAGCGCCGCCTCAAGCCAACCGACTCGTGGAGCTAAACGGGTCGCGCTACCAAGCAATAATCATGCCGGTTCCAGCTCACGTGCGCAAGACATTGCGCGTTTGTTCGCTTCATTTCACTGCAGAATCGATCGATTGTAAACAAGACACAGGTCGAGACTTGCAGACATATTGAGATTAAAACACAATGCTGTGCCTTCTGGATCCGACAGGAACAGTGCAACACACTAATGTGAGTAAAACATGTTTTTATATGTGTTAGTATTGCATTGTTAGAGATCGTTTGATATCTATTGATTACATACCTTAGCACACGGTCACAGGCTGGAGAAGGTGTTATCGGTTCATCCGGGATCAGACTCGGACTTGTAACGTTATGGGCCAGGGCTCGGACTTGACTTTTTAAAAGCCCAATGTCCCCGGGGCTGTGCGTTTTTTAGCCTACCGACGGGCTATCTTAAATAGTGAAATAACATTCCTTTCTTGCGCGCACGCAGGCACGCATGTGTATGTGTGTGTGCGTGTGTATGTGTGTACGGGTCGTGGATATTGATTGTGTTTGTTTGATAAAGATATTTTGCGAGTTGTGTGAACGTTTCCACAGGCACTTTCAAAACAATCCCTACATGTACTGAGAGGAGCTGAAGTTCATTAAATATGCGAATCTTATCCAATCCTAGCCGTGGGCGTTTACTTCCAAGTCTTCAGTGCGGCACGCCCATCAAAACCGACCGTTTCTTCAGAGAGCCTTAAAACCAGGGCAGAAAATTAGAGATGCACCGATTGCAATTTTCTTGACCGATTTCCGTTTTTTTGTTAATGAGGTCGGCCGATACCGATTTTTGCCGATTCCGATTTTATTTTTTAAGAACTATAATTGACAGCATATACAAACAAATATCCACGTTTTCTTTTTTTATTCTAAAATAAATTATTAAACATTACAACAGGATCTTCTCTCACTTAAACAACTCTCAAAAAATAAGTGTTCTGTGCCTGGAAAGAAGTAGAAATAACAAATAACTGAAAATCAGTTGCTTTATGAAACAAAACATAAATTGACCTTTTTCACTAAAGTGCAAAAGATCCATGAATGATATATTATTTATATATGGCATATATTTATATGTTTATATATATATTTATATAATTGTTTTTTATTATTTTTTTATTTGATTTAACCTTTTAAAATTGTTTATTAAATGTATTAAGTTTATTATTTATGATGATAATCATTAAAAGTAAATAATACATAAACATTTAAAGGTCGTATGCTGTTTAAAAGCAATAAAAAAAAGTTGTTTATAAAAAAAGATCAAGTGAAAAATAAGCCGGCGCTAAATCTACAGTAATATATTCTGTCAATTAATTTTTTTGAAACCAAACTTTTATTTTGATGAGTTGCCGTTTCCCTTGAGTGTCTGTGTTCATGATATGACAGTTCTCTCAAATGAAACGGTAAATTCTCATGAAGTGACGGTTTATGCGTTTGGCAGGTCATCCAGCGCCCTAACCCTAACCCTTAAATAGGGCACTATTTGAGTGAACATCCATTTGTAGTGGTGTCCGAAACCATAGTGGATGTTTTTGAGTGCACTCATTCAATCCCACAATGCACCGCAATAACGAGTGTACAGTAGATGTACGCGCTGGAGAATATGCTTGTTCGATGCTCGATCGGCGTATGACAGCAAAGTCCCGCGAGAGCATTTCGAGAGCAAACGAGAAACGACTCCTTATGCTTTTGAATCGCTCTCTCACTCTCAACCAGACGGTGTACTCTCAACGCACTGTGAGAGTCGCGCCCGAATGAATTACCTTACCGCTGTCCGATTCGCCCTATGTACCCTCATTCTCCATTACTCCACTACTCCAAAAACGAGCCAACAAGCTTAAAGTTAACCCTATAGCTCTTTACTTGTGTGGCACTGAACTTACTTGGAAAGGGTAATGAATAATAAACTAATAAGCATTTAATTGAATAAAGACTTAATATTTTTATGTACAAATTTTATAGTATGCATTTCATACTATATAGTAGGCTACTATTTATACTGTATGGGCGTCAGAAGCAAAAAAATGTGGGTGGGTCCTTTAACAGAAACACTTTACTGGAGTAGATGCAATTTACAATAAATATATTTAAATATATCGGCTTGTTTAAACGTCTGGTTGAGGCAGACAAAACTACGGAAAACTCAATCTTCATCAGCATCAATTGTGTAGGGGTAAGACACATGGCGTCAAGATTTGACGCAAATTGATCAGAGGTTCGAATCCGCCTTTTGCCAAACTCGCTCTGATCCTTTTTCCCATCACATATCAGATCGGAAAGGCATTTATTTTCAATGAAAATGAAGAAAATATTAGAAAAGTGAAAATAAAGCTTCTAACACGTTTAATCAGTGTTTATAGGGTATGTAAACAGGCGTGCTCAATTAGAGACGATAAAAGTGAGTGGGTCCAATATCATTGGTCTTAAAAAGTGTCGATGCCATCTCCTGGCGAAACGCGGGAATTCATTCATTCAATGCACGGCGCGACTCTCACAGTGCATTATGGGTATTCTATAAATGCACATAAAAATGTATGCGCTCGTTTGAGTCGTATAAATTTTCTATCCGATACGAAAACGTGCTCATAAACTATGATGGAAATGCATAAAGTCCCGCTTGTTTACTTTGAACCAGAAGACGTTCCCACTTTTGACGCAAGGCTTCATGGGGTGTAGGAAACTTGTGGATACCAAGGAAAGATAGGAGAGGCTGCAGACCTGTGGCTGGCTCTGAACTCTGGCCAGCTTTAGCCGTTTTACCTTTACTAACGTAACGCTCGGGCTCACAGCCGCATGTAGACGGATTGGCTCAAAATCGGAGACACGTGAGACTAATCGGCCGATCATGCGGAAAAAATGGCCAATTCCGATCAATCGGTGCATCTCTACAGAAAATAGCCTATTACTTATTCATTATGATGTTTTTGAATGTAAAAACCACGCGAACGTCATAAGTTGACCTCAGACAACAGTATAAAAAATGTTAAAAAGCCAGTTCATGACACCTTTAATGGTGAATTTCGGTGATATCAAGTAGGCCAATATAAAGTCCCATTAAACATTTCACTTATACATCACAATGACTCATTCATGCTGTTCATGTGTTTCGAGTTGCTCGTATCTCTTCAGCTGACGCACGAACTGCCGCAAATGAAGCTTAAATGCTCAGCGCCGCATCCTGAAGCTCAGCTGTCTTCATTTAAAGATAGCGAGACTAAATGATATCACCAGTGCTGATGCCGCTCTCTCTCGCATTGCAGTCTCTGATCTTGAGATGAGCTGAATCCGAAAGTTTGAGGAATTGTTTCAGCCCTAATGTCACCCCTGGACCATAAAACCAGTCATAAGGAAATTAAAAAAAAATAAATAAATCTTTCCACTGATGTATGGTTTGTTAGGACAGGACAATATTTGGCCGAGATACAGCCACTTGAAAATCTGAGGGTGCAAAATAATCTAAATATTGAGAAAATCTCCTTTAAAGTTGTTCAAATGAAATTCTTAGCAATGCATATTACTACTAATAATACATTTGTGACATATTTACGGTAGGAAATTTACACAACATCTTCATGGAACATGATCTTAATATCTTAATGATTTTTTGGCGTAAAAGAAAAAAAATAATTTTGACCCATTCAATGAAGTGTTGGCTATTGCCACAAATATCCCCGTGAGACGCAGGACTGGTGTAATGCTCCGGGGTCACATATGAAATATATCTACGGCTTGTAAATTGTGTGCACTAGGTTTTCATTTGTGTGTAGCATATGTTCTCTTCTAACCTTTCTCTCTTGTTCTTTCTCAGAATTTTTTATCGAATATGAAAGTGGATATGAAAGAAGAGGAAGAGGACGGAGAAGAAGAGAGCATCGATGTGCCTAAGAGAAGGGTTACAAGGAGTGCACATTTTCTTGATGTACAGAGCGATATTTTAAAGAAGCAGGAAGGAATGCAGAAGGAGTTGGAGGAAATGATGTCTGTCCTCAAAGAAATTATTTTCGAAAACACAGTTTCAGAGAGTAGGGTAGAAGAACAAGAGGCAAAGAAGTTGAGATTATCGTTAAACATAGAAGAATTGGTAAATACACACATACATTTACATAGACAAAAAGACACACTGATGTCTTCTGTACAGTTCTGTCTCTTAAGATCACTGACTATTCATGTGTTCTACAGGAAAGGGATGCTGAAGAACATATGCAACAGTCACACCAATATTATATTCTCAAGACCTGGGTCCAGGAGATGTATGATAAGATCATGGGCTGTAGCCACCCGGAAATTAAGGACCCCCTGAAACAGTTGGAAGGGGTGAATAATGCACAAATAATTCTGCCAATCTTGAAAGAATCTGTATTTGTTTTTGATATGATTTTAAAATGAAAATATGGTTCAGTAAAGTCAGCACACAGCAATGTGTGATAAAATGCAACACGCAAGCTGATGTTTTTGTAATTCTCCCTCCAGATGCGGGACTTTGTTCAGATAGTTAGAGCAGAGTTTACAGGAACTGCAGACAACTATTACTTCACGGGATTTAATAATACCTCGGAAAAGTGTCGGAACTCCAGAGTGGCCAATCATATGTCTTGGAAAACACCAATAAGAAAGACGATTGACCTGAAGGCCAAACAAGCGTAAGTACTTTTACATGTTAATTTGTTTCAGTTTTGGTTGCCAGACACTGATTTAGTTTTTTTTTTTTTTTCGTCATGTTTCAGAGATCAGGATTGGACCAGAACACCAAGAGAAAAGGAAAATCTTAAAGCGTGGGAAAGGTCAGCACAATAGCACTGTCATGCCAATGTGCACAATGGGTGTTTTGCATATGTATAACGCTGTAACGATGCACTCGTGTCACGATTCCATGCAAAAGCCTGAGCAAACTAAACTCACGATGCAATATTTATCGAGATATAAATAAAGAAGAGATTTTAAAAAAATTATTATTTAAATGATATTATTGTTATTATATTATTATCAGGACAAACAAATATTCCCCCATTGCATTACTATGTATTATATTCGACACTACATATAGTGGTTAATGTAGTAATGTCACTGAAACGTTCATCCGCGCGCACTCCTGTTATTAATGCACTTAACATATAAGAATAAACCATCTCAAATTCTTCGAATAATCATATTACTAAAACTAGATGTGATCTGGTGATTTAAATGATGTTTGCGCTTTCACTTTGAGGAGTGTGTGTGCGCTTCAGATGATCAATGCAGGCAGTCACAGATTTAATCACAAGAAAGTAGAGTTTAGATTCTCTGTCCGAGCCTGAACTTGCGGACCGAGTTGGGCCGATATTTTCCGCCACTATCCTCGGGTCGGGCCCTTGATCAAGCATTTGAGTTTTTTAAAAGTTTTTAAGTTAAGTTGAGTTTGGGTTTATTTATGAGACATGTTCAAGACCAATCGTGATCGCTCCCGCGCTTCCATGTCATGATTGCTGTCTGCTATAGTCGATTTGCTTCTTATTTATTAAATCCAGGCAATTGGCTGAGGAAACATTGATTAAAATTAAGACACAATTTATACTAAACAAACTTTAAAGAAATGCTTTCTACAAAACAAAACTTAATGAAGTGCTCAAAATCATTTCTGACCCACTCTTTGCACTTTTCATAATAACATTATAATATTTAAACATAAATATAAAGCAAAATACATTGTGTAATGGCTACAATAAGTATAGTAGGCTACAGTACAGATAAATGTCATGTCTGAGGGATTTGAGCAAGCGTTGTTTGACCGGTGAGGGTTCATCAGTGGTAGGGCTGCAACAAACGATTATTTTAATAATCGATTAATCTAACGATTATTAGAACGATTGATCAACTGATCATTGATTATTGTCATTGACATCAACGACTAATCAGTCAATTTTTACCGATTATTCAGCTTTTTCAATTAGTTAAAACATTGAGTTATACATATTCTAACTATAATATATAAAAAAGAAAATCACTTCAGCTTTTGAAATGGTTGCTTTAATTAACTTTGAGCCAAGTTCTCAGAACTCAAATCACACACAAATGCTCTCTAAGCATTGTTTAATTTAATTTCATTGCAATTGAAAAAATAAATAATAATAAACTAAAATGAACTGCATTAATATACTGCATTTTTGAATGGAAACATCTCTTGGCAGCAGTATTAAGAGCTTCATTTGTAAAGCAATAATAGGCCCCACTGCTTTTCTTAGAACTGAAACAGAAAAAGAGGACATTTACTTCAGGACACAAAGATTGTTAAAAATATTAATCTGCAAATGACATTGCAGACAAAATGACATAATATTAATCTCGTACATGACAATTGAGCTGACAGATTCTCATTCACCTTTTAATTAACATTATGAAAAAGTACCTGACATGATATTCTTCCTAACATCAGCTTTTGTAAGTCTTCATGCATATGGAACAAAATACAGGCAAGTGATGAGACTATAGTACCTAATAGTGTTATAATAATAAAAACAGTCTTGACTCCAAGCTCGATCAAACTTTATTCTATGTTAAATAAATCATCACATTACTGTAATTATATTATTATTGTTAATATTATTACAATTATTAGTAGTATTGCATTCTCTAATAAAGAGATTTACCACTAGTTAGTTATTTCCTCTTTAAGTGCTCCAACATGCACGTTGTGCTCCCGTGAAAAGTTTCACCTTGCACGTCTCAATCAGCTCCTGGTTCAGTAGTCAGGGCACTGATCAGGACACGAATCAATGGGCTGATCCCTGATCAGTGCCCTGACTACTGAACTAGGGAGCTGATTGAGACGAAGCCTTAGTTTGAAGTTTTGTGAAACTTTCCCACATCTTGCTAGTTCAGATTAGTTTGCACTTCGTCATTCGCACTGTTTTTCTTCTACCGCAACATTTCTAAGGGCTGCATTACACTCTAGCGCTACAGCGCCCTAGCGGTCAAATTGCGATATTGCAGGCCCCTTCATTAGGTCACATGAGATCAAACGACTACTCGACAACAAAGATATTTGTCGACAATGTCGACTAATCGTTTCAGCCCTAATGAGTGGATGCTGGCATTGAGCTGAACATTACCGGTCCGCTTCACTCATTACAGTCTCGTTCTCATCAGAACAACCACGTATTAAAAAATGATCAGGTTTAAATCAGGCTCTGGCTCATAATTATAGTTAATGTGTCGGGCCGGGCTCGGACACAACGTGCACAGGCTCGGGTCGGGCTTGATTTTTTTTGAGCCTGATCTAAGCTCTACAAGAAAGCAGGTCAAAATGACTATTCTCAAACTGTAAATGTTTGGTTCTGCATTTACTCTATGGGATGAGTGTAGACTCAAAATGATTACTAATTGCACACACACTTATCAAAGTTTTGGATTCACAACTATGTCTCTGCACAAATCGCTGCATATTCATGTAATTCTGTATTTTGCACACACACAAGTTAAAAGGCATTTGTTTGTGGATAGTAAAACGTGTCTGCAACATTTACCAAGTTCATGGATAAGTTCATTTGTGTGCATTTATTAATCATTTTGAGTCTACAGTCATCCCATATTACTCACTCTCATGTTTTTTTTAGCACGCAAGCATTAAAGGTCCGTGTTTACTACAGTAAATCTGTTCATTATATAAAGCCATCAAGTCTATTCAGAAGACTTGGATTTGGATTAGACTCTCGATTATTTATACTTGATTATTTTTATGAATGGACTTTAAATGGAGGGACAGAAATCTTTCTCTGGTTTCTTGAAAATGATCTTCATTTGTGTTTTGAAGTTAAATGAAAATCGTTTGAAACGACATGAGGGTAGATGACGACAGGATTTACATTTCTGGGTGAATTAGACCTTATAAACACAGTAAGCTGAGCCTTGGATAAAACAACTCTATAACGCGAATCATAGCGTTTACATCGTATATCGAGATATAAAACAGCGATGTATTGTTACACCCCTAATGTATGATGTTGCATATGCACATTGAAGATACTGCTTCTGATAACATTCTTCATCTCTGTTACTGTTTCAGTGAAGTCTTCAGTGATTCTGCTGATGAATATATTGCGTTGATGTATATGGACTTATTGAAGGACCATGAACATGCACTGATCCGCTATCAGGATGAAAAGGAAAATATGTATGTTTCTTGTGCACAACCATGTGTTTACGATTTATACACACTCTCAATCTGTTGGAAATCTGGGAACTGAAGACAGTAACAGTGTTTGACCATCTTTTTGTCTTGTGTGTTTTTGTGCAGAAAGAAGAAGATAGACGGCTTTAGAGAGCACTTAGACTTACTTAACAAACAGGAGGCAAAGAACAGTGAAACCATAACACGGATGGAAAAAAAACTTGAATACCTGGAGTCGTGCAAATCTGACCCAATCCCTATAAGAGATAAGGTAAGCACATCGTGTCCCATCTAAAGCCGTCACACCACCACACATCCAAATGTATTAAAGGACTGTACGGCTGATCTCATCATTTTGCTTTTGCCTCACCAGGTCAGAACATTATGTGAGCAGCTCTCTGCTTTTTACAACGAGACCTTTGGTTCTTTCTACTGCGCTGGTTTCATATTAGGAGTGCTGCCAAATTTGGAAGAATGGCTTTATGACATGATAGAAGTCGTGCCACCTGAGAGATGCTGCGAAATCGGAACAAAGCTTTTTAAAGTCTATGCTATCAAGTAAGATATAAAAATGCATGTCTTCATGACACAAGCCCATAAAGCTACTGTGATGATCATCAGTGGCTATTATAATCGTATGATTCGTGTGATCTCTTGATAATCTCCCTCCTTTACAGTGAAAGGAAAAAGAAACAACTCGAGTTGGAAGCAAGGCGAGAGAAACGGAGGAATAAAAGACAGGAGATAGCTTTTGCTCCTCCTCCACCGAAAATAGTAAGGGCCACACAGATCCAGCACTACATACCCCATACTTTTGTCTTGCTCATCAAATATTGTAACATGGATCCATAGTGTGATGCTAACTTAAAAATCATGTCTCTATTGCAGACCACAAAAATACCAGTGCCCCGCATCCTGCCTCCAATCAAAGCTATAAAGGAAAAGAAACCGGGGAAAATCGAGAGTACATTGCATGAGGGATCTCTGAGGAACTCCGGCCTCCTCCACTGCCCTCTCCAGGCTCTAAAAAGAAAAAACTGCACCCAGGATTAAAGACAGACAAGGTGAGAGAAAAGGAGACGGAAGGATGAGAAGCGACAGAGGGTAGAGAGAAAAAAATTACCTGGGTGAATTCCACCAAACTCCTCCTCGTTTGGATACCTCTTGGTGGACGGCTCTGACTCAGCCATTCCTACTGGAAAGTTCGCTCGCTGGATTGCTCGCACTTTAAGGACATTGTATGAGTAACGGACAAATAAACTTGTGTAGAGCTAGCTGAAGAAGAGTCTGTCAGCCTGTTATGCTCTGCGTTGTCTCCTGCCTGGAAGTAAAGCCATTTGCTAACCGCTACCTCATTGTCCGTCTTCCTTGCATGAGTATTCAGGATACTACACACACGTCCATCTGTGTTGATACCAAAGCAATCATTAAAAGGCTATCATCTATCCATGACTCTGAGTTCTCTGACAAGAACACTGTGGCGGTCAGTGCACATTGATCCAGATATATCCTAATTCTGAACATTCAGTGAAAGAGTTGATTTCTCTAGTGAGCTAACAGCTGTGGACACTGAATGACTTCTGAGTAAATGTGATTCTGCATGACATTGTTTACAAGCAGTTTTATTGTCTTTCCGCGGTTGAAACACAGATGGAGCGATTACACGACATATGATACATTTCAGTAAGTTGTAATGTATCCTCAACATACCTTAATATGTCTAACGTTTGTGTTAGCTACTTTTTAGTTCATACAGTTGTCTATGAGTCTTAACAGTGTCGATATAAATATAATTGCGAGGTTGTGTGACAATATGTGGGGAGGTCTTTCAGATGGGAAGTTTACTGGTTAAAGTGTTGTCTAATGTGGTTCACTTAGGTTCGCCAACTGGAATGTCAAAGGGGTCAATTTCCTGGTACAAACAAAACAAAATTCTTAACCGTTTGAAGCATTTAAACACAATGACAGCTTTACCACTCCTCTTTTTCTAGTCAGTCATGGGGTGTGGCTATTCTTATACACAGGTCAGTGTCAAAAGGGTCATCTCTGACCAAAAGGGAGGCTTTATTATTATTACAGGCCATATTAACGGAGTGTGTATATGGAACGAATTGGGACAATGAAGTTCTGACTCTAGCCAACGTATTTTAGGTGGATTTTAATTGTTGTCTGAATCCTCTTTTAGATTGCTCTTATTCAACAGTTTTCCTTGGCATCTAAATTCCTTATTACTTAATGATGCAATTGTAAAAGTTATTAATGACCAGATAAACCTTTTTATTTCCTTAAATGTCTCCCCTGACACTTCAGCTGTTTTTGAGAGGAGAAATGATATCTTTTACAGCATATCTGAGGAAAAAGGCTGCTGAGAGGAAATCCTCTTTATCTATGGCTGAGCTTCCAGAGCGATAGTTTCGCCCAGCCCGAATTGGTTTAGTAAAATTCTTACAACAAATCATTTTGCACTCCACTCCAAACCAGTGTTAATTTTGACAGCATATTTTGATTTAGTTTTAGTCATAGTCTTTTGACTAAAACGCCATTTAGTTTTAGTCATATTTTAGTCACCTGAATTGTTTTTAGTTTTAGTCGACTAAATATCTTAAGATTTTAGTCGACTAAATCTACAGTAGAGTTAGTCTCCTAAAATATAATGAGTTTAGTTAAATTGTAATACATTTAAGTATTACATAACCGACTGTCACTTGAACTGACATTTTGAGATCATTTTGTTTTTAACATAAAAAATTCACAAAAGAGAGCTCAATTCACTTTTTTGTTTGTTTTTAAAAACATCTATATAGTTTGTATCTAAAACAGAAAAATTTTGTATTTCTGTTTTAGTTAGTAGCCTATATCATGTTAAGATAAAGATTCAAATAACTTTTTTTATTTATTTTTTTAATTTCAGTTAACATTTATTTAATTTTAAGTAACAAAGATTTTTTTTAATGGTTTTAGTTAACTATTATAACCCTGATACTTTATTTAATATCTGTTAAATACTGGTCTTTCCTCCTGACTATGAATTAAATGGGAATGAAACTAAATACAGTTTATTGTGTACGCAAAAACTAATATATAATGCGTGACTTTTAATTATAAACAAGCTCGAAATACACCGGGACTCTTATTTTGAAATGTCTGAGCCTCTATTGTAGTTGTAGGAGCTCATTCAAGTTTAAATGAGGAGATAAAATATGCTACAACCGTCTAAAACGTATTACTATATAAACATCGTAAAGTAAACATTGTCATTATTCATCAGCATTAGTTCATAAACAATATCCTGGCATAAATGTGTGTTATTCATTGATTGTGAGCCGCTCTGGAGCGCTGGATTGGGGATGCTTGCGTGAGCCTGTAGAGCAACAGCGCCGTGTTCTCCAGCGGTTAGATCAGCACGTCCAAATCAAATGTGCGCGGACATCAAGTCTGACTGGATCTCTTCCCTAATCGTCCCTCACTAACATTTTCGTCTCGTTTTTATTTGTTGACGAAAATGACAGTTGATTTTCGTTATAGTTTTTGTCATCCAACACTAGTTTTTATTTAGTTATCGTCTCGTTTTCGTCAGTGAAAAAAGGTCGTTGACGAAAATTATGACGAAAATTATTCGTCAACAAAATTAACACTGCTCCAAACGCTGTCTTCATAATTTTGCCCTTCATGACAACTGTGAGGGGGGTGAATTTTTTTTATAACTAATTTGTTTAAATTATATTAAGCCTTAAAGTTCTGCCTAATTAAAGGTGTGGCCACTTTGAGTGACAGATGGATTGCCGTTTGTCTGCTGCCTGTTAGCCATCACCTCACCTCAGCTCCACCCACGTCCCGCCTCTTTGCCCATTTTCAGGTTTTGCCCATTTTTTGCCAACAACAGTGTTGTACTGTCCCTTAACTTTGCAAAACAATAAAAAAATATGATGACAACAGAATTCCTTGGATTATTACTCTTTAATCCAGACCAAACTCCTCCATATCTGTACACCTCCTACCTCCTCTCCGTTACTTCTCCCCCTAGCGTTCGTTATGTGTATTAACAGTCTATATAGACACAACGTCCCCCCAACACATAATATATTTTCTTCACTGCCTTAATCTTACCACTAAGCAATGAATAATAAGAACATTTTAAATAACAAGCAGCTGAACACATCCAAGGAAGTACAATTATTTGAACTTTTTTCTTTCTTTCTTTGTATTAACTTATATATCGCTTTGCGTCCGTGTAGCACTTCATCTGGGTAAACTTGGAGAAAGTCTGTCACAGTACGCTTCCATGGCTTGGACTGTACTATAGCCGACTGTACACAGTCCTTAAGAACTCTGTTAAAGTGTTCTATGGCACCATTCGCCGCTGGATGATACACAGCCGTGCAGATTGCCGTAATGCCCCTTTCTCGCAGAAATGTTGTGAAAGCATCTTATGTGAATTGTGGAATTGTCCGTGACCAACTCTACTGGGTAACCATGGCAACTAAAGATGCCGTTGAGAAAGTCAATCTCAACCCCTGTAGTCACTGACGGTGTAAAAGCCACTTCAGGCCATTTGGAATAGTAATCAGTTAAAGTAATAGTGTACTTACAGTCCTAAACGGCAGTGTCAAATGGGCCAACAATGTCCATACCCAGTTTAATCCATGGTGCATCTGGGAAAGGTACTGGTTGGAGGGGGGCGGTAACAGTCCGAGCAGATTTATCCAGCTTTCGACACAAATCACACGGGGAGACTTGAGTCTGGATCACTTTATCCATTCCAGGGAACCAGTACAGTTCGCGTAAGCACTGCTTTGTTCGCACGATTCCTTGGTGACCCTCGTGCGCAAGCGCTATTATCGTATGTCGTAATGTCACTGGAACTACGAGGCGAGTGTCTCTGAATATCACCTTGTCCTTGACACTCAGTTCATTCCTTACATAATAGTAGGGCTGAA
This sequence comes from Romanogobio albipinnatus, assembly GCA_023566225.1. Taxonomy (NCBI): domain Eukaryota; kingdom Metazoa; phylum Chordata; class Actinopteri; order Cypriniformes; family Gobionidae; genus Romanogobio; species Romanogobio albipinnatus. The sequence goes on along the minus strand of CM042247.1, from coordinate 40,258,010 downwards.
GGTCGGTATGCACAGCTTTTACAGAGACAGGCCATCCTTTTTCGATTTGAGTACGCACAGCGGTCAGTTCAGGACACGAAGATGCAGCAGTTTCGAACTCGGATGGTGAAATCGCAGTCAAGGCAGTAGACAGTAGCGTGACAAGCTCCGGATCATCATCGAAGCTGAAAGCAGAAGTAAGAGGAAGGGGTAACCGTGAAAGGCGGTCAGCAGCGTGATTTGATGAGACCGCATGATACACAATGTCATACGTGAAGCACAGAAGGTGAACTGACCACCGAGCAATGTGCATCCCTGCACGTCCAGCTCCCCGTGTGGACAGCAGAGTTGTTAGCGCCTGATGATCAGTGCGCAGTGTGAAACGTCTGCCCCAGAGGTATGTGCACCACTTCTCAACGGCCCAAACACATGCTAAAGCCTCTTTCTCCACAGCTGAATAACGCCTTTCAGTTGAGGTTAAAGTTCGTGACGCAAATGCCACTGTGCGTTCACTGTGATCTGGGTGCACCTGCAATAATATCGCTCCCAGACAATAATCCGATGCATCAGTGGACACAATGACAGGAAGTTCCGGGCTGAACAGGGCCAGTGCTGGACTGGACTGGTGACATCAAGTGGGGCCGGGGCCTGCCTTATTGCTTGCAGATGTTCTCCATCAGGTTGGATACCGTTTCCATTCACCATGTGTCCGAGAAAACGCAGACAAGATTGGCGGAAGTTGCACTTTTTTTCATTCATTCGTAAACCAGCCTCGCTGAGACATTTGAGCACAGCATCCAAAGCAACGTCATGTTCTTGCTGTGTACGTCCAAAACAGATAATGTCATCCAAGTAATTCTGGACATTGGGAGTTGGGAGTATTATTGACATCGGGAGTATTATTGACATCATTTTTTCAAATTCGGCTAGAGCCGATGCGAGACCATACGGGACACGGCGGAAACAAAACAACCCGTCATGTGTGTTAAAGGCCGTAAGGTCATGGCTATCTGGGTGAAGCAGCACTTGATGGTAGGCATTTTCCAGATCAATGGTAGAAAAAACTGTTGCACCAGACAAGGCAGCTAAAGTCTCGTCCATGTGTGGCAGAGAGTAAGCATCCACTATAATGGCCTTATTGAGCTCCCGCAAATCAACACACATTCTAATACCTCCTGTCTTCTTTTGTATTACCACAATCGGTGAAATCCACGGTGAAGCATCCACTTTCTCTATTACACCTGCGCTGAGTAGGCAGTCTAGTTCATCAGACACAGCAGCACGTGCTGAGAAAGGAAGCCGTCGTATTTTTTGTTTCACAGGTATAGCAGAGGGTAAGACTTTCACTTCATGCATGAACCCTTTTACACAGCCTGTCGCAGGTGCTGAAGATGACAGCTGCATAACCGGTGTCAGTGAAAGAGAAGCAGGTGAGTCGGAGGCTTGTGCAGAATTGACTGTATTCCCTTTAATGCAGAGGTGGAGAGCGGATATCAAGTCCATCCCCATTAGAGCGGTTCCTAAATCCACGATAAAGAAGGTGGCAGAGCATCTGGCATTGTCTTTAACAACAGTAGCTGGCATACAACCGAGCACCTCAATAGGCGTGCGCGAGTAAGTAACTAATCGTGCGGTTGATGGCTGCAGATGTGTACCTTTTCCTCATACACAGATCGAGGCAAAACTGATACTGAAGCACCGGTATCCACGGTCAATTCAACAGTCGCAAAGGACTTTGTCGTTAGGATACCCACAGCACACTGGATTGTTTTCTGCGTGCTGGATCCTTGGACTAACAGTAATGTGTACTCAGGTAACTCGACTTCTCTAACAGTGTGTGTTGGAGTCGAACGACACACGTGCAAAGTGTCCTTTCTTTTTATAGTTTTTACACATTGCCCTGGTAGCTGGTTACTCCTTTGCATTAGCCAAGTGTCCACTAGAACCACAACGAAAACATGAGTGTTCATGCACAGCAGGTGCATGCGGTTTTGGAAAAGTCTTTGCAGTGTACGTGGTTGTTTTCGCTGTTGAGCCTTTTGTAGAATTTGAACTGCTTGCATGGGAATGCTCCTTTCTCTTATGGCCTTCGCTTGTTCTGATGCAGACTCAATTTGGGTCGCAGTTGCGATAGCTTCTGCCAATGTGAGGTTAAGTTTTAAGAGCAGTCTCTCACGAATCCGGGAATCTGACAAATGCTCAATCAGTTGGTCTCTGATCATGTCCTCTGTATTAGGAAAGTCACACGTTGCTGCTAACAGTCTCAGTGCAGCAATACAATTCACTATGGACTCGTGAGCACCTTGCACTCGAAAAAATTATGCACTTACGGAAATTATGTCGTTCAACCACGACATTAATGGCAGGTGTGAAATGTGTACTCAATGCAGTGATAGCAGACTCTAGTGTACCCCTAGTCTCTGGTAAAGTATAAAAAATCCTTTGCCCTTCAATTCCTAAACAGTGAAGCAGCAAGGCCCTTTTCCTTCCCTCCGGCCAAGCATCACCTGTAGCTCCCACGACGAGGATATAGTTGCGGAACATCTTGATCCACGTTGTGAATGAATTGCTGGGCTCACCCGGGCAAGGCAGAAATAAATCTGGGAATGGAGCATTCAATGTAGCCATCTCCGCGCAAAATAGATGCAGACAACCTCGTCGCCAATTTGTTGTACTGTCCCTTAACTTTGCAAAACAATAAAAAATACGATGACAACAGAATTACTTGAATTATTACTCCTCCATGTCTGTACACCTCCTACCGTTACTTCTCCCCCTAGCATTCGTTATGTGTATAAACAGTCTATATAGACACAACAAACAGCAGGGTGAATAAAATATGACTTTATTTTAATTTCAGGGTGAACTATCCCTTAATTATTGAAACATGGGCGGCATTGCTGGGTAGAGTCCACTCCTTGTCTATCTGTGCACGCCATTGCCTTATTCAATGTAAGGCGTAAGACGGTTCATAGAGTTCATTGGTCAAAAGCTTGCATGGATTGATCCAGCCACACTAACACATATGTTTTGGACCTGTCCAGCTCTTTCTTCGTTTTGGGGGTCAGTATTCAATTCTCTCTCAGCCATTACATCTATAGACATACCACCATCACCTATCTTTGGCCTTTTTGGGGTGTTGCCCGCTGGGTATCCGCTTTCCACTCACTTAATTGTGTTGCTTTTCTTACACTGCTTGCTAGACGTGTATTTTTATTAAACTGGAAGAGCCCCTCAGCATCCATATAACACACGCTGAATTAGAGAAGATTAGACACCCTTTACAGGGGCCTATCAGTACTTTTAGTAAAATTTGGAAGCCGATCCTTGCAAAACTCTTCAGCTGGACCCAGTCTGATTACCCCAACACCCCCTTGATAATATGTTCACTGGTTGATTCGTTTGTGACCCTTTGTAACTTTTAATGTGTATTGGGATGGATGTTAACATGTAGGTACATATCAGTGTTATTAATATAATAATAACATATGTTATTACTAGGAATGCAACAATAGAATTAGTCCACGGTTCAATACATACCTCGGTTTTTAACCACAGTTTTCGGTTCGGTTCGGTTCTGATGGCTTGTCACATCAGTTTTTTGCTCTTCTATTCTTAGGCGACAGGAACAGCAAGAGGTTAAGGAGAAAAAATACTATTTTTTTATTGCAATACTCTTTCTTTATTTTGCTTAAAAAAATTGATTAACCTTACTTAAACTAAAAAATTTACTTAAAAAAAAAACGTACACATTCCTAGTGTATTGTATAAATAAATATAAAGATTTACTCAGAGCAGTACAGCAGCATTTAAGTATGAAATTGAATGAATAAATGTAAAAATAAAACTACATAGACTTCGCTATAAAATATACATTGATTCTTATTAAAGGTCCAGTTCATCGTGATCCCACTGTTCAAACTTTAGTTAGTGTGTAATGGTGCTGTTAGAGCATAAATAATACCTGTAAAATTAACTTTTTCGAACATTATCCTTTAACCCCAGGCAGTCAGACTGCTGAATGCACACAGTTCCCCTCTAACTTAACCCATTTATTATGCACACTATCCACCAATTGCAATACCTGAGAACTGGACTTTGCATCGCTGCAGTATTCATTCATATTCCCCACTCTTGATCTACTGTATGACAATTGCCCTGTTTTTGTTGTGACATGGTGTTACTGTTTATCTCTGGCACTTTATGAGAATGCACTTTCGATTGATGCACTTATGTAATCTCGTTGTACTAACAATGACAAATAAATAAATTATATTATTATTATATTAACATTGTCTTTCTAACATTTTTTATACTGTTCATCTATGAAATGCACTTTCTGTAAAGCTGCTTTGAAACAATGTGTATTGTGAAAAGCGCTATACAAATAAATTTGAATTGAATTGAATTGAATTAAAATTATAAAGCTCAAAGTTCAATGTCAAGCGAGATATTTTATTTAACAGAAGTTCCCTTTCAAAGCCTACAGCGAACGACCGGTTTGGACTACATCCTGGTGCTTCCTACATTAATTACGTCAGTCAGTAGAACAGTAGAACAGACTAACCTCCGCACACAAGAATACACGAAAAAGGGGGCGTGGTCTTGTTGCTGTCCCACGTGGAGAAGAGGACGTGTCGCGTGGAGAAAAGGAAGTGGTGCGTTTGTCGCCATGTCGTCGAGACGCTGTTATTTTCATCCCGGAGTCAAATCACCTTTGTTTGTGTAACAAGTAGAAGCTAGGCAATTGACAGCGGATGCCACCTGGCAATAGAAGAGGGATCGTCACGGAGCCTGGGTTGTGAATGAGTACACTGGAGTCATTTTAGTATGAGTGTGTGTATTTAGTAGATAACAAAACATAACAATACATAAACAACATAACTTCAATGACACATACAAAACAATTTGAATTACAGTTCAGTTCAATGGCAGATTAGTGCGCTGCCAATGATTTGGAAAAAAACAGAAAAGAGGAAAAAACTTTACCCCGACACAATGTGTTCCAAAACCAGGACAAGGTCTGGTGAAATGTCAATTAATGACGAATTGAGCAATAGTTAATCCAGATAGGGAAGTGTTCAATCGCAGTGAATGTGTGGTTCGGTTACCCTACCACATATATCAAAGTTCTCTTAGCTCGCCATCTCGATCAGAGTCCTTGAGTTAGGACGGGTCGAGAGTTCAAAAGATCCATAATTGGAGAATGGAGATTTGTTGATCCAGGAAAAAAACCTGACCTAAGAAGGCCAAAATACAAATTAAGAGTTCCATTCAAAAATAAAATAACCATAACATATACTAAAGTAATTCAATATATGCATAACCATACCCGCTTAATGCAAGGCATTTCAATAAATAAAAATCATGCAATAACTTATATGAAATAAGTATAATAAAGTAATTAATCTCATGTTCCATGAAATTTCACCATAATTTAAATTTCATAGTCAACTAATCTAAATGTCATTTTCAGAATCAAAACATATACTAAAAGTTAACATTCAAAATAATAATACAAAGTGCACCTTCAGATCAAAAATGTTAATCTCCAAATTACCCAAAACACTAAAGCAGAGTTTGGTATTTGTGAAAAGTATTGCGCAATATCAAAAAGAAAAATACGTAGCTACGTTAAAATCAGTAAGCTTAAATGACTACCAAAAAACATATAGCTATTTCAGCTGTAGTCACAACAGTAACAGCACACACTCAAAACAGCAATCATGCTCTAAATTAGCACCCATGCTAACATATCAAATCAATGCCCTCATATTATAACAGGTAAAAGGTTTACCTTTGAAATTGAAATGATCAACGCAAGGTCTCCAGGCGTGACCCAACGTTTAAACAGAGTGAAAAATCAGAAAAAGACTCTGATTGGAAAGCGGCAGCAACTATAGTCAAAAATAATACTTCGTTGAGCAAACACACGGCTGAATTAAACATATTACAGTTGACAAATGAATGGCAAAAAGACTCACCGAGTATTCATAGCTTGAATAACTAAAGTTGAAGCACAATTTAGGTTTGTTTGGGGATGCCAAACAAACCATACCACAGCCACAGTGGAGACAAACAGGAAGTGAACTCAGCAACCAGTCATTTTAAGGAAGTTGTGAGTTTGCAGGCCCGCCAAAATAAAAGTCTTAACTAAATATGGGTTACATTTGGCTTTCCCAGGGACGCTGTAGAGATCATTAAGCGCATATATCTCCCGTTAAGAGGTGTGACCTTTCCATGCAAGTTATGTGCGCTAAGCTGCTGTCGAATCACAACACAGGAACCGGGCCATGTGCGCTAAGCTGCTGTCAAATCACAACACGGGAACCGCTGGCACAATCAGAACTCGTTACGTATTTCTGAAGGAGGGACTTCATAGAACAAGGAAGTCATCAGCCGTTTTTAGGGGAGGGAAAACATTTGTTAACATTTAATTAACATTAAAGGGATAGTTAACTCAAAAATGTTTGGAACAATATTAGTGAATAATGACATAATTTTAGAGGTGAACTGTCCCTTTAAGGACAGCGTGTTCACAAGGCTGCGCTGCTGTCAATTTAAGACCCACTGTGTTTATGTTAACCTTGTGTGCATTTGACAGTATTAGCGCAGTAAAACGACTACTTAGTCCAGTAATCACGTGTTTGACAGGCGTTTAGTGTGTACGCTTGGAAAAGCACATGTTTTACATGAAATGTTTTACCGGCAAGGCTTTAAAATGCAAATAATGAACTTTCGTGATTGTGAATAACTAGTATTCCGTGAGTATAACTCTACCACTAACATGTGAATGTATGTCGCGTTGTTCAGTAAACTGGGATGGAGGAAATTTATAGAATTTGTAGAAATATAATTAATTAAATGCAAAACTCAATTCACAAGCGCGTATTGAACCATGAATGCCGTACCGAACGGTTCAATATTATATTGAGAATTGTGGCATCCCTAGTTATTACAGTATTTTACATACACTTACCTAAAGGATTATTAGGAACACCATACTAATACTGTGTTTGACTCCCTTTCGCCTTCAGAACTGCCTTAATTCAACGTGGCATTGATTCAACAAGGTGCTGAAAGCATTCTTTAGAAATGTTGGCCCATATTGATAGGATAGCATCTTGCAGTTGATGGAGATTTGTGGGATGCACATCCAGGGCACGAAGTTCCCGTTCCACCACATTCCAAAGATGCTCTATTGGGTTGAGATCTGGTGACTGTGGGGGCCATTTTAGTACAGTGAACTCATTGTCATGTTCAAGAAACCAATTTGAAATGATTCGAGCTTTGTGACATGGTGCATTATCCTGCTGGAAGTAGCCATCAGAGGATGGGTACATGGTGGTCATAAAGGGATTGGACATGGTCAGAAACAATGCTCAGGTAGGCCGTGGCATTTAAACGATGCCCAATTGGCACTAAGGGGCCTAAAGTGTGCCAAGAAAACATCCCCCACACCATTACACCACCACCACCAGCCTGCACAGTGGTAACAAGGCATGATGGATCCATGTTCTCATTCTGTCAGCGCCAAATTCTGACTCTACCATCTGAATGTCACAACAGAAATCGAGACTCATCAGACCAGGCAACATTTTTCCAGTCTTCAACTGTCCAATTTTGGTGAGCTTGTGCAAATTGTAGCCTCTTTTTCCTATTTGTAGTGGAGATGAGTGGTACCCGGTGGGGTCTTCTGCTGTTGTAGCCCATCCGCCTCAAGGTTGTGCGTGTTGTGGCTTCAGAAATGCTTTGCTGCATACCTCGGTTGTAACGAGTGGTTATTTCAGTCAAAGTTGCTCTTCTGTCAGCTTGAATCAGTCGGCCCATTCTCCTCTGATCTCTAGTATCAACAAGGCATTTTCGCCCACAGGACTGCTGCATACTGGATGTTTTTTTTCCTTTTCACACGATTCTTTGTAAACCCTAGACATGGTTATGCGTGAAAATCCCAGTAACTGAGCAGATTGTGAAATACTCAGACCGGCTGGTCTGGCACCTACAACCATGCCACGCTTGCAAAATTGCTTAAATCACCTTTCTTTCCCATTCTGACATTCAGTTTGGAGTTCAGAAGATTGTCTTGACCAGGACCACACCCCTAAATGCATTGAAGCAACTGCCATGTGATTGGTTGATTAGATAATTGCATTAATGAGAAATTGAACAGGTGTTCCTAATAATCCTTTAGGTGAGTGTATAGTGTCTATAAGGTCTTTTATGTCCACTTGCATGTGTACATTTATATATAGGCTACATTTTCTATAACCTTGTTATTTGAATTGTAAAATGTTTAAAAAATAAGAAATATATTAAATAAAATAATTATTAATTTTAAAATAATAATTTTATGATCCTGATACCCAGATACTGCAACTTTAATGCTATTTAATTTATGGTAAATTAGAACAGCGGCCAGTAGATGTCTCTAAAAGATTCTAAACCTGAAGAAATAAACCAAAGGTCAATATGTGACTGTAATGACAAGTTTTTGATGTTCCATGTAAGCTGCTTAGCGGTGGGGGTTTTATCCCTCCAAATATCAATCAAGTCAAGTTTGTAACTGAAAAGTATAAGATCACTAGAATCACTGTTCTCTCAAGGAAGGCATCTTACCAATGAGCCATTCATAACCAAATTAAGGTCACCACCCAATGTTTAACGCCTTTTGTTCTTTTGTCAGTTCTTATCCAAAGCATAGTGTGTTATTTGAGGAAATCCTTTCCTAATCTTTCCTAATCCTCGAGTTACATCCTCTGCCTCACAAATTTTTTCCTTTCCAAAACCACTCCTTTCCGATTTCTGTCAGTTTGACCTTAAAATTCGTACTACATGTTTCTGGAACTTATAATCGCAGTCACCACCACCATTTGAAGTGCTCGTCTTCAGTGATTCTGCTTTCCGAATGAGTAATAGCAATTGCCTGGTCTGCAACTTTGGCTGTTTATTCGCCTTCGCACTTCTGTAAGTCTACAATTCTGCATTGACAAAAATTAGGGAAGATTTCATCTTTTGTTCATCATTTCAATTTGTTTTGATAATTTCATCAAGGGAGTCTATTATCTTGTAGAGGGCTGTGATGATGTTTTCTTGATGCTCATCTAATGAAAGTTCACCTTTGGACTTTTTTGAAGCTGGACTACTTATCGATGTTCTGGAGGGGAGACGTGGAAATTACTTGCTGAAATCCATTTCTTTTACAAGATGTTCTTTACCACTCACACTTATGAGTGGTCCATTAGTTTCTTACATTAGCGTTGTTAGCATCCACTGGCACTCAATTTTGTTTCCTCTAAGCTCAAGTAAAAAATGAACTTAAAAAAAATCTAAATGCTTGAGTATTTCAACAATATAAGCACTATAAAAAAACTAGACAATCCCAAAGGTACACTATTTGACTTTTGGCCCTCTATTGGTTAAAAATTAAAATGCATGCATCTTGCAGAATAGCATGCGGTGCCAGGCGTGGCGCAAGTGTTTTTTGCTAGTTTCAACCAGACGAATGATCATTTTCACGTCCAGCAAGTCAATGGCTCAATATTATTATTATTTTTTTTTTTTTAAGAGCACGTTAGTAATATGCGCCTATAGGTGGGTAGCTGCACTAGGGATGCTAGTTGTAGTTTTGGGGGATGGTTTCACCAAACTTAGTTGGGAGAGTAAGTTTGCTGGATCATTCATTAAATATAATGAATAAATAATTGTGTCTGATTTGTCTCAGTTGTAATGCGTTACATCTCCTAACAATAACATACTACAACATTGTCAGTCCTGAGAATCTTCTTATAGATTCATGGTCCAGCAGTAGAGCGTTTGTTTAGTGAGTGTGTTTGAGGTTCGGTTCTGAGGTTCGATACCATTGTCATATAGTTTTTTATGAAGGTAAATTGATGCCATAAAGAATCGCATGCGCAGGGTAAGATTGGTTTAAGTGTACATAAGATTGCAAGTGTAAATTAAATTTAAAGTACAATTTCGGCAACGAGAACGATGCTGAGCCAAATTAAGATAAAGATCTGTTCTGGCATCTCCGGGGTTTATTGAACCAATCAGGTAAGAGTAAATGGAGAGTCAGCGAGCAGCTCATTTGATTGACTACATAAGTGTCACAGTGTGTTTTGGTGTTGTTTCATGTTCTTAATTTGTCATGTTCACTGTCATGTTTCTTAGATTGCCATGTTTACTGTCTTGTTTCCTGGTTTGTCATGTGATTCCCATGCCCTTGTGTGTTCTTGTGTCATGTTGTCATTGGTTCATTGCTTAATCAGTGTCATGTTGTCATTGGTTCATTGCTTAATCAATGTTTACAGGTGTCCCTTGTCTAGTCATTAGTTCTTGTGCATTTAAGCCCTCATGTTTGCCATGTGTCCTCGTTTAGAATTGAATGTCTCTGTAACCCATTGTTGGTGAGTTTTCTATTTAACCATGCCATGCCATGCATGGCATGGTTGGTTCTATTTAACCATGCCATGCCATGCCATGCCATGCCATGCCATGCCATGCCTTTGTTTCATGTTTTGGATTATTGAATAAACTGCACTTGGGTTCTGCACACTTGCCAGCAGTGGACCTCATTGTTACAAGAAGGTGGACTCTCCTTCCTACTCACACTTGCAAATCTCAGTGAGTGAGAGGGTCTAAAAAGAAAGACGGAACTGTAAAAATCGGTTTCTTTCGGGAACTTTTTTGCCCTACGTACACAAAGTCATTTAGATATTTGCAACAGTTTTTTTTTTTTTTTTTTTACACAAAGGTTGGTTTTACACGGTCAATCTGTTTTGCATTGTTTTCACATGCAAATCGATGTTCACAGGCATCCAATTATTTTTGGCAAAAAACGTGTCAAAAGTGTAAGTATGGAAAAATTTAAGTCAGAAGAATACAGATCATATTTATTTTGTGTTAACATGAAGCTGCAGTTTCACAATACATTAATTACACTTACAAATAACAGTAAAATGCTGCTTGCAATCTTATGTACACTTTTACAAATCTTACTCTGCGCATGCATTTTTTAATTTTTATTATGGCATCATTTACCCCTTTTTTTCTCATTAAAATCAAAGTTCATCTGTTATTCTGCATCAAGAGCAGGGACACATTTGTGTACATTTAGTTATTTAACCGGAATGAATAAAGAGTCTGATGCGATGACGCCTGAGTGTGCAGACAAAACGCAATAAATGTTTTTTTTTTTCTTGTATTTGGATTTGTTTGAGAACACAATCGTGTGAGATACTTCTGGGAGATAATTTTACCAAATCATATGTATGACATTCTTTGGCTCATTCTTTGGCATTTCAGAATGATCAACCCAACATTTGAGATGCTGTGGCAATGAAATTGGTCAGCTGGTTAGTCCAATCACATCCACTGTTGTAGTCATGAGTTTTTTTGTCGCGCATCGAAAGGATTTATTTGTTAAATGTGTTTCCATTGTAGTCTTATGCGCATCAGGTAAAAATGTATCTGCCTAAATTGAACACATCATTTTTTTTTTTTTTATGGGCATTTGTACGTTTCCATCCAGCGATTGTTTTAGGCAATATCCCAGAATGTGCATAAAAATAGGTGGATGGAAACATAGCTTATGAACTAAACTATCTTAGAAATAATATATAGCCCTTGTTGAACACAGAACTGAAGGATGTGGTTTGGTCATTCAATAAATTATGTTGAATAACCGTATGGTCATGCAGTATGTACATTCTGAATAATGCTCACGTTTACTTTTCCAAGCTGCACTATTAGTTATACACATTATACACCTACATTAGAGGGGGTTTTATTTTCTGAATAGTTTCGACACAGAATTAACTGCTCCCACAGGAAGTGAGCTTCACGCTTCGGTGACAGAATTAACATAACTCTTTATCTCTACCAAGAATATGTGCTTTTTGCCTATTTCTTTTATGTCTGAATGTTCACATGCAAATATAACAAGCTAGAAATACACATTGGTGAAGTTCTCCTTTTGTTTCTCGGTTTGAATGTTGTTAAGCTGCCAATTGAGAACAACGCATTCGATTTGAAGGTAAAATAATTTTCATTGGCTTTCATTATTTTTTTCATCATAGTAAAACACATTTAGTTGTCGAATTACTAACACAATCTGTTCAACTGAAAAGCACATGCATGTCAAGCACTGTGCTTCTTCAAACAAAACTTTTTGACATGAGATTGTCATTTTAGTGTGAACATGTTGTTTGATGTTTTGAAGATTTACTGTGTTCTGTGTAGGGAAAAATATTTGTCAATTATTATAAATATTAAGTTATTTAACTTGGAGTAATAGGCCTGATTTACGTGTTACTATAAGTGCAGGGTGAATAAAATAAGGTGACAATTTGAATAATAAATAAAGAAAATGGAAAGATTAAACTAAAGAAATTAACAAATTGGGTGTTGTCAAAATCACATTTACGACAGGCACCTGTTCCACAAGGATGAGAAATAAATGAAGGAGAAACACTTGTCTGACTCATTCACACACAACGACAAGCAGCAAATGTGCTATCAGAGTTTGTTGTAAAGACACTGGTGCTCAACATAATAATATAAATGTATATATTTCATTAGCAGCTGAAGGAATGATGGTTCCTGAAGTGATTTGTCTGCTTCTGGTTGGTCTGGTTGGTATGTATTGTCTGGATTATAAACTGAATATGTTGATTTTTGTAAAATGATTGGCCCTAATTTGTCGGTATACATAAAAGTGTTACTGATGTTGTTTTTCCTACAGTTATTCCTACAATCTCCTTCGTTGACATGTCGGAAATTCAAATTAAAATGCTTGAAAAAACAGCGGAGGAAGGGTCAAGTGTGACCATCCCCTGTGGTTATTTAAAGAAAGAGGATCAAGTGAAACTGAAACTGCTGTGGTTTAAAGATCCATATTTTGATGATAAATCAAAAGATTTTAAGGGGACTATTGTATACAGTGACACAGAAGAACGCCCCCAATCACAAGATTACTCCAACAGAGTGGAATATATTACGAATTTAACATCAAACTCGCAAACAAATGTCTGGATACAATGTGATTTAAGAATCACAGATCTACAAAAATCAGACAGTGGGAACTACAGCTTTAGATTCATTGGTTCAGGACAAAATAAGTACATGAGTCAAGAAATGAATCTCACAGTCACAGGTGAGCAGTGATTTACTGAATGGGACTCATTTGTTGTTTCCTTGCATGAAAAAAAATAATGTGTCATAATTTACTTATCCTCTATCCGTATTCTACTATGGAACATGCTGCTCTTTTTTTAGACAATGAAAAAATGTGAGCAAGGGCTACAAAAATTACAAACAGCAAGTAATAATACAAAAATATATAATAAATCCATACAATCCTGGCACTTTTTTTTTAAGTCTTCATGAAGATCCCAGTTAGCAAAAAATATGTTATAAGAACATTTTGTGTTAAGTTATTAAAACGTTATTTCTGCATGTTCTCTAAGTGTTACAAATGTCCAGATTTTTAAATGCTTCAAAAAAATGTTTTAGTTATGCGAAAGTTAAGTTAATTTGACAAACATTATGGGACTTGAATGTTCTGAAACAAGTAGTAACATTTAAAAAAAAAAAAGAAGACATATGTCCAACTAAAACGTTTCAGAAAAAAAAAAGTTCCACGAACAATGTATAAATAATGTTTTAGCGCTAACATTCTGAGAATATTAAGACCAGATAACTCTGAATGAGCATTCTGTTAACTTTGAGAGAACCTTGCCAAAAGTTGGCTGTTGGCTGATGCCAAACACTGGTTCTCATGTGTCTCAAAATGTTCCAAATGTTCCGGTTTTCACTCTATATTCTACTCCTTATTTCAGACAACCCTTGTAAGGTGCATGTTAAACCATCAGAGCTAAAGAATCCACTCAAGGAGTCAGAAGAATTTACTGTTAAATGTTCCACATTTAGTTCCTGCTTGAAATATCCTGAGTGGCTCATCCATGCAGGACAAAAGCAAGAATGGACGTCCTCCTCATTAACCGATATGATCATAGAGACTGAAGAGGATGAAGAGGGCAGAAATGTCACCAAACTAAAACTCAATGTCACATGGAAGGATGACAAAAGAATTCTGTCTTGTCGTCCAGCCCAATCTCAGGACAGCTTCCAGATCAGGAATATCACTCTGTCTGTGGAATGTGAGTGGAATATAAATCTATATTTGTATAAGCACTGTATATTTACTGTACACATTAACTGACAGATGTGATGATTGTTCACTCCAGCCATCCACTTCATCTCTTTTCTCCTCCAGATGCACCTAAAGAGACAACTGCAATAGTGAGCTCTAAAGATGTGAAGGAGGGAGATTATGTCACTCTCTCCTGCGCCAGCACAGGTCACCCTAATGTCACCTTCTCATGGTTCAAAAAGGGGGAAACAATGTCTCAACAAATGTCTGACTTGACACTAAGTAATATGAAACCAGATGACAGTGGAGAATATTATTGTGAAGCTACAAACAAGCATGGAGAAATGAAATCAAATATCATTATGATTGATGTGAAATGTGAGTTTTATGTAAACAGATGAAGAAAAAACATCCCCATTTAATCATCTGCTCAATCATTTGTAATGTTAACTCTAATAATTCTTTCTTGTAATCAAAATGAATTGCATGTGCCTTCAGATGGTCCAAATAAAGTCAAAGTGGAACCTCTGGTTAATGTTGAAGATCTCAAAGAGGGAGACAAACTGACACTTAAGTGTTCAGTTGAAGAAAGTAACCCACCAGCCACACAGTTTACATGGTACCATGAAATGAGTGTGCAACAACAAACCAGCAAGACATTAACCATCAGTAAACTTACAGCAGGCAATCAAGGCTCTTACTATTGCCAGGCTGGTAATGGTTTAAAAACGGTGACTTCAAAAACAATCTCGGTATCTGTAAAGTGTAGGTATTGCTTTGATTGATAATAAAGCTGTGTAATTAATTTTCAGCAAAATGAACTATAATGTATGTTAGATGCTGAGTCGCTTCATATAAATCAATTATAATTATATATTTCTATCAAAGCCTGCATGGATATTACAGTGTGTGATGGTAAGCTTTCTAAAGCATGTTTTTAAACAGATTCACCACAAAACATTGATATAAAAGGCAAACGCTCCGTTAAAGTGAACTCTAGACTGACTTTGACATGCTCAGCTGATGCCAACCCTAAGCCAGAATGGTACACATGGAAGCACACACCTGGACTGTCTAATTTCCCATTATCATCTCAAACTGGAGAGTTAAACATTGACAATGTGACCATTCAGCATGCTGGGAAGTACACATGTGATGTTAAAAACACCATTGGAACAAGATCACTCACCATTGATGTTCATGTTCGTTGTAAGTCTGTTTCATTCTAAAATCTAAAGTCAAAGTGAATAATTTCACACATCCAAATCATTTTGTCTCTTCTTCTCACGTCTCCATGAACTCTGCAGATCCTCCATCTAAGCTCAGTTTCATTATGAAGAGTAAAGTGAGAGAGTTTGAAGAATTCTCCATTGTCTGCACGGTTCAAAGCTTTCCTACGTCAAAGCTCACAGTGACAGGACCTCAGAATGTTCTAAAAAACAATCGAGGGAACATCACTGAATCTGCAAACAAGTTAACTGTATATTTAAACGTAACTGAGTCAGATGCAGGAAGGTACAAGTGCAAAGCAGAGAATTCAGAGGGAAAGCTAGAAAATGAACAAAATCTAACAGTGTTGTGTAAGTATAATTAATAAAAATAGAAATATCTACAATTATTTAAGATATTTCAAGGACTTGAGGAACATTAGATGCTTTGATTCAAACTGATAAATACAACTTTGAGTGTTTCTTCAACTACAATCATTTGGATTTCATCTTATTATATATCATGTGTTTTTAGATGCACCTAAAAATGTGACTGCAAGTTCTAAAGGAGAACAGACGTTTGGGAGTGAGCTGACTCTTACATGTGAGGCTCGCTCCAAACCTGCTCCATCCGCTTATGAGTGGATGAAAAGCTTCAACGGGCAATTTAAGACAGTTGGACATGCACAGAAACTACACTTTCATTCCCTGAATATCTCTGACTCTGGTCAGTTTGTCTGTGTTGCGAATAATTCCATTGGAAAAAACAGATCCCAACCAGCAGCCATCAGGGTGAAATGTGAGTATTTTTTCCTACAAATTATTTGAAACACATAAGCTTTTAGAAGCAAAAGGACTTCTTTGACTTTTCTAAAAGATAAAAGATTTTCCATTGGTTTAAGTAGTCTAATGAATATGGAAGCTTGTTTCCCTTTACAAGGTTTGTTTTTGAAGTCACCTGCCTGCTGAAAGGGTACACTGGGGTGCCCCCTGTCCAACGGTCTGTTGTGATGCAACTGTGTCCGCAGAGTGCTTCGACATGGCGTGGTGACCCTAAGCACCTGTCCAAAGCCTGTGGGTTTACGTCTACTTTGGTGGAGGAGACCTACAGAGCCGCGGGCCAAGCCGCATTCACCTTGCATGCCATGGCTGTGCTGCAGGTCTACCAGGCCAAGGTACTCCGTGACATGCACAAGGGTGGTACTGACTCTGCTTTAATGCGAGAGCTGCGTGCGGCCACCGACCTCACTCTACGAGCGACGAAGGTGACCGTGCGCTCTCTAGGTCAGGTGATGTCCACTTCGGTGGTCCAGGAGCGCCATCTATGGCTCAACCTGGTCGATGTGCGGGAAGCTGAGCGGACCCATTTCCTCAATTTCCCCATTTCCCAAGCTGGGCTATTCGACGGGGCGGATGAGGATTTTGCCCAACACTTCTCAGCCACTCAGGAGCAGACTGAGGCTATTGAACATATCCTGCCCCGGCGGTCCGCTGCTGCCTTCACCCATCCGCCGGCTCAGGTGCCTCAGCCTGTTCCCCGCCGAGGCCGCCCTCCAGCGACTCCCACCCCTCTCGCCCGGCCCCAGCAGCAGCCTTCACCCGGGCCGGAGTGCGGAGGACGTCGCAGGTTGGCGGTCCCGCCTGTCTCAGCACCGCAGCCTGCTTTACGGCGGTCCTGACACAGGCAGCTCGGAAGTGATGCCGGTTCTTCCTCAGGAGATGGTAGCAGGACCACTCCTTTCCCCGGTGGAGGGCCAGGGGAGAATCTTTTGTTTTCCCAAGGAAGAACCGAACACACCTCCGAGCCCCAAGAGGGCGCGGCTGGCAGTGCGCAATGCTCACGAGTCTCGCCACTCTCAGCCCCCTTTGTCACCAGCCCCCAGGCAGACGAGACCACAGCGGGACGCTCGTCCTCCCCAGGTCTCGTCTGCCGGGGTGCGGAATTCGACCACGCCCACACCTCGGGACGCTCCCATGACTCCCACGTCTGGGCCGGTCATTCCGCCTCGCTGCCCCATCGGGGGTACGCCTGTGGTTCGCATGACCCCGCTGGTTCAGTTTTTGGACACGTGGCTAGCGCTTCCCAATCTGCGCAGCTGGCTCACTTGCACCATCAGGTTCGGCTACGCGATTCAGTTTGCGCGGTCTCCTCCCTGCTTCCGGGGAGTCCGCTATACCATGGTGGGTGGCAACGCCCCTGTCATACGTGCGGAGATCGACACCCTACTGGTGAAGGGTGTGGTCGAGATCATCCCTCCAGCCAAGATGGAGTCGGGGTTCTACAGCCCCTACTTCATCGTACCCAAGAAAACTGGGGGGTTACGACCAATCCTGGACCTGCGCATCTTGAACCCTTCACAGGCTTCCGTTCAAGATGCTCACAGCCAAACGCATTTTCGAATGTGTGCGGCCGATGGATTGGTTTGCAGAGATCGACCTAAAGGACGCGTACTTTAATTTCTCCATCCTTCCTCGACACAGGCCGTTCCTACGGTTTGCCTTCGAGGGGCGGGCATATCAGTATGTGGTTCTTCCATTCGGGTTAGCCCTCCTCGCGTCTTTACGAAGGTCATCGAGGCAGCCCTTGTGCCATTCAGGCAACATGGGGTTCATATCCTGAATTATCTCGACGACTGGCTGATAATAGGTCACTCTCGGGATCAGGTGTGTGAACACAGGGACATGGTGCTGGGCCTTCGGGTCAACTGGGAGAAGAGCAAACTCTGTCCAGTGCAGAGGATCTCTTTTCTCAGTATAGAAATCGACTCGGTCGCCATGCGTGCTCAGCTTATGAGGGAGCGTGCACAGTCTCTGCTGACTTGCCTTTGTCAATTCGAGGGCAAGAATGCGGTTCCACTGAAGTACTTTCAGAGGCTCCTGGGGCATATGGCATCGCAGCGGCGGTCACGCCACTTGGTTTGCTTCATATGAGACCGCTTCAGCACTGAGATGGGCATGGCAACAGGGCACGCTGCGGGTCCCAGTCACTCGTGCCTGCCGTCAGACCTTCACCCCGTGGTCGAACCTCGTGTTCCCTTAGAACGAGTTACCAGACATGTTGTTGTCTCAACAGATGCCTCTGCCACGGGCTGGGGTGCCATGTGCAGTGGACATGCTGCTGCGGGCTCCTGGCGAGGACCCCAGCGCACATGGCATGTCAATTACCTCAAGTTGCTGGCCGTACGTCTTGCCCTGCAGTGCTTCTGAGCCCTGCTGAAGGACAAGCACGTACTAGTCCGTACAGACAACACGGCGACAGTAGTGTACATCAACCGACAAGGTGGTCTACGCTCCCGCCGGATGTCGCAACTCGCCTGCCATCTCATCCTATGGAGTCAGAAGCATCTGAGGTTGCTTCGTGCCGTTCACATCCCAGGAGAACTGAATTGTGCAGCCGACGAGCTGTCATGTGTTCAGACGCTGCCGGGGGAGTGGCGTCTCCATTCCCAGACGGTTCAGCTGATTTGGGAACAGTTCGGGGACGCGCAGATAGATCTGTTTGCCTCCCACGACTCTTCCCATTGCCGCTGGTATTATTCCCTGACCGAGGGGACTCTCGGCACGGTTGCACTAGCGCACAGCTGGCCGCGGGGCCTGTGCGAGAAGGTAAAACAGTTGGACAGCATGACCTGGTCAGCAGGCTCTTGAGGGGGGCGAGGAGGCTAAATCCGCCTTAGCCTCCTCGCCCTCCTCAGATGCCCTCTTGGGACCTCACAGTGGTCTTATCAGCCCTGCAGAGAGCTCCCTTTGAGCCTTTGCAGTCAGTTGAGCTTAAAATCCTGTCAATGAAGACAGCGCTCCTGATTGCATTGGCCTCCATCAAGAAGGTTGGGGACCTGCAGGCATTTTCGGTTGACGAAGCGTGCCTGGAATTCGGGCCGGCCGATTCTCACGTGATCCTGAGACCCCGGCCCGGATACGTGCCCAAGGTTCCCACCACTCCCTTCAGGGACCAGGTGGTGAACCTGCAAGCACTGCCGTTGGAGGAGGCAGACCCAGCCTTGGCACTGCTCTGTCCAGTACACGCCCTTCGCGCTTACGTAGGTCGGACGCAGTGTTTCAGGACCTCAGACCAGCTCTTTGTCTGTTACGGTGGGCGGCAGAAAGGGAAGGCCCTCTCCAAGCAGAGGCTGTCTCACTGGATAGTAGACGCCAATGTCCTGGCTTACCAGGTTCAAGGCTTGCCATACCCCCTTGGGGTGAGAGCACACTCCACTAGGAGTGTTGCCTCCTCTTGGGCTCTAGCGTGTGGCGCCTCGCTGACAGACGTTTGTTGAGCTGCAGGCTGGGCACCTAACACATTCGCCAGGTTTTATAACCTCCGAGTGGAGCCTGTGTCCTCTCGTGTACTTGCCCCAGATGGCCAGTAACTGGACAGGCTCAGGTGTCATCGCTTGCTGCGCCATTCCACTCCACGGACTGGATGCGTGCGCTATTTTACTCAGGTGAGCTTCTCAGCAGGCCCTGAGCTCCTCCAGCACTTATGACGTTGACGCCAGAGTGTTTGCCAGAGTGGTCAGCTTTCGCGTTCGGCCAGGTGCCGCCGTGTGCATGGTTCCCCCGTTGGGTAACCCCCAACATTTAAAAGTTATAATGTCAAAAGTCAGAATTGCTAGAAAAAAGGTGAGAATTTTGAGATAAAAGTCAAAACTACAAGAAAAAGTCAAAACAAGAAAAAGCTCAGAATTGTGAGATATAAACTCACAATTGTGAGAAAAAAAAGAGTCAGAACTGCGAGAAAAAAGGTCAGAATTGCGAGAGATAAATTCATAATTGTGAGAAAAAAATTCTGAATTTTGAGATAAAAGTAAAAAAATTACAAGAAAAAGTCAAAACAAGAAAAAGTCAGAATTGCGAGAAAAAAGTCAGAGCTGAGGAAAAAAAATCCACAACTGCATTTTTCCCTAAGATTTGGACTTATCTAGCAATTCTGACTTTTTACTCGCAGTTCTGACTTTTTTTTTTGTAATTCTGACTTTATAACATGCAATTGCGAGTTTATATTATGCAATTGTGAGAAAAAAAAGTCTGAATTGAGGGATATAAAATCGCAATTGTGAGAAAAAAATCTGAATTGCAAGAAAAGTCAGAACTGTAAAAAATAAAAATTCCGAATTGCGAGCTATAAACTCACAATTGTGAGAAAAAGTCAGAATTGTGAGAAAAAAGTCAAAACTACAAGAAAAAGTCAAAACTACAAGAAAAAGTCAGAATTGCAAGAAAAAAGGTCAGAATTGCGAGATTTAAACTCACAATTGTGAGAAAAAGTCAGAATTGTGAGAAAAAAGTCAAAACTACAAGAAAAAGTCAAAACTACAAGAAAAAGTCAGAATTGCAAGAAAAAAGGTCAGAATTGCGAGAGATAAATTCATAATTGTGAGAAAAAAATTCTGAATTTTGAGATAAAAGTAAAAAAAATACAAGAAAAAGTCAAAACAAGAAAAAGTCAGAATTGCGAGAAAAAAGTCAGAGCTGAGGAAAAAAAAATCCACAACTGCATTTTTCCCTAAGATTTGGACTTATCTAGCAATTCTGACTTTTTACTCGCAGTTCTGACTTTTTTTTTTGTAATTCTGACTTTATAACATGCAATTGCGAGTTTATATTATGCAATTGTGAGAAAAAAAAGTCTGAATTGAGGGATATAAAATCGCAATTGTGAGAAAAAAATCTGAATTGCAAGAAAAGTCAGAACTGTAAAAAATAAAAATTCCGAATTGCGAGCTATAAACTCACAATTGTGAGAAAAAGTCAGAATTGTGAGAAAAAAGTCAAAACTACAAGAAAAAGTCAAAACTACAAGAAAAAGTCAGAATTGCAAGAAAAAAGGTCAGAATTGCGAGATTTAAACTCACAATTGTGAGAAAAATCAGAATTGCAGGATATAAAGTCTAATTAAATATTTTTTTTCTTACACTTGCGAGTTTTTCTCCGACAAATCTGTCTTTTTTCCCCACAGTTCTGACTTGTTTATATCATGCAGAATTGTTAGATAAAAAGTTGCAATTACCTTTTTTATTTTTTATGCAGTGGCAGAAACAAGCTTTCATAAATGAATGATGTTGTCATGATTGTTACTTGAATGGATTAATATTACACTGTCCAAATGTGTTGTTTGCCACGACTGTCACTTATAACAATACATCATGAATGTTTTGCATCTAGCTTTATCACATAAATGTTGATTATGAAGGTTCCCGTCTGTTTGCCTGTTTTCTACAGATACTCCAAACATAAATATTGTTCATAACATGACAGATGAGCGGAATTGGGAGCTTGCAGTCTATCTGACCTGCAGTGCAGATGCGTATCCTCCCGCCACTGACTACAAATGGTACAGAGACGAGGACAACACCACTGTCCTGTCAGACCAACAGAACTTCACTGTTCTACCTCAGAACCCAGGAATGTATTACTGTACAGCGACCAATAGTATCGGAAAATCACAATCCAAAAGCATCCTGTTATTTGTCAGCAGTGAGTATATATATATATATATATATATGAGTGAAATAATACAGTCATCAAATAAGTCAAATAATAAAATGCCAATGACTATAGAAGCTAAATCAAATCAAATATTCTCTAGAACTTCTTATTTACCTGTCCTAAAGAAAGTGATGAAAACATTTTCGTCTTGATGGTAACTGCGACTTTGTATCTCACTATTCTGACCCCTTTTTTTATTTGTGTGATTGTGAGCTTGCAATTGTGAGTCAGTATTGTGTGAAATGAATGAGGGTGCGCGATCAGTATTTTGAGGCCGATCACTGGCTGCAGTATTGACCTATATGCTCACCGATAGCGAAATATAATAATACTCTTAACAACAATGTTTATATATATATATATATATATATATATATATATATATATATATATATAGAGAGAGAGAGAGAGAGAGAGAGAGAGAGAGAGAGAGAGAGAGAGAGAGAGAGAGAGAGAGAGAGAGAGAGAGAGAGGGATGAGAAAGTATTGACAACTCTATTTATTGGCAAGCAACATGTGCAGCATATTCCATCTCCTGATTAAGAACCACTTAGTGCTCAACAAATATAGCATTCCTGTGAAATATATAATAAAACAACAGAAGAGTGATTATCAACAGAAAGTAATTTAATCTAAAACAACACTACTCTACACTGTATAAATTAAATATAGATTAATCCTAATAAATCTATTTAGGTTGCTGTCACTTTAACCCTCTCGAGTGCGATCGGCTCGCTTTTTTCTTATCAGTGCCAAAGAGACTCAAATAACGTTTTTTTAATCATTCAGGCAAGTGTTATACATCATTATAATCTGTTAAGTTTCTTTTTTTTAGTACAGTCACAATAAAAACGAATTGTTGTGCTTTTTGCAAAATAAAGAAATCAAACATGATGCGCAATCTGCAGCCTCTCTGTCAAAGATGTTCATTCAGATAGTCTTCAGAAAATGACCTCGAGCTTAGTGAATACTTGTCTCACAAACATGAGACATATGTCTAAAGAAACGCTGAAATGTCAGGTTTTAAACACTGTAAACCAAATCAAAAACAAATATTCTGTGTTTATGTAATCAGTTTGAAAGCAGAGAGATGTTAGTTGTGGCTCATTATACACTAATGTGACCACGCCCACGAAGCGCGCGCTCTATTGAGATTCAAATACTGGGGCGACGCCCACACACACATCAGCTCAAACAAACACATCAAGTACTGCGTTCCTACTTCAACTGTTTTGTTTTGAGACGCGTTTAATAATCCTGGAATAATTCTCCATGAAAAGCTGTTAATTTCTGAAAGTAAGTTTACTCTGTAAACATCTGTGAATATTAAACGCAAAAACCTGTGCGTGGACGCACTGAAGCTTTCTTTGTTTAAATTAGCTCACAATTACTGTCAGATGTAAGTAATTACCTTGACAAACTATACATCATTTAAAAGATCTAAGACTCAAGCTTCCATTTTTGACCTGTTATTCTCAAAGTCATATAGTGACCGTAATTTGTTAATATGTGTCAGGAGTATGAGCGTCAGCTGATCTCAATCATAAAAAAATCCTCTATTTTGGTCATGAAGACTCACAACAAAACAACATCCCTCAGGGCTTTTAGTTCAAAAGTGTGCAGATGAGGAGAAATATTGATAGATTCTCATATGTCTGTCAAATTTCTATACAGAGAAGTGTTATTTATTCAATCGCATATGTAGCTAATCATTATGAGCGCTCGACACTCTAATGCAGTGGTCACCAACCTTTTCAAGCCAAAGATCCCTGACCTCAGCCTTGATGAAAGGCAAGATCTACTTATAGATTTTTCATGGCCGATTCAGAGTTTTTTTTAATTTATTTCGAGAACATTTGTCGTTTTTTTCTTTGCTTAAGCAAATTATTTTGTTGTTCATTTGCTCTATAACAGCCCAAACTAGCTTAAAAAATTTGCCATTTGAAATGTGAGGCAACCACTGCATTTTAATCACTACCCAAACAAAGGTACACACATGTAGCATGAGCAGTGTTTTTTTTATTTAAATTAGATTGCATAATTTCAAGACTTTATTCAGCTTTAGCTTTGTGAAATTGATACATAAGACACACCTGCACAAAACAAAAACAGATGGACTGAATAAAAATGCTAATTCACTTTTTGACAGTAGATGGTGCTTATGGAAAAGAAGCGTTTCTTTGGGTACCGCTGTAAAATGCCATCAAAACTGAGACAGTTTCGTTCAGAGATACATTAATTTAATGTATCCCCCTCCCCTCCCCAATTCAATATTTATATTTTTCTTCCTATATTTCAAGCATCCCGAACAGTTATCTTGCTGGGACTATTTATACCTGGTCCACTTCGTGTTTTTACAGATCAGATATCTGATTTATCAGAACGATTCCATTTACACTTGGTCACATAAATGTGGTGTCTTCAATTCCCACACGTTATATGCATTTTTAATGGAGTTCACATCACCGAAATCAACAAATATGAGCTGCATTGTATTGATCAGAACAGCTAATTTCAAATCAAGGACTGCAATAGGAGAGAGAGTGGCATAAGCACTGATCATTTAGTTACTTTACTTTTAATGATAGTGATTGTGTATGAGCGTCTGCAACTTTTACTTTCCTTTGCGGCAGTTTGCTGAAGAGATATTCAGCTGCAGTAGCGCTGTCATAACTATAGCATCGGTCAATTTGTTGCTGTGTGAATTGAGGTTGCAGATAATACATTTTGGGAGCATAAGGAGCGATTTCGTGCCTTGATAATGTGTTTGTACGACTTTACACAGAGAGGCCGGATAGCTGGCCTGAATGGTTGTAACGTTAGTCAAGTGAAAGCAAAACTCACGTATCTGATATTTCACAGGGGTTTATTATCAGCGTCGTCGATCCCACGCGCACATGGGGCAGTTTGCAAAACACTTCACTAACAACTGCGTTACTGAACAGAAAATAAACAGTGAGAGCAACAGAAATATTACACGCATACATGCGACGTTCACAGCACGCGCTCCGTCCACGGCACGGACTGCCTTCTGCATTAAAGGAGCAGTACATAATTCTACTTGTTACATGTTGTTAATTATTTTTCGGTTATTTATCGGGAGCTACCGGGACAGTGATAAAGATCGACCAGTCGATCGCGATCGACGGGTTGGCGACCACTGCTCTAATGTGTGTTTTCAGTTCATACTGGCAGCCGGAGGGTGCTCCATGCACATGTAGTCCATATATAGCAGCAAGATACCATGTGACATTGACATTAACAGCTTCCAGAAATCGCTCTAACTTGCATATAGACACGTTTGAAGATAATATGGCTTATCTGTGTTATTTATACCATGTTGGGTGTTTTCATAATAGATTATATGTATAATGCAATGCTATTCAAACTTTTATAATTATGCCGAATATTGTAAAATGATACATTTTCTGTCTGATTTTTTGATCCAAAGCCAAATGAGATCACATAAGGTTATTTAAAACATTTGACTTGTGATATAAAGTAAGTTTGGAGTAAAAACATGGTTTTAATCTCATTAGCTAATTGTTGTGTTTTAATACATTGGTGTAGATCATAAATTATGGTTTAATAAATCATAAATTGTTGTGGCAGATAATATAGATTTTTTTAAGTTATCTGGTCTGCCTTTATGAAGCAACTCTGCACTGTGCCCAAGCAGAATTTCCCATTAGGGACAATAAAACTAACTAACTAACTAACTAACTAACTAACTAACTAACTAACTAACTAACTAAGCAAAAACTCACTTCATTTTGATTTTTACTTCAGAAGAACCGCTGAAGAACCACTGAAGCACCAAAATTGGTGCTATATGGCACTAAAAAAGGTTCCCCTATGATTACGAGCCAAGAACCTTTTTTGGTGCCATATAGAACCTTTTTTTTTTTAGAGTGTACTAACCAACAACATTTAAGCGAATATTTACCAAGCTGGGCATTTTGACATATTTCTGTGTGTTTAGGTGCAAACCCGAAGCTCAAAGTTCGATTTGCTTGTCCGTGTTCCACTCCGTCTCAGGGCGCACACACAGAAAGCCGATTGGGGAAGTGTCTCTTTCGCGGCTTAATGCAGCTTTAATAACTCTTTTTATTATCGAGCATGCCTTGCAGTTTAGAAACAGTCTATTACTAGACTAGACTATTTTACGACAAATGACTGATCTAGCTGATTTGGACATTAAGTTAGGGCTTTTAGGGAGGAATGAAAGCACACCATTGTGAAGTAAAAATGCACAGCCTCACAAGCCTTCTGATTGGCCAAGCATTCATCTGACCGAGACACTTTTTATTTTACAGTGTAGGTTACAGATACGATTGTCACAGAGATTGTTGTGATATCTGAAGTTATTTGAATTATATCCTTCAGGGAATAGGATCATTTTCTGCGAATAATTCAATGAGCAAATTGTAAATGCCTGATTGTAAATGCTGCAATATTTTGGACTATTTTAAAAGTTTAACTGGGTTGGGTTAGGTCATGAATTTGAGGTTAGGGTTGAGTTTTGAAAATGATGTGATCCTGATTTCTCCCCAAACCTCTTATTTTAGGTAGCTCTCTTAAGGTGCTCTACCAGATCATCTTATCTTTTTTTCTCCTGTTGATGCTCATTGCTGTGGCCATCTTTCTGATACACAGGTACATACCTATTTCTTCTCTTCTTCTTCTTTAAGTGAGAAAATAGTCTTAAAATAAGCTTACATCTTTTATTAGTTTGTCTTCATATTAGTGGTCCTTTTAGATGTTGATTTTGGTTTGTGACTGCTTCTTAGACTTATTTCCTTTTTCCAGTCAACATCTTCCAATCATTGTGCTCATTATTTTTTCAGGACTATCATCAAGGCAAGATTAGATCAGCAAAGAGGAGCAGATAATCCATTGTGTTTTTTCCCAGGATTCTTGTCACGCTCTTCTACAGTGGCAAACTTACTTTTATTGGTTATTTTACTTCATTTTGTTTCAGATACCTGAAAGCAGTTTAATAAGCATGGTTTTAAAAATTCTAAAAAGTATCTGTTTGCTTAATAAGAGATATGTTCTGTTTGGAATATTTGAACTCAGGGATCACAAAATAACACCCGGGAGAATCTGTCAATGGAAGACGTTCCTGATCCATTTAATGGAATAAGGGTTAACCCATCACATCCAACACCCCATTCCCAAGATCCTTCACAAACGCAGGACCTCAATCCAAGGTAACAGCTGCTGAACTGATGGAGACATTAAAGGGATAGTCATCAAAAGTGAAAATTTGCTGTTATTTTACTCACCTTCAGGCCATCCAAGATGTACTTTTTCCTTTAGTAGAACAGTAAAGAATATTTTTAGCTGAAACCGTGGTCCTTGGTGATTCATATAATAAAATCAATGGATACCGTCACTTTGAGTAAAAAAAAACAGATGCAAGCAAAACAAAATTAATACAGTGGCTACTGATGGCTCATTGAGGTCTTATGAAGCGAAGCGATTGTTCTGTGCAAGAAACTGAGCATTATTTACAACATTACTACCTGTAATCTCGGCAAATGGTCCTGAGCAAGTTCACGTAAGCTGTCGCATAATGACATAAGCGCAGGAGCAAACTCACACGTTAGTTGACGCTGTGTTTGTTTATAACAGAGAGGGAAGTTGTTCTTGTATTGTTCATCAAAGTGGTACTTGTGCTTATCATGGATGCCGCAACCTATATAAAAAATGTAAGGTACAATCTGTCATTTTTCACTGCTAGAGGGTGCATTTTCAAAACAATAACAAAGGCGAAGCTTGAGGACGCTATGTAGAAAAGTGGGACGATGGGAGATGACATTTTCATGATCCACAGATATGGAATTCATGAATCATATTCACGGAATGAATTAGTAATTCATTCGTTTTTGTATTACCTGTACATTTGATCACACTATTTTATGTCATCGCAATACATTTGCTGCAAGGAATGTGAAATGTAATGCAATATTAGCCTGTTAATGTCTGATATGTCAAATGATTTGGTGGGTTAGTGCTGCGCAGTTTTACGTGTTTAAAACAATCGTACTAGAAGTAAATTTGGTACTACTTTACATTAGGTGGCCTTAACTACTATGTACTTACATCAAAAAATAAGTAAAATGTACTTATTGTGTTCATATTGTATTGCAAAACACTTTTGCTGATATTGAGGTGGGATACGGGTAAAGTTAGTGGCAGGTGTGGTGGTATGGGTAAGTTTAAGGGTAGGGTTAAGTGTAAGGGAAGGGTCAACAGTGTAATTAAAAATGTAACTACATAAATTAATAACAGATGTAATTGCATGCAGGTATTATTTAAAATGTAAGTACAATGTAAAAACATGTATGTACACAATAAGTGCAATGTATCAAATGAGTTATTTAAATGTTAGTACATAGTAGGGGTGGGAGAAAAGGTTGATGCATTGATGCATCGCGATTCGTTATCCAACGATTCAGAATGGATTCTCAAAAAATCTGAAAAGATTCTGCGTTCAATTCAAACGGCCACTTCACCACTGTGTGTGCGCACGCGGTCACCGGGCAAACAGAAAAACCCGTTGAACGTTCGTATGCTGGTGAATTGGCTTCTTTTAAGATAAAATGGACAAACTACGACCTGCTCAGGGGCGTCGCACCAGTGGGGACACTTTTCCCGGTGAGGGGGTTCAACACCCGCACGTTTTATGCAGTTTTTCCGCAGTTTTGCACAAACGCCTTACAGCAGTCGCTCCTCCGTTTCTCTTGCCACTCTGTGTCTGTGCTCGCTGCGGCTGCCTCCCCATTTCAAAAATGTATTTTGCCTAATAAATGCAAAGTTTTTAATTTCAAAAGCATTTCTAAATTAAGTTCATATTTCAAACAAACAAAATTCGAGCCAAAATAACGAAGTAGTGTTCAAGTAGGCTATAAGGCGCTTTCCTTGCCATTAATGCTTAATAACACTCCTATATCTCCGATGCGGTGGCCGGGACATAAACCTACCAACATCCAAGGCATAATATTTGGAATGACTTACCGAATATTGCTGAACTACTGCACAATGTTTCAAATGAATGGAAAATTCTGAACAAAGACTTCGTTTTAGTGAGTGATTCGTTAAATGCCTCTAACATGACTGTTGCAGCTCAGCAAGTTTTATCATGTGAGATGTTATGCACACACACTGAATTTGGCTTCTCAGTGAGTGCTAAAGTTGTTTTTCTTCTGCATTTGCCTATGTTTGAAAGATTTTTTGTGGCTCTAACCAAAGTAAACTTTTTTTTTGCTTTAGACATTTTTTGTTAAAATGTTCTAAAGAAACTGAAAAATAGTCACACTTATTTGTGTATTGAGAACTGTTTATTCTTAATGATAGTTATTTGCATTTGTATGGCTTACTATGTTTCATTAGAGCTTGTTAATCTTGAATATAACTTTGTTAATGAAATAAAAGTATTGAAAGAAATCTTCATAATAATTTTTAATATGGCAATACTGTCAAACAGATATTCTAACTAAAAACAAAACACATATTAGCTCCAATTTTGGTTAAAATGTAAAGTTCATGTATTAGCACAGCAGGATAATTAGTTACCAAAAATGTATGTTAAGAATCGTTTTGGGAATCGGAATCGTTACTCCCAGAATCAGAATCGGATCGAATCGTTAAGTGCCTTAAGATTCCCACCCCTAGTACATAGTAGCTAAGGCCACCTTATATTAAGGCCCAATCCCATTTCTACCCCATAGCCCATCCCTTTCCTCTACCCCTTCGTTTTGCATGATCACATGAAGGGGTAGGGGTGTCTCGATTGTCTTTTGACTGGAGGGGTAAGGGGAAGGGCCAGAAAGCCCTTCAAACGAAGATTTTTCAGGACCACACTTCGAACGAAGGGGTATGATGAGTTTCCCTCCACAGACTACAGTGCTGCATAGAATGTGTGTATGTTGCCACTCGGGATCGATCACTTGCGACACGCAAGCTACGGAGAAACTGGCAGCTAGGCGACACGCCTAGCTGCCAGTTTCTCCGTAGCTTGCTAAACACACTATTTGAGTGATTTGAACACATTTTAATAATAGTTGAAAAATATATATCTGGTCATCCTTCATAACGCAGTCGATATTTACAATACATATCGTCTGTATACTCTTGCGTTACCAAGGCAACGACTGACTTGACGTATAACGTATGAACATTATCGCAGCACCACAGTAGATAATGGAACCATATCCGTACCGGCCGGCTCGGATCAGCACGGAATGGAGCGGTTAATAAACTAAGAGTACAGTTTGGCCCGATGGAAAAGCGGCTTCACTAGTCTTGTATGTTCTGTAACATTCTGTATCGTCTTAGGAAACTCTGGCTGATACATTTTTAAACTGAAAACGAGTGCCATTTTATTAAGTCCAAATACAGCGCAAAATTCTGTTGTGGTTGAGTAATTTGTTAAACGTGCTCGCGCCTGATTTCTGTTAGATATAGCCTACGCACTTCATTGCTGTTCATTCTGGTTAAATGTCACAAGACACTGATAAAAGAAACGGGGTATGATGATGTTGGGGTAACAGCTTTGGACCCAGGACCAGTAGTGAGAAATGAAGACCAAGAGTCAGGAGTCAGATTAATTAAAGAAAGATTTACTGAAGAATAGTTTGCAGTTTCATCAGCAGAAGCCAGCTTCAAGTCTCACAAGGAGTTCGTAGGCTGCGCTCCCTCTAACAGTCTCCCCGCCTCCGCCTAACATACATACAATTTCTGAACAGTTATACTGTTTTCAAGGTCCAACCACGTCATTAGTGTCATGAATGATTCTGATTGGTTCTAGCAACTTTCCACACGTAAACAGATAGGAGCACATATCACTAAAAATGCGTAGATGCGTAGACTCGTTGTCGCCCAGACCCAGATTTGGATTAGAATGACCTCGGAGGTCACAGAACGGCATCTCCACGTCTGGCATCATCTGCAGAAAACCCCATCTCCAATAATGATTCTGCAAAGATCATGCAACGCACATACACAAAAAGCTCCAGCGAATAACAGCTTTCTCAAGGTTGAGAACATCTTAACTAACTATCAACAAGCTCTTCTCCAAAACATCCTGATATCATTTTAATACAGAAGTGAATTTATTCTTTTAATAATAAAAGAACATAAAAAGAGGTACATTTCTGAGTCCCCAGAAAGTCACGTAGACCTGTAACCTATGTGGACTTAAGGTCACTTTAGGATGACATATAGCTCAACACATGTAGAGAGGCCTCTTTGCTCTCAGAGTGTTTTACACCCCAAGGACAGTTGCCTGTCAGCACGCCTTGACACAGACATCAGAGAAGTACCTGTAGAATGTGGATACAAAAGCACACAGCAAAATACATTACTAAAATCACTCATTAAATATAGAGAGGTTAATATTGATCATAAAACCATTCTTGAAGGATATGTGTCTGATGAAGAGACAAGTGATGTTTGGCTTGACCCTTGACCCTTCTATGACGTGTAATGATATAGTAGTGGTGTCCCATTTCTTAGGGGAATATTTTCACCCCTACGCCTTGGCACTCTGTTTCAAGGGGCAAGGGGAACGGGTAGGTGTAGGGCAAGGCGAAGGGGTATAAAATAGAATTGGGATTGGGCCAAAGTGAATCCGTACATTTGAATTAACCCACAGTATTTGCAAGTAATGGTTAAAAAAATTTGTGCACCATATACTGTATTTAATTTCACTGCCATGGACTTGGTCACCAGGCTTAAGCGTAGGCCTAACTGAAGTACAAACAAAGTGCAATATAACTGTGTGTAGTTTCATCAGCATAACCACAGAATTATGTACAATAAATATTTGCTTTCCTGTCTTTTGCTTGCCTGTCTATTAAAAAAATCATGCAAGAGTCTGTCAAGTCCAAGTTTGTCGCGAAGCTCTCCATCCCGAAAATGCCACGCCGATATTGATTCACTAGATCACGTCTTTCTGCACTCACGGGAGTATACAAAGGAGTATACTTTGAACAATGTGTTCAAACGCAGGACAGCGGTACCACTGAAACATTTTCAGAGGCTCCTTGGGCATATGGCATCCGCAGTAATGCCGCTGGGATTGCTTCATATGAGACCGCTTCAACGCTGGCTACACAATCGGTTCTCGAGATGGGCATGGCACAGCGGACCCCTCCATGTCCAAGTGACGCCGAGATGCCGCCAAACCTTCAGCCCGTGGTCGGACCCTTCATTTCTACGGGCAGGAATGCCTCTAGAACAAGTGTCCAGGCATGCTGTTGTCTCCACGGATGCCTAATCCACCGGCTGGGGTGCCACGTACAACGGGCTTGCAGTTTCGGTGTGTGGACGGGGCCTCAACCGCAATGGCATATCATTGCCTGGAGTTGTTAGCAGTTCGTCTTGCGCTGGGCTGCTTCAAAACGCCGCTAGCAAGGCAAGCACATTTTGCACATTGCGGCCGTTGCGTACATCAAAAAAACAGGGCGGTCTATGCTTCCGTTGCATGTCACAACTCGCCCACCATCTCCTCCTCTGGAGTCAGAAGCTTCTGAGGTCACTTCATGCCATTCACATTCCGGGCCTGATCAATTGTGCAGCTGACGAGCTCTCACGACAGCCAGTGCTCCCGGGAGAGTGGAGACTCCATCCCCAGGTGGTCCAGCTGATCTGGAGTCATTTTGGGATCGCACAGGTAGACCTGTTTGCCGCCCCGGACACGACCCATTGCCAGTTGTTTTATTCCCTGACCGCAGGGACCCTCGGCTCGGATGCCCTGGCACTCAGCTGGCCCCGGAACTTACACAGATATGCGTTTCCCCCAGTGAGCCTTCTTGCACAGACACTGGCGAGGAGCAAGTCCTGTTGGTTGCTCTGTATTGGCCCAACCGGACTTGGTTCTCGGAACTAGTGCTCCTCACGACAGCACCTCCTTGGCCCATTCCTCTGAGGAAGGACCTCCTGACTCAGAGATGGGGCACCTTATGGCACCTGCATCTGGACCTCTGGAAACTCCATGTCTGGTCCCTGACGGGACGCGGAGGTTCTAGTTGGTAGATACCATCACTTCCGATGGGGCTCTACCCCTACGAGGCGCCTCTATGCGTTGAAGTTGAACCTGTTCGTCGATTGGTGCGCTTCTGTCTCTGAAGGCAGTACTCCTGACTGCATTGGCCTCTATCAAGAGGGTAGGGGACCTGCAGGCATTTTCGGTCGACGAATCATGCCTGGAATTGGATATGTGCCCAAGGTTCCCACCACTCCCTTCCGGGACCAGGTGGTGAGCCTGCAAGCGCTGCCTTCGGAGGAGGCAGACCCAGCCCTAGCTTTTCTCTGCCCCGCCCGCGCCTTGCAGACTTACGTGGTCAGAACGCAAAGCTTCAGGACCTCAGAGCAGCTCTTCGTCTGTTACGGAGGCCAGCAGAAGGGAAAGGCTGCCTCCAAGCAGAGGATGGCCCACTGGATATTGGATGCCATCGTCCTGGCGTATAAAACCCAAGACGTGCCCTGCTCGCTTGGGTTAAGAGCCCACTCTACTAGGGGTGTAGCTTCTTCCTGGGCGCTGGCTTGTGGCGCCTCACTGACAGATATTGTATAGCTGTGGGCTGGGTGACACCTAACACATTCGCTAGATTTTATAGCCTCTGTGGAGACCCGGTATCTTCCTGTGTGCTCACTTCCCATAGTCAGTAACACCGAAGTGCCCATTTTAAGTGTCGCTTGCTGCGCCATTCCATTCCCCTTGGAACAGATACGTGCGCTTATTTGCACCAGTCGAGTTCCCCAGAATGGCGAACCCTATCGAGTCCTCCGCAACCTGCGGCAGTCGGACATGGCGGAGCATCCGACTCCAGGTCTAACATTCGTATGCATTGGTGGAACTTCTGTTAGACTGGGTTCCATATGTTGTGACCCCCATGGCTGTCCCATATGTGTATTCTTCCACGGTACGGCTCCCTGTGTCTTTCCCTCAGCAGAGCTTTCTCTGCCGTCTCAGTGCGGTGTTGTTCCTCCGCCTACAAGGCCGGGGCCACCCCTGGGACTTCCGTATGTTGTACTGCCCAAGGCCAGTCCATACGTGTATTCTCCACATGGTAACTCCCTCTGGGCATGATGTGGCTTACGCAGCGGCCCCTCTGGGCACGCTTTCCCAGCGCAATAGTCTGCTGAGTGGGTCTTGCGGAACAGCAGCAGTGACTCTCCCTGCGTGAGTTTTCCCGCCCGGAACAGATGGGGTCTGAGGGGCTCTGGAAGTGGTAGTAACTGTGGCGTTTTCCAAAGGGATCCCAATTCGTCAGTGACGTCCGACGTACATTGAACGTGACCGACTGAAAGGGAACGTCTTGTTATGTATGGTAACCCTCATTCCCTGAAGGAGGGAACAGAGATGTACGCCCCGTCGCCACAGTTGCCAGTTGCCACAGTTGCCAGTTGACGTTTTGCCTGTATATGTTTTTTTTTTGACACTCAAAGTGATGGTAGCCATTGACTTTATTATATGACTCACCTACATGTTGGATGGCCTGAGCGTGAGTACATTAACAGCAAATTTTAATTTTGGGGTGAACTATAACTTTAATGTGTCCACTTTTTGTAATGAAATTAATTCATATTTTTTTTCTCTTAAGGCCGAAATCTAATATCCACACGGTGTATTCTGCCATTAAACTGCCACAAATGAAAAAGGTGAGTGAATGTTTTTCTTTTAATGCAACAGGATACCATTGCAACATCAAAATTACAAACAACTCTCTTTTTGTTCTTAAAGGGAAAATGTTCCCCAAAACCACAAAAACCTGAATATGTGGACAATGACTCAGCTACATCTACCTTAAACTATGCCACTCTTGATTTCAAGGGACAAAATGAGCCAAAAAGGTAAATCAGATGGGGAATGTAAAAATCAGAAGTATATAACTGCACTCCCAAAAATTAAATAACACCTTTCCATCTTTATATTCATAGTGCGATGAGCATAAAAATGCTTTTTGATGCTAACATTTAAACATGTAATAGAATGCAATGATGCTGATATTAAATGTATAATTGTGTTTTTAGAGCACCTGAAGGTTCAGCAACCTATGCCATGGTGTCAAAAAATAAGCAGTCGAAGGTAAGCCGTGAGAATTTTAACATCATTTTTTATCTTCTGTTACTTTATATCTACAAAACGAACAGTAAGCATAAACCGAAAAGAGTTGTGGAGCACATTTTTATACAGCTGTGTAGTTTACATTGAGAATTTTTTTTAAATCATTATTTCCTCCTCATTCTAGAATTCCCAATTAGAACATCCCGATTATGAAAATGTTTCTTCTGCATGTGCACCAAGACTTCCATTCACCAATATAGACTGGGAATCTGATACTAGCGAAGAAGATGAAGTTAATTACTCCACTGTGTCTTGTTCTGCCAAACCTGTTGTTAAAGAACCCAAACATAATCAGAGGAGCCGTCTTAGCAGTTCAAGCTCTGATGATAAGGACAGAACTGAATATTCAGCCATAAAAACATAAACAGTGGGAGTTTCCAAATGAAGTATTAAAACATGAATCTGTATATTCAAGTATTAGTCTGTTATTTGAAAGTTATAATTCAGATAATTTTATACAAATTATGGTTCTATAAGAGAGATAAGAATGCCTTCCACTTCACTTTTTATTTTTTCATTGTCACTTGCCATTGCATTAATATAATATTGATTTATGCTTAAAATACTATTACTTGTTTATAAATAACTCAAGGGCCTCGGACCGCAATACATTACAGATATTCTGATAGAATATAAACCTAACAGATCACCCAGGTCATCAGGATCAAGTCAGTTAGAAATACCAAGGGTTCACTCAAAGCAAGGCCGGCTGTAGCTGGAACCAGCTTCCAGAAGAGATCAAATGTGCTCCAACAGTAGCCACTTTCAAATCCAGAATCAAAACTCATCTGTTTAGCTGTGTATTTACTGAATGAGCACTGTGTCACTGTACCTCCGACTGATTGCATTTATCTTAATGTGTTCTCTCTTTATTCTTTGAATTATTTTTATTACTGTTTTTAATGTACCATTGTACGTCAGCATCTTTTTATTTTATTAATTATTTTATACCTGTATCATGTTTTTATTTCTTTTAATTTTTATTATAACTTTTTTAATTATCCTTTTTATTATTATTATTTTTATTATTTTGTTACGGCTGTCTGGGTGGAAGAGTTTGAGAGAAGAGGGAGCGATCTTGTTAGGCCTGGCGTTAGGCCAGGAAGATTTGTCTGCAAGGGTACTGTTTAACCCCTTAATATTTCTGTCAATTTTGCCTAAAACGCCTGAAAAAAGGCATACCCAAAATTAATTGCATACTGTTCTTGAACCATTTGGAGTATATGCATGGTTTTGGTATCTTTTGAAAGGTGACACTCTGAGGTTTGTTCCTAAACAGTCAGAATCACTCAAAGTCCTACTGGTGTTGAGTAATAG
This sequence comes from Romanogobio albipinnatus, assembly GCA_023566225.1. NCBI lineage: Eukaryota > Metazoa > Chordata > Actinopteri > Cypriniformes > Gobionidae > Romanogobio > Romanogobio albipinnatus. The sequence continues at coordinate 40,221,727 of CM042247.1, read as the reverse complement.
AATTTTGAACACACTGAAAAATGGAAAAAAAAATATTCCGCCTACTTTTTTTTTGTAAACAGATGCCTGCAGATGACTATATTTGGCAGGTATTAGCTGGAAAACACAATGTGATCACAGCATGAAGCCTTACCAAGCTCAATTTCAAATTTGATAACAATACCTTAGAAAATGAGTGTTTTACACATGTTTATCTAAACTTATGTCTAGGCGCTCCCCAAAAAAGGCCACTTGGAGACTCCAAATGGCCCTTTGGAACCATAAACACATTGCATGCTTTTATACTTGAATGCTTTGATGTACAGTCATAATTTTGGTCTCTAATGAAAGGTTACACTTGGAGCTATTATATTCTTTATCTAGATTCACTGTCAATGATTGCTGACACATAACTGAAACATACATTAGTGTTTTTTTTTCAATTCTTGAAACTAAACTGCAAATAAAGAGACAAAACAAGTGCTATGGTATTAAGTTTTTTATTTTAAAACTTTATATATATATATATATATATATATATCTCACATCTATAAATATCACAATATAACTATTTACAAATTTTCCAAATATGTTTTTTTTACATATTATTGGCAACATGTTGTGGGGTGTGCTTCCTCTTCTGATGTGCTGTCATGTCCCTCAGTTTGGAGTTTTGCGCTGACTGGCTCCCAGTCTTCATCCGTTTCGATGTCGGATGATTGTCTGTGATACAAGAAAAAAACAAAACAAAGAAAAATTATTTACAAAACATTTACACATTTTCTGTATTATACTATTGTTTACATGCTCACACACACATATACATATACATATATATATACATATATATATATATATATATATATATATATATATATATATATATATATATATATATATATATATATATAAAGAAACACAAACACTCAAAAACCAGACATAAACACCGGTGCATGACACACACACGAACGCAAACAAACAAACAAACACACGTGTCCAGGAGCGCCCAAACACACACAAGAACGCAAACAAACACACCTTTCCAGGAGCGCACAAACACACACACGAACGCAAACAAACTCACCTTTGCAGGTGCACACATACACTCCATGTACACTAAATACATAGGACACCTCAAAACACTAGGTAACGTTACATACAGTATATACCACATACAAATGTTATAAACTATGATAAAACACTTACTTGTCGAGAATGACATCTCCTCCGCTATCGAGTCAACGAAGGAAACCTCGCTCTCATCTTCACTAATGTCATCATCCGACTCATCACTGTCACGCCGAGTGCATTGTTCCACTACTTCATCAAGTGAAAAGTGTGTTTTCGTCGTTCTCTTCGCCATTGTTGACTTACCAAACTTTCTCCAAACTACAACTCACTCCTAACTTTGCACACGTCGTCACTCTGCACCTGGACCAACGCGTCACTGTTTTGCGCACGGGCGCATGGATTGGTGTCACGTTTTGCGCACGTGTCTATATGCCGACCGGTTGAATCGGCCTGGTAAAGCTGCATATTAATCTTTTCAGAATTTAATTGGCTATCAGACAAGACCGTCATTTTCAAATTCTGATGTAATTGGATCAAACTACTGCCAATCAAAGTGAGGGTGGTACCATCCTACATCTGGGGCGCTCGTTGGCCATTGAAGCCTGTTGACACCGCTTAGATACACCGATTGGTTCATATGAGGTGTCAATCTAAAGGGGAGAAGTTAGCGGTCATTTTGATATCCAACAATCGCGAATGTTTACATGTTTTCATAGAACTATAGACAGAATAATTCAATGTTTTGATTGCTCCATCGGCTAATTTGAAGTGATGCTACTATGATCCATGGATGTTTATTGACATATGCATGTGTTATGGACTAAATATCTCACTGAATTGGATTGACTGGACCCTGCACAGTGTAACCAGACCGTTTTTGGTGGAATGTTATGGATTAGTGGACTTGCAGGAGGCTTATTAGATTAGATTAGATTCAACTTTATTGTCATTACACAAGTACAAGTACAAGGCAACGAAATGCAGTTTAGGTCTAACCAGAAGTGCAATAGCAGCAAGTGCAGGATATATACAATGGTTGCGTAAGTGCAGGGCATAAAAATGTACTGAATATATATATAAATATGTATAAGTAGAGAGATGGTTATTACTATAAACAGAACTGAATTTACAGATGAATATATACAGTGAATAAATATAAATATACAGATGGCTATTACTATAAACAGAATGTAAACAGAATGTACAGGTGAATGTGTACTATGAATATAATATACAGATGGCTATTACTTTGAACAGAATTTTACAGATAGAGGTATACAATAATATGTTAGGCTAATATGAGGAATATAGCAGTGGATTAAGGTAGTGCAATAAATTATGGACAGAGCTATCCGAAAGAAAGTGTAAAAGTGCAGTGGAAAGTGGTTGCATATTGCAGTTAGAAGTACGGTGCAAAATGCAAATGTAAACATGGTTACTGTAAATACAGTCGGCAGTGCAAATGAGCATATTCCAGTTAAGATATGGTGGTGCAAAATGCATAAGTAAACAGTTGTTACTGTAATAAACAGTCAGTAGTGCAAATAACAAAGTGAATGTAGATGTGAGGTAGGAGAGTTAGCAGTATATGAGGGAAGTGGATCAACGGGGGTTTGAGTTCAGTAAAGAGACAGCTCTGGGGAAAAAACTGTTCTTTAGTCTGCTGGTCCTGGTCCGGAGGCACCTGAAACGCCTGCCGGAGGGCAGGAGAGAAAACAGTCTGTGGGCTGGGTGAGAGGAGTCCTTGAGGATGCTGCGAGCTCGATGCAGACAGCGTTTCCTCTGGATGTGCTCGATGGCAGGTAGTGGAGTCCCTGTGATGCGCTGGGCAGTTTTCACCACCCGCTGCAGTGCCTTGCGCTCCGCAACAGAGCAGCTCCCATACCATACTGCCACACAGTTGGTCAGGATGCTTTCTATTGCGCAGCGGTAGAAGTTCACCAGGATAGCCGAGGAGAGCTGATTCTTCCTCAGTGTCCTCAGGAAGAAGAGGCGCTGGTGAGCCTTCTTGACCAGGCTGGAGGTGTTGGTCGTCCACGACATGTCCGCCGAGATGTGGATCCCCAGGAACTTGAAACTGGAGACACGCTCAACAGCCATTCCATTGATGTGGATGGTGTCGTGTGTGCCTCTTGACTCCTTCCTGAAGTCCACGATGAGCTCCTTCGTTTTGGTGGTGTTGAGGAGCAGGTTATTATCAGTGCACCATGTGGCCAGGTGCTGGATCTCCTCCCTGTAGGCAGTCTCATCGTTGTTGCTGATGAGCCCAATCACCGTAGTGTCGTCCGCAAACTTGACGATGGAATTAGTTCCATACACAGGCTTGCAGTCGGAGGTGAAGAGGGAGTAGAGAAACGGACTTAGCACACAGCCCTGTGGTACACCAGTGTTGAGTGTGATGGACGTGGAGCAGGTGGATCCTGATCGAACATTCTGTGGTCTGTCAGTTAGGAAGTCCAAAATCCAGTTACACATTGAAGTGTTGATGCCCAGGTCTCCAAGTTTGGCAATTAACTTGGATGGGATGACAGTGTTGAATGCTGAGCTGAAGTCAACAAACAGCATGCGTGCATAGGTGTTTTTACTGTCCAGATGGGTGAGCACAGAGTGCAGTGCCATGGAAACTGCATCCTCTGTGCTCCTATTGCTGCGATAGGCAAACTGGTGTGAGTCCAATGTGGATGGTATAGAGTCTTTTAGGTGTTCCAGGACCAGCCGCTCAAAGCACTTCATAATGATGGGTGTGAGTGCTACAGGGCGGTAGTCATTAGGGCACCTCGGGCTGGAGTGTTTCGGCACTGGCACAATGGAAGTGCGTTTAAAGCATGATGGTACAGCTGCTTGGGCGAGAGACAGGTTGAAAATGTCTGTAAAAACCCCAGCGAGCTGCTCCGCACATGCCCTGAGAACACGACCAGGGATGTTGTCTGGTCCAGCAGCCTTGTGCGCGCTGATCCGGCTCAGTGCCTTGCAGACATCTGTAGAGGAGAGTGTGATTGGTGGGTGGTCAGCTGAGGGTTTGAGCTTGGTGGCAGTTTCTCTGTTGTCTCTTTCAAAACGAGCATAAAAGTAATTTAGCTCGTTCAGGAAGTTGACATCAGTGGCTGTGGGGGTGGAGTGGGTGGGTTTATAATCACTGATGGCCTGAATGCCCTGCCACATGCGTCGAGGGTCAGAGTTGGAAAAGTGTCCCTCTATCTTTAGCTTGTAGCAGTGCTTGGCCTTTTTGATGCCCCTCTTCAGGTTTGCTCTGGATGCGCTGTAGGCTTGTGCATCTCCTGATCTGAAGGCAGTATTGCGTAACTTCAGCAGGAGTCGTACTTCCCTGTTCATCCAAGGCTTCTGATTTGGGTATGTGGTGATCTGTTTCTGGGTTGTAACACTGTCAAGGGTGGTATTGATATGATCCAATACAGAGGAGGTGAATGAGTCAATGTCCGTGTGAGCGCCACTGGTGGCTTGAGAAGCAAACATACTCCAGTCTGTGTTTAGAAACCTTTCCTGGAGTGTGGAGTCTGCCCCCGCAGGCCACACCTTGATTGTCTTCACTGATGGCTTCATATGGTTGATGAGGGGTGCATATTTGGGGCTGAGGAACAAAGAGATGTGGTCTGACTGTCCCAGGTGGGGGAGGGGTGTTGCAACGTAAGCTCCAGCCATGTTTGTGTAAACATGGTCTAAGGTTTTGTTTCCTCTGGTGTGGCAAGAAACATGCTGGTGAAACTTGGGTAGTACTGACTTTAAGTTTGAGTGATTAAAGTCACCTGCAACAATAAACGCAGCTTCAGGGTGATCAGTCTGTTGTTTACTGATGGCTGCGTGAAGTTCTTTCATAGCAAGCTTGGCATCAGCATCGGGTGGAATATAAGCAGCAGTAATAATGGTGGAAGTGAACTCCCGCGGTAGATAAAACGGTCTACATTTAACCATGAGAAACTCCAGGTTAGCTGAACAATGACTCCCAACAATAGCAGAGTTTGTGCACCAAGCTTTGTTAATATAAATGCACAATCCACCCCCTCTGGTCTTCCCGGAGCCATCTAATGTTCTATCTGCCCGGAGTGTGTGGCGTCCCGCTAGCTCAATAGCGGTGTCCGGTATTCCGCTGTTTAACCAGGTTTCAGTGAAGATTAGGACGTTACAGTTCAAAAGTTTCTTACTGTGTGTGATGCTGAGTCGAATCTCCTCCATTTTGTTCACTAGCGATCGTACATTAGCAAGGAAAATGCTGGGTAAAGAGAGCCGATGAGGAGAACGCGTTAGCTTAGCCCGCAATCCTCCACGCTTCCCCCGCCTTTGTTTACGATCACGCCGCCTTCTGCGTGCACTTCCGCCCGGCCGGGTTACGCGCATCGCCTCGGGCGTCCTAGCGATCTCAGGAAGGAGTTGAAGATTGTCCATAAAACTGTCGGAAATTCGCAAACCAATATCCAAAAGCTCAGCGCGGGTGTACGATGTAAAGGCACAACTGTTCTGTACGAACAGACCCGAGATGAGCAAGAAAAATACCGCAAAATTGCAGAATCTGGAGAGACGCTGAGCCTCGCGATCTACTCGCGCCGACATCTTGGTCATTATAGGTGAGTTTCTTCAGTTTTTCTTCAGTATCTTCGCTTTTTGGTGGTCTGACACATCCAATGATTGTACCTGCTGTGTTGATTGTATCTTAAAATGGTTTACATCGTTCGAATCACAAGACTCTCAGCTTTCCGGTGATATGAGGCATGTTCAGCTTTTTTTTTTGTTGAGTTTTTGTATTTCGCGTCTAAACCATGTCATACCGACTTCAACCACCAACGTGCCGCTGACGGCCCGTCGGCATGTTAACGGGTTTAAACGGACAGTTACCTGACAAATAGAAATAGAAAAATTGTGACCCTGACTTAATTTTTCTTCCACTCCAGATGTTTCTGGTTATATTTTTTTAAATATTATTTTCTTATGAATATTTTAATTCTATTTCTGTGTAAAGCACTTTGAATTAGGCCTACCAGTGTGTATGAAATGTGCTATATAAATAAACTTCCATTGCCTTTAAAGAACTCCACATCATGACCGCCCCTGTGACATCTTTGACACCAGCAGGGATGTTCTCACAACGTTCTAGGAAAGTAAAATTCCTAGTGGGGTAAAAGCTTCTCTTTGACTAACAAGGACGTTTTCAGCTCCGAAACTTACAGGATATTCTTATATTAAGCTACCATGACTTTGTATATATCAAAAGCTCAAATGAAAGTTGATTTCTCAATTTATGACCCCTTTAATTCTCACTTTAGAGAGTATGTCTGAGTATCCGGGACAAACTGCATTCTTTAATACGGAACGCTTCATTGATGCCTTAAATACTGGACGATTTTGTATTATACAGAACGGATGGCAACCCTAGTTCCGCTCTGTTTGTGCGCCTGCACTCTCTGCTCTGTCACTCACTGCCCAAACGATCCACACATGCACCACTCATGCTCACCGGAAAAGCAAAGTCTGTTCAAATGACGTGCAACATAAAATGCCTCTAGAATCGTTTCTGTTTGCAATAGCCCTATACTGTGCTGGAATATGATGTGGTATAGTCATGCTGGGCAACGCTGCACTGTAAAAAAAAAAAAAATCCAAATTTTACGGAAAATAACTTAAATTGTTTACAGTATTTTCCTGTAATTTTGAATTATGTTTAAAACTATGTAAAATTACAAACAATATCTGTAAATAAACAACTTGGCTGTTATTTTAAGGATTATATCATTAATGACAAATTACAGTAATTCTCATTTTTATACAGGAAAATGACTATTATTTATACAGTATTTTTCTGTTTTCATAAATTACATACAAATTCATGTAAAATTACAAAAAATATCTGTACATTAACAACTTGACCATTATTTTATCATTAATGACAAATCAGTCATTCTCATTTTTTATACAGGGAAATTACTGTATTATTTATACAGTATTTTTCTGTTTTCTTAAATTACATACAAATGTATGTAAAATTACAGAACTAATCTGTAATAAAATATTTAGCTCATTATATTAAAGGTTTATGTCCATACTAACAATTTAACATTATTCTTTGTAATTTTAAAGTAAATCTTATTAGTTTCACTGTAAAAATAAAATCGTAAAAAAATGGTAAATGACTGGCAGCTACGGCTGCCAAACAAAAACCGTAAAATTAAAGTAAAATATCTTAATTCAAATAAAGTGCAAAAACTTTACGTAAATTTACATTAAAAGTTTGAGAGAAAACTGTTATTTTACAGATTTTTCCTTATTTAAATTAAGATATTTTACTTTAATTTTATGTTTTTGTTTGGCAGCCGTTGCTGCCAGTCATTTGACTTTTTTAATTATTATTTTTTTTACAGTGTAGGTGTATTTTTACATTCAAACTGTAATTCTGGATACAAATATAACAAACTATATAGGAAATTAAATATCAAACAATAATCTGTTTTTAAAGAGTACAAATCTGCACTGCTCTCCAGGTTGAAACTTTCAAGCCTCTGCCCACACCACAAAACACCACTTGACCAATTAATTAAATATAACAGCAAATAAAATAAATATACACATTTGCTAACTGTAGTTTAAAACTATAGTTGCAAGGTTATTTGCTGTCGTTCCGTGTTCACTTGAGCGTGATTGGTCAATCTGAACATCATCTAGAAATCTGGCCAATGACAACTGTGCGCGCCTTCTACCGATCAAGTTTGAAAATACACCCGTTGCCGTTGGAGTGCTCGCAGGCGCGGCTTATAATCTGCAAAAGGACTGCTTCGGTTGGTCCATTAATGGCATTACATCGATCATTTTACATCTGTTAAAATCTTATTTTGATTGTGGGATGTCGACTGAGAACGAAAAACATGAATATGAATAGACATTTAAGTTACCAATGGTGGACAACAGACGGCAGAAGGTAAATAAATCCCTTTATATTTTTTTCTACTGTCACATCAGTATATAGTGCATTGAAGTGATATGCTAATCGCGAATAACTTACATATTCTGTTTCTGTGTTTTGTTATGTTGTAATACTGTTAAGCTAGGGCTGGGCACTATGACGATGATAGTGACTATCCTTAGAGATTTTGCAATTATGTTACCTTTTTATATCGTGGAATGTAAATATATCCGCATAGCACTGTACTAACGTTACTTAAAGTTATTGACATTTTGATAAAGAAACATGCATGAATGAAGAATGAGATGGTGGTCCAGTGGGTTAAACCATGGAACTGATACGCAGAAGGTTGCTGGTTCGATCCCAGCGGTCACTACTAGTGTGTCCTTGAGCAAGGCACTTTACTCCAGGGGGATTGTCCCTGTAATAAGGGCACTGTAAGTCGCTTTGGATAAAAGCGTCTGCCAAATGCATAAATGTAAATGTGAAAATGTAAAGAGTAAGCCGCCTCCCTCAGACAGCATGCAATCCCGAAATCAATTATCCTTTCAGTAAAATGCACACAATTATCTCAAAATCCCTGTCATGTGAGGTATTCACTTGATTTAAACAGTCACTTAACGTTATGTTTAGAGTTAAACAGTTCAAGTTAACGTGGGTAAACCCGGATGCGTGACATTGTGCATTCGTTCTTAAAGGGGCGGCAGCTTAATAAACTGCCGTCTCATAATTTGAATCAAACAACAAAAGACTAAAGACCTTCTGCGTTTTTAAGAATCAAGTGATATTAATGCATAGAATATCATACAGTGAAGACTAAGCAGTATTATTCTGTAGTATTTCTTAATAAAATAAAATAACTATATTGTGAGATCGTTATTGTGAAATAAAATTTCTCATGTATGTAGAATAATATGCTCATAATGTCCATCCCTACTGTCAGCTAGTTTTAAGATCAAGCTTGTCATAAAAAGTAAAGGAATGAGTAATATGAGAACACTGTCATGTTCACTCGTTCGACAGAGAGGACATGAAACCACCATTCTTGGACTCTGAAGAATTATAGGCAAACCAGAATATTGGATCTACTGTGAAGTTTTTGTATGGACCTGGTGAGTACATTTTGCAAGTCCATGTCTCTGTCAGTAAGTTGTTCATTAATATTAATGTTTTATCAAACAAATTAATATTAATTTGTGTGTGTGTGTGTATATGTTTCTTCCCCCCTCATGATCCAGAAGTTTTGGGAATGAAAATCTGCCACATGATCTTCAGAGGAAGTGAGTATTCATGTCATATCCAACATTAATACTGTTACGGTACCCTTATGTGTGTGGAAATATGAACACAGGCAACTCAGCACCAAGGCACAACTCTGGTTCAAACGTACCTTCTTGAGTTTAAAAGCATAGCTCACTCAAAATGAAAACTCCCTCATTGTTTTCTCACCCTCATATCTTATCAAACTTGTATGACTTTCTTCTGTGAAACAAAATATTTTGAATAATGTTGGTCATTTTATGGACAATAATTACCAATAACCATCTCAAAGCTGAGCGGACTCTGTGTTCATATAGCTAGAATATCTCAATGTCAAATGTTGTTTAAAGGAAAGGTACAAAAACAAAATCCTCCCTTTTTAAGGACTTTTCAGTGAATCAATGTCTTTTTCTTTCTTTCTTTTACAGATCCAGCTGACTATTGGACATTTGGAAAAGGATTGCTCATTATCTGCGGTGTCTGTCCCTTCTGGTGCAGAATCATAGACCTGGTGGCTGCTCTCTCCTCGCTACCCTTGATGGCGGGCAGGCCAAGGGGTACGAGGGGATCCCACCAGTTGAGCGGGCCGTCGCGATGCAACTGTGTCCGGCGACCGCCTCCAAGTGGTGCGGTGACCCTCGTCTCCCGTCCAAAGCCTGTAGGTTTTGGTCAAGTCTGACTGTGAAGGCCTACAGGTCCTGTGGACAGGCTGCGTCCGCCTTGCATGCCATGGCATTGCTTCAGGTGCACCAAGCCCAAGCTCTCATGGACATGCACGAGGGTAGACCTGACCCAGAGCTCCTCCGGTAGCTCCGGACGGCGATGGACCTCGCCCTCCGTTCCGTTGGTCAGGCGTTGTCCACCTTAGTGGTCCAGGAACGACATATCTGGTTAAACCTGGTCGATATGAGGGAGACCGACAAGAACCGGTTCGTGGACTCCCCCGTTTCGTCGGCTGGGTTGTTCGGCGACACGGTCGAGAACTTCGTCCAGCAGTTCTCGGCCACCCAGAAGCAGACGGAGGTGATCAAGCACATCCTGCCCCGGCGGTCCGCTGCTGCCTCCACCCCGCTGCCGGCCGCAACACCGCCGTCTGCCCGTCGCCGAGGACGTCCACCTGCCGCCGCCCCCGCTCTCGCCTCAGCCCAGCAGCAGCCTCCACCCAGGCCACGAGAAGGACGTCCAGCCCGCTCAGGCCGCTGCCAAGCCAGGTGGCAAGCACCGTCGTAAGAGACCCTGAGACGGGCCACCCAGAGATGGAGGAAACTGCTCTTCAGGAGATGGCTGCAGCACCACTCCTTCCCCCGGAGGAGGGCCGGGGAAGAATTTTATGTTCTGTTGTTTCTGTTCCCAAATTATCAGTAAAAGAGCAGTTTCCAACATCTCTGGGTGCCAAGAGAGCGTGTCTTGCGGTATGCGACGCTACCATGCCTCGTTCCCCTCGAACGCCTCTCCCTTCGCCAGCGGGGGGCGTTGGCTGTCGGGACGCACTCAATGTGCATCCTCACACTCGCCCGCCCCCCAAGCGGATGCAGGTTTGTGTGTCTCTCACCCAGACCCCTCCACGGACCACTCCCATGTCGTCCACGGGTCCCTGCGTTCTGCTACGCTGCCTCGCAGCGTGTACGTCTGTGGTGCCGATGACCCCGCTTGTACGGTCTCTGGGGGCCTGGCTAGCGCTCCCCAGCCCGTCTCGCTGGCTCATCCGTACCATCAGACTCGGCTATGCGATTCAGTTCGCCCGGCGTCCCCCCAAGTTCAGGGGCGTTCACGTCACGTCTGTGACGAAGGAGAACGCCCCTGTACTTCGGGCGGCGATCGCTGTCCTACTGGCGAAGGACGTGATAGAGCCGGTCCTTCCAGCCGATATGAAGTCCGGGTTCTACAGCCCATACTTCATTGTACCCAAGAAAGGCGGCAGGTTACGGCCGATCTTGGATCTGCGATACTTGAACCGCTCCTTACACAGGATGCTGTTCCGAATGTTGACGCAGAAGCGCATCTTCAGGTGCGCCCGTCCCCAAGATTGGTTTGCAGCGATCGACCTGAAGGATGCGTACTTTCATGTCTCGATTCTCCCACAACACAGACCGTTTCTACGCTTTGCATTCAACGGACGAGCATATCAGTACAAAGTCCTGCCCTTCGGGCTGTCCCTGTCACCCCGTGTCTTTACGAAAGTCGTGGAGGCAGCCATTGCTCCCATGAGAGAGCGTGGTGTTCGCCTTCTTAACTACCTCGACAACTGGCTGATCCTTGCTCAGTCGCGGGGTCAGTTGTGCGGACACAGGGACATGGTGCTTCGGCACCTCAGCCAGTTGGGTCTTCGAGTCAACCGGGAGAAGAGCAAACTCTGTCCCGTACAGAGGATCTCTTTTCTCGGGATGGAGATTGACTCGGTCGCCATGACAGCGTGCCTCACAGAGGAACGCATCCAGTCAGTGTTGAACTGCTTGAATTCATTCAAACGCAGCACAGCCCGCCATCTCCTCCTGTGGAGTCAGAAACATCTGAGGTCCCTTCGTCCCATTCACATTCCGGGCCCGCTCAATCGTGCGGCCGATGAGCTGTCACGGTTACCGGTGCTCCCCGGAGAGTGGAGACTCCACCCCCAGGTGGTCCAGCTGATCTGGAGTCACTTTGGGGCCGCACAGATCGACCTGTTTGCCGCCCCCGACACGACCCACTGCCAGTTGTTGTATTCCCTGACCGAGGGTACCCTCGGCACGGATGCACTGGCACACAGCTGGCCCCGGGGCCTACGCAAATATGCGTTTCCCCCCAGTGAGCCTTCTTGCACAGACACTGTGCAAGGTCAGGGAGGACGAGGAGCAGCTCCTCTTGGTAGCTCCGTATTGGCCCAACAGGACTTGGTTCCCGGAACTAGTGCTCCTTGCGACAGCACCTCCCTGGCCCATTCCTCTGAGGAAGGACCTCCTAACTCAGAGACGGGGCACCCTATGGCACCCGCGTCTGGACCTCTGGAAACTCCATGTCTGGTCCCTGGACGGGAAGCGGAGGTTCTAGGTGACCTACCGCAAGCGGTAGTTGACACCATCACTTCCGCCAGAGCCCCCTCTACGAGACGGCTGTATGCGTTGAAGTGGAACATGTTCGTCGATTGGTGCTCTTCTCGCCCTGAAGACCCCCGAAAGTGTTCAGTCAGATCTGTGCTTTCTTTTCTTCAAGACGGGTTGGAGTGAAGGCTGTCTCCCTCCACCCTCAAGGTATATGTTGCCACCATCGCCACAAATCATGAACTGGTAAATGGTGAGTCCTTAGGCAAGCACGATCTGATCGTCAGGTTCCTGAGGGGGGCGAGGAGACTAAATCCGCCTCATCCTCCCTCTATACCCTCTTGGGACTTAACTCTGGTGCTGACCGCACTGCAGAGGGTGCACTTCGAGCCTTTGCAGTCAGCTGAGCTGAAAATCTTGTCTCTAAAGACAATACTCCTGGTTGCATTGGCCTCGGTTAAGAGGGTAGGGGACCTGCAGGCATTTTCGGTCGACGAATCGTGCCTGGAATTCGGGCCAGGTAACTCTCAGGTAACCCTGAGACCCCTGTCCAGTTCGCTCCCTGCACATCTATGTTGACAGAACGCAAAGCTTTTGGACCTCAGAGCAGCTCTTCGTCTATTATGGATGACAGCAGAAGGGAAAGGCTGTCTCCAACCAGAGGATGGCCCACTGGATAGTGGATGCCATCGTCTTGGCGTATGAATCCCAAGACGTGCCCTGCCCGCTCGGGGTAAGAGCTCACTCCACCAGGGGTGTAGCTTCTTCCTGGGCGCTGACTCGTGGCGCCTCGCTGACAGACATTTGTAGACCTGCGGGCTGGGCGACACCAAACACGTTCGCTAGGTTATATAGCCTACGTGTGGAACCGGTTGCTTCTCGTGTGCTCGCTTCCCATAGTCAGCAACACTGAAGTGCCCCTTCTAGTGTCGGCTTGCTGCGCCATTCCCTTCCCCATGGAACGGATACGTGCGCGTATATTCTCCAGTCGAGTTCCCCAGGAATTGGCGAACCCTGTTGAGTCCTCCGCAACCCGCGGCAGTCTGATGTAGCGGAGCATCCGACGCCAGGTCTGGCACTTGTATGCATTGGTGGAACTTGTGTCAGGCTGGGATCGTATGTTGTGACCCCTACGGCGGTCCCATATGTGTATTCTCCACGGTACAGCTCCCTACGGCGAGCTTGTGTCTTTCCCTCGGCAGAGTTCCTCTGCCGTCTTAGTACGGTGTCATTTCCCCGCCTGCAACAGGTTTAGAATCAATAGTGAATCCGTGACAATCTTGTAAATGTATCAGTTTTGTATTTTTTTCAGTTTGAAATTTTATTCAACATTAAAAATTTGTTAAACTGTTCCACTGTTATCTGTATTTGAAATGTATTATGTATTGTATTGTTTTATAGACTGTATTTTGTCTTCCAAAATAAAACTGTAAATTTAACACTTTATAGAATGTTTTTTTTTATTGTAATAATCTGTAAAATAACTGTTTTTCTGCAGAATTTTTAGTACTGTCACTTTATTGAAGGTGTTTGATCATAATGATCTAGGAAAAATCAGTAAAATAACAGTTTTACACTGTGAAAAAATGGTAAATGACTGGCAGCTACAGCTGCCAAACAAAAACCGTAAAATTAAAGTAAAATATCTTAATTTAAACAAGGAAAAAATCTGTAAAATAACAGTTTTTCACTACAACTTTTATTTAAATTTAAATTTAATTAAATTTCTGTAAAATTATTGTTTTTGCATTTTATTTGAATTGATATTTTACTTTAATTTTATGGTTTTTGTTTGTCAGCCGTAGCTGCCAGTCATTTACCTTCTTTTTACGATTTTTTTTTTACAGTGTGGTAACATGATTACCCTCTTGTTCATTGATCCACTCCCTACTATCTTCTCACATGCTTTGATAATAATAGCTTTGTAGGACATTTATTTTGAAATTTGAATTTATTTTGAAAAATGAATCTGTTAAATCTGATTATTGTGCATAGAACTGAATAAAGAATTGTATAAAATGGTGCTATATGGCACTAATATGTGGTTATTGGCTTGTACTCACAGGGGAACCACTTTTGGTGATATATAGCATAGGGCTGTAACGATTTGACCAAAAATAAAAACCTCGATTAATTGAACATTTTACCTCGATTACGATTAATGAACGATTATTTTGCTTTTTTATTTTTTTGCTTTCCATTTTTTTCCCTCATAAGGTTTTTGAGTAAGTTCCTATTAAGGTTTTTACTGTAAATATTTTCTACTATTAAAGGTGGATTTTTTTTTTCTAATGAAAAAGTGCATTTCTTTGATTTTAAAATACTTGAAGGAAACGGTTCACTTTCAGCAGATTTTTGCTTGTTGTCAGATACATATAAATTAACACAGTAGGCCTACATTACCTTTATTTGAATGCATTAATGAGAGAGTGATTGTGTGTGTGAATTACTCATACCGTCTCTATTCATTATGAAGCTGTGGTTTGTACTTACTTCAAAGGTATTAAAATATATTCCTATAACGGTTGAGTTTCTAAGCTACTTTAGTGACTTTACTTTAGTCACAGGGCAGCGTTGACACTGCGTTTCTGCGCTGCTCTGTGCGCGCAATCTTCACGTGATATGCAAGCTTCTGTCTGAGTGTTTGTTTGTCACAATATATCAGGCATTAGTTCAACATAATACACATCTGATGGTCTAAAATCGCTCTAAAGTTCAAACTGGCAGGCCTTAAAACACATATAAATGACAAAGCTTTGTGATGACGCAGGTGAAAGAGGTCTGCTTTCAGGGCACGCGCGCGTTGTCAGAGACGCAACATGGCTCGGCTCTCTGTGTCGCAGAAAAAAGCTGAGCACTGAACAGAGAAGTTTTCCGTATTGTTGTTTTTGAATAGTGCACTGTCGCTTTAAATGGTCAAGCTTTTAAACGCATTTACTTGACAAACTTAATGAGGACGAAAGTGAAAGCGATCTGGCTTCGGGGCTTGCGCGTGCCGTGTGTGTGTGTGTCGCAGCGCGTAGGCTTTAAGAAGAACGGCAATTAATTTACCTGTATAAACTGTGTAAAACATGCAGTTACTATAGTGATTCTGGGCAACTATAAACAAAGATAACTGCTCCTGCATCTCTCTGTGTGCCTGCAAACTGCACTTGATGTGACTGACGGAGCGGAGTCACGTGACTAAAACCGAAATAACCGACATGGGAAAAATACGTTGGTTAGAGGTTCTGAATTTCGGTTTCGATTATTTTTCGATTAATCGTACAGCCCTAATATAGCACCATATCTTAACAGGTTCTGTATATGGTAGCTGTGCTATATATAGCACCTCAGTCATCCCGAAGAACTGGTGAAGAATCAATGAAGAACCACTGAAGCACCAAGATTTGGTGCTATACATCACTTAAAATGGTTCCTCTATGATTATGAGCCAAATAATCACTTTTAGTGCATATAGCACCATTTTTTAAGAGTGTATATATATAAACAGTAAACTGTAAGTATGATGTTATGTTCACTTAAAGAAAACTTGTAAGTATTTGCAAATGTGCTACAAGTTTTAAAATATAGCTAACTACTTGTATACTTATAATCTATATTTATAATCTTACTGCATATAATCTTATATCTATACTTATAATCTTATAATCTGCAGTACTGGTATCCTTGAAGGTCCAGGAACGAAGCCATGGTTTTGAGCGTGGTAACAATATGAACTGCACACATTGTGGTCGATGAGCCAGCTCGTCCGATAAACACAAGAACACCACATTTAAAATAATTTATAGATCTATTGCCTTCTCCTTATTTACTTTATTTCCAATTTTCGAATATTCTCTTAATTTTTATTTCAGATAAACACCTTTCTGAGTTATTTTGGGATAGGAACAGTAAAAAGAAAACCAGGCTGACCGTCCTTGATGTTGAAAACCTCTTGTATAGCCAATTTTAAACATGCAGAAATATGTTGGAACAAATGTATTTTGATGATCTTTTGAGAAATGTGATGAATGGACTTGGGCTATTAAAAATGATATGATTTTCTCGATCTTGCAAATTCATTTAATGTCACAGTGCTTGTGTGTCTGACTGTGACGGGAAGTTACCAGCTATGAAAAGATACTGACATCATTAACACCTACCATGATCTTTGGTCTAGTAATGCCTGGCACGTAATAGAAATTATTTAGAGAACTCATCTGGTGGCTTTGCTGATGATTTATTTTGGATAACATATAGCAAGTTTTTAATGCAATATTTATTTATGGACATATTCTCAATAACACATGAACAGAGTGTGACTAATTATAAAATAATAATATCAGCTGTATGTGTTTTGCTGTATGTATGATCGAAAACTTGTTTTGTTCATTATCATCAGATGTTTCCATACATGTTGAGTTCATCCATGTTAGTGTATTCAGCATTATAATCCTTAAGGGGGAAAACAAGGATAAAAAGACAGCATTTGAAATCATAGTATCTGAATATGTTATCCCCAGTTTAATAATGGTAAAAATAAATAATATACTCACTGAGTAGGATTTGGGCTCACTGAGGTGCATGGTGAAAGAGAACGGGGGAAAAAAAACAATTGCATGACTATCTGCATTCGTCATGGCAAATGTTAAGTTATAGGAATCTTGAAGTGGCATGGGAACTTTTATTATGAAACTCTGCTCATAGACTGACTATAAAGGTCTTATGTTGCTGTGTAAAGGTGGTTCAAATGCAGTGTACCTCTTTGGTGATGTCATACGAGGTTTAGCGAAAGCCTTGTTTCCACAGGTGTTGGTTCTGTAAAGAGAAAAGTTTAATTGAAGTAATGCACTTCAAGAGGCCTTATTATAAGACAATTTGTTGATATGTGTTCTCATATCCCCATAAAATCTCATATCCCAGCTGAATGTATGTAAGTCAATTATAAGAAGAAGAAAAAACATTTGTTAGTTGTTAGTTTCACCATTGCAGTATTGGATACAACGAGTTTAAACAACAATAAACTATAGGTTAATATTGAGTTACGTACTTTTAAGACACAATATTTAATTTCACCATTTTTGCCCCTCCAAGAATCACCTGTTGCACATAAAGTGGCGTTACGAATGAATCACTGTTTTTAACTAATCATTTGGATTATGACTCACTCATAAATGCATAATTTGCTTAGTTCTTGAACGATTCGTTGTTTTTTAATGAATCAGTTGAATGAATGATTCACTCGTAAAGACAATTACTCAATTTGGAACTACGAAGTAGCTACACTACTCTTGCTACTTTTACGATGGCTGCATCCGAAATAGCATGCTTCCCTATAATTTATAGTAGGCGAAAAACAACAAAAGAAGTATGTCTGAATTCACAGTACAGTAAAGGAGTAGGCAAAAAGTACCCTTATGACCTATTACTTCCGGCGAGATTCTGAAGTGTGCATATGATGGACACTTTACTATCCCATAAGGCTATGGGAGAGGATTTGTAAATGGCAGTGAAGACGAAACTGACACTGGTAGGTCACGTGATAATGACAATAGTGAATGCAATGCATCCAGGTTACATTCATACTACTTAGAACTTACTTTTTTATCGATCACAGGTACTTGTTCAAAATAAGTACCTACTTAAGAGAGTATGAGATTTCGGTCACAGCAACTATTTTTTTAAAAGTTTAAAACTATTGGATCTCCCCAGAGCCATAACCAATCGCTAACGTTTAGTCGTGACATAGGCTATGTCATCTCAAACTAGCACACGACATCAATGTCATCTTTCTAAGCCACTCCCTCTGTTCGCTGATTGGACCGGTTAAAATTTGACTGGAGAAAACCAGAGAATATACCGCAATCCCAGACGGAGTACTGAAGGAAAATGAAAATTGAGCTGAAGTACGTAGGAGGGCGGAGCCAGGCTATTGTCCCTGGCAACCATTGTCCTTAACTCAGTGCGGAGACATCTATTCGTTCTGGTGAAATCACAAAACAAAATGCACACAAACGTATCCCTGCTCTTGATATAGAATCACTGATAAACACATTTAGTTTTAATGAGAAAAAAACACTAGACAAGGGCAGATTCGAACTATAACGTTAAACATGACTTCTGTGTTGAGAAATTAAACTTGTGTACTATTGAAATTCATTTCTGGACATTGTAATGTTATTTTTTTTCTGCAATTGTTATTGTATATCATTGTATTATGTAACATAATACCCCCCCTACATCAGAGAGTTAAATAGTGTTTTATAAATGTAAATATTGTATCCTATAGCATGAATCAATGGGTTTTCAAGAAAAAAGAAGTGAATATGTGATACATACCTCTGCTCAAATTGTGTTTCAGACTCTTGTGTATAATTACGAGGCTGTCTACAATCAATAATGACAATATGAGAACTTAAAAATGTTCACTGAAGATAAATACACAGGTCTAAAACTTTTATAAAGAACAAGTATTAGCCTAAAGTAATATACACACACAAATGGTTACCTGTGTCGTCTCTTGTATATGATGATTCCAGCAATTATGCAAGTGAGGAAGAACACAAGTGAGGGCATTAGGTAATGAAGCCCAATAGTCTTCAGTCCAACAGTTTTGTCTGTCTCGTAATTTAAAGGGGCTAAACGGATTAGATTAATCCTTATTAATGCACAACATAAAGTATCATAACTAATAATTCAAAAGGCGAGTGCAAACATGCATGTTCATATACACATAGATCACTTACACTGAGCACTTTTGCTTTTTGTAGCTGTCACTGTTATGCCACCATGATGTGTTACAGAACACTCAATAGTGGAGCTTTCTGCCTGTACGACACCTGTGCGCGTCAGAGTGATTTTCCACAGGCCATCATTAATATGCTCATTGTCTAATTGATCATTTCCTTCGGTACCATTCAGAATGATGTATGGTTTGCTGAATGGACACGTGTGAAAAGTTGAACATGTTATTGTAATAGTTTCACCCATCCTTTCACCTCCATAAATATTGACGCTGGGCTGCTGTGGACTTGCTAAAAATAGCATAATAGAAATGGCATAATTAGGCAACAAACTCTCATAACCAGATCAGGAGTCAACATTTAAAGGAGCTGTATGTAGGACTGTGGCCAAAACTGGTACTGCAATCACTTTCAAATTACTGCAAGTACCCCAACTCGAGGTTGCCAGATAGGCTGCAGGATCCAGCGGGAACGTAGGCTGCTACACGGAGCTTTCAATGGCAAGTGACGAGTCGTACACAGTAAGACAAGCGTTTTTGTCATAAGTAGGCTAACAAATAACAAACATTGCCACAGCAAGTATAACGCGGGACAAATTACGCCATGTCAGCGTTCAATATCAACAATGGCTATCACATGGTTGATTTCAGTCCCATCAGAAACGATTGAGAGTAACTAAATAACATTTGCAATGGTCATACAGGTCAACTTGCAGCATGTTTTATCCACTATATATACGAAGAAAGAATGAGGAATAATTTTTACCGAGGTAACGTTAGGCTACTGTCTCAAATACGTTTTCACATTGCCATAATAGGCGTGCTAATGTTGTTTTCATCAGCGTCTCAGCATAATGACAGAGAAACGGGCTCTGATAATGCATTACTAATGTTAGCAATGACAACTCGCCATTTTTATTTACCAAACAATTCCTTAACGTTACCTTTTCAATTCAATGACCCACCTCCTCCATCTGCGCTAACCTAACGTTACTTTGCATGAACATGCACAACTTTGTTCGACTGTCGTGAATATTTGAAATGTCCATTTACATTAAGTACAAGTTAGCCAAACATAGATGAACCTTAACGTTACCTGTCCAGGAGAAAATTAGCAATGTTGGCGTCAGTCTTCAAATTCTTCTCCGTTTTCAGCCGTCTCGATCTTTCAAAGGCATCTCCTATACAAATCCTTGTTTTATTTCGGACACTGTCACGACGTTTTTCTGATTCATATCGAGGTCGTTTAGGTTTCGTAAAGTTAGACATTGTTTATCCAAAAAGTTTGTAGCTGCAGCTGTGGTAACTAGCAGAGCTGGCAACCCGAATGCAGAAACACTACTGACTTCGTGATTGGTAGATAGGTGGAGGGCGGCGCTTCAGGCATGACACAACATGTCAACATCAACATCAGTTGAGGGCTGCAACTTCAATTTTAAAATGACAATATCTTGGCCGGACAACTGTTGTCAGTGATATAAGTATTTGAAATTAACATGATTTCTTAATGTCTATTGACATATTAGGGCCATTTTATGATTAATTGAAATACATTTCTTACATACAGTTCCTTTAAAGACATTTACAATACTTACCATCAACTAGAATTGTGGAGGTGACGTCATAAAATGCATAGGTGCTCTTTCCAACGTTTTCAGGGTCAATCCATGCATACAGTGTCTCCCCATGATGGGTGTGTTCCAGGTTTTTAATCAGCAGACTGCAATCCCAACCCGAATTTCCATATAAATCAGTTTTCCCTCTAAACTTCTCAATGACATTGTTTGCATGCAAAGGATCATAAACTAAAGGATAACCTTTAGAGACCCACTGATACCACACAACTCTACGTGGGTTTTTAGGTGGGTATGATGTGTAAGAGAAAGAACATGGTATAACCAGACAGGAACCCTGGAGGCCATGAATGTCTTTTGGCATTTTCACTTCCCATCCGAAAGTATAAAACAGCAGAACAGCTGTGGGACAAAAAAATTGGTGTCATTTAAGGAGTGTTTAAGTGGCCATTGTTTAATTATCAACAATTATTATTATTATTATAAACTACAATATAACAGAAATAGCTAACTTTAAAAATTGTCAGTAGACTTGCCAGCATTGACTTTCGTTTCAATTCTGTGAGTGCTGCAATTATTTCCTTTTTTTTTTAATTCTAGTAAACAAAAAAAGTAATTTAAAAAGCATGTAGTGTTTTTTGAACTGTTATTTGCTTTCTTGTTCATTTGTTTTTGGCAATATTGTGTAGCATATATCCTTCTTAAGTAATTTTAAAGACTTAATTAAATGAATTGACTTAATTTAATTTGATGAATAAATGTACAGTAGTAGAAAAGTAAATGTTAAAGAAAACACACTGTACCTTGGAAATATAAATGAAGTATCAAAGGTCCCGTCATACTCCCACACAATATTATTGCTGTTTTATATGAAACGTTGATAGCAGTGTTACGTTGTTGTTGTAGTCTCTGCCTCTCTGTTCTCTGGTTGTTCTGTCTTGCTCTCAGGTCTCCGTTGATTGGAAGAAGCGACTGTCAATCTTCATCGAAGTGTAGTCTCTGTAGCCAATCAAGTGCCGCCTGGTGGTTAAAGTTTCCGGCGTGTCCAGATTAGGCAGAGCGTTTTGTGTGCGTGTGTGTGTGTGTGTGTGTGTGCGTGTGTGCGTGCGTGCGTGCCTCCTTCGAGCCACCCCCAAAATAAAATTAGCCTACATATTATATCGGCTATTTATTGTTGCAAATATTAACGCCTTATTCTGCATGACCACGTTGTACATCCCTTATCATAAACCAAATGTGAGGTTAGGGAGAATTTTTTTATTTCTATGATCTACATATGTGCATTTAAAGATGTTCTGAAGGCCAAAAAATTAGATAACAATAGCTTGAAAACCATGTCAGTGGGCAGAGATTTTCATCAGTGAAGAAAGTAGTAGGGGCTAAACATATGGTTAACTAATATTTATATGTTTTATTAATAATTTTGGTAGACACGTTAATTTACTTAAGGCTACCAGGAAAGCTAGGTTAAATTAATTCACAATATGCACACATTCATTACTAATCTTAAGCCCAATACAGGCTGAAAAAACGGAGCTTTTTTATTTACTGAATGCTACAAATGGAATTATATTAATTTACAATGTGGCCTACACATTCATTAATCTTGCCTGATCTGGCTTTGTTATTTGTTAGTATGTTAATATTTCTTTGTTTGTTAATTACATTATGAATAACATTACATAGGCCTATTTTCAATTACAAATGGTGAAATTAGACAAAAGTTTATTCATTTGCCTGAATATTTTTGTCATTTGTTCAACATTTCTGACTTGAATAAGGAGATCAAATATGAAATGTGTCGAGACGCGCTGCTAAAATTCGCATCAGCTTCTGTGTGAACATAAAGCCCGCCTACTCTGATTTGATTGGTTTTCTCAAATATTTTGACATTGACGAGTGGTGACAGACCAATGAGGCTCAGATGAACACGTGCCTCTGCTTCTGGGAGAGACCCAGAGGTGAACTGTTCCCCGTGCCCACTCCCCCCTTCTCACACACACAACCAAAGTTCTCAGCAAGCAGGGGCACCTGCAGCTGCAGACTGTGCAGAGGGCGTCAATTTACCAATTCCCCACTCAGTGAAATGATAGATAGAAAACCTTCGCGGCGCAGAGGATTATTTTTTCCCCCATGTGTCATGAAAAAATGCCGCCCCGGGCAACTGCCCGGTTCGCCTGTGCCCAAAACCGCTACTGTGTGTGTGTGTGTGTGTGTGTGTGTGTGTGTGTTCAGAGCCTGTTATAGCCTACCTTGTATCTCTTTTGTTATTTAGCGTGTGAATCCAACACTTCATTGTTGCACTATGAGATGTGAGAGAGTAATTTATTACCTTCTGGGGAACTATAGAACAGGTGAGCAGGTCGCGCGATACTGCCCGCAGTTATCAAATGTTATAGGCTACACATCAGGTAAGAGGTAAGCGCCCCTTTTGTATTTTTGTTCTTATGTAGAGTAGGTTTAATTATGGCGTCGGATGCGTCGAAGATTTCGGTTTTGCTTTTCACATTTTTCTTTGGTAAGTTTAGAGGGTTTTGGGGAACTTCTGTTTTCTTCTTTTCTTTAGTTTGGCGCCGCCCTAGTTCCTTTTTCCCCATTTAGTTTATTATTTCCCCTTACTGCATTGTAATATAGCGCACACCAATAAATCAATTGGCCTTATTCACTGTGTCTGGTCTTTTCTGTTGTCCGCTCCATTACAGCATTATTAATGTTACGTTCCAACCCTAAACCTTTAAAAGTTAGCAGGCAATACAGTGTTCTGTCGAGCACGTCTTAACAATAGAAATGGCTCTTTAGGGACTTTCACAAATTCAATTTCATTGCAGAATCGTTGGATGTTTTCAGCTGTGCCCTGCAACCACAAGAAACTACCAAAATGAGAAGTGAAAGTGGCTTCAAAACAAGTGAGATTGCTCTTCTGTCTTTTGCTTAAATGTAACAAATCATTTCCCCTTTTTTAACGTTTCTTTTCTTCCCCCTTTTGTTTCTAGCATTCATACACTCTAAAAAAAAAGGTTCTATATGGCACCAAAAAAGGTTCTTGGCTCGTAATCATAGGGGAACCTTTTTTAGTGCTATATAGCACCAATTTTGGTGCTTCAGTGGTTCTTCAGCGGTTCTTCAGAAGCTGAAGAACCACTGAAGCACCAAAATTGGTGCTATATAGCACTAAAAAGGTTCCCCTATGATTACGAGCCAAGAACCTTTTTTGGTGCCATATAGAACCTTTTTTTTTTTAGAGTGTAGGCTCAAACAAGTGGATCGGGGAAGAATAGACTAAGGACAGCAAAATATAAAATTCATGAAGTGAAAGAAGGCTTAAGGTTGGGGACAGAAAGAAGTGGTTTTATAAAAATTCCTAGAAATGACAAATGATGCTGCCATCCACCCCACTTAAAAATTGTAGATATCCTAGCAAGCAACTTTGACACAAACAAACAAAACACTGTGAACACTTAAGCCAAATGTATGTTTCTTTATTTATAGTAAGGTAGTACAAGCATAATTTTCAAACACACACACACACACACACCAAAAAAACGTGAAAATATGTTTTTCCGTAGTATATTTTGCATACAGAATAATGAAGCGTGAAAGCATGTTAAAGTCAATGCAGACTACAGACTATTTATGTATTTACGTTTCTAAAATTAAACACACTGAAGCATAAGATTATAACTTTTTTGTTTGTTTGTTTTCCATTTCCATTTCACATTGTTGTCATTTGTTAACAATGTTGAACAGAGGGACAGGACAGGAAAATTATGCGATCTGGAACCCTGAGCACATGCTCATCTCTGATGATGTTTCATTTTCATCAGACTTTTCCATATCGGTTGGTGCAAGCAGCATCATAATCATGACCCTTAAAGGAAGATTTAAAGAGATACAGAGGTCAGAGATATTTCAGAATATTTGAAATGACATAAATTGAATGTGTTTTCCATGGTGTAAGAGAGCAAATAAAATGATAAATGTACTCACGCGGTAGAATTTTGGCTCACTGAGATGCATGGGGGAAAAAAGATAAAAAAAAAAGTCACATAAATATTTGAATTTATCAAATCACCTGCCATATGGCAAAGGATAGGCACATATACAGCTTCTGAATTATAATACATTGTTATTAATATAAATATTTATAATGATAAAACTGCACTTTGCATAAATTCTACAGTTTGTTCTTTCGTTATAACAAACAATGTTTAAGAACCAAGTTCAGGAATCTTGAAGTGGCATGGGGATTTTTGTCACTTTTATAATAACACTTTTATTACATTTTATTGAACAGTGTATTATTGCTGTGTATGGTGAATATAATGAATTTAGACCTTGAGGGACTTTATCACTGTACCTCTTTGGTGATGGAATATGAGGTTTGGAGAAAGGCTTGTTTCCTGACACTGTACATGTGTTGTTTGCCCTGTGAAGAGAGAGGGTTCATCATTAGGGATGTTACAGTATATCGTGCCACAATATATCGCGATACAACGATACAAAAATGCAACAATATGTATCGTGGATAGTGACTATCTGTATTGTGTATAAATGAATGTATATGTAATGTTGAATATTATGTATAAAAATGCAATGGGGAAATATTTGTGTTTCCTGATAATGCCAAATGTCTTATGTTACTAGTAAAAAGTGGCCTACATTATTTTAAATGTATCCATCTTATTCCTGGCAAACCTACTACGTTTTGAATTATGGGTGGCACTTCCGGTTTGGGTAACTTCCATTCAAAAAGACTGAAACGAGTCATTTCATATCGTAAGGTTGGACAACAAATGAAGCTTATCTGTCAGTTCGAATGAATGAGCTGTCAATTTTCCTTCATGTTTTATTTTCAGACATCATGAGAATAACGTAGCACTTGGTATTTTAACATGAAAGTACGTTATGAGTATATGATATGTTACAACATTTTTTTCCTTATGATTATTTTCTTTTTTTCCTTTTGCATTTACTGTAACAGTATGAAAAAGGACTACATATACTGCACATTTGTGGTCTGTTCTCACAATTTAATTTACGATAGTTATATCCCATTAACAGCCCTGACCCGTCAAGGTTTGGACTCCACTAGACCCCTGAAGGTATGCTGTGATATCTGGCACCAAGAAGATCAAGACAAGTTTGGTGTTTTTATTTAAATGTATACTGTAAAATAAAAAATGTATGGATTTTTTTTATTTTTTATACTGAATTCAGTTTTTTTAAGAAAAAAAAAAAAAAACTGACTTGTATTCTGCTCTCAGATTTGCATTGTTTCTGGGTGATTGGTGCCTAAAAAAAGAGAACAAAGTTATCAAATTTGAAGGTTTTATTATTATTTTTAGTACACAAAATGAAAATATAAATATTAATTACCTAGA
This sequence comes from Romanogobio albipinnatus, assembly GCA_023566225.1. NCBI lineage: Eukaryota > Metazoa > Chordata > Actinopteri > Cypriniformes > Gobionidae > Romanogobio > Romanogobio albipinnatus. Next base: position 40,195,814 of record CM042247.1, on the reverse strand, counting down.
AAATCGGCTCCAGATGCTCCGTCTGTTGAGAGATTAAAAATAGTCATGTGATGTTTAAATAGCATGATTACAAACATAATTTGTGCATAGTTTATGCTTATTTTTTGTAATGTTAGAATTAGAATTATATTTTCAACCTGCCTTTGTTCAGGCTTTGGTGGTCTTTCAGGAGCATTTCCAGTGCACCTGTAGATTGCACAAGTTGAGTGCATTGGAAACAAAGACCAACACTATTTTTATTTATTTATTTATTTATTTATAACCTTTTTATCTTGCACTTGCCTGATATCACTCCTGTTTCCCGTGTTATTCCAAGCTGCTCTACTATCCGGCATATTAAAATGACTGGGGGAAAATGTTACATTTAGTCTCAGGAACAAATACAAATATACAAATGTAAGTTCAGTAAAGAAAAAACTCCAACCTTGAGAATCTGTTCCAAGCTGATCTCCTACATCAGAGAATAGGGTTAAAATTGTTACTTTGTTATCCAATTAAAGGTTTGGTCACACTTAATATTAGGTGTCTTTAACAACTATGTACTTACATCTCAAAATAAGTGCAATGTACTTATTGTGTTCATATTGTATTGCAAAACTCTTTGCTGATATTGAGGTGGGATACGGGTAAGGTTAGGGACAGGTGTGGTGGTATGGGTAGGTTTAAGGGTGGATTAAGAGGTAGGGGAAGGGTCAACAGTATAATTATACATTTAATTTCTGAAATTAATCACAGTTGAATTACAGGCAGGTATTTTATATGTAATATAATAAGTACAATGTAAGAACATGTATGTACACAGTAAGTGTATTGTACCAAATTATTAATTTAAATGTTAGTAGTTAAAGACACCCATATAAAGTGGGACCAAAGGTTTTTAATATGAATTAATCAGTGAAATTTGGTTAAATAAACATGTCACACATACCTATGTTCAGATTGTGTCTGTGACCCTTGCATATCTTGACATGGTTGTCTACAATCAATAATTACAATGTAAAAGTGAGACATTGGCAATGCTGACTGATAAAAATATAAAATAAGCAAGGGCAGATCCATTATTTAAATTCACTCAATATGTCCTAATGAATCCAAAGACACCCTTTTGTCATTAAACAAAAGTTTCATGATTTCAGGTCAAGCTTTTCAAAAAGTTATGTGAAAAGAAAACATAATTGAGTTCCCCTTCGAGGGAACTCGAACTGCGTCATCGTGATGACACTTTGGGGAATGCCCCTAGCGTAACGCGTTTGAAGAATGAATGGAATCAGCCCAATCCTGATTGGTGTTGCGTCATGATGTAGTATGTGACGGCATACCTGGAAGATACAAAGGGATGTCTGAACACAACAGAGATAGCTTTCTGCTCTTCAGCGTTAGCGCTCTGTGTTTGCGAGTCTTATTTGGTGTTGTTTGTCTACCAACATTGTTTTCACAAGCATTTTCTTATGGCTCGCGAACTCTTTGGCTGGTCCCGTGCCTGTTGAGGCAGCACGGCTGATCAATCATGGGACTCGCAGATGGGTCTGCTGAGGCATCTTCTCCTTCCCTGTTGACAGTTCCATTGTTCTCCTTCCTCATGTGGAAGCCCGCGCTGCGGCTTCTTCCCCCGGGGTGAAGGACCCGATGCGTGAGCTGTCTGATTCTGAGGAATTAGACGTGCCCGGTATCGAGGCTCGCCATTTCCTATGCAGGATTCAAAAATCTTTCATTGCCGAGGCGACGTGTAGGTTTCGGGTCTGCTATTAAAGTGATACAACGTGACACGGTGAGAATGTTGGAATGCAGTCAGCTCCTGAAAATTATCTCGACGCGTACTGCCGTGTGCCTTTCGGGGGTTTCAGCCTCGCGCCTGTTTGGCTTTCTTCTCGAGGGATAAAAGCCAATTGTATTATAGCGGCTTGAACCACGTTACTGAGGCAATGTGTGGTTTATGAGTCCGTATAAACACAATACAACAGTATCGTCTGATGATTATGGCTGCATTTAATTCTGAGGAATTAAATTAAAATATTATCTGACTTTGAGGAGTTAGATATATATATATTTTTCTTATTCAGCCTATCATTCAGAGCAGGTTGCACAGGTTGGGTGATTATGGTGGCATTTAATTCTGAGGAATTAAGTGTCATGTTATCTGACTTTGAAAAGTTAGATACTTTTAATCGGTCTGTCACCCAAGCGTGTTTGACTTGTCTGGATATTCATCTAAGATGGGAGCATATTATGCATGGGCAGTTCCTGAGGGGGCTGCTTCCATGCATGGTGAGGCTGCTCTTCCTCGGAGCCCTCCGGAAGTTGATGTCGTTCTCTCCGCCTTGTGGCCTGTGGGACACATCAGTTTCAGGCAATTGCTAATCGCAGTGTCCGCCATGTTTTGCGGCCCTGTTGAGCTGCTCCCTTAGATGAGGCCCCTGCTGGCCAGCCCCTCTCCCGGGTAGAAGCGATCGAGGTCGCCTTCCCTGTGGAGCTTTTGGGAATCGATGCTGTGCTCCCGCCGTCTAGTACGCTTCGGGCCACATCATTTCTCCGCGCACCTGCGGTGGTCCAGCAAACGCGTACGCACACCAAAAATCTTCCTCGATTTCACCCTGCCAGTCAGCCGCTTCAGGGGGTCGGGGGTACCCGAGGCCGGCCTCGAGAGGCTGGTTCCCTTAGCAGATTATCTCGGTGCATGGTTATGCCTCCGAATATATCTGCATGGGCCCTGCATATTGTAGAACAGGGTTACAGGCCGCAGTTCAGTTCCCCTCCCCCGAAGTTCAATGGGGTGGTCTGGACTGTGGTCGGCCCGGAGCAGGTGCGGGTTATGGAACAGGAAGTACACTCCCTGTTGGTTAAGGAGGCTTTTGAACGTATTCCTCTGCCAGACAGGGAGTTCGGGTTCTACAGCGGGTACTTCATAGTTCCTAAGAAGGATGGCGAGTTGCGTCCAACTTTAGATCGGAGGTATTTGGATCGTTCTCTGAGGAGATTCAGATTCAAGATGCTTAGATTTCCTTTGTCGTGATTCAGATCCAGTCTGAGGATACTTCCATGTACCCATCCTTCTGTGTCACGGGGAATTCCTGAGGTTCGCTTTCGGGGGCGAAGTGTATCATTGTCGGGTTCCTCCATACGGCCTGGCTTTTTTCCCTCGCGAGTAGCAGCAGTTCAGCATTGAGATGTCGTCCTTGGCTGCTCTCAGTGCTTGGGGTTGAGACTCTACACGCGGTAGCATGTTGACGCCTTCTCAGAGAACCGTGTTCCTGGGAGCCATATGGGATTCTCTACGTTGTGGGCACAATGGTCCCCCGCGCATTTAGAGTCCATACGGGCGATGGTCTCCAAAATGAAGCTAGGCCGCAGCATCACTGTGTAGCAGGTTATGACTGCTGGGACTTATGGCAGCTGCCTCCAACAGAATATCTCTTGGCTTGCTGCGCATGAGATCCCTGCAGTGGTGCTTGGGAACTAAGGGGCTTTCCTTGAGGGGAAATCCAATCTGTATGACCAGTGTAACGCGCAGTGGCCTTCGTTCCCTTGTCATATGGAAAAAAACCTTGGTTTCTTCCCCAGGGTCCGGTGCTGGGAGCATCATGTTGCCGGAAGACCGTTTCAACAGATGCCTCCCTCAACGGTTGGGGCGCTGTCATGGAAGGCCGCTTGGCAGAGGTCTGTGGGAGACCCGGCATTCCTCCTGGCACATCAACTGCCTGGAAATGCTGGCGGTCTACAAAGCTCTGAGGAGCTTTTTCCCGGACCTCCGCGGCCACCATGTTCTAGTACGGAAGTGAACCAAGGGGCTTTCCTTGAGGCTATAGCCACGGCTTATCAGGTGCGCAATCTGCCTTCACCGATATCCGTGAGGGCTCATTCCACCAGGAGCATGGCCTCCTCGGTGGCCCTCCTTTCTGGAGCCTCTATGCAAGAGATCTGCGAGGCGGCTGGGTGGGCCACTCCACACACCTTCATTAGGTACTACAGTCTGCATCTCCCTGTGACGCCTGGCACTAGAGTGCTCGCCCCCTAGATGTGCCTGGTTTCCAGCTTCACACTAGGTAGGGTATGATTGGTGTGGCATAGTGGGTACTCGTTCCCTAAAGTGTCATCACGATGACGCAGTTCAAGTTCCCTCGAAGGGGAACGTCTTGGGTTATGACTATAACCCTTGTTCCCCGAGAAGGGAATGAGACACTGCGTCTCATGTCCACACCAATCAGACAGAGCGTGGCTTCATCGCAGAACACTATCTCTGTTGTGTTCAGACGTCCCTTTGTATCTTCAGGGTATGCCGTCACATACTACGTCATGACTCAACACCAATCAGGACTGGGCTGATTCCATTCATTCTTCAGATGCGTTACGCTAGGGGCGTTCCCCAAAGTGTCATCACGATGACGCAGTGTCTTGTTCCCTTCTTGGGGGAACAAGGGTTATAGTCATAACCCGAGACGATTTCTTGACCAGTAGGTGATGCTGTGTCCATACTGTTCAAAGTAGCTTCAGGATGGTAATGATATGCACATCATTTTGTTTCAATTCCATAATGCATGTTTAAGTTACAGCCTCCCTTTCTGTTTGGCATCCAGTTTGTCATATAGACCTAAAATGTAAATACAGAAATTCTGAAGGATGAGAATAAGCCGTGCAAACAGTTACCTGTGCCGTCTCTTGTATATGCAGACTCCAGCAAGTACACAAATGAGGATGAACACAAGTGATGGAGCAATGGCATATAGCCCGAAAGTCTCCAATGTAATCGCTTGAACTTCTATTTCTAAAAGAATTAATAGTCACATCTCTCACATCATAAAGCAGTATCTTTTACAAAAGTCATGTTAAAACATGGACCGATGCATAAGCCGATCTCATTAACATGGATACAATCAGAGATCAACCAAACCATCTTTGATGTAACTGTATAAGTCTGTACTCACTCTTAACACTCAGGAAGGCAGTATTGTTCTGTGTTTTACCACCCCAAAAATTGGCACTGCAGACAATTTCATCTTTCTCTTCATATCCAGTTGGAATGAAGGTCACAGCGGACACTGTTTCCCAGATGCCTCCACCCATGTGATTGTGGCTGATAGTTTCTCGGGCTGTTGGGACGCTCCAGCTGATTTTGGGAGGGTGAGAGGAGCATGTGTGGTTGACTGAGCATTTGACGGTGATGCGTGTCCCGGGCTCGATGTCTTCAGGGAGGGATGACATCACAGGTTTGTCAGGAGATGCTTTTAAACAAGAAACACAAAGACGTTATATTAATTATGGGATGTGATGCATCTTTAAAAGCATTTTTATAACCAATTGTGAGTGGTTATATGTCCTCACCCCGCATTATAATGAACACACAGCTGTTGTTGAAACTGTATTTCTCTTTTTCTCTTTCTGCGCTGAAGCAGAACGGCCCGTTGTCATGAGTTTGCACACTATCCATCTCCACAGTACAGTTCTGCTCATCCGGGTTTCCCAGGAGCCTCGTGCGGCCTCTGAAGTTGTCTAAGACTTCATGTGAATCAGTGTGGAACATGTAGCCACCTTTTTTGGTGACCCAAAGAACCCGAAGTCGAGTGACATATTCCTCTTCCACCTTGAAACTGCACGGTATTACCACACAGGAATGAGGCAATGCAGTGATCCTGGGTATCACATCTGCCTCATATTGGAAATGAGCTGAAATGATATCATATAATGGATTAATCAATATTATTACAGAACTGAAACATGAGTGCAGTGTAATAATATAAATATGAGAGTAAGGGGGAAAAACACATACTTTCATTCAGGATTGGATCCACTGGTTTTTGATACTCTGTAAGAGAAACCAGGGTAAACAATTATGTTTGGTTTTGGCGTAAGTGAAATGTCACATTTGAGCCTTAGGCTAGAAACCTCATTTATGCAATTATGTGAATTGCAGTAACAAGCCTCAATATTAATGTTGTTGGGTACATCCTAAACCCGAATAAGTTGGCAAAACTAAAAAAAATTGAGGCAATCAGTTACATCATTTTTTTAAGTTAAGACATTTAAAGTTTAAGTAAGCAGAACTTGCAGATTTTTATTTTGTACTTTGTAAAATTATCAACTTATTTTTAGTAGTGGAAACTTGGCTACCTTGCTAATTGGTAACACAATGCTTTGATAGTATTACCATTCTAAATGAGTATGACAATATAATACATTTAACACAATATCTGTCCCAAAAGTGTCTTTAAAAGAAAGCCATTTATGCTAACTATTTACGGTTATAGAATAAAATACATACTTGCAATGCATTTTGAATTGCAGTCCTACACATTTCAAAATGCAAGGCACACAAAATCATAGCTTGCTGCATTCAAGTCAGTTCAGTTCACAATTCAGTACACAAATACATGCAAGAAAGTTCAACCACAATTTAGTATGCAGTCATTACAACAAGGCAGATTGAATAGTGAATATTCTCAAATTTACACAAAAAAAAAAAAATATATATATACAAAAAATTGTAACCAAAAAAGATATCCCACTAATATAACAAGACATGTAGAGTTCACACACATCATACATGACACTAACAAATTACTTACGTTGTACACGTAAAACAACAGAGGCTTCGATGTTTCCTCCAGAAAATTTTGCAGTGCAAATCAATTTCTTCCCATTGTCGTCTTCTGCACCCAGAAAGGTTATGTTGGAATAAGTGACCTGATCTAAACCAGAAGGTGTTTTGCTCTCCGTTGAGACCTGCATGTTCTCATAGTTCCATGTGATGGTTGGAGTCTCTCTCTGGCAGGAGTGATAGACGGAACAAATGAAGTTCTTTGCGACGCCCTCTGTGACATCTGCCAGTTCAGGCTCAATTGTTATTTTTTGATGAACACCTGAAATTGAAATTAAATGTTGTAATAGGTCCAACTGTGAATGCTAATGCTAATAGAAGACAAAACAGTTGATGTTTAAGTTCACTTACACTGTGCATTTTTGACCTCATTAGCTGTCACTGTTGTGCCACCATGATGTGTTACAGAACACTCAATAGTGGAGTGTTCTGCCTGTACGACACCTGTGCGCGTCAGAGTGATTTTCCACAGGCCATCTTTAATATGCTCATTGTCTTTTTTGTCAGTTCCTTCTATTCCGTTCAGAATGATGTTTGGTTTGCTGTATGGACACGTGTGGGAAGTTGAACATACTATTGTGATGCTGTCACCCGTCCTGTCACCTCCATAAATATTGATGCTGGGCTGCTGTGGACTTGCTGATTTATAATTGACAGAAACATTAGAATTAATACATCATACATTTCAAAATGTTTGGATTTCAGTACTTCAGATAAAAAACTAAAACAAGTGGAATTTGAAAATGCTGCTAGAGCTTTTCTCAGAACTAACTTCCTTTTTCTGTGCCACTTTTCAATTTTTTTTTAACTATGCCATTTGGTATTTTATAAAGACGTAAAAAAAAAAAAAAAAAGCTTTTTGTGGAAAATTGTCTTTCCTTTCATTTGAAAAGTTAAATAAATAAATTACTACCGTTGGACAATCAGAGATATTACAGCAAAATAATATTATTCCAAGAATATTTACATACCATCAACAATGATTTTAGAGGTGACATCGTAAAATTTGTAGGTGTGCCATGGAACATTTTCAGGGTCAATCCTTGTGTATAATGTCTCTTCATGGTGGGACTGTTCCAGGTTTTTGATCAGCAAACTGCAATCCCCACTTGAGTCTCCAAATAGATCAGTTTTCCCTCTAAACTTCTCAATGACATTGTTTGCATGCAAAGGATCATAAACTAAAGGAGAACCATTAGAGGCCCACAGATACCACACAACTCTACGTGGGTTTTTGGGTGGGTTTGATGTGTAAGAGTAAGAACATGGAATGACCACACAGGAACCTCTGAGGCCACGGATGTCTTTTGGCATCATCACTGCCCATCCCAAAGCATCATACTGCACAATACCTGTGGGACAAAAGTTGGAGAACATTCATGGCTGATTGCTATGATAGAATTGGTAGAACTAGAAGGTAATGCTTTATTTGTGCTTAAAACCACCGTTTTTATGATTATGATAATAAATTAAAATAATATCATAAAAATTACCAGTTTGCAGTATAAATGGATATTAAATATCATGTTTTGAACTTGATGAACATACTATTATGCAAAATTAAAAAACGTTTTTATAGTAAAATAATTTGTTCTGATCAACCACAATTTTGTATGCAGACATTACAAGGCAGATTTTGAATGGCGAATATTCTTACAATTCAACATTCTTACAGATTACTCACGTTGTACACGTAAAACAACAGAAGCTTCGATGTTTCCTCCAGAAAATTTTGCAGTGCAAATCAATTTCTTCCCATTGTCGTCTTTTGCACCCAGAAAGGTTATGTTGGAATAAGTGACCCGATGTAAACCAGAAAGTGTTTTGCTCTCCGTTGAGACCTGCATGTTCTCATAGTTCCATGTGATGGTCGGAGTCTCTCTCTGGCAGGAGTGATAGACGGAACAAATGAAGTTCTTTGCGACGCCGTCTGTGACATCTGCCAGTTCAGGCTCAATCTTTATTTTTTGATGAACACCTGAAATTGAAATTAAACCTTCTAATAGGTCCAAATGTGAATGCTAATGCTAATAGAAGACAAAGCAGTTCATATTTGTGTTCACTCACATTGTGCGCTTTTGTCCTTTTCAATTTTCACTGTTGTACCACCATGATGTTTTACAGAACACTCAATAGTGGAGTGTTCTGCCTGTACGACGCCTTTGCGCGTCAGAGTGATTTTCCACAGGCCATCTTTAATATGCTCATTGTCTAATTGATCAGTTCCTTCTATTCCGTTCAGAATGATGTTTGGTTTTCTGAATGGACACGTGTGGAAAGTTGAGCATGCAACTGTGATGCTGTCACCCATCCTGTCACCTCCATAAATAATAATGCTGGGCTGCTGTGGACTTGCTGATTTATAATTGACAGAAACATTAGAATTAATACATCATACATTTCAAAATGTTTGGATTTCAGTACTTTAGATATAAAAAAGTAAAAACAACAACAAAAACAACAACAACAACAAAAACAAGTGGAATTTGAAAATGCTGCTAGAGCTTTTCTCAGAACTAACTTCCTTTTTCTGTGCCACTTTTATTTATTTTTTAACTATGCCATTTGGTATTTTATAAAGATGTAAAAAAAAAAAAAAAAAAAAAAAAACCTTTTTGTGGCAAATTGTCTTTCCTTTCATTTGAAAAGTTCAATAAATAAGTTACTACAGTTGGACAATCAGAGATATTACAGCGAAATAATATTATTCCAAGAATATTTACATACCATCAACAATGATTTTAGAGGTGACATCGTAAAATTTGTAGGTGTGCCATGGAACATTTTCAGGGTCAATCCTTGTGTATAATGTCTCTTCATGGTGGGACTGTTCCAGGTTTTTGATCAGCAAACTGCAATCCCCACTTGAGTCTCCAAATAGATCAGTTTTCCCTCTAAACTTCTCAATGACATTGTTTGCGTGCAAAGGATCATAAACTAAAGGAGAACCATTAGAGGCCCACAGATACCACACAACTCTACGTGGGTTTTTGGGTGGGTTTGATGTGTAAGAGTAAGAACATGGAATGACCACACAGGAACCTCTGAGGCCACGAATGTCTTTTGGCATCATCACTGCCCATCCCAAAGCATTATACTGCACAATACCTGTGGGACAAAAGTTGGAGAACATTCACGGCTGATTGCTATGATAGAATTGGTAGAACTAGAATAATAAAGTGCAGTAAATGGTAATGCTTTATTTGTGCTTAAAACCACCGTTTTTATGATTATGATAATAAATCAAAATAATATCGTAAAAATTACCAGTTTGCAGTATAAATGGATATTAAAAATCATGTTTTGAACATGATGAACATACTATTATGCAAAATTTAAAAAGGTTTTATAGTCAAATAATTTATTCTGATCAACCACAATTTTGTATGCAGACATTACAAGGCAGATTTTGAATGGCGAATATTCTTACAATTCAACATTCTTACAGATTACTCACGTTGTACACGTAAAACAACAGAAGCTTCGATGTTTCCTCCAGAAAATTTTGCTGTGCAAATCAATTTCTTGCCATTGTCATCTTTTGCACCCAGAAAGGTTATTTTGGAATAAGTGACCCGATGTAAACCAGAAAGTGTTTTGCTCCCCGTTGAGACCTGCATGTTCACATAGTTCCATGTGATGGTTGGAGTCTCTCTCTGGCAGGAGTGATAGACGGAACAAATGAAGTTCTTTGCGACGCCCTCTGTGACATCTGCCAGTTCAGGCTCAATTGTTATTTTTTGATGAACACCTGAAATTGAAATTAAATGTTGTAATAGGTCCAACTGTGACATTTAAAGTGAAGTTATAACTAATAGCACACAAAACAGTTTATTTGCGTGTTTACTCACATTTGGCACTTTTGTATTTTGTATTTGTCACTGTTGTGCCACCATAATGTGTTACAAAACACTTAATAGTGGAGTGTTCTGCCTTTACAACACCTTTGCGTGTCAGAGTTAATTTGCACTGGCCAGCATTATTACAGTTATTGTCTAATTGATCAGTTCCTTCTATTCCGCTCAGAATGATGTTTGGTTTGCTGAATGGACACGTGTGGGGAGTTGAACATGCAACTGTGATGCTGTCACCTGTCCTGTCACCTCCATAAATATTGATGTTGGGCTTCCATGGATTAACTATAATTCATGAAAACATTAGAATTAACATAGAATATGATTTATGATTAGAATAACATATATTGTTATTTACATACCATCAACGGAGATTGTAGAGGTGACATCGTCAAATTCATAGGTGCTCCTTCCAACATTTTCAGGGTCAATCCATGCATATAATTTCTCTCCATGATGGGACAGTTCCAGTTTTGTGATCAGCAGACTGCAATCCCAATATGATGGGTTTCCATATAAATCAGTTTTCCATCTGAACTTATCAATGACGTCGTATGGATACCATGGATCATAAACTAAAGGATAACCTCTAGAGACCCACTGATACCACACAACTCTACGTGGGTTTGTGGGTGGGTATGATGTGTAGTAGAAAGAACATGGTATAACCAGACAGGAACCTCTGAGGCCACGAATGTCTTTTGGCATCGTCACTATCCATGCCAAAGTATCATACAGCAGAATACCTGTGGGATAACAGGCCAAATTTCACCAACTGGAGAAAATTAATGGCTGAAACTTTAGTTTAGTTCCTAAAGTAAACACTTCTGCATGACAATATTCTACATCCCTTAATCCTACCCAAATCATAAACGTAACAACTACCGGTACCTTACTAACTATTAATAAGCAGTAATTAGGCGTTTACTCAGGCAAAAGTCGTAGTTAATAGTTAGTTAATAGTGAGAATTGGACGAAAAACTAAAAAAAAAAAAAAAGGGATTTTCCCATAAACATATTTTCTGCTTTAAATCACAGAAGTATTTGAAAATAAGGTAATGCATTAGATTACAGCCCGGAAAGTACTGCGTAAGTAAAGAGAATTTACAGCATAACTTTCGATAATTTTAGTTTAACTATAAAGTAAGTATGTGTAGGTATAAGGGGAACAATATGTAATTTTGGGGGAATAAAGTGGTGACTATCAGGAAAATTAACACATTATTTATGCTGTAAGTATTTTTTAATTAAGGAGTAATTGTCCGTGAAGTTACAGGGTGTCAGGATATAGGCAAGGAGGCAGAGGTAAGTGAATCCAAACACAGTGTTTTTTAAGATGTGTAGAGTGCAGTGAATTCAGGTGCAGAATCTGTGAAGATCACTCGGTGCGGGGCTGAACACAGGTGAGTACGTCCACTTCAGGTATGTTGATTCCAGACAGTCACAGTTCATTAATACTTGTCCTTTCTCTTTCAGATGTGGTCGATATCGAGAGAGCTCGGGGGAAACACTGGAAGCTCGGGAGAGCATGGGGTCACAGACACTGGGGAATCGAACAGGAGTCCTGGAGACAGTAGAACAGCGACACGGGGTTAGTGTTAGTGTTTCACAGGTAAATATACGTTACGTCTTGGGATCTTGGGTGTATCGGAGGATCAGGAGACATCGGGTAATGGTCTGTAGCCATCAGAGGATGGGTACATGGTGGTCATTAAGGGATGGACATGGTCAGAAACAATGCTCAGTTAGGCCGTTGCATTTAAACGATGCCCAATTGGCACTAAGGGGCCTAAAGTGTGCCAAGAAAACATCCCCCACACCATTACACCACCACCACCAGCCTGCACAGTGGTAACAAAGCATGATGGATCCATGTTCTCATTCTGTTTACGCCAAATTCTGACTCTACCATCTGAATGTCTCAACAGAAATCGAGACTCATCAGACCAGGCAACATTTTTCCAGTCTTCAACTGTCCAATTTTGGTGAGCTCGTGCAAATTGTAGCCTCTTTTTCTTATTTGTAGTGGAAATGAGTGGTACCCGGTGGGGTCTTCTGCTGTTGTAGCCCATCCGCCTCAAGGTTGTGCGTGTTGTGGCTTCACAAATGCTTTGCTGCATACCTCGGTTGTAACGAGTGGTTATTTCAGTCAAAGTTGCTCTTCTATCAGCTTGAATCAGTCGGCCCATTCTCCTCTGACCTCTAGCATCAACAAGGCATTTTCGCCCACAGGACTGCCGCATACTGGATGTTTTTCCTTTTTCACACCATTCTTTGTAAACCCTAGAAATGGTTGTGCGTGAAAATCCCAGTAACTGAGCAGATTGTGAAATACTCAGACCAGCCCGTCTGGCACCAACAACCATGCCACGCTCAAAATTGCTTAAATCACCTTTCTTTCCCATTCTGACATTCAGTTTGGAGTTCAGGAGATTGTCTTGACCAGGACCACACCCCTAAATGCATTGAAGCAACTGCCATGTGATTGGTTGATTAGATAATTGCATTAATGAGAAATTGAACAGGTGTTCCTAATAATCCTTTAGGTGAGTGTATATGTGTAACGATCACCAGCTGGAGTGCCCTTGAGAGCCACCAGAGGGCACTCCACACATAAGACTATATTCATTCACTAACTACATTTCCCATAACTCACTGCCCGGACTCATCATCACTTATCACTGATCACATTCACCTGTACCTCATTTACTGATTGCATTTCACCTGTGTCTCACCATCCTGTTATTTCCTGTCTATTTATACCTTGGTCATTCATTCACTCACGGCGAAGTCTTGTTCAATGTTACATTGCATTTCTGAGCACTCTCCTGGTTTTCTTGTTTCTTGTTTCTGGATATCTTGCCCTGTTCCCTGGATTACTCTCTTGCCTCTGGTCCCTGCCTGTTTTTGTTCCTGAGCCGGTGTCTGTTCCTGTTCCTGACACAGTGACTGTTCCTGAGCCGGTGTCTGTTCCTGTTCCTGAGCCGGTGTCTGTTCCTGTTCCTGAGCCGGTGTCTGGTCCTGTTTCTGAGCCGGTGTCTGTTCCTGTGCCATGGTCTCCTCCCTGGCCACCTGAAGGGTCGTCTCCTCCCTGGCCGCCTGAAGGGTCGTCTCCTCCCTGGCCGCCTGAAGGGTCGTCTCCGCCCTGGCCGCCTGCACAGCCTGATCCGCCCTGGCCGCCTGCACAGCCTGATCCACCCTGGCCGCCTGCACAGCTTGATCCACCCTGGCCGCCTGCACAACCTGATCCGCCCTGGTCGCCTGCACAGCCTGATCCGCCCTGGTCACCTGCACAGCCTGATCCGCCCTGGTCGCCTGCACAGCCTGATCCGCCATGGTCACCTGCACAGCCTGATCCGCCGTGGCCTCCCAGCTTGCCGCAGTCTCCAGGACGTTATCCGCTCCACGGGCCTGGCCCTCCATCCCGCCCCCGGGTCCGCCTCCGCTCCTCCTCCCTCCTCGACAGTTTTAGGAGAGTCTGGAATCCGCTCCTTAAAGGGGGGGCTATGTAACGATCACCAGCTGGAGTGCCCTTGAGAGCCACCAGAGGGCACTCCACACATAAGACTATATTCACTCACTAACTACATTTCCCATAACTCACTGCCCGGACTCATCATCACTTATCACTGATCACATTCACCTGTACCTCATTTACTGATTGCATTTCACCTGTGTCTCACCATCCTGTTATTTCCTGTCTATTTATACCTTGGTCATTCATTCACTCACGGCGAAGTCTTGTTCAATGTTACATTGCATTTCTGAGCACTTACTCTCTTGCCTCTGGTCCCTGCCTGTTTTTGTTTGTTTGTTTCTTTGTTTCTTTGTTTGGACTGCCTGCCTGTGTATGACCCTTGCCTATACTTTGGATTACGCCTTTGGATTGCCCTCTAATAAAGCTGCATTTGGATCCACCTTCCACCTCCACGAGTCTCGGAGCAGTACGTAACAATATGTATATATATATATATATATATATATATATATATATATATATATATATATATATATATATATATATATATATATGTATATATATATAGCCATATCCACAAGTAATCCACACAACTCTCATCAATCATCTCGTCCATCAATTAACGTCTTGTGATGTGAAAAGCTGTGTTTGTAACAAACAAATCCATCAAGCCATTTTAACTTAAAAATGTTGCCATTATATAATGCTATAATGATAATAGTGAAATAATGAAAAAAAAGTCACCAAATCCACCAACATTTTTTCCTTTTTTAAGAACTGTTTTGGACAGTTTTTGATTGTAAATGGTGCTTGATATGTGGTTATTTCTCTTCTAAGTCATACGAGACGAAATGTCGTAAAATGTCTTGATGGATTTTAAAAAAATTGCTTTTTCACAAGACGTTAATGAAAGGAATTAAAGGACTGGAGTCGGATTGGAGTCATGTGGATTATTGTTATGTTTTTATCAGCACTGTTTGGATCCTGAACACATTTCATTACCTTTCGCTGTAAAGACTTCATTCTTGAGCAAGTGCTGTAATCCTACATTTCTACTAATTTTAGTAGTATTTATCTCTCTCTTTATCGAATTTATCTTTTTTTGTCAATTAGTGATTTGTGTTTTTGTTTCTTCACTAGATGTCTGATCATTGAAACTGGATGTGCCAGTGTGGATCTTATTCAAGGACACCAACCTTCAGCACCCCAACCCAAGTACTGTAGATGGACAACATGTAGGATCTCCCACAAGCAATGTTTCTTCATTTGTCTCATTTACTCATTAGTCCTGAATTACCAAAAATGCCTGACAAACACTTTTGATTTCATCCAGCATATCAATGGGGCAGAATGCCCTCAAGCTGAAGGTATAGAGTCTTTGGCAAAACCAGATTTTTGTTTTTTAAAAATGTTTGTCTCATTGTTGCAGACTTGGTGTCAGCATTTTTAGTATTGTCAGCTCAGTACATAATAGTATATATTTTTTCCTTATTCGGTTATCCATTAATGAAGGATACAAAGTATGTTTAAATTAAGTGCACAGAGATCTACAATTGATGTAGTTAGTAATTGTGTCACCATTACAGTAGTGTGTACTGTATTTAATTAGTATTGTGACATTTTTGTCAAAGATATATAATATGTTGTTCAGTATGTTTTATTTCAGCTCAGTTTGATTGCCCAAAGCTTAAGCAGTCAAATGTAATAAGAACTTATAGTAATTGTTACTTTTATATGATCACTACATTTTAACATAATTGTCAGACTAAAAAAAAAGAGTATAATGTTTAACTTAAGTTCACAGAGTTCTACAATTTTTGTAGCACAGTAGTTTATGTGGGATATTGTTACTACCGTTACCACCTTTACAGTTCTGTACAGTCTGATTGTGTCCCAATTCCATTTCCATTACAGCAGTGTGTACTGTAATTTCATTAATATCATGAAATTTTGGTCAATAAAGACATTATTTTCAGTTTGGTATGTTTGCACAAAGCTTACAGTCAAAAATAAGAACTTTATAATTGTAAGTTATAAATAATAACTAAATTAACTTAAATATGTAAGTACACTTAAAATTAACACCAAATTAAGTGAACTGAATTGTTTAAGTACATTATATAAACCAAATTTGGTGAGCTTAACAATTTAAGTACAGTCAACATGAGTACCAAGTTGAGTGAACTTAAATATACTAGTTTTGGGAGACTCCATTATCTAATTGAATTGAGGGAACGGGTTTACTCAAATCAATTGAGTTCAATCAACGTATTAGAGTTTTCAGAAACTGTTACACTGAAAATACAGTGCACGCAGAAATGTCCTCACCGTTTACTCGTCTTTCACCCAGTGCCACCGCTCCCACCATGCACATCAAGTGCACCATAAACAAAATCCTCTACTCTATGCTTGACATAACTTGTGACATGAGAACGCCGAGAAACTCTGGTCATGCGGATGTCGGATGCTGTCGGTTTTAATTTTTTTTATGCTCACAGCAGTATACAAACAATAACATAATATATGATAATAGCAATGAGAAACAAACAAGACTAGAAGACAGAGACGCCAGTTCTCGCGTGTGTTTCAGATGAAACTTGCGCGAGAATATCTCATGCACGTGCTGTTGGTCGGATGCGAAAAGATTAGTAAATTACGAGAGCATTTCTTGGTGTACTTTTTCTTTTAATAAATAATAATACAAAATATCAAAAGACATGGGATTCTTCTTAATATCCATCAGTGGAAATAACTAAAAAGAAGAAGAGGAACAAGAAGAGGAAGACAAGCAAGATAAACAAAAAAGGGACAAAACGTGCCTCTTTCTACCCGGACGTTATTATTTGAAATGAAAAGTTTATTAAAAAATTTTTTTTAGGATTAAGATGTTTTTCAAATAAATATTTCTGAGTGATATCAGATTTTGTATGTGTTGTTTATTGCACTTACCCTGTAACTACATGAAACAACAGGGGGAAAAGCAACACTTTAATTTACAGCC
Source organism: Romanogobio albipinnatus (assembly GCA_023566225.1). Classification (NCBI taxonomy): domain Eukaryota; kingdom Metazoa; phylum Chordata; class Actinopteri; order Cypriniformes; family Gobionidae; genus Romanogobio; species Romanogobio albipinnatus. The sequence continues at coordinate 40,178,892 of CM042247.1, read as the reverse complement.
CATTAGGGTTGGGTACCCAACGGTACCTTTTTCGGTACTTTAGGGATGTTTACATCAATAACTATAAAGAACCTGTAAGTCGTTTATAGAAGTGTTATTGACATTATGCCATAGCTGCCCTGGTCGCTGTCTGCCATTGTCTGTGATGTTTGTATACTGTAATATTTACTAGTAAATAGTAGGCTACTAAGTACTTAATTTAATTCATAAAAACAACCATATTATTATTTTTTTCTTTTTAATTTATTTTTTATGAAAAGATTTCCCACAAATTATGTGTTATGTTTTCTGTTAATCAAATGAAGACAAAATACATTAATTTAATGTATCTTTTAATTTAAAGGTCCCGTTCTTCGTGTTTTTTTTGAAGCTTTGATTGTGTTTACAGTGTGCAATATAACATGTGTTCATGTTTCGCGTGTAAAAAAAAAACAGTATTTTTAACACAATTTACTTATCTGTATACCGCTGTTTTCACTGTCCTAAAAACGGGTTGACGAGTTCCTTGTTCTATGAAGTCCCTCCTTCAGAAATACGTAACGAGTTCTGATTGTGCCAGCGGTTCCCGTGTTGGGATTTGACCGCAGCTTAGCGAACGTGTCACGGTTCCTGTGTTGTGATTCGACAGCAGCTTAGCGCACGTGGAAAGGTCACGCCTCTTAACGGGGTGATGTATGCGCTCAATGATCTCTACAGCGTCCCTGGGAAAGCCAAACAAAGGTGATTTGACTCCGGGATGAAAATAACAGCGTCTCGACGACATGGCGACAAACACACTCAAACGCAACACTTCCTTTTCTCCACGCGACACGTCCTCTTCTCCACGTGGGACAGCAACAAGACCACGCCCCCTTTTTTCGCGTATTCTTGCGGGCGGAGGTTAGTCTGTTCTACTGTTCTACTGACGTCATTTATGAAGGAAGTACCAGGATGTAGTCCAAGCCAGCCGTTCGCTGTAGGCTTTGAAAGGGAACTTCTTTTAAATAAAATATCTCGCTTGGCATTGAACTTTGAGCTTTATAATTTTACAGGTATTATTTATGCTCTAACAGCAACATTACACACTAACTAAAGTTTGAACAGTGGGATCACGAAGAACGGGACCTTTAATTAAACTTTTTTGTCAAACAAAGTGCTGCACAACTGAGCTTTATACGGTTCAAATTAAACAAAGAAACAAAAAGAAACATGAACATGTTTCTTTTTGAAGAAAAGAACATGTTTCTTCATTACATGAAGATACATTTTAATTTATTAGTTTACATTTACATTTATCTATTTGGCAGACACTTTTATCCAAAGTGACTTACAGTGCCCTTATTACAGGGACAATCCCCCTGGAGCAAGGCCTTGCTCAAGGACACACTGGTATCGAACCAGCAACCTTCTGCGTATCATTTCCATGGTTTAACCCACTGGACCACCATCTCCAGTAAGAAAAAAATAAAGTTTTGATAATTTATTATTATGACATTAGTGTTAGTATTATTATTCCATAGAGGCGTATCTAAATTCTACTGTACAACAGGTATTTGTCAAGTTAGCCAAACTTTTATTTTAACGGGTTGCCATGAAGAAGTTTCTGTGTGTTTATGACATGACGGTAGTTTTTCTCAAATGAAACGGTAAAAGGCTCATAAAGTGACTCTCAGTGGCTCTGGAGATGACGTTTGTGCGTTCATGTCCTCATATGAGACAGCAGAGATGGAAACATGGGACGCACACGCGATTCTGAGTGAGTGTGTGTGTGTGTGTGTGAGGTAACGTTAAACCGTGCATAAACAGCATTCATTCGCACAGTCACACGCAGAATTCGTATTTAAATAGTCTTTTTGCGTTTTAATATTCAGACATTAGTCTATATCACGAGATGAGTATACCGAAATTTGATACTGATTGATTTAATGTGAATCGGTACTCGGTAGTAGTACCGACGTAATTCGGTTTGGTGCCCTTAAAAGTACCGAGTTCGGTACCCAACCAGACAGCCCATAGATTCACACTTACCCTGTAACTTCACGGATAATTACACCTTAATTAAAAAATACTTACAGTATAAATAATTTGTTAATTTTCCTGATTGTTACCCCTTTATTCCCTCAATATTACATATTGTTCCCTTATACCTACCCGTACTTACTTTATAGTTAAACTATAATTACTGAAGTTATGCTGTAAATTTGCTTTAATTACGCAGTACTTTCCGGGCCATAATCTAAATCATTACCGAAAATAAATATTAAATGTCAAAAAGTCATTGTAGTTCTCTTTAAATTAAAATGAAGTTGGTTAAGAGTTCCTTTTCTGATGTCATGTAAATACAGAAGCTCTAAAAATGCATAACCTGAAATTTAGCCACAGACTTTATGGTGTGCAACCATTGAAATTACCAAGAGGCAGTACAGGAAAAGACAGCAGAAATCTTCGGAAATAAAGACACTGAATAATCTAAGAAAAGCTACTGCACCTACTTTATGAAGAATGAAACAAAATAACATATTCTGTACCTTGTAAAAGCAAATGAACAAGCACAGGTCTCATCATATTCCTGGGTTAGCCCTAGGTTAAATCAAAACAACAGTTTTACATGTAGAAAAAATAACATTTCAAAATTAAGTGAAAACTATTTTCAAAAACTGACCACCAAATCAAGAATAGTGTGGGCTTAAATTGATAGAAATTGACATCAAGTCTTCTGTTAAATATAATGCATCCTAAAATCACTTTGTAAAAATCACTAAAATCACATCAGATATAATATACCCATTTTTTCTTACCTTCTTAGTGCAGTCTCATTCGATTGGAATGAAAAGGCAAGAACGAGCAGATCTAGTATTGCAATATGCAAAAAAAAAGAAAAAAAAGAAAAAATAACTATGAGTAAAAGCCAAAAACTCAGTTCTCTATGCAAGAACGATTCTATAAGAGGAAGTGTGAAACGTACCCTCACTCTTAATAAACCATATAGTACAGAGAGTAACAGAGATGGAACTATGTGTTATTTTCTTCTAAATATGTCTGTTTTGCTTAGTCTAGACCACAAATACCCCTTAATATATTAAAAAATTACCATTACCCATTACCACTTTAACTGGGGTAAGGTGTTTGACACATTTTGTTTTAAAATAACTTATGTGCTTGATAAAGCATGACAAAACCTAGATGCAAAAAAGAAGAAAACATCAGCCTGCACTCTGTTTAAGTACGTTTTTTATTTGCTGAGGCATTAAATGCATCCTAAAATCACTAAAATGTAGCATTTACAATGCATTCCGTTAATTTTTTAAAAAAGTTTTGATGCCTGCTAGTAACACGTTTCAGGTGTATTAGATACAACTGAACTGGTCCGCATTCTGTAGCCTATAAGCAGATCCTACAAACAAATTATCAGCAGTCAGAATCCTCCTGCTCTTGCAGGGCAACCAGCCGCGGAGACACGGGCAGACATTCCTGACATGCACAGATTTGTTCGTATAAACAGTTTCACGCAAAGTGTGGGATCTACCAACTTGTACTTATATGTAGAAATGTGTGTTAATTCACTGAAAACCCTAATACATTGATTGAACTCAATTGATTTGAGTAAACCCGTTCCCTCAATTCAATTGGGTAATGGAGTCTCCCAAAACTAGAATATTTAAGTTCACTCAATTTGGTACTCATGTTGACTGTACTTAAATTGTTAAGTTCACCAAACTTGGTGTATATAAAACATACTTAAACAATTCAGTTCACTTAACTTGGTGTTAATTTTAAGTGTACTTACATATATAAGTTACCTCAACTAATTTAGAAATGATTTATACATTTCAATTATAAAATTCTTATTTTTAACTGTAAGCTTTCTGCAAACATACCAAACTGAGAAAAAACAACAACAACAACATACTGAACAGCATATTTAATTTCTTTATTGACCAAAATTTCATGATATTAATGACATTACAGTACACACTGCTGTAATGGAAATGGAATTGGGACACAATCAGACTGTACAGAACTGTAAAGGTGGTAACGGTAGTAACAATATCCCACATAAACAACTGTGCTACAAAAATTGTAGAACTCTGTGAACTAAAGTTAAACATTATACTTTTTTTAGTCTGACATTGTTAAATGATCATATGTAGTGATCATGTAAATGTAACAATAACTATGTTCTGTATTACATTTGACTGTTTAAGCTTTGGGCAATCAAACTGAGCTGAAATAAAACATACTGAACAACATATTGTCTTTGAGAAAAATTTCACAATACTGATGAAATACAGTACACACTACTGTAATGGGTTGCAACCACAATAACTAACTTCATCATTTGTAAATTTCTGCGCACTTAATTTAAACATACTTTTTATCCTTCATTAATGGATAATGGAATAAGAAAAAATATACTATTATGTACTGAGCTGACAATACTAAACATGCTAACACCAAGTCTGCAACAATGAGACAAACATTTTTTCTAAACCAAAAATCTGGTTTTGCCAAAGACTGTATACATTCAGCTTGAGGGCATTCTGCCCCATTGATATGCTGTATGTATAATCAAAAGTGTTTGCAAGGCATTTTTGGTCATTCAAGTCTAATGAGTAAATGAGACAAATGAAGAAACATTGTTTGTGGGAGATCCTACATGTTGTCCATCTACAGTACTTGGCCTTCAGGTATTATCCCAATAGAGGAAGTCAAATTCAAGAAGTTGGGTTGCTGAAGGTTGGTGTCCTTGAATAAGATCCACACTGGCACATCCAGGTTCAATGATCAGACACCTAGTGAAGAAACACAATCAAAAAAGAAAAACACGAATTACTAATTGACAAAAAAAAAAAAAAAAAAAAAATACAAAATTATGAAAACAATTATGATACATACTACTAAAGTTAGTACAAAGCAAAATTACATTATGTTAGTTTTACAATGAGTTTGTTTCTTCATCTGAACAGATTTGGTGAAATTTAGGATTACATCACTTGCTCACCAATGAAACCTCTACAGTGAAATGTGTTCAGAATCCAAACAGTGCTGATAAAAACATAACAATAATCCACATGACTCCAATCCGACTCCAGCCCTTTAATTAACATCTTGTAAAAATGTTTAAATCCATCAATACATTTTAAGTTTAAACTGTTTAATCTATTATGACTCAGAAGAGAAATAACCACAGATCAAGCACCATTTACAAGCAAAAATCATCCAAAATAGTTCTGAAACAGAGGAAGCATTATCATCATTATTGCATTATAATGGCAACATTTTAAAGTTAACATGGCTTGATAGATTAGTTTGTTACAAACACCGCTTTTCACATCACAATATGTTAATTGATGGACTGGAGTTGCTTGTGGATATATATATATTTGAACACCTGAGAAAATCAATGTTAATATTTGGTACAGTAGCCTTTGTTTGCAATTACAGAGGTCAAACGCTTCCTGTAGTTTTTCACCAGGTTTGCACACACTGCAGGAGGGATTTTGGCCCAGTCCTCCACACAGATCTTCTCTAGATCAGTCAGGTTTCTGGCCTGTCACTGAGAAACACGGAGTTTGAGCTCCCTCCAAAGATTCTCTATTGGGTTTAGGTCTGGAGACTGGCTAAGCCACGCCAGAACCTTGATATGCTTCTTACAGAGCCACTCCTTGGTTATCGTGGCTGTGTGCTTCGTGTCATTGTCATGTTGGAAGACCCAGCCTCGACCCATCTTCAATGCTCTAACTGAGGGAAGGAGGTTGTCCCCAAAATCTCGCATTTCATCCTCTCCTTAATACAGTGCAGTCGCCCTGTCCCATGTGCAGAAAAACACCCCCATGCTTCCCCCCCATGCCCCCCCCCCCCCATGCTTCACAGTAGAGATGGTGTTCTTGGGATGGTTCTCATCATTCTTCTTCCTCCAAACACATTTAGTGGAATTATGATCAAAAAGTTCTATTTTGGTCTCATCTGACCACATGACTTTCTCCCATGACTCCTCTGGATCATCCAAATGGTCATTGGCAAACTTAAGACGGGCCTTGACATGTGCTGGTTTAAGCAGGGGAACCTTCCGTGCCATGCATGATTTCAAACCATGACGTCTTAGTGTATTACCAACAGTAACCTTGGAAACGGTGGTCCCAGCTCTTTTCAGGTCATTGACCAGCTCCTCAAGTGTAGTTCTGGGCTGATTTCTCACCTTTCTTAGGATCATTGAGACCCCACGAGGTGAGATCTTGCATGGAGCCCCAGTCCGAGGGAGATTGACAGTCATGTTTAGCTTCTTCCATTTACTAATGAATGCTCCAACAGTGGACCTTTTTTCACCAAGCTGCTTGGCAATTTCCCTGTAGCCCTTTCCAGCCTTGTGGAGGTGTACAATTTTGTCTCTAGTGTCTTTGGACAGCTCTTTGGTCTTGGCCATGTTAGTAGTTGAATTCTTAATGATTGTATGGGGTGGACAGGTGTCTTTATGCAGCTAACGACCTCAAACAGGTGCATCTAATTTAGGATAATAAATGGAGTGGAGATGGACATTTTAAAGGCAGACTAACAGGTCTTTGAGGGTCAGAATTCTATCTGATAGACAGGTGTTCAAATACTTATTTGAAGCTGTATCATACAAATAAATAGTTAAAAAATCATATATTGTGATTTCTGGATTTTTTTTTTTTTTTGATTATGTCTCTCACAGTGGACATGCACCTACGATGACAATTTCAGACCCCTCCATGATTTCTAAGTGGGAGAACTACTTATTTTCCTCACTTATAATGATACATGTATATATATATATATATATATATATATATATATATATATACTTAAAATAAACGTATATATATATATATATATACATACTTAAAATAAACGTATATATATATATATATGTGTACATGTATATATGTATATAAGTAGTAAAACATTACAAACGCAAACGGGACAACAACAAAAAAAGCGTTTTAAGTTTAGAAACATTTTAAGTCATGTATATTTGACCTCACTCACCGGAAGTGATGGCGCGTTCAAGGTTGGTGGACATAGTGTTGTATTTGAGGTAAAAAAAAATATATAAATACTGTTCGATTTCGCACACAAACCTGCTCGGGTTATGTATATAACCCTTGTTCCCTGAGAAGGGGAACGAGCACTGCATCGGAACGACGCTTTGGGGGATGCTCCCTTAGCATCAGCGAATCTGAAACCAGAATGCCAACTAGGCCAATCCGATTGGCGTGCGTGATGACGTCATCGTGACGGCATACCCGGAAGTATAAAAGGGGGGCTGGAACGTAATGGCGGTAGTAATTGCTCTGAAGCATGCGCTCCAGGCGCGCCGAGGTGTGGCGTCGGGATGCAGTGCTCGTTCCCCTTCTCAGGGAACAAGGGTTATATACATAACCCGAGCAGTTCCCTTTCGAGGGAACTCGCACTGCATCGGAACGACGCTTTGGGGAACGAGTACCCACTAGGCCACACCGAAGGGTAGCACCTGCCCTAGTGTGAAGCCGGAGACCGGGCACAGCTAGGACTGGAGCACCCTCGCACCAGGCGTCGTAGGGAGATCCAGGCTATAGAACCTGATGAAAGTGTGTGGGGTAGCCCACCCGGCCGCCTCGCAGATATCCTGCAAGGGGACCCCAGAAAGAAGGGCCACCGAAGAGGCCATGCCTCTGGTGGAATGAGCCCTCACAGCCACAGGTGAAGGCAGACTGCGCACCTGATAGGCCATGGTAATCGCCTGGACAATCCAGTTACTGATTGTCTGGGTAGACGCAGGCAATCCCTTTCTAGGTGAGCCAAAACACACCAACAGTTGTTGCGATCTCCTCCACTGTGCAGACTTCGCCAAATAACTCTGAGCGCCCTAACCGGGCAGAGTAGGTGAAGTCTCCCTTCTTCCGCCGTCACATGAGGCGGAGGATGAAATGCCTGCAGAACCAAGGACCTGACCACCCTTGATGGCACCTTAGGCACGTAGCCCGGCCTAGGGTGTAGGATGGCTTTTACTCCTCCCGGGGCAAACTCCAGGCAGGTTGGCGTTACCGCCAAGGCCTGGAGATCTCCCACTCTCCTAAGAGAGGTCATGGCGAGGAGAAAAGCCACCCTAAGGGTCAGGTTCTTAGGTTCAGCCGACTCCAATGGCTCGAAGGGGGCCTCAGCCAAACCTTCGAGAACCACTGCCAGGTCCCAGGTTGGAACTCTGGAATGAGCCGCAGGCCTCATCCTCCGAGCCCCACGGAGGAATTGTACAACCAGATGGTGCCTACCCAGAGGCCCATCACCCATAGGAGCGTGGAAAGCCGCAATGGCAGCCACGTACACCTTGAGTGTGGACGGGGTAAGCCCTGCAGAGAAGCGTACTTGGAGGAACTCCAGCACTGAAGCCACCGGGCAGTTAACTGGGTCCACCTCACGCTCCCTGCACCAAGTGGAAAATACATTCCACTTGAGGCTGTACAGTCTCCTCGTAGACGGAGCCCTGGAACTGAGTAAGGTCTCTATCACCTCCGCCGATAGGCCAGCCTCTATGTACCTGGCCCCCTCAGGGGCCAGACCCATAGGTTCCAAATCTCCGGGCGGGGGTAAAATATCGTACCCGCCGCCTGAGATAGGAGATCCCTCCTCAGAGGAATCTCCCACGGCTGACCTGCTAGCAGAGCTGTGATATCCGAGAACCAAACTCGAGTCGGCCAACGGGGTGCTACCAGAAGTAGACTGACCCCCTGTTGCCGGACCCTCTCCAGAACTCCCGGGAGCAGAGCAATCGGGGGAAATGCGTACAGCGGGGCTGGATGCGTGAGGGAAAACCACAGAGGACAGTGGGACGTCCCTCGAGACGCAAACAGATCCACTTCCACTGGGCCGAACCTCCTGCATATGGCCTCCACCACCTCTGGGTGGAGTCGCCACTCCCCGGGCCTCAGCCCCTGCCTCGACAGGATGTCTGCTCTTCTACAGTACGCAGGACCCATGTAGAAATATTCGGAGGCATTCCATGCGCCGAGATAATCTACTGAGGGAACCAGCCTCTCAAGGCTGTCCTCGGGTGTTACACGAGCCTCCTCCCCAACCCCCTGAAGCGGATGACCGGCAGGAGTGGTTGGGAACGATTCTCTATGTGCGGACGCGTTAGCCGCCCAGCCGCAAGTCCCTCCGGAGGCGGCTGGAGCAGCATGCGTTCGCGGGAAATCGATGGGGCCCGAAGCGTCATAGAGGGCGGGATTACCTCGATTTCCCCGGAGCGCCGCGGAGGAAGCAACCTCGGTTGCCCCTCTACGGGGGGAACCGCTCTCGGAAGTCCAGCCAAAGCTAGGACTTCCCCCCAAAGCGGCCGTCCATGACCGCGCCCCAGCCAGTGAGGAAGGCGTCTGTTGAAGCGGATTCCCGGCAACAAGACGCTCCAACACTGACCCTTGGGACCTACTGAGGGTCGTGCCTGCCCTAGTGTGAAGCCGGAGACCGGGCACAACTAGGACTAGGGAAACCCAAGCGCCTTCGGCGCCCCAGCCAATGAAGGAGACGTCTGTTGAAACGGTTTCCCGGCAACAGGACGCTCCCAACACTGACCCCTGGGACAGAAACCAAGGTTTCTTCCATGTGACTAGGGAACGAAGGCATCTGCGCGTTACCCTGATCATACGGAAAAGATTCCCTCTGGGGGAAACCCCTTGGATTCCAGCCACCACTGTAGAGGTCTCATGTACAGCAGGCCAAAGGGTATCCCGTTGGACGCTGCTGCCCTGAGCCCCAGCACTTCCTGAAAGTGCTTCACAGTGATGCAGTGGCCTAGCCTTATTCCTGAGACCATCGCCAGTATGGTCTCAACTCGCGCGGGAGACAATTGTGCCCGCATCGTCGTCGAGTCCCATACGATCCCTAGAACCGTAGTCCTCCGGGACGGCGTCAACACTCCTGCTGTGTTGAGTCTCAGCCCCAAGCACTTCATACGGGCCAGAGCGACACCTCAATGCCGAACTGCCATCCCGTACGACTGGGCCAATATGAGCCAGTCGTCGAGAAAATTCAGCACACGGATGCCCTGGAGTCTTAATAGAGCCAGAGCTGCATCCATGCACCTTGTGAATGTGCGTGGGTGAAGAGCTAGACCGAAGGGAAGCACTCGATATTGGTACGCCTCGCCCCCGAAAGCGAACCTCAAGAACTTCCTGTGACATGGAAGGATGAAGATATGGAAGTATGCGTCCCTCAGATCTATCGTGACGAACCAGTCCTCGAACTGGATCTAACTCACGATGATGGAGACCATGAGCATTTTGAAACCGAGCCTCCTCAGAGACCGATTCAAATACCTCAGGTCTACCGGACGCCACTCTCCTTCCCTTCCGAGAACTATAAAGTACCGGCTGTAGAACCCGGACTCCCTCTCTGGCGGAGGAACGTACCCTAAGGCCTCCTTCGCCAGCAAGGATATTACCAGTTCCCTTGCCCGACCCTGCTCTTTGTCTACAGTACGCAGGACCCATGTAGAAATATTCGGAAGGCATTTCCATGCGCCGAGATACTCTACTAAGGGAACCAGCCTCTCGAGGCTGGCTTCGGGTGTTACACGAGCGTCGTCCCCAACCCCCTGAAGCGGATGACCGGCAGGAAGTGGTTGGGAACGATTCTCTATGTGCGGACGCGTTAGCTGCCCAGCCGCAAGTCCTCCCGGAGGCGGCTGGAGCAGCATGCGTTTGCGGGAAATCGATGGGGCCCGAAGCGTCATAGACGGCGGGATTACCTCAATTTCCCCGGAGCGCCGCAGAGGAAGCAACCTCGGTCGCTCCCCCGCGCGGGGGACCGCTCTTGGAAGTCCAGCCGAAGCCAGGACTTCTTCCCAGCAGCCTTCCGCCCTGGAGTACGTTCCTCAGATCGCCTCCAGGAGCGAAAGACCGCTGCTGGGACTGCTGATGAGAACGCCGCCTCTGTTTGCCAGGCTCCTGGAGGAGGGGCTCTAGAGGCGACGCTCTCTTTCTGCACCTGCCGGTGCGAGGAGCTGGCAGACGGCTGAGGCTGCCCCTTAGGGGCCACCTTGCCAGGCTATGAGTGGCGAGGGAGGCTTCTTTTTAGCACGTCCTCCGAAGAGGGACCGTCGCCCTCATTGAGCTCTTTCAGGAGGTCAGCCTGGTAGGCCTGCAAGACAGCTAATGTGTGCAGGGAACTACCAGCCCGCCCAGCCGCCATATAAGCTTCGCCCACCAACGATGAGGTGTCCCGAAGGGGTTTGGTGGGCAGCTCCGGGGTTCTAAGGGACGACACAGAATCGGGGAAAAGATAACTCGTGAGAGCCTCTTCCACCCGAGGCATCGTCCCATAGCCCGCCTCGCGCGCCCCCAGAACATTGGAATAATCCAATACTGGAGGAATGCGCGAGGAATAGGGCTTCCTCCACGACCTACACACCTCGGTGTGTAGGTCCGGGAAGAAAGGAAAACCCCGGCGAGGTGTTTGGACCCGGCGAGAAAGAAACCGGTCGTCCAGCCTACTAGGTGGCTGAATTTCCGGCACTTCCTGTGGCCAATTGATCTTCAATTTGGTCACCACACGAGTGAAAACCTCAATTAACTCCTCTTGGGCGAGTGGATGAAGCGATGAAACACTTCCTGCTTCTCCACCTGCCCTGATGCAACACTCATCCGGCTCCTCGGAACCGGAGAGAATAAGCATCAGATCCTCAACCCCGGGGGAAGAAGCCGCAGCGCGGGCTTCCACACGGGGAGGAAGATCTTTAGAACTGTCAGACAAGGATTGGGAAAGTGCCGCAGCAGTCCCAAATCCCGCTGACAAATCCTTATGTAAACCCCATGGTCTGTGACACCGAGACGCCTCAGCGATCGCGGGTCCAGAACCCTGGGGCTCACAAAGCTGGCCGGCCTCATCGAACACGGCCAGCCGAGAGCAGCGCAGTCTGAGTGTGAACAGCTCACAATTTTTGACAGGCAGCTCCCTCGAGAGCTGCCCGAGCATCATGTTCAACACCCAGACACTGCACACAAAGCAGGTGTGTATCTAAGCCCGAAATGTAATAGGGACACGGATGCACACACTGTTTGAAGTGTCTCACACTCTCACTCATTCTTTTTCTTTTTCTCTTTCCAATCACACACTTTCACTGACAAAACAACAGTAAATAGACAGACAGTTTGACAGATAGCGCTATGCTGAAGAGCAAGAACTACCGCCATTACGTTCCAGCCCCCCTTTTATACTTCCGGGTATGCCGTCACAATGACGTCATCACGCACGCCAATCGGATTGGCCTAGTTGGCATTCTGGTTTCAGATTCGCTGATGCTAAGGGAGCATCCCCCAAAGCGTCGTTCCGATGCAGTGCGAGTTCCCTCGAAAGGGAACAATCGTTTTGTGTCTTCGAGCCACAGGGTTTAATTTAAAGTTGTCTGTGCATCTGTGCAAAATTTCTTCATGTTCTTTCTTACAGAAACGCACGATTAAACTATGGTTACTATGGTACGTTATTAACTAACATGTTTCAATAATACAAATAAAAAAAAAATTATAATTTGATATCTAATTTAGCAAAGTTTTTACCAGGAAAAATGTGTAATCATGGCTGTGTTGCATTTTAATATAGCAATGTACCATTAAGATTTAAACAAGTGATCTTGACTCCTCCTGGCCATTAAAAATCAAACAAAAATAACTTTATATCTATATATTTTTACTTACCGAATTTAAGATTACACAGCACACGATGAAAAAGTCTCCATCTTGATTTGAATCAGCAGCAAGCAACAGAAGAGGCAAAAAGGACTGTCTTTTGTAAATATCCTCCAATCAGTGCATTAGTTCTCTTTTCACCAGGCAAAACTCCTTGCATGGCCAATCACATCAAAGCAAGACCAGAGTGAGCTATTTTAATTACTTATGAGTTCATAAAACTTGAAATCTTAAGTTTATGTATTTTGTAGGTTTTCAAGTTATACTAACTTATATTTATGAGTTTCTTGACTAAACTAGTAATATTTAGTCAAGATTACTTGATTGTTTAACCCCCAGAGCCCGAGAAACGCGCCAGCGCGTTTTGCTGGATTTTTCCACATGGCTGTGTAAAACAACGTCTCGGTTATGTATGTAACCCGCGTTCCCTGAAGGAGGGAACGGAGACATACGTCGGAACTGACCGACGAATTGGGATCTGTTTTCAGAGACCAATCTACTTCGAGTGATTAAAAACGAGTTAATGAACATTGGCATGTGTTTCATGTTGGCGTCAGCATCTGTGAATTCAGACATGTGTAATTACCGATCTTTTATACTCTGAGAATTATGACTTGATTGGATAGGTCTGAATGTGATAAGTGACGTAACATTGAATCTTCTTGCCAGAACTTGCGCATAAGCTTAATTTCTACCAGGAAGACTCAGGAGACCAGATGAAGTATGATAACATCGCAAGTTTATTAGCAGACCAGCAAGTATTAAATTAGAGGTTCTTTGGCGTAGGCCCCGTCCGTAGCGCTCGTCATGAGGGTAACGGACTCTGCATTTCCTGCCTGAAGATGAAGGCAGGGGCGCAGCCGACCCCCAAGAATTGGTGGAGGAAATTAGTTCCTCCAGGACAGGACCTACTCACTCCCAAAAATTGTGAAATAATTTTATACTTGCCCGTCCTAAATGCTGCGATTCCTGAAACATTGAAAAGACAGATGTTATTTAGCCATAAATTGAGCATGATAAAATGAAACCGCGAACGGAGTTTTGATCGGCCACTGACTAGCCTTGAACGGCCGCAGTCGGGCCTTGATCAGCCAGGTAGAGACGAAAGCCTTGAACGGCTGCAGACGGGCCTTGATCAGCCAGGTAGAGACGAAAGCCTTGAACGGCCGCATACGGGTCTTGATCAGCCAGGTAGAGAGAAAAGCCTTGAACGGCCGCAGACGGGTCTTCATCGCCAGGTAGAGACGAAAGCCTTGAAAGGCAGCAGACGGGCCTTGATCAGCCGCCACAAGACAGAGCCTTGATCGGCCGCATGGAAATGAAGGCCACGTTAGGCCACATGGAGACGAAGGCCACGTTAGGCCACCTGGAGACGAAGGCCACGTTAGACCACCTGGAGACGAAGGCCACCTGGAGACGAAGGACACGTTAGGCCACCTGGAGACGAAGGCCACGTTAGGCCATCTGGAGACGAAGGCCACCTGGAGACGAAGGCCACGTTAGGCCACCTGGATACGAAGGCCACGTTAGGCCACCTGGAGACGAAGGCCACGTTAGGCCATCTGGAGACGAAGGCCACCTGGAGACGAAGGCCACGTTAGGCCACCTGGAGACGAAGGCCACGTTAGGCCACCTGGAGACGAAGGCCACGTTAGGCCACCTGGAGACGAAGGCCACGTTAGGCCACCTGGAGACGAAGGCCACCTGGAGACGAAGGCCACATTAGGCCACCTGGAGACGAAGGCCACATTAGGCAATTGACGCAGAATAAGAGCTATAGAGACTGACAAACGGGATGAGTAATAATCTGAGAATGTGACGCTGTGACACCACCACCAGTATTTGCATGAGGATTACTTAGAATATGGACATTGAACATGCAATAGATATGGATATTGACATAGGTGTTAAACCAATAAACAGAGGGAATTGTTATGCTACTGCAAAAAGCCGCGTAGGCTGTATGGACTGCTACGTTGGCCATATATTCACTGCCTCAATAGGCCATGGTACAGAGAGCTGCGTAGGCTGTATGAACTGCCACGTTAGGCCGTGTATACTGCCTCAATAGGCCGGGGTACGAAAAGCCGCATAGGCTGTATGTTCTGCCACGTTAGGCCGTGTATACTGCCTCAATAGGCCGGGGTGCGAAAAGCCGCATAGGCTGTATGGACTGCCACGTTAGGCCGTGTATACTGCCTCAATAGGCCGGGGTGCGAAAAAAACCATGTAGGCTGTACTGTATGACTGCCAGATTAGGCCGTGTATACAGCCTTGATAGGAGAGGGTACAAGAAAGACGCAGTCCCAGCTAACAAAAATTTGTTGTCAGAACGTTTTGTTAACATTCCCTTTAAGTTATCAAAACGTTATTTGGGAATGTTTTGTACACGTTCAAAACGTCCAGTTTTTTTAATGTATTAAGAACGTTTTTTGTGGGGTCTCTGCGAACGTTACAGGAACATTCCATTCAATTATTTTGAAAACATTACAAAAACGTTATTACGGAATGTTCTTTAAATGTTTCAAATGTGCGTTTTCTTAATGTATTAAGAACGTTTTTTCTTGGTTTATGTGAACGTTGCGGAAACATTCCATTCTATCATCTTGAAAACGTTATGAAAACGTTATTACGGAATGTTCTTTAAATGTTTCAAATGTCCGGTTTTTTTAATGTATTAAGAACGTTTTCTCTTGGTTTATGTGAATGTTACAGAAACATTCCATTCTATCATCTTGAAAACGTTATGAAAATGTTATTAGTTAATGTTCTTTAAATGTTTAAAATGTGCGTTTTCTTCATGTATTAAGAACGTTTTCTCTTGGTTTATGTGAACGTTACAGAAACATTCCATTCTATCATCTTGAAAACGTTATGAAAATGTTATTGGTTAATGTTCTTTAAATGTTTAAAATGCGCGTTTTCTTCATGTATTAAGAACGTTTTCTCTTGGTTTATGTGAACGTTACAGAAACATTCCATTCTATCATCTTGAAAACGTTATGCAAATGTTATTAGTTAATGTTCTTTAAATGTTTAAAATGTGCGTTTTCATGTATTAAGAACGTTTTTTCTTGGTTTATGTGAACGTTACAGAAACATTACATTCTATCATCTTGAAAACGTTATGCAAATGTTATTGGTTAATGTTCTTTAAATGTTTAAAATGTGCATTTTTTCCATGTATTAATGTGTTTTTCCAGGTTAATGTGAACGTTAAAGGAACATTCAATTCTGTCATCTTGAGAATGTAAGGAAAAACGTATAAACTTTCCTCCAAACACTGCCCTGGGAATTTTTTTTTTAAAGAAATATCAATTCAAACAATAACATTTGATAAAACATTACTACTTATATTTGTCAACACCAAAAACTGTAAGACACTACACAAACATTTTTCATATTTTAATATATTTGCACATTTTATTTGTCAACCTTTTGCCAAGGATAAGTGCATTGTAACATACAGTACATCTAAATTAAAACAGTATCATAACTGATATCTTATGTTGCTTTCACATTTTATATCCTCAAACATTCCACAAACTGAAACATTCCAAATCGTATAACGAGATACTTTGTGTGTAAAACAACTAATTAAGTGTGTTGTGTGTCCTCTTTTCCAGAAGTCTCTGCTTCGGGCTGAAGTGACACCTTAAATTGAGACATCTGTAGAAACAAAACATAGTATTAGTATATCATTTGCATTGTTTTCTTTATTAATTTTGTACAAACTACAAAAATTACAAAAGCCTTACCTTATCTCTGTGTGGAGCAAACTTCAGTGTTTCTGATATGAAGTCCTCAATTACTTTTTCCAGCACCTTGGTGTGTGTTCGACGACAGGCATCTTAAAATCCAGTAAAGATACACAAAACCCACACATGTTACTGTTACTTACAATAAATTAAGACTAAGCATACACTATGTACAATATACTGCTCATTTTCTCAATACCTCATATGCAGTCTTTGGACTAGCTTACTCTGAAATATACTGTATCTGTTGACTCTTTGCTTTGTTGGAATATTTTTGCCCTTTTCCAGCATTTGTTATAGGCCTGATTTTTTTCTTTGCATAATTGTATTTGTACATATATTTGAGTTGCTTTATTAAAAAATAAAATGGGGTCCAAAAATATAAGCTATGGGGCAAAAAAGGATCATACCCTGTGTAGACTTAAAAATTAAGCTTTTTCCCCCGTGGTTTAATTCACAGGACCGGACACCAGTTATCTTGCCAAGAGATATATTTTATTGTTGTAAGTAAGACATAGGGAGAGAGACAATTTCTGAGGATGGTCTTCATTCCAACTTTCTCTCTCTGTCTTCCTGGACACCCAGTTGGATTTTATAGGTTGCTTAAACAGTGAAATAATTGTTTACCAGAAAAACAGGTTGTTTATGCTATACCTCGTGCTTTCACGTGGCACAATATACCCTAGAACATATGCATAGAGAAACTTGTTGTTCATTGTTCCAAATATGTCTTAAAGAGAACTTGTGACATGTCATATGCATTCGTAGGAAAACAACAGCAATACTTTCTTACAGAAAACTTCAGTCACATGTGCATAATTGAAAACTTATGCTACATATTCCTGTCTCTGACACTTCATGTGCTCAGACTTACTCTGACTAGATAATAATGCAATACAAATAATAATAATTATGAATGATACAACACAAATGATAATGAATATTAGTAAATAATATTAATACAAATGCACACTAAATAATAATGATTAAAACAAATGATAGTGAGTATTAATAAAGAATAATAATACAAATGCATAATATAAACTGATTATGAATACTAATAATAAAAAACATTTAATAGTAAAATTTAATCTACAATCTCCCTCCTTCTGGAACTACGGCCGTCCGTTCCACACCATCACCTGCAGGTGGCCAACCTATTGAAGTGATAGTGAGAAAGAAGAATAGCAGACAAAGAAATAAACACAAGGACAGAAGAATAGAAACAGAAATGAATAAAACAAAACAAAGAAACAAAACAAAGAAACAAAACAAAGAACCCCAACCCATGTTATGTCCCCGCATTCTATGTGTCGCTTAACTATGTGTATGCATTTAATATGAACCCCAGTCTTCTAAGAAAGTAAAAAACGAATGAATCTTCACCAGTGCCTGAACTTGTTCGGTACCTGAACTCCTTCAGTTCCTGGTCAAAATAACAAACTAAAATAAATGTTGATGTTAAAGAATTCCTATCCCTTGGGGTTGTGAATCAGTAAGCAGGTGTTGATTGTTTGTGAGGTTGTGTTCTGTAAGTAGTGTAATGTATAAAATATCCTATTTCACTCTGTATTTCCTATTCTCGGTTTTATCCTTATGGTTAGAAATAACCAATCTGATAGGTTTGGTACTTTTCCTTCTAGTAACACATTTGATGAGTTGTATTACTAACAGGAACACAACCACTCCAACCATAATCAAAACTATCCATTCCGACCATGATAAATTCCCCGGAATTTGTGCTAATTTTCTCTCAGACATCAATTTAGCTACTCCATTTGCTACGATAACATGACCCATTGCTTGAATTCCCTCCTCTTGAGCTGCTTTAACACTTTCCTTAACTCTTTTAACCATTTCAAAGAGTTCATAATTCCTTTCCTCTACTAAATCATTATTCCACCACTGTGGTTCTACTTGCAGCAATTGCACATGTGGAACATGAATTCCACCCAATTGAAGAGGATAGAGAATCTCTACGCAAAATGGATCAGGAGGAATTGGACACAACTTCCCTCCATATATCATATTTTCTCTTATTCCGTCATGTAATATACACCACTGTGCTTCCGACACCTGCCATGCACCTGTAGCTTGATCTAAAGGAACTACCTCCCAAACTGCAGATCCATTAAGGGATAGACTAAACATTGTAGAACAGGAGCAAATTACCCACTCATGTTCCTCAACACAACAGTCTGTAGTAGAAATCATTGGTGTTTCACCTTCAGCCCAATATCCATTTCTCCCTAATCTAATCACCGAATCACCTTGTCTAACACCCATTGATTGGAATTGTCTAACTGTCATTATATTGCGCTTTCCATATTGAGGCCATACCATAAATAAAGGTAATGTTCCAGAACCTGACAAAGAATCTTCATCGATAGCAATTTTGACTAATGGAATATGTTTAGCAGAAGTCAAATTAAGTTGTTTACCGAAAACCACTAACAAAGATTCCACAATTCGTTCAGGAATTTGACCCATTCGAATAACTTGAACATCCTCTACCATTTGATCCTTTAAATTCTGAGCTAAAAATAAACACGCTGCACGATGTGTCTCGAAATTAGATGATTTTACTAATGCATCTGCCAATTCCTTCGCTGCATCGTTAAGATGCTGACCCGCTGCTATAATATGTAAAGAACCTTTAAGAGCCTCGGTGAGTCCTTTTCCTGTCATTTTTCCCACCCACTGAGTGTATTCACTTAATTGATTCATTTGAGCAGTATTACTTATTGAATTGACAGAACCAAATACCCCCGCTACATCTCCCCATATACTCCGAGGTTTACGACTTCGACTATTCAATGGATCTTTAGAGGTATAATATTTTACTTCTTTTTCCAACCATTTCCTTATTTGTGTGAAATTTCCACAGTATGACTGATCATAAACGGTAAGAAGGGATATCAAATTATAATTGATACGTTGTCGCACCATATGGGCTTCATTTATCAAGACTTTGGTTTCTTTTGCTAACAAGATACCATGAGCTGGCGCAATAGTTGTAGTTGGGCATGTTTTAGCTTTGTTTGTTTTTTCAGCAGAAAGATAAAAACAACGTCCAATTTCTCCAGTTTCTAGTTCAGTCTCACAATATTCATTCTCATCTTCTGAATGCCATACTCTTACATAATTTCCCTTAAATCTTGTCGTTTTCGAGGCAGTATCCCTTAGGAATCCCTCACATGGCAACACTATGGGATAAATACACCCTAGAGCCAACGAGTCCCATATTGTAAGCATGTGAGTACGATTCAAAATTAAGTTAATTTCCACATTAGTAGAAGTTATGAGGTCTAACCCCACAATTTCACATTGTTCTCTTGAACAAATTTCTCGTCTTTGACCACTACTAGAATATCCTCCGTCTTTCACTGGCCAGATTACTCTGCTTTTGTAACATTGATGATGATAGTTACATCCACCATAGATGTCCTTACGATATTTGGCAAGATCTTTATCATTGCTTGGCACCCAATCCCATAATCCCCATTTGGAAATAAAGGGTAGAGTAAAATGTTGGCCAGATTTCAGAGTTGCATTTCTAGTGATTTCTTGAACTCGAGGAGTCCATAAGGCTTGGCTTCCTTGGTACATGCCAAGTAAAATTAAAAACAAGCATACCATCGTCGTTGTGTATCGAGAATAACTTGCAACCATCTCTAAGCAATGTCAATGAGAATGATCCCTGAAATGGAAGCAGAAAAATAATTAAACATCACTCCTTTGTTCCCAATCTTTAAAGCTAATGGATGAACAATGCTCAATTTCAGGCCATAAGCCGTCATTATCATTTTGTTCATTCACTAGACAAGGTTTAACTTGTGACCAATGATACCATCTATCTGTCCCTACACCCTTCCCTTTTAGGCAAACACTTGTATCTGTTGTTAAGAGTATCTCATATGGTCCCTCCCACCTTGGCTCTAAACCTTTCCTAGCAATACGTTTGACCATAACAAAACTGCCTAACTCGGGAATGTGTGGAATGTCAGTAGTGGTGTGTTTTTCATCCCATTGCTGCTGAGCCTCTCGCACTTTTTTGTTATTGTCTTTGGTAGCTTTGTCCAGCATTGTGAGATAGCGTCGTAACTTCTCTTGGAACAAAGTGGAATCTCCTCCTGTTCCTGCGGGAGGCGGAGCATCAGGAGGTAGAACCATTGCTCTTCCAGTCATCAGTTCAAAAGGGGTCAGTCCTGTTACTCTGTTTGGAGTTGCTCTTAAGTTCCACAAGATGGCAGGCAATAACTTGTGCCAACCTTGGCCAGTCTGCAGAATGGCCTTGGTAAGAGCCGTTTTTAACGAGCGGTTCATACGTTCTACGAAACCCGAACTTTCTGGCCTGTAGGGGATATGGAACTTCTGTTTGATCCCCATCAGTTTCATTGCTTCCTTCATCAGTTTTCCAGTGAAGTGAGTTCCATTGTCCGAATCAATTTCATATGGAAGACCCCAGCGAGGAAAAACTTCTTCCACCATTACTCGTGCTGTTGCTTCAGCAGTGCAAGTTTTCGTAGGGAATGCTTCCACCCACCTAGTAAATCTGTCTATGATTACTAGAATGTATTGGTAACCCCCACTGGGTGACAAAGGTCCTGTAAAATCAATTTGGAGATTTGTCCATGGCCCTGTGGGTCTGGGTGCATGTGACATTCGCACCTTGACAGATTTTCCCACATTTGCTTTCATGCAGATCAAGCATCTCCTGCAGTAATCATCAATGTCTCTCATCATTCGCGGCCACCACCACGTCTCGCTGATTTGAGCTTTCATTGCTTTTGCTCCAGCATGCACTTTTCCATGATACAGCTGCATTAGTTCTCTTCTTGTTCCGACAGGCATCACCACTTGTCCTGTTGGAATTCTCCAGATACCCTGATCATCTTCTTTCGCTCCCGCTTTTATCCATTGCTCTTTCTCTTCATCTGTCTCTGTTTGATATGACAAAAGATGGAGCTCAGGATTGTCTTTCCTGTTTTCTTGAACCACGATGACAGGAATAGGAGGGAGTAAAGCCGCTTCTCTTGCTGCTGCATCGGCTGCAGAATTTCCTTGGCTTTCCTTGGACTTGTCAGATTGATGTGCTTTTACTTTGACCACAGCTGCTTCTCTTGGTAAGTGGCATGCAGCAATCAAACGACGAATTATGGAAGCATGTTGTATTTCGCTCCCACTGCTAGTGATGAGTCCACGTCTTTTCCATAGGGCAAGGTAGTCATGGACCACGCCGAAAGCATAACGACTATCTGTATAGATGTTGACTCGATCTCCTTCCGATAGTTCAAGAGCTTCTGTAAGTGCTGTGAGTTCAGCTGCTTGTGCTGAAAACTGTCCAGAAAGAGCTCCTTTCTTCACAACAGTTCCATCAGCCTCCACAACAGCCCATCCAGTATGTCGCTTTCCATCAACGTAGTAACTGGATCCGTCGACCCATAATTCTTGGTCTGGATTTTCAAGAGGGATTGGATTAACTGGACCAAGGGTTTCTTCTTCTACTTGTTTTTCACACTTGTGTGGTATTCCCTCATGCGGTTCCAGCATCATTGTTGCAGGGTTAAGGGAGGTGTCTCTGATGATTTCCACTCTCAAATCCTTGTTCAGCAAAGTCGCTTCCCATTTTGCTCTCCTCGCATCAGTGATAGTCTTGATGTTTGTGTTGTTCAACAGCGTCACTATACTGTGCGGTGTGTGCAATATGATAGTTTGTGCTCCTATCAGATTTTCCACAGCATCCACTGCCCATGTGGCACCATCGAGGGCTTGTATACATCGTGGTTGACCTATCATGGTGACAGGAATCTTTGTGGAAAAGTATCCGACTGGTTTGTACCGATCACCTGGTTTTTGACACAGTACTGCTGAGTAGGTCTCATCTCCCACCCTGGTCCACAAATGAAATGGCAACCGACCATCAGGAAGTCCCAAGGCTGGGGCTGAAATCAGTTTCTCTTTCATAGAAGTAAATGCTTCCTCAGCTTCTGGTGTCCAGGTTATCTGTTCCACTCCAGGCTTTCCTCCTTTGTACAGGTCAATGAGAGGGCTAGTGATGCTGGCAAAATCAGGTATATACTGACGACAATAGTTGAAAAGTCCCATCACTTTCCGCATTCCTGTAACTGTTAGAGGTTTTGGGAGTTGCCGTAATGCCTCTACTCGCTCCGTTGTCATTCTTCTTCCATCGACAGATAGTTCTTGGCCTAGGTAGATCACGTTGGTTTTGGCCAGCTGTGCTTTATCTGGGTTGACTTTGAATCCTCCTTTCCTAAGAGCTTGTAGAACAATGTTCAGAGCTGATACATGACTGTTTTCATCTGGGCTTGCAATCAACAAGTCATCAACATATTGGAGGCAAACACTTCCTGAGCTCTCAATTTCAGCTTTTCGCTCAGTTAAGAATTGGTCCAGAGCTCTATGAAATACAACTGGAGAAAGATTAAGACCTTGTGGGAGTCTATTCCAAACATACTGTTTTGCGCCCACGGTGAAGGCCAATTTCTCTTGAGATCTTTCGTCGATAGGTATGGACCAGAAAGCGGACAGCACATCTAGAACTGTGAAAATTCTTGCGTTTCCAGGAATATCATTCAGAATGGTAGCAGGATTAGCCACAATAGGGTGTGGTTTTGGTGTTACACTGTTAAGTTTTGTGTAATCAATCGTTAATCGCCATGAATTATCCAATTTTTTTTTTACCGGCCAGACAGGGCTATTGGTAGTAGATGAAGTTTGTCTGACGATCCCCTCAGCTTCCAAGTCTGCCACTATCTCTTCCACGGCTTGTCTTGCTTCAGGTCGGATGGGGTATTGTTTATGAGGGGCATGTATCGGTCCCTCAATCACAATAGGATCAATGTTGGCTTTTCCACAGTCCAATTTGTGTTTAGCCCAAACATCTGGATATAAGCTACACAGAAGACCCCACACACCTTCTTTTCCCCAGTCTCTGATGATTGGTTTTGCCACACCAACAGAACTTATATTACATGTGCGATCTTCATGTGGTATTATTCCAGCTGTTGTAGCGACTTGACGACTGTCAGTGAATATGATCATGTTCAACAATGGAAGAATATCCATGCCAATGAGGCTTCCTTGTGAATTCGGCCCCACCCAGAAAGATGTCCATAAGACTTCATCTTCATGTATTTGCAGAGGAACTGGTATACTTTTGCGAAATGTTGTGATTTCTCCTCCAACTCCTTCAACTTCCATTGTTTCATGTGTTGTAGGTAAGTTCAGGTCAGTTATCGAAATCGAAGCCCCTGTGTCTAAGAGGCAGTCACATGGGTGGCCCCCTATTTGTGCAGGAATGAAAAGTCGATTGTCACTCTTCTTACTCATACAGGGGGCCGCTGATTCCTATTGCGGACGCATAATTCCTTCAATAAGCTGACGGACTTGCTCTTCGGTCCACATCTTCCCTTGAGGGGTTTCATCCTTGTTTTTCACACTGACCTGTCTAAATGATGGACCTTTCCCTTCTGCTCCTCCTCCTTTAGCCCAACAGTCTCTTTTGAAGTGGCCAGGCTTTCCACAATTGCGGCAACCGTTAAGTTGAACTAACGCCACTCCTCTTCGATTTGACTTGTTTCCTTCATCCTTGTTTGATCTCATAGCCATCTCTAGGCGACCAGCCCATTGCATAATTTGGTCAAACGTTTCTCCTGGGTTGACTCCAAGTGATAAAGCTTGTTGGTACTTTGAGCTAAAGCCTTCCACGAGTGTGTCAGTAAACTGTACATCATCTCTGTCTGGATCTTTCTTAGCACAGAGGGCCCATCTTTCATAAGCATTCCATTTGCGCAAGGCATATTCATCTGGAGATTCATCGTCCTTTTGCTTAATCAATGTCACTGATGTGAAAGGGATTTTACCGCTGCCCAAGATCTCTTGGATTTCTTTTCGGAATCCATCTAATGCTTGCCAAAGACCCAGGGGTCGCCCCTGGCCATCTACCCACAAGTCCATCCATTGGGCTGTTGTTATCGACGCTGGCAAGCGCTCCCATCGGTCTCTTGGGATTTTAGCTTTCACAATGGTGTGTATGTCTCTTAGTGTCATTTGATGTGCTTCAATCAAGGAATCTAATTCTCGCCAAAACTCTGTGTTTGGATCTTGTCTTTTCAGAGGAGGCAAAGCTGTGAGAATGGCTTGACGTTCTCCTGGTGTGAATGGTCTCTCTTCTGTCATCATTTCAGATTGTTCCTTTTTGATAGCCAGTGGAGAAAATTCAGGACCGACTTTATCAATTGTGATCATGTCGTCATCTCTTGTCTCATCCCCCCATTTGGATCCACAAGTACGAGCAGGAGTACATCGCAGCATGTCTCTGTTGGGTTGGGTTGATTTAGATCTGGTAATAATTGGAGCTGCTTGTGCAGAAGCAATATACATTTTGTCAACCCGAACTCCATTCAAGCTTGAAGCTTGAGGCTGCATCAGAGGTTTAGAGTAACTTGTACATTGTTCGGGCAAAGTTGGATAAATTGGCTTGTAAACAGGTGGTGTTACAGTTGTTGATGATTTTGCTGATGTTTGTGAATATTTCCTTTCCGCTTCAGCTATTATATCTGTCCAATCTGGATCAAATGAATCATCACTGGTGATGTTTTCCTTTTCTGTACATGTGATAGACATGATTTTACTCAACTTGTTATATGCTTCAACTTGTGGCTTCATTGCTTCAGCAAGTGGAACTGGACAACCATCAATACCACAACAAACTCCTCCTTGTTTCATGATCCAATTAGCTGCCATTATTGGAAATACTTTTAACTTGATAGAGTCTTTTTGAGTCTTGAACCAGTTTAACTGCTCATCCATGGATGCATTAATGTCAAGTCCTTTTTTCAAAAACTTAGTTTGCTTCTTTTTCTTCTTTTCCAGATACCATGAAGAAATTGTTTTGCAATTATAGCTACTTTCTGTCATTTTGCAAACACTGGTCACTTCTGTGTCTGTGCTCTTAAAACAGCAGGGCTTTGGTATGTCTGTGTGTGTGAGAGGATCTCCAAGGGAGGGGCTACCTCGCTCCTCTCTGTCTTTCTCTAAGCTGTATGTTTACTGTGTGTGTGTGTGTGTGTGTGGATCTGCAAAGGACTGTATAAGTGTGTGTGTGTGTGTGTGTGTGTGTGTGTGTGTGTGTGTGTGTGTGTGTGTGTGTGTGTGTGTGTGTGTGTAGAAGAAGATATGTGTGCCTATAGGGTAAATTCTGAAGGGACGGGCTGCCCTGTTTGTCTCTCTTTCCCTCCTAATCACTGAAGGAACAAAAAGAGGTGAAGAATCAAAAATAAATGTTTCTCTTATATATTTCAGTTGTTTTTCTTCCTTTTTTTGTTTAACTCAGATAAATTTCTTATGTTTTGTTTTGTTTTTTTTTGTTTTGTTTTTTTTCTTTATTAAGTTGAACTCAGATCAATTTCTCTCTCCTCAAATACTGAACAGCTTAACTGTCAAAATCAGAATGCCGCCCGCGATTTCAGCTACTTCAGCACGTTTAAACGTTTTAGGATTCTTCATAAACAGGATTCCGCTTTCGAATCCAGATCCGCCACTTTAAACTGCTTTTAATCCAAACACCACTTGACACCTTCCCCGTCTGTCTGTAACAGCACGGATCTGTGGTGTGTGAAATATTTTAGGATAAATTCTGCAATCACAATTATTGCAGATCCGCCATATTCACCACCTCGCAGCCATGTCAAGCTAATTGCTGAATCGCCTTATGGCTCATTCTATCGGAAATTTGACTAAATGGTCTTTAACCAAGATCCACTTTTACCCCAGCTTCATTCAAATATTTTTTTGAAGGTCCACTGATCTGAGCAACTTAAATAAGCCAAATCAAATTTAATTATTTTAATTACTTTTACTATGTCTGCCACATATATTCATTGGCAACACAACTGGTATTCAAATAACACAGTTCTTTTCAGCAGTTTCAGTCAATGTCTCTCATCATCAGGCAGACTTAGAACTATTTAGAAAGAAAAAAGTCTTACCTGATTAGCTGAGACAAATGGCTGAAGATGCAATCCTGTTCCGTGACGCCAAATTGTAGACTTAAAAATTAAGCTTTTTCCCCCGTGGTTTAATTCAGAGGACCGGACACCAGTTATCTTGCCAAGAGATATATTTTATTGTTGTAAGTAAGACATAGGGAGAGAGACAATTTCTGAGGATGGTCTTCATTCCAACTTTCTCTCTCTGTCTTCCTGGACACCCAGTTGGATTTTATAGGTTGCTTAAACAGTGAAATAATTGTTTACCAGAAAAACAGGTTGTTTATGCTATACCTCGTGCTTTCACGTGGCACAATATACCCTAGAACATATGCATAGAGAAACTTGTTGTTCATTGTTCCAAATATGTCTTAAAGAGAACTTGTGACATGTCATATGCATTCGTAGGAAAACAACAGCAATACTTTCTTACAGAAAACTTCAGTCACATGTGCATAATTGAAAACTTATGCTACATATTCCTGTCTCTGACACTTCATGTGCTCAGACTTACTCTGACTAGATAATAATGCAATACAAATAATAATAATTATGAATGATACAACACAAATGATAATGAATATTAGTAAATAATATTAATACAAATGCACACTAAATAATAATGATTAAAACAAATGATAGTGAGTATTAATAAAGAATAATAATACAAATGCATAATATAAACTGATTATGAATACTAATAATAAAAAACATTTAATAGTAAAATTTAATCTACACCTGTTCATGTCGAACTCCATTTGGATAGGTTTGAGAAACTGTTGAAAAATCACTGTGTGTGTGAGAAAGAGAGAGAGTGTGTGTAAGTACTGACATACAGATGATTCATTTTCTAATTAAACTTGCAACTAACAGTTACAGAAATGTATAGCAATTAAAAATTAAATTAACTTTAATAATAATTTAATAATAATAACTATTATAAAGTATGAATTAATTAAATAACCTGATTTTATTAAAATGAGTGATGACATTTACAGACAAATAAATGTTTGTTTGTTTTACAGACAAAGACATTAATGGCCTTTATATTTCAAAAGAACAAACAAGGGGAAAATATTGTTGACAATTTTTTACAAACTGAATGGAACTTTGATGGCATTAAATTCACAGGTTAAGACTAAACATACAATTATTTCTAATGGTAATAATGATAATAGTAATGTTGCCAGAGCAACAGAGAGAGCACGCCCTGGCACACTTGCTTTTGGTCCAACAGGGGGAAAACGGCTAATGTTAATTAATAAGTATTTTAAGTTAAAATTGATGTTATGAAACATGTAAGAGTCACTAATTCATAAAATATAAATCTGCACTCAAATAGTAGTTCAATTTAACACACGCCAACCATTTAAAAATAAATCACACATCACAACAAGTAACTGTTAGCCTATAACGTTATTTGTCTCCCCCAGAAATGACTGCAGTACTACCCAGTCATACAAATTTTGCATATATAACAAAACAACAACAAAAAACACGTCTAATCGACTCACCTTTTAGAAGGTCTGCGATCTGGCCTCAGAAGTCGACATATATAAAGGTGAACTGCAGACTTTGGATACCATTGATTTGAAAATGGCGCTGCACGCAGCCTATACAGCGAGGTGACGTCAGAACGTGGAAGATGGCATGTTTGATTTGAAGTGCACCACAGACAGTAAAGCACAGCACCGGCACAGACAGTAAAGCACAGCACAGACCAATCGGTGTATGACCGCGAGACAAACGAGACGATAATAAAAACTAGTGTTGGAACTTGGATGACAAAAACTATAACGAAAATCAACTGTCATTTTCGTCAACAAATAAAAACGAGACGAAAATGTTAGTGAGGGTGGATTAGGGAAGAGATGCGGTCAGAACTGATGTCCTGTGTCACAGATGAGCACATTTGATCTGATCTAACCGCTGCAAAACACACGATCTACAGGCTCACACACCCCCAATCCAGCTCCAGAGCGGCTCAATCAATAACACACATTTATGCCAGGCAATTGTTTATGAACTAATGCTGATGAATAATGACAATGTTTACTTTACGATGTTTATATAGTAATATGTTTTAGACGGTTGTAACAATGCATATTTTATCTCCTCATCTGAACTTGAATGAGCTCCTGCAACTTCAATAGTAAGGCGAGATTTCAAAATAAGAGTCCCGGTGTATTTCCAGCTGGTTTATAATTAAAAGTCCCGCATTATATATTCGTTTTTGCTTACACAATAAACTGTATTTAATTTAATTCCCATTTAATTAATAGTCAGGAGGAAAGAACAGTATTTGACACATATTAAATAAAGTGTCAGGGTTATAATAGTTAACTAAAACCATTAAAAAAAATCTTTGTTACTTGAAATTAAATAAATGTTAACTGAAATTTAAAAAATAAACAAACAAACTTATTTGAAGCTTTAGCTTAACATGATATACTAACTAAAACAGAAATACAAAGTTATAAAAACTATATAGATGTTTTTAAAAACAAACAAAAAAGTGAATTGAGGTCTCTTTCGTGTATTTTTAATGTCAAAAACAAAATTATGTCAAAATGTCAGTTCAATTGCAGTCGGTTATGTAATACTTAAATGCTTAATGTATTACAATTTAACTAAACTCATTAGATTTTAGGAGACTAAATCTACTGTAGATTTAGTCGACAAAAATCTTATGATATTTAGTCGACTAAAACTAAAAACAATTCAGGTGACTAAAATATGACTAAAACTAAATGGCATTTTAGTCAAAAGACTATGACTAAAACTAAATCAAAATATGCTGTCAAAATTAACACTGCCGCGAGATCAATGCAAAGTGGTTAGCGAACAGACATGTGTATTCTGCCGACCCGTGTTCAAGAATAAAAAAAAGTCTTTGGGAAACAAAATTTGACGATCCATTCACAATGCAACATTTTCTCCAACCAATATGCCTATATAAGTCGTTTGTCACGCCCCTGAAATAGGACCTATAGGAACCTAAATTTAAGCCTATTTACAGTTTCTTGTAGCTCAGTTGGCAGAGCATTGCAATATCAATATACAATCATGTGATCATGTGATCGTGGGTTCGATCCCAGGGAACGGAACGCATGTGATCATAAAGATTCTATGCACTATAGATCATTAAGGGTAGGTTTAGGGATGGGGAAAGTGTAGTCGTTAATAAAATAAATACATAAAAATTCTAAATGTTCACGTAAAGTCCACACATTGCGTTTAAATGAACACGCATTTTGATTGGTAACATTTTTAATGACAACAGACTGTCATTATTTTTACGCCGGCTAGAGGGCGCGTGTAAATATAGGTCTTAATAAGGTGCTTGAAAAACGACCTTTTTTACAGTAATGCAGTGGTTATTGACATAACCTTTAAAATACAGAAAATATAAAATAAGATATAGCCTATATGTTCTGGCTTATTCTGTGCTAAGAAATTACATTTTCATTACATGATGAGTTATTACAGAGTGTGGGTAGTTTATAAACCAATCATAAATTTGTCATTAGGACAATATAGGGAAACAAATAGAATAAAAGTTATTGGTTCTTGTTTAGGGGTGTATTTTATTTCTTAAGTTAAACTTAAGAGGTAAGAAAAAATAAAAGCTGCAGCCATGTTAATTAAAGAAAGACCAGTAAAATTGTTAATATTATAATATAATAATTTCTGTTCCCATTACTTCTAAAATTATGGCATTCCAAGAACGTTATGAGAATGTTTTCGCTGAACATTATGAGAACATCAGTCAAGCACAAATAACATGATAAAGACGTTGCAAGAACGTTGTTATGAGAACGTTTTCGCTCAACATTTTGAGAACATCAGTCAAGCACAAATAACATGATAAAGACGTTGCAAGAACTTTGTAGTGAGAACGTTTTCGCTCAACATTTTGAGAACATCAGTCAAGCACAAATAACATGATAAAGACGTTGCAAGAACGTTGTAGTGAGAACGTTTTCACTCAACATTATGAGAACATCAGTCAAGCACAAATAACATGATAAAGACGTTGTAAGAACGTTGTAGTGAGAACGTTTTCACTGAACATTATGAGAACATCAGTCAAGCACAAATAACATGATAAAGACGTTGTAAGAACGTTGTTATGAGAACGTTTTCACTGAACATTATGAGAACATCAGTCAAGCACAAATAACATGATAAAGACGTTGCAAGAACGTTGTAGTGAGAACGTTTTCGCTCAACATTATGAGAACATCAGTCAAGCACAAATAACATGATAAAGACGTTGCAAGAACGTTGTAGTGAGAACGTTTTCGCTCAACATTATGAGAACATCAGTCAAGCACAAATAACATGATAAAGACGTTGCAAGAACGTTGTAGTGAGAACGTTTTCACCGAACATTATGAGAACATCAGTCAAGCACAAATAACATGATAAAGACGTTGCAAGAACGTTGTAGTGAGAACGTTTTCACTCAACATTATGAGAACATCAGTCAAGCACAAATAACATGATAAAGACGTTGTAAGAACGTTGTAGTGAGAACGTTTTCACTCAACATTATGAGAACATCAGTCAAGCACAAAAAACATGATAAAGACGTTGCAAGAACGTTGTAGTGAGAACGTTTTCACCGAACATTATGAGAACATCAATCAAGCACAAATAACATGATAAAGACGTTGCAAGAACGTTGTAGTGAGAACGTTTTCACTCAACATTATGAGAACATCAGTCAAGCACAAAAAACATGATAAAGACGTTGCAAGAACGTTGTTATGAGAACGTTTTCGCTCAACATTATGAGAACATCAGTCAAGCACAAAAAACATGATAAAGACGTTGCAAGAACGTTGTTATGAGAACGTTTTCGCTCAACATTATGAGAACATCAGTCAAGCACAAAAAACATGATAAAGACGTTGCAAGAACGTTGTTATGAGAACGTTTTCGCTCAACATTATGAGAACATCAGTCAAGCACAAATAACATCATAAAAACGTTCCAACAATGTTGTTCTAAGAATGTTTCCTCTCAACGCTACGAGAATGTTTTTGAACTATGAAAACATTATAAGAATGTTCTTGAAACATTATTTTAGGAATGTTTTTTTCTAACATTTACATAACTTTTACATAACGTTAGTGAAAGTTATGGAAACGTTCCCTGTTAGCTGGGGTGACTGAGAATGATAAGCCAGTGTGCAGAGAAGGCTGCGATAGCCCATAGTGAGGAGAAGACAGCGTGGGTGCATGAGTTGGTCTCGATAGACCCCCTGTAAAAGTATTAGGAGTTAAATGATAAACTGTAACTTACCTGATGCTTGTTAAGACACATAGGTAATTTTAGGATTACCTGAAGGTTTGAGCATTCTATAATATTAGAATGCTGACGACCATCTTGACCACCAAACAATCCTGCGTTCAGTTGCTGTTGTAGCAGCACATAACCCTGAATCAATGTCCGGTATACTGATGAGATGGTCTGCAGTTCTCTAGGTCTGTCTCTAGGTGAGTTAACCACCTTCTTGATATGGGAGACCCGTTGGGGAATATAAAAAATGCAGAATGATTAGGGGTGCAGGGATGTGCTTAGAGATATCCTCTTTTACAGAGACGAAGGCCACGCTGATGAAGCCGCAGTAGGCCACAGAGATTAAGGCTACAATAGGCCACCTGGACAGAGATCACATTAGGCCACAGAGAAATTCATGAAAGGCTTATAGAGACTGACGAAAACAGGATTGATGAGTAGTAATAAAGGAGAAAACATGCCACCACCAGTATTTGCATGAAAATTATTACTTGAAGTTGCTGAGTGTTTGAGTCAGATCTTGCTTGTACTATAATGCTGAGGATGACCATGTACACAGCACCTTGATAGAGTATGCGGACTCCACACATTGAGTTGCGTTCGTAGCAGCCCCAATCCGAAGAATGACCTAGGCATAGATGAGTTGGGGAACTGCAGTTCTTAGCATCTGCAGTTGGAGGATTCGAAACCATTGGGCGTGACTCCAGCTCACAGCTAGATAGAACACCATCTAACCGTCAGAACCTGTTGAGAGAACCCCCAGAAGAAAATAAACCAGAACAGCATGACAAATACATAACCAACAAATGAAAACCTCAAACAATGCCCTTGCGGAAGGATAAGAATGTTTTAGAAGACGCTTTACTAGCTAATAAACCATAGCTGGCTATAGAACCCTGCAAAGCAACCGAACCAATGAAAAACAATAATCAATGTGAGAGTCATCATTTGATAACCTGAGCTAAGTTCATACTGAATGATTTTTTGGCCACGTTTGGCAGTCTGAGACAAACATCACAATCCTAAATTCTTTTGACCCTAGGCTAAAATCCTTTGTCTTTGATAGCATGTTTGACATATTCACCAACAGCCATGACAAAATTGTAACCTGAAGTAAATTAAACAAATGTAAGTGAGTTGATGTAACCTCCAGATAAATTCTTGTGCGTTTGATTATCATGCAGTCTGGCATTAATGCAGCGGAGTTCCCACAGTGTGACATCAGGATCACAGTCTGAAAAGCAACGAATCACAATGATTATAAGCCGCACCGTGTTAGCTTTGGTGAAGAGAAAAAAAAAGCTCACTGCGAGAGAGCTCGTCATTTGCGGGAATCAGTACGCATGTGCAGACTTTGTCAAACAGTCACACTATATTTACTCCCCTGTATATTGTGTTAAGTCTCGATAGACTGACGAATGTTGGTGTTTACAATGCGAGCGTAGCCAATCACAGACAGGTCTTTCCTGTAGCTCAATCAGTAGAGCGTAGCGCTAGCAAGGCCAAGCCATGGGTTTGATTCCCAGGGAAAGCAAGATCCGACAAAATACCAAATGTGCACCTTGAATATGATGCAAGTCACCCTGGACAAAAGCGTCAGTCAAATGCGTAAATGTAAATGTCTGTGGAGCGCTTGAACGTAATGGCTAATTGGAGGAGTTAACATAACACGGAATATACACAATCAGGATTGAATGGTTCAGCGCTTGTTCACTGACTAATTCTGCCTTCTAGTGCATATGTTTGACCAACGAAGAGTAGAACATGCTATAGATTCATTATTTGGTGTAGTCAGATTGACCGAAACAGTTTCCACTAGTGTCGGAGTTTAGTTGAATTGAAGCATTTGACGGTTTCATGCGTTTATAAAGGGAGCGCACTCTGCTCACTTACTATATTCATAAAAGATTTGAATAATTGTATTCCCGTGCTGCGATTTAGTTGCTGTACAGGATGCAATCTTTATGTAAAATGGGTCGGATTATTGATAAATTAATAAATTATTGCTGCTATCAAATATCCAGTTAAACCTTGTTTTGTATGCAAACCTTACTTGACATATGGTGCTTTGAGTACTAGCGAGATGAATGACAGGCCCAAAACACTTCTAAGCTTGAAACTATTGTGTCAGTTTCAATTGCATTTTGTATGTGACGAACTCACAGTGCTTGCAAGATGAATAGCATGATTGAATGAGAACGGACATGATGGACGGCTAGGACAGACGAAGGTGTTCATGGTGGTCAACTGCTTCATTTAAATAAAGCTGCAGAATTTGCACAGCTGTGTGGAGATGGCAGGATGTGGGCGGCTAGGACAGACGAAGGTGTGACGGCATGATGGACGGCTAGGACAGACGAAGGTGTTCATGGTGGTCAACTGCTTCATTTAAATAAAGCTGCAGAATTTGCACAGCTGTGTGGAGATGGCAGGATGTGGACGGCTAGGACAGACGAAGGTGTTCATGGTGGTCAACTGCTTCATTTAAATAAAGCTGCAGAATTTGCACAGCTGTGTGGAGATGGCAGGATGTGGGGTTCACCGCCTGTAAATGTGTGATAGTTTGAACAATAAGTTTGAATAAAGCTTTCCCTGCCTCGACAGGGAGTCTGCCGTCTTGTTCAGATACCTCGGAATATATACTGCTCGACTGATAGTAATTTCCCCTGGGCCCAAACCAGAACTGGATGTGCTAGCTTCCACAGTCTGCGCGAGTGTAGACCCCCCCGGTGATTTATGTAGGAGACCACCAATGTATTGTCCGTGTGGACCAACACATGATGGCCCCTTAGGTCTGGGAGAAAGTGCCTGAGTGCCAGGAACACTTAACTCCATCTGTTTTATGTGCCAGGAAAACTGATGGCCACTCCACAGACCTTGAACCGAGCGACCACTCATGATCGTGCCCCAACCGGTGAGAGATGCATCTGTCATTAGCGTAAAGCGATGAAGACGAGCTCCCAGCACCGGACCCTGGGACAAGAACCAAGGATCTTTCCACATAACTAAGGCACGTAGGCATCGCCGTGTGACCTTGATCATGCAAAACGGATTTCCCCTCGGGGAGAATCCCTTGGTCTTGAGCCACCACTGTAAGGGTCTCATGTACAGCAGGCCAAAAGGTATCACATTGGACGCTGTTGCCATCAGACCCAGTAGTCTCTGGAACTGCTTTACAGTGAGTGACTGGCCTAGCTTTATCCTGCTCACGGCTTCTGGGATTGATTTCACCTGGACGGGCACCAGGCACGCCCTCATGGTCTTTGTGTCCCATACTACGCCCAGAAAAGTGGTATTCTGCCGTGGGGATAGCACGCTTTTCTTTACATTTAGCCTTAGCCCCAACACCTTCATATGAGCGAGGACAGCATCTCGATGCTGAGCCGCCAGATGTTCCGACTGTGCTAGAATAAGCCAGTCGTCTATGTAATTCAGCATGTGGAGCCCTGGAGTCTCAAAGGAGCCAGAGCTGCATCCACACACTTTGTGAACGTGCGGGATGATAACGCTGAGCCGAATGGAAGAACCTGATACTGATATGCTTCGCCCCCAAAAGCAAACCTGAGGAACTTCCTGTGTTGAGGAAGGATGGAGACATGAAAATATGCATCTTTTAGGTCTATTGTGCCACACCAGTCCTCAGACCTGATCTGGCACACGATCTGTTTCAGAGTGAGCATTTTGAATCCCCGCGCCGCTACGTTTCTGGGCAGACGTAGAGATTGGTGCTCGCTGAGGACCGCTGTGCCCTGAAGCACCAGAGGTGGCACGGTTGGCAGAACGGCCCCCTGATGGCACTGAGAGGAGACGGTCGCGATGTGATGAGAAACGCACCGCCGGAGGGGTCTGCCATCAGAAGCCTGACACCTTTGGCGTCGTGACTTCTTCGCCGAAGCCTTCCTAGAGATAATAACAGTCCTCAAATCTGCTCTACCTCGGGAAGACTTCGGCTGAGAGCGCTGTCCTGGCCCCCAGTCTCTCTGTGGGGGATCGCGGGTAGCAACACTCTCCTTCTGTTGCGCTCTGTGCGAGGAGGACACACTCTGCTGGGGCTGCTCCCGCCCAGCAGCCCCAGAGACATGAGACTTTCTAGGGAGAAACTTTTGAAACGCAGCTGCCTGTTTTTTAGCTTCTTGAAACCTCTCGACGACCATATTCGTCGCCGAAGAGGCCGACAGGAGAGACAGGAGCATCCAACAAAAACTTTTTTATCTCTGTCTTTAATATCAGATAAGTTCAGCCAGAGATGTCTCTCCGTGGCCACCAGGGCTGCCATAGAACGGCCGATGGATTTGATCGTCTCCTTGATGGCCCGAAGAGAAAAGTCAGCAGCTCTCCTGATCTCCGCTATAGTTTCTCTCCATATTTCTTTGCATTCATCATCAATGTATTCCAGCAGATCGGCTTGATATGCTTGTAACACCACCATAGTATGTAAGCATGTGGCCGCCTGACCTGCTGCCGAGTATGCCCTACCCACTAAAGCCGATGTTGTTCTTACCGTGATGTTTGAATAAGCAGTTGTAGGGTTGAATGGTCTAAATTACACTGCTTTAATCCACTGCAAAAAACGGCAAGCCCCGCTTTGGAGGTTGAGATCTAGATGGCAGGAAGCGCTCGTCTAATTTGCTTGACTGACAGGCTTCCTGCTTCTCGGCTGGCCAATCTATTTGTAATCTAGCAACAGCACGAGTTACAAACTCCATAAGCTCCTCTTGAGCATGTGAATGATATGGCGAAGCCTCATCTAAATGATCCAGGCTCACGACATCCAGTTCCTCGGAACTGGAATGCTGCTGCACCTGCGCTTCAGCGCGAGCAGAAGAAACCACAGAGCGTGCTTCTAGCTCGCAAACTGAAGCGTCAGATCTAACGGGTAAGGGCAGAGATAGGGGATCACCCGTCTCTAACCCCGCCGTTAGATCCATCTGCGAACCCCAGGACGCTTGTGAAGACACAGAAGCTGACACTGTTTGGTTCAGGGGTGCTTTATAGTTTCCTGGTCAATGACGTCACCCTCTTATGACATCCCTTCACGCCATTGGACTGATTTTACGAGTGCTTCATGACGCAATCACGCAGAGGTGTTCCCGCAGCGCTTTGACGCAGCACAAGTTCCCTTGAAAGGCAACCACAATAACACGGTTAGATATCTTTGAATAATTCATCATAATACAAAAAAAAAAAAAAATGTTATAAGCCTGAGGGAATGTTAAATGTAACAAGAAAAAGAGGACAATATAAAGGAGATTTAGGCCACTTTTGCTTGTGGATGAAATTGTTTGCATATAAAATGAAATTAACAACATATTCAAGAGATCACAATTGTGGGTTTTTGCAAGGATAAAACTGTGGGTCAGATTAGTAGGGTTGAACCTGTTAATTCTTAATAAGAACTTCTGTTTCCGATAGACACAAAATGTTGAATTGGCTCAACTACAAAAGATTTGTTACAGAATAGTTGCATCTCTCCAATAAACAAATAATATCAAGTTGACTTAACTAAAAGGTTTTTTTTTTGTGTGTCACAGACAACTTATTTTCAGTTCGTATAACTGTTTTTTTTTTTACAAAAGATGAGTCAGCAAGAAAAAGCTATGGGAAATTAGCACTAAGTACTTGGTAATTAGTACTATTAGTACTTTTTTGTAGTACGAGATTTTTACAGTGTGGATTTTTGCTGAATCAACACAACAAAATCAGTCTTTTCAACTTTTTTCAAGTTGTGTTTTTTACGTTGTGTGGATTTTTGCTGAACCAACACAACAAAATCAGTCATTTCAACTTTTTTCAAGTCGTGTTTTTTACAGTGCAGGGGGCGGGAGTAGCGTTGCAAGCCAACACTAGAACGGGCACTTAGCGCTACTGGCCACTGGGGACGAGGATGCGGTAAGATACCGGCTCTACATGGAGGCTATAGAATCTAGCAAACGTGTTAGGTGTCGCCCAGCCCGCAGTGGGGAGAACAAGTATTTGATACACTGCTGATTTTGCAGGTTTGCCCACTTACAAAGCATGTAGAAATCTATGATTTTTATCATAGGTACTCTTCAACTGAGAGTGACGGAATCTAAAACAAAAATCCAGAAAATCACATTGTATGATTTTTAAGTAATTAATTTGAATTTTATTGCCCAGGTAAGTATTTGATACATCAGAAAAGCAGAGCTTAATATTTGGTACAGAAACCTTTGTTTGCAATTACAGAGATCATACGTTCCCTGGATTTTAGCCCACTCCTCCATACAGACCATCTCCAGATATTGTAGAAGATTTTATTATTTAAAATTAGCAGGTTTAGGCTAATGAAAAGACACTATTATGTTTTCAAGTGATGTTTCAAGTGTGTTCAAATGTGCTGACCTTTACAAATGTGTGCTGACTTTGAGAAAGCCCTTTAGAAGGACAAGACAGAATTAGAACTTAGAATATGGCCATATGTGAGCCAGGTGAAGTGGTTGTTACCATGTTAGGAAGACAATTATGGTATATATATGACAGAAAAGTCAAGTGACAGGAGGGCCGGTGGCTGACGGCCCTCCGGCTTCATTGCTGTGTTTGGTGTGAATAATGTCAGGACTCCTGGGTGATCATGTGTGTGTGTATGTTGTCTTACCTGTTGGTGGTGGTTCCTCACGGGTTCACTGGCTCCTCCCGCTCGTTTCAGTAATTGTTCACCTGTCGTGTCTCATCAGCTGTTCCCTTTTTATAGCACTCTGTCCTGTCTCTCGTCGCGTGCTCATTGTCTTGGTTTGTCTGTCATGCTGTCCTTGTCCAGTCGGTTCATCTTGCTGTTCCTCTCCAGTTCCTCAGGTTCGGTCGCAGGCATCTGGAGGCTCGTCTTAGCCCAGAGTTCACACGCCTGTGGATATTGTGAACTTGACCTCGAGTGAACTGTGTTCTGTTTTCCTGGTATTACTGGTGCGCTTTGTTTTTAGGCGAGATCCAGTATCGTTCAGGTTCCGGTGAGCGTCCTTTTCTGTCGGGCGTTGTTTTCCCTTCTGTCCAGTGTTCAGACGTTATCGTCAGTCTCCTGCTGTATGAGGATTTCTTCCCGGTCTACCGACCAGAGTGGATTACCTCGTGGAACACCGCGTGTGGTCTCTGTTCTGTGGACTGTGACTTTTGTGCTTCATCTGACCCTCTCTAGCCTCCTTCTAATAAACATTTGTGAACTTGCATTTGGCTCCGAGACTCTTTATGACAGAATGAGCACGCCAACAATGGAGTCAGCGAGTTCGGAGGGTTCGGATTCGGTGTACGCCGCACTTCATCAGCAGGAAGCCATTGAACAGCATACATCTCTGTTGAGTAAAGCTTCCAGAGATTTTCGTGTCCTGTCTGAACGATTCACTGAGCTCAGCACCCGGGTAGACCAGATTGGTTCCCAGGTCGATGAGCGTTTTCCGTCTGCACCTGTTGATAATGCACCTGCAGACCGTGAGCCACACGCGGCGACACCTCCGTCCTTCGACGGCGATCCCAACTCATGCCTGGCCTTCTTGCAGCAGTGTTCCCTTGTCTTCGCACTTCAACCACGGCGGTTCGCCGCTTCATCATCCAAGGTGGCGTATGTTTTGACACTACTCACCGGAAAGGCGAGACAGTGGGGAATGGCTGTATGGGGAGCCAGGGCTCCGTGCACGGCTTCGTTTGAGGCTTTTGAAACGGAGATGTTGAGTTTGTTTGATCGCTCGGTTCGTGGGGACATGGCAGCAGCCGAGCTAGTGAGACTACTGCAACGGACCTCTTCCGTCACGGATTACGCCATCGCGTTCAAGACGCTAGCCATCACCTGCGGCTGGAATGACGCCGCATTACGGGCTCAGTTTCTCGAGGGTCTCAACCCTGAGATTCAGGATGAGATCGCTGCACGGGATCCGCCGACATCGCTAGAGACGGCGATCGACCTGGCGTTGAGGATCGAGACCCGCCACCGTCAACGTGACTTCCGCCAGTCGTTTCGTCATCTCGCCGTCTCTGAACCGGAGGAATTCACCGCATCTTCTCTCCAAACGGAAGAGCCCAAAGAACTGGGAAAGCTCCGTCTGACCGCCACCGAAAGACATCGTCGTCTGGCCTGTGGTTTGTGTTTGTATTGCGGTAAGGCGGGGCATATTGCCGTCGCGTGTCCGATAAAGAGAGACTGCCCGCCTATGACTTTGAGAGTTTCGGTGGGCGTGTCGTCATTGAAGTCTCCCGTGAGCTGTACTACACTCCCAGTAATCATAAACTATAATCAGTCTTTTCATTCACAGGCGTTGCTGGATTCTGGTGCGGAGGCGAGTTTTCTGGATGCCGGTGTGGCCGAATCATGGAATATTCCTTTTATTCCTTTGTCTTCTTCCCTCTCCGCCTGGACTTTAAAGGGACAGCATATGGCTGTTATCACCCATCGCACTCCCCCTGTGAGTTTGTTTGTTTCTGGCAATCATCGTGAGGAGATCGAATTCTATCTATTAGAACATTCCCAATCGCCGGTCATTTTAGGGCATGATTGGTTGACCAAACATAATCCTCACGTTGATTGGCAGAACGGTGTTGTGTTATCGTGGAAGTCTTCGTGTCATGTTTCATGTCTCGGTCCTGCTCCTTCTCCTGTTGTTTGTTCTACTTTTCAGGTTCCGGATGTTGATCTCTCGGGAGTTCCGGCGGAGTACTCTGATCTGTGTCGGGTGTTCAGTAGGGCCCGGGCTACTTCCCTGCCTCCTCACCGGTCGTATGATTGTGAAATCAAACTTCTCTCAGACACTTCTCCGCCTAAGGGTCGCATATTTTCCCTTTCTAAACCAGAGAGAGAGGCTATGGATAAGTACATTAATGAGTCTCTTAATGCCGGTCTCATTCGCCGCTCCTCGTCTCCAGCTGGCGCTGGATTTTTCTTTGTTAAGAAGAAAGACGGGTCCCTTCGTCCGTGCATTGATTACAGAGGGCTGAATGACATTACTGTTAAGAATAAATACCCCTTGCCTTTAATGTCGTCAGCGTTCGAGTTACTTCAGGGAGCGCACGTGTTTACCAAGTTAGATCTGCGCAACGCTTATCACTTGGTACGTATCAAGGAGGGCGATGAGTGGAAGACAGCCTTTAATACACCATCAGGGCACTGGGAATACTGCGTTCTTCCGTTCGGTCTTTGTAACGCACCGGCTGTCTTCCAAACCATGGTCAATGAAGTGCTGGGTGACATGATTAACAAATTTGTCTTTGTGTATCTCGATGACATTCTCATCTTTTCTCCCTCTATGCAGATACACACCCAGCATGTTCGCCAGGTTTTACAACGGCTGTTAGAGAATCAGCTCTTTGTTAAGGCGGAGAAGTGTGAGTTCCACAGGGAGTCGGTTTCGTTTCTGGGTTTTGTCATAGCCGAGGGAGAGATTCGTCCCGATCCTTGTAAAGTTAAAGCGGTCGCCGAATGGCCAGTGCCCGACACTCGTAAAGAGCTTCAGCGATTTCTGGGCTTCGCCAACTTTTATCGGCGTTTCATCAGAAACTTTGGTCAGATCGCTAAACCTCTTACCGCTCTTACTTCCTCTAAAGTGTGTTTCCGTTGGAATACTGAGGCTCAGGAGGCCTTTGATGAATTAAAGTCCCGCTTCATCTCTGCACCTGTTCTTTCTATTCCCGATGCGGCGAAACAATTTATAGTGGAGGTGGATGCATCTGATGTCGGGGTTGGCGCCGTTTTATCTCAGCGATCCTCTGTTGACGGGAAAGTGCATCCGTGCGCTTTTTTCTCTCATCGGTTAAACCCAGCGGAGCGAAATTACGACATAGGTAATCGGGAGCTGCTGGCGGTTAGACTCGCTCTGGGTGAGTGGCGTCACTGGTTGGAGGGAACCTCGGAACCCTTTCTGGTCTGGACGGATCATAAGAATTTGGAATATATCCGTTCAGCCAGAAGATTAACATCTAGACAGGCTCGCTGGGCACTTTTCTTCGAGCGTTTTGACTTCACCCTCTCGTACCGGCCAGGGTCTAAAAACACTAAACCTGACGCTCTCTCCCGTCTGTTCGAGGGTTCCGGCTCGGAGCGGACCGAGACCATTCTCCCGGAGGGGAGGGTGGTCGGTGCCCTCGTGTGGGGGATCGAACAGCGGGTGAGAGAGGCCGGCCGAGAGGGGGAGGTCCCGGAGGGGTGTCCGGCGGGTCGTCTATGGGTTCCTGAGCGTCTACGTTCCGATGTCATCCGGTGGGGTCACGAATCCAAGTTTGTCGGCCATCCAGGAATTCGGAGAACGTTGGCTGCCATCCGTCAACGTTTTTGGTGGTCTTCTATGACTTCGGACGTCAGACAGTTCGTATTAGCCTGTTCAGTCTGTGCTTGTAATAAAGCATCTAATCAACCTCCCGCTGGTCTGCTTAAATCTTTGCCCGTCCCCTCCCGCCCCTGGTCTCATATAGCCCTTGATTTTGTCACCGGCTTACCGGCGTCGAATGGTAACACTGTCGTATTGACTGTGGTGGATCGGTTTTCTAAAGCGGTTCATTTTATTCCCCTGCCTAAACTTCCTTCTGCCAAGGAGATGGCTCAGGTTTTGATTAATCACGTCTTTCGGTTACACGGCATTCCGACTGATGTAGTTTCAGATAGGGGTCCTCAGTTCATCTCTCGTTTTTGGCAGGAGTTTTGTAGACAGATCGGCGCTACAGCCAGCCTGTCTTCTGGTTATCATCCGCAGACCAATGGGCAATGCGAACGGGCTAATCAGGATCTTGGTCGAACGCTTCGCTGTCTGTCGTCTAAATATCCGAATTCTTGGTGCCAACAGCTTCCTTGGGTTGAGTATTCTCATAATTCTCTTCCCGTCGCATCCACTAATTTGTCTCCGTTCGAATTATCTGTCGGATATCAACCTCCCCTTTTCCCATCACAGGAGCCCGACGCAGCGGTTCCATCTGCTTTAGCTTTCGTGCGCAGGTGCAGACGCACTTGGAAGAAAGCTAAATCACTCTTGTTACAAAACTCCAGACGAACCAAAGCTGCGGCTGACCGTCACCGGCGACCTCCACCCCGTTATGTGTGTGGACAAAAGGTATGGCTTTCCACCAAGGATCTGCCTCTCCGTGAGCCTTCTCGTAAGCTGGCTCCTCGTTTCATTGGGCCATACAGTATATCTAAGGTCATTAATCCGGTAGCGGTCAAGCTTAAGTTACCTCCTATTCTTGGTCGGGTTCACCCAGTTTTTCATGTATCCAGGGTTAAACCTGTGATTTTTGCCCAGAACAATCCCCCTGTCTCTGCCCCTAAACCCCCCGCCCCTCGTCTAGTGGATGGTGCTCCTGCCTATACTGTTAGGAGATTACTAGATTCTCGTCGCAGGGGCAGAGGTTTTCAGTATTTAGTGGACTGGGAGGGTTACGGTCCGGAGGAGAGGTCCTGGGTTCCGGCCCGGGATATACTGGATCCTGACCTGATCGAGGATCTCCGTCGGCGACAGGGTGAGTCTCCTCCATGCCCGTCCGGTGCCGGTCATGGGGGGGGGGATACTGTCAGGACTCCTGGGTGATCATGTGTGTGTGTATGTTGTCTTACCTGTTGGTGGTGGTTCCTCACGGGTTCACTGGCTCCTCCCGCTCGTTTCAGTAATTGTTCACCTGTCGTGTCTCATCAGCTGTTCCCTTTTTATAGCACTCTGTCCTGTCTCTCGTCGCGTGCTCATTGTCTTGGTTTGTCTGTCATGCTGTCCTTGTCCAGTCGGTTCATCTTGCTGTTCCTCTCCAGTTCCTCAGGTTCGGTCGCAGGCATCTGGAGGCTCGTCTTAGCCCAGAGTTCACACGCCTGTGGATATTGTGAACTTGACCTCGAGTGAACTGTGTTCTGTTTTCCTGGTATTACTGGTGCGCTTTGTTTTTAGGCGAGATCCAGTATCGTTCAGGTTCCGGTGAGCGTCCTTTTCTGTCGGGCGTTGTTTTCCCTTCTGTCCAGTGTTCAGACGTTATCGTCAGTCTCCTGCTGTATGAGGATTTCTTCCCGGTCTACCGACCAGAGTGGATTACCTCGTGGAACACCGCGTGTGGTCTCTGTTCTGTGGACTGTGACTTTTGTGCTTCATCTGACCCTCTCTAGCCTCCTTCTAATAAACATTTGTGAACTTGCATTTGGCTCCGAGACTCTTTATGACAAATAAAGCCTCTTCTGAAATCAATGATCCTTGTGAAGAAATTTTTATAGAAAGAGAATTCTTCAACAATATCAGCTGGACGCTCCGGGGGTGGAGTCGCCACTCTTCCGGAGGTGTTGACTGACGAGAGAGCTCGTCGGCTGTCTGGTTGCGCACCAGGGTTGTGAATGGCCCAAAGCGACCTCAGATGCTTCTGACTCCACAGGAGGAGATGGCGGGCGAGTTGGAGCATACGATGGGAGCGTAGACCACCCTGACGTTGATGTACGCAACGGCCGCAGTGCTGTCCATACGCATCAGTACATGCTTGCCCTGTAGCGGCTTTTTGAGGCTTTTTCTTGGCAATTGATATGTTCAATTGATATGTAATCAGTTGGGGCCCCGTCCACAGACCCGAAACTGTGTGCCTGTTGTACGTGGCCCCCCAGCCCGTGGATGAGGCATCAGTGAAGACCACAGCATGCTTGGACACCTGTTCTAAGGGCACTCCTGCCCGTAGAAATTAAGGGTCCGCCCACGGTTTGAAGGTTTGGCGACAGTAAGGAGTAACTGAGACCTGGTACTTGCCGCTCTGCCACGCCCATCTCGGGACTCGTCATGAAGCCAGTGTTGAAGCGGTCTAATATGAAGCAATTCGAGCGGCGTTACTGCGGCTGCAGATGCCATATGCCCCAGGAGCCTCTGAAAAATTTCAGTGGAACCACCGCCTTTGAACATATTCAAGTAGTTCAACACTGACCGGACACGCTCCTCTGTGAGGTGCGCAGTCCAGTTGACCGATTCCAGCCCGAGATAAGAGATCCTCTGTGTGGGACAGAGTTTGCTCTTCTCTCACTTGACCCAAAGGCCCAACAGG
Organism: Romanogobio albipinnatus; assembly: GCA_023566225.1. Lineage (NCBI taxonomy): Eukaryota > Metazoa > Chordata > Actinopteri > Cypriniformes > Gobionidae > Romanogobio > Romanogobio albipinnatus. Next base: position 40,134,171 of record CM042247.1, on the reverse strand, counting down.
CTGAGGTGACGGAGCACCATGTCCCTGTGTTCGCACAACTGATCCCTTGACTGAGCCAGTATGAGCCAGTTGTCAAGATAGTTGAGGATGTGAACGCTGTGTTCTCTGAGCGGAACAATGGCTGCCTCTGCGACTTTTGTGAAGCCCCCAAAGGGCGAGCAAACTGAATCGCGTAGCCGAGTCTGATGGTATGGATGAGCAAGCGAGACGGCCTGGGGAGACCTAGCCAGGCCCCCAGAGACTGAACAAGCGGGACCAATGGCACCACAGATGTACCCAGGGTGGGGCAGCGAGGTGGAGTACACAGACCCGACTTGGGAGGCCCGTAAGCGGCCCGGAGTGCTGCCTGTGTACTCCAGGGTGGGGCAGGGTGTGGGTGAGGTCCATCACGGCACACAGTTCCAGCATAAGCCCTGGGTTGGGACTACCCTAGTGCATGTAGGACAGAGGGTAGTGAGAGAGGGAAAAACGGATACAGATTATGACCCTTTTGGTGTTCCATATTTTGACACCAAATAGTTCCACACTGCAATTTTTTTCCGAAGCACATCCGTGAAAAAAGGCACAGGGGCAGGCAAGGCGATTTATGTGTTGCACTACGCCTCAGCTACCCAGGAAAGCATGGCTGTCAACTCTGAATCTGATTTAGCATGAACACACACTATTATCATGGGAAACTCAGCATTATCATTACCAGCGCATAACAGCCCTCTCTCCGATACAGCAATTGACATCTGTCCTCTGCCAGAACCCCAAATGAAACGTTGGCCTTTTTCTTTTCTTTTTTTTTTTTAGGACCAGCAATCCCATCTGTAAGCTACCAGCAGGCATGTGAGACAGTGAGCGTGGCCATCAGGCTCGACGGCACACAGCACGCTGAACACTCAAGCCCCTATGAAAAAGGCAAGATGAACAACGCGCCGACGTGGTCATGTTCTTATGAGAGAACATAACCACCCACGAACAAAGTCTCAGCACGCTCGTGATGCGATAGAGGAGTGGGGACCACATTCACCTGAGAGAACATGGATCACCCACGAACGCAATCTCTCATGTTTATATGCGAGAGAGATTGTGGCCGTCCAGTGAGGACAAGAAACAACCGCATCCAGAAATACACGGTTTGGATGACATCTTGAAAAAGACGCAGGGTCAAACCGTGTTTAAACCTCTTTTAGAAGTGCTGAAGCACTCGGTTCACAGCAGTCCGATTGCAAGACTGCGTGTGAGCACTCAAAGAACAGAAACATCCAGCCAACCAACACAGGAACAAGTGTATGTTGCAGCGGCCACTCGCTGTCTCGCACCGTCACACCAGCACCCAGGTAAGAGAGCGATCCTCCTCTTCATAGAAACAGCTTGATACAGCAAACCGTTCGGCTCCGAAGTTAAAAAGCAATGATGCGGTATTCCACTTCCGTATTTATACCGGCGCTGGGGGGCAGTGCGTGGAATGCGTGAACTGCATGCCAATGTCCATTTTTAATCACTCGAAGTAGATGGGTCTCTGAAAACAGATCCCAATTTGTCCCAACCTATTTTATTTACTTCTTTTAAATCAAACGTGATTTTGTGAATAAGCTACAAACAATACATTCAATCATTAAGTCTCCTCACATTCATTATAGTTCCCTCTGTCACATTCCTCATTGATATTCAGGGCGGAGTCGTTGACGCCTCAGGTGTGACTCACTGCATTATTCATGTTGATCCACACCCTTCCTGCATACAGCCATTCTGACAATAAGTGTCTTACAAAAGTTAAATGACTATATTGTTTTGTATGAATGAGTGATCAAAATGGTTTTCACATTGTTTTGAAGAAAAAACTTGAGGCAACAGCATCCCGTTCTGAAAAGCCTTGTGAACAAATGTTTAAAGTGTGTTAGATGGCCTTATTTCATTGACTTAAAATTGTAGTTTTTTTCAAAAACTATGCATAAACATTATTTTCTCAAAACTACAAACTTCTATGTACATGTTGCTCACATATTACTTTAGCCCTGTTTGTGCTGAATACAGTGTACTTAGACTTTAGCTATTAATATGCTTTAAAGCAACTGAAAAAAACACAAATGTCAGAGCATGTCAAAACTTCTTCAAGGCCACAAAATAGCCTTAGGGTCCTAAGGGTTAAGTAAAGACAACATTAGGGTTTACAGTATAAGCACACCTCTGAGAATGCTTACGCAAATGTTTTTATGTTTTAAATAATACCAATATAGGTAACACTTTATTGTAAGGGTCCAGAATAATGCATTAGTTAAGCATTAATTAAGGATTAACTTGTTCACAACTAATCATTAGTTAAGCACGAACACACTAGTAATTAATGATTAACTTTACATTTTAAGGGTCCGTAATTATGCATTAGTTAAACTAGTAATTAAAGATTTGCTTGTTCACAATTATGCATTATTAAGCATGGACACAATAGTAATTAATGATTAACTTAACATTACAGTAAGGGCATATTAGCCAATATTTACAACTTAATAAGCCATACATTATTTTTGTGTAGCGATGTAATTATATTTCTGTGCCATTCTGTTAAGTTAACTGGACCCACTTTATATTAGGTGGCCTTAACTACTATGTACTAACATTTTAATTAATCATTTGATACAATGCACTTATTGTGACATACATGTTTTTACATTGTACTTACATTTAAAAAAATACCTGCATGTAATTACATCTGTAATTAATTTCTGTAGTTACATTTGTAATTACACAGTTGACCCTTTCCTTACACATAACCCTACCCTTAAACTTACCCATACCACCACACCTGTCCCTAACCCTACCCGTATCCCACCTCAATATCAGCAAAAGTTTTTTGCAATACAATTTGAACTCACTAAGTACATTGTACTTATTTTTTGATGTAAGTACATAGTAGTTAAGGCCACCTAATATAAAGTGGGGCCAGTTAACTGAACAATAAGCTAGTAACCTATGTTTAACTACTAGTGAGCGATCACATCTAAATTTTTCAGTTGGCCAAATTGAATTTCTTTGAATTGATGCAATTTAATTCAATTAAAATTCAAGAAATTCAATTTGGCCAACTGAAAATTTTAGATGTGATCACTCACTAGAAAATGTTCAATTGGAGACCTGATTTTTTTTTACAGTGTACCATTAATAGAGTACTAATAAAGGCAATTTGACTCCCTGTTCTAAAGATACGTTCTTATTTACACTATTGGTTTGTTTAGCAGTTATTCTGCAGTTATTCTGCAACGTTATTCTGCAATCTCACGAGAATGTGTATATTTATGTAAAAAGTCTGGTTCTACATTCATCTAACACGTACAACATTGACATCACTAAACATTTCGCTGTTTGTGACTTCTGCTGCAAACTCGGTTCAAAGGATTACGTTAAACAAAACTACACTTTAAAACTCTAAAATGAATAACATTTCTGTAATCATTTAACCATTATTTATCATGTAATACTTATTTTGTTTGCCGTGGGACACAATGACTAGAAAGTACACAAAACGCAACATAAATTCACAAAATACACCAATTTAATTTGTTCGCTGTAATCCACAACTTTAGAATCCATACGATGATCTTTATTCAGCGATCTTAATCTTTATGTTCAACAGCGACCGTAAACAAGTCCCGCGCACGTTATGAATTCAAAAATCTCGTTTTACGGCAGTGATATCAAACGCTCATTGTCTCGCCTGCTTCAATCACAGATTGCGACATGCCGTGTTTTAGTGTTTGAATGAGAAACCAAACGCGTGCGCGCCTTCAAATAGTGGAGTGAAGCTTAAATTGAATATCTTAAAGGAGAACTCCGGTGAATTTTTAAGTTAATCTTGATCGTTATACCTTTGTGAGTACTGTCTGACACGCCGCTCCTCCCCCCTGGACTATTTACTTTTTACCGGCTACAACTGAGTTCTCACGGGTTTTTTTTTTTCTATAGACAATACTCACAAAGGTATAACGATCAAGATTAACTTAAAAATTCACCGGAGTTCTCCTTTAAATTCTCTATATCGCCAGAGAGGACTCCGACTGCAACACATCGTCATTTGGACTACTATTGGTACCGCTTTTGACATTTGCACAATAAAGAAATTATTGTGATTACACTTTTCTTATGCCTAACGTTACAGCCTAACGTTACATACTTTTAAGAAATGGTTATGTGTAGGTTTAGAGGTTTGAGTGAGGTTAGTGGCTCAACATATAATTTTAATGCTATATTGTTACTAAAATTGAAATTTCCCCAAACATTTCTGCTCATTAAGTTCTATTGTAATTTTGTATTCTCTGTTTGTTATATTTGGGTTTAGGGATTTAACATGTATCTATAAAATGGTAAAAGGAAAATTGTACATCTTTTTTTATGATATAAAATATTGTGGCGAGGTGGACGAGCGAGAGACATGGGAGGAGCGAGCGAGATCGGTGTGCGTGATTGAGAATGAACGTCACCTGCGAGGCACACCGGTCTCGAGTCCTCTCATGAGGGAGCACGAAGGCATATTAGGACGAGCGACTCCAGTGAAGGACGAGAGAGGACCAGGCCTGGATTTTAAGTTGTGTTTTATTTACATTTTGTTATGTGTGTGCGCGGCAGTCGTCCGTGAGGGGCTGCCGCTTTTACTTTCATTTTGTGTTCATTTACTTTATTAAAGCTGTTGAATGTTTGCCGGTTCCCGCCTCCTTCTTCCCACACGAACAAACTCCATTACAAATATATTTTAAGTATTTTTTCTCTCTGTAAAATCATAATACGTTTGTTTAAATGTTAACGTTACCTTTCACCATTTATCCAAAAAAAGTATGTTTTGTGTCTGTAAAATCTGCTTATTAACTTATAGGCTTAATTATTGGCTTATTCTGGTCAATAAACTTAAATATCACTCAATAAGTGCCATGATTAATAAGGATACAACCTTCACTTCAGAATAGGGGGTCAAGTTGCATTTATTAGTACTGTATTAATGGTAGTTAGGCTTAATTAATGGCTTATTCTGGTCAATAAACTTAAATATCACTCAATAAGTGCCATGATTAATAAGGATAAAACTTTCACTTCAGAATAGGGGGTCACATTGCCTTTATTAGTACTGTATTAATGGTAGTTAGGCTTAATTATTGGCTTATTCTGGTTAATAGGCTTAAATATCACTCAATAAGTGCCATAATTAATGAGGATAAAACTTCACTTTAGAATAGGGGGTCAAGTTGCCTTTATTAGTACTGTATTAATGGTAGTTAGGCTTAATTAATGGCTTATTCTGGTCAATAAACTTAAATATTACTCAATAAGTGCCACAATTAATGAGGATAAAACTTTCACTTGAGAATAGGGGGTCAAATTGTCTTTATTACACTATTTTAGCAATTTAAAATCAGCAGTAATTAAATAATTACTAGCTTATTGTTCAGTTAACTTAACAGAAAATACACAGAAATATAATTACATCGCTACACAAAAATAATGTATGGCTTATTAAGTTGTAAATAATGGCTAATATGCCCCTAACTGTAACGTTAAGTTAATCATTAATTACTATTGTGTCCATGCTTAACTAATGCATAATTGTGAACAAGCAAATAATTAATTACTAGTTTAACTAATGCATAATTACGGATCCTTAAAATGTAAAGTTAATCATTAATTACTAGTGAGTTCATGCTTAACTAATGCTTAGTTGTGAACAAGTTAAAGGTCCCGTTCTTCGTGTTTTTTTGAAGCTTTGATTGTGTGTACAGTGTGCAATATAACATGTGTTCATGTTTCGCGTGTAAAAAAACACAGTATTTTTCACACAATTTACTTATCTGTATACCGCTGTTTTCACTGTCCTAAAAACAGCTGATGAGTTCCTTGTTTTATGAAGTTCCTCCTTCAGAAACACGTAACGAGTTCTGATTGTGCCAGCGGTTCCTGTGTTGTGATTCGACAGCAGTTTAGCGCACGTTGTACGGAAAGGTCACGCCTCTTAACGGGAGATGTATGCGGCTATGCGCTCAATGATCTCTACAGCGTCCCTGGGAAAGCCAAACAAAGGTGATTTGACTCCGGGATGAAAATAACAGCGTCTCGACGACATGGCGACAAACACACTGAAACGCAGCACTTCCTTTTCTCCACGCGACACTTCCTCTTCTCCACGTGGGACAGCAACAAGACCACGCCCCCTTTTTCGCGTATTCTTGTGGGCGGAGGTTAGTCTGTTCTACTGTTCTACTGACGTCATTTATGAAGGAAGTACCAGGATGTAGTCCAAGCCGGCCGTTCGCTTTGAAAGGGAACTTCTGTTAATTAAAATATCTCGCTTGGCATTGAACTTTGAGCTTTATAATTTTACAGGTATTATTTATGCTCTAACAGCAACATTACACACTAACTAAAGTTTGAACAATGGGATCACGAAGAACGGGACCTTTAATCCTTAATTAATGCTTAACTAATGCATTATTCTGGACCCTTAAAATAAAGTGTTACCCAAATATAGAGTTGTTTGAGGTGGGGTAAATTAAACGCGATATGTGGTTACGTCATAATAGTGTTGCATTGTGGCATATGAAGCTGTCTGAAGTGTACATATGAAGTAGACTCGGTCAAAATCGAGGGAGCGAGGGTCTGTCCATATAAACTTCCCTCGTCCACATAATGAAGTGGAACGCACTTCAAAAAGGGCGGCAGGGATTCCCCCGAGGGTAAGTGCTTAAGGAAGTTTGCAAGTGTGTGTCTAAAAGTAAAAGTCTGTTTCCATGGTGAATCATCGATTCAACGCTCTGTTGAGAATGTCTGGTGTGTAAACTGCGAACGTAATCTGAGCTGTCTGAACTTACTCCCAGACTAATTTTTGGAACCAGCATACCTTGAGTAAGCAAGGTTTGGGTTAATCAACCAAGAGTTCAAGGTATATGTGACGGTCAGTTAACCTTGCTTTATGGAATGGACTAAATGTTTTTGTTTCACTTCATTTTGATGGTCATTAACACATTCTGTTGACTCATTAGAGTACATTATTAGTAACCTGGTAGGGTTAGAGTTAGAATAAATTGACATGTACTTGCCAAATTACTTATAGTCAGTAGATTGTTTGTTGGGGGACCATCACTATAAAGTGTTAGCAGATATTAAGCAGACATTCTCTACTAATACTCGAATGAGAGTTATTTGACGTGTGTCACAGTCACCAGCTGTGCCCAGGTTGACCACTAGTGGGCACTCCTTCCCTGACCATTGCCATTCAGCCATCTTCAGTCCCCATAATTCTTTGCCAGGACTCATCATTAATGATTGCATTCAGTTCTGGTTCATTACATTGTTAGTCTCAGTCTTAAACCATATTTATCTCTGTCATTTTCATCAAGATTTTGAAAGTGTTACGCTGTACATCTGAGCACTCGCTCTTGTTCATGTCTCTTATTTTTGTGGATTGGTTGCATGTGTTTTGACCATTTGCCTGCCATTTTGACTATGATTCTGAATTCTCAAATAAAGCTGCGCTTGGATCTTATAAGTCTCAGAGCATTTCGTGCCAATGTGTAGTCAACAGAATGTTCAAAAGGGGCCATCAAAATAAAGTGTTACCAATGTTTTTTTGTTTAGTTTTTTGGTCCTGACCAAACAAACCAACTACAACTGAACCGAACTACAAATGTGTAAACACACCCTTAGTGTGGCTGTTAAAATTAGTCCAATTTACCGATGACATTACCATGAAATGATGAGTGGCCTAGTAGGTTTAGCTCATTTTATGAATATATTATCAGGGACCCCCAAGCCCTTCATGCCATAGACAGTAAATATTTTTTTAAATTGTGTTGCAGACTACAAGCAGAAACCAGGCTCAAAAATAAAGCCTATAGTCTTTGCAATGACACAAACAACACGATTGCCTTACTGAAGAGGCAATGCGTGGATACAATGGAAATCTGACCCAAATAGACCACCTAAATTAAAAAGAGGAACAGAAAATTGCAAATAAGGCAGTTTTAAATTTATTCCTATCTTGATATCAGTGTTTGACAGCCACCACCCACAGCTACACTGATACGCATTCATTTATAATTTCCATCTCTAATCAAAAATGTACATTGTAGTGGCTTATGAACATACTTAAGATTCTTTCCCACAGCAGTGCTAAATAGATGTCTTAAAAATAGTTCTTTGGGGACTTTTTCAGTAACAAACATTAGTAATACTTTTAACCTTTAATAATATATTTTTTATCAAAAAGACATACATTACCTCACTCCCTCTAAAACTAGCTGTCATTGGATTAACTCAATTCAGTTCAATATTGAATGACTCGAATTGGGGAAAAAAACTTTATTGGGGCATCCCTAGTATTTAGGCAATTTTGGAACTTTATAGCAGATGACATGTTGACAGCAGGCAATGCAGTGTTCTAGTGTCTATTTAGATATAAATGTTTTAATTTCAAACAACAAATATGGACAAATATGGTAATAATATATGTAAGCAATGGAGATCTGAGACACAATACACAATACTGTGAACACAAAAGTCACATGTATTTTTCATTATTTTAAAGAAAGATAACACAAGCATAATTTTCAATCAATACATTTCACAGAAAACAAAGGGTATTTGATTTGTGGATTGATAATGTGCTTAAGTTTGTTTTTTTGTTGTTGTTTTTTTTTAAAGCTGTAATGCCAAGAGAGACTAACCAGAAAAAAAGTACAAAATATTATATGAAGCATATAAGCATGTTAAAGTCAATACAAACTTAAGTTTCTTATGCTCTAAAACTTTATGTATTTAATTTTCTAAAATTAAACAGCATAAGATCATAACTTTTTTGTTGAATTCAGAAAAATCTTTTTTTTTTAGTTTTTCATCAGTTTTACATTGTTGTCATTTAAAAATTTTTTTTAAAATATGTTACAAAAAATAATGCATAGAGTGAGAGATAAAATGGAAAGATCATGGGGAAATTATGCGAACTGGACTCAAATTCAGAGCACCTAACTTCTAGGGTACGTTCCTGTTTATTTAACATTTCCATATAGGTTGGTGCTAGCATCATCATAACCCTTAGAGGAAAATGTAAAGGGATACAAAGGTCAGTCAATAGCATATTAATCACAGAAATTGAGTGTCTTCCATGTTGTACGAAATTAGGTTAATTGATAAATGTACTCACGTGGTAGAATTTTGGCTCACTGAGATGCATGGGGAAAAATAAGAATGGAAATTAATTTATAGAAATGGTTAAGCTAAATATAACTCTGAACACACAGTATCGGCCATTTGGCAAAGGAGAGAAAAACATGCAGTGCTTATATGAATTCTAGTACATACATTGTTATTACAAGAAACATTAGGTATATTTATAAAGGTTAAACTGCAGCTTACACAAATTCTACAATTAGTAGTAATTCTTCTTTTTTTTTCTGTTATAACAAACAATGTTAAGGAAAATTAATCTTTAAATGGTTCACCCAAAAATGAATTAAACTGTCATTAACTATTCACCCTCATGTCTTTCCAAACCCATAAGACTTTTGTTCATCTTTGGAACACAAATGAAGATCTTGATGAAATCTGAGCACTTTCTGTCCCTCCAATGAAAGCCCATGCAACTACCATGTTCAAGCCCCAGATTGGTAGTAATGTGTCACGCATACATTAACACAACACACGCATGCAGTAATATCTTGTAAATAAACTGGTAAATTATGTTTTATTGAGCAAACAAAGCATTCACGTCGCTTTATAAAATTGAGGTAAAGAAAGTGGTAGTTGAAAATGGTAGTTGCATAGACTGTCAATGGAAGGACAGAAAGCTCTCCGATTTGATCTAAAAGATCTTCATTTGTGTTCTGAAGATGAAGGAAAATCTTACGGCTTTGGAATGACATGAGAGTGAGTAATTAATGACTCAATCCTGAGTAAAAAATTAGATTTTTCATTTTTGGGCGAACTTTCTTTTACGGGCCAGATTTACTAAACAGGGCAAATTAGAGCGAGAGCTTAATTCCAAAAAAGTGTTGATCGGAGTGGAAAGTTCTGCACAGGATCTACTGACGACGTGCAAATTAAAGAACACAGATAATGACCACTTTTTTGGTGGTAAATAATGGCACAAATACCAGTAAATTGACAAGCACAAACCTTAGAAAATCACCTTGCGTGATTCATTTAAATAATCTCCTCCCATAAATGTTGTGTCTAAAAGAGAAACTCCTACAAATGCATATGCAATAAGGTCAGCCATAAAAATAATCGTGTCTACTTTTTTTCAGTGCTAATTTTTCACTGGTGTCTTCAGTAAATCCTGACAGTAGTTGTTAATGCCATAGAGGGTTCGCGCTGGCGCAAGTTGTTAGTAAATCTGGCCCTGGTAACGTCTGGGTTTTTTTTTATGATACTGACTGCTTTCAATTGTATTATTTAGCTATGTATGGAAAATATAATGAATTTAGACCTTGAGGGACTTCGGTCTACTCACTGTACCTCTTTGGTGATGGAAAATGAGGTTTGGAGAAAGGCTTGTTTCCTGTGTTGTTTGCCCTGTGAAAAGAGAAGGTGCGTCAGTGATACCACTTTGGTTTTATTATTTAATTTAATTTAATATTAAAATGTATACTGTACAATCTAAAATGTGTACTGAATTTTTTTTTATGTATATATATAAAAACTGACTTGTATTCTGCTCTCAGATTTGCATTGGTTCTGGGTGATTGGTGTCTAAAAGCGAAAGAGAGAGAGAGAGAGAGAGAGAGAGAGAGAGAGAGAGAGAGAGAGAGAGAGAGAGAGAGAGAGAGAGAGAGAGAGAGAGAGAGAGAGAATACAGTTAAAAATGTTGAGCATTTTATCATTTAATAATGAAATACATGCCACAAAATGAACAGAAAATGTAAATATTAATTACCTAGAAAATCGACTCCAGATGCTCGGTCTGTTGAGAGTTGTGACATTAACAATAGTCATGTGTTGTTTAAATAGCATGATTGCAAACATAATATATGCTTAGTTTATGCTTATTATATTTTTTAACCTGCTTTGGTGGTCTTTCAACAGCATTTCCATTGTACACAGTTACCAGCACTAGTTAGTATTGGACAGATTTGGACCAATAACAGTCAACACAAACCAGTTTTTTACGTTGTACTTGCCTGATAACATGACTCTCTTCAGGCTCTTAACATGAATTAATGAGTGAAAACTGATTAAATGAGTATAATATGTCATACATACCTTGGTTCAGATTGTGACCCTTGCATATCATGAAGAGGTTGTCTACAAACAATAATGACAATGTGATAGTGAGAAATTGACATAAATTAAACACAGCAGTGGCAGATCCATTACAAATTAATTTAACTGGACCATCCATAGCATTATGTCTGAGAATTGGTATCCATGTATTTGGTATGTCTTAATTAATTCAAAGACACCAGTGATTCTTTCAGAAATTATACAAAAAGAAGAAATTAGACTTCCTGATCTGTAGGTGTTGCTCTACCCTCAGGACATGATGGTGATGACATTTACAAAGATTTGTTTCAATCTATTAAATACTGCTAAGATACAGCATCACTTCAGTTTTGGTGACCACGTCATTAGATTATTTGACGCATTATATAAATTTGACAAGTACTGTCTCAAGATTATCTAACCCAAATTGGGAAAAGGACAGCGTAATCGAAATTTGGTAATATGACATCGTTTATCAACGCTGTAGGAAAAAGTGATGACAAAATTCAAGCTGTAAGCAGAAACCAGTTCAACTGTGACCTATTGGTGGCACTAGAAGGTTTGATATAGAAGAAATAAAACATACAAACCTGTGTCGCCATTTATATATGAAGACTCCAGCAAGTATGCAAATGAGGATGAACACAAGTGAAGAAGCAATGACATAAGGCCCAACTCCAACCCCTTGAACTCCTATGATAATAATATTGTTAAAAGGATTGATAGACACATTTCTCACACATCATGAAGTACAGTTTCTGTTTGACCAATCATATAAAAAATGGGCCAAAGAGTCTAACATGCACAAGCCCAACTCATTACTGTATACAGAGATCCACTGTATAAGTCTGTACTCACTCTTAACACTCAGGAAGGCAGTATTGTTCTGTGTTTTACCACCCCAAAAGTTGGCACTGCAGACAATTTCATCTTTCTCTTCATATCCAGTTGGAATGAAGGTCACAGCAGACACTGTTTCCCAGATGCCTCCACCCATGTGATTGTGGCTGATAGTTTCTCGGGCTGTTGGGACGCTCCAGCTGATTTTGGGAGGGTGAGAGGAGCATGTGTGGTTGACTGAGCATTTGACGGTGATGCGTGTCCCGGGCTCGATGTCTTCAGGGAGGGATGACATCACAGGTTTGTCAGGAGATGCTTTTAAACAAGAAACACAAAGACGTTATATTAATTATGGGATGTGATGCATCTTTAAAAGCATTTTTATAACCAATTGTGAGTTGTTATATGTCCTCACCCCGCATTATAATGAACACACAGCTGTTGTTGAAACTGTATTTCTCTTTTTCTCTTTCTGCGCTGAAGCAGAACGGCCCGTTGTCATGAGTTTGTACTTTATCCATCTCCACAGAACAGTTCTGCTCATCCGGGTTTCCCAGGAGCCTCGTGCGGCCTCTGAAGTTGTCTAAGACTTCATGTGAGTCAGTGTGGAACATGTAGCCACCTTTTTTGGTGACCCAAAGAACCCGAAGTCGAGTGACATATTCCTCTTCCACCTTGAAACTGCACGGTATTACCACACAGGAATGAGGCAACGCAGTGATCCTGGGTATCACATCTGCCTCATATTGGAAATGAGCTGAAATTATACCATATATCAATATTATTACAGAACTGAAAGTGCCATTGCCATCAATATAAATTTGAGAATAGCTATAGGGGGAAAAACATACTTTCATTCTGGATTGGACTCACTGGCTTTTGATACTCTGTGAGAGAATCAGTAGAAATCAATAAGCTTAGGTTTTTCAAGTTTCACTTATGATTTTGGTGTAAATTAAATGCTACATCTGAGCCTTAAGTTTAGAAACATACTTCAGTATACTTCAACAACCTCAATATTCAAAGGGGGTGATTTTTCCCCCAAATGTTTGTGCCACTAAATTGAATGTGTTATTGTTCAGGTAAGTGTTACATTACAGATGGCATTTACTCACGTTGTACACGTAATACAACAGAAGCTTCGATGTTTCCTCCAGAAAATTTTGCTGTGCATATCAATTTCTTCCCATTGTCGTCTTTTGCACCCAGAAAGGTTATGTCGGAATAGGTGACCTTATCTAAGCCGGAAAGTGTTTTGCTCCCCGTTGAGACCTGCATGTTCGCATAGTTCCATGTGATGGTTGGAGTCTCTCTCTGGCAGGAGTGATAGACGGAACAAATGAAGTTCTTTGCGACGCCGTCTGTGACATCTGCCAGTTCAGGCTCAATCTTTATTTTATGATGAACACCTGAAATTGAAATTAAACCTTGTAATAGGTTCAACTGTGAGCTATAAAATTAACTTCATCATCACAAAGCATATTTGTGTTCACTCACATTGTGCGCTTTTGTCCTTTTTAATTTTCACTGTTGTGCCACCATGATGTGTTACAGAACACTCAATAGTCGACTGTTCTGCCTGTACGACGCCTTTGCGCGTCAGAGTGATTTTCCACAGGCCATCTTTAATATGCTCATTGTCTATTTTGTCAGTTCCTTCTATTCCGTTCAGAATGATGTTTGGTTTGCTGAATGGACACGTGTGGAAAGTTGAACATGCAACTGTGATGCTGTCACCCGTCCTGTCACCTCCATAAATAATAATGCTGGGCTGCTGTGGACTTGCTACAGTTGACAGAAACATTAGAATCAGAATAAAATAAAATAGTTAAAAGCAAGTCAGTTTGAGAGAAGTACTTTATTTTGTCTGTTATTGACCGTTATTGACCAACCCTTCCAGCCACAGTTGTACCAACACAGATATTAAACTAGAAGAATATTAATCCAAGAATATTTACATACCATCAACAAGGATTGTAGAGGTGACATCATAAAATGTATAGGTCCATTTTCCAACATTTTCAGGGTCAATCCATGCATATAATTTCTCTCCATGGTGGGACAGTTCTAGGTTTGTGATCAGCAGACTGCAATCCCAATTTAATGGGTTTCCATATAAATTAGTTTTCCATCTGAACTTATCAATGACGTCGTATGGATACCATGGATCATAAACTAAAGGATAACCTCTAGAGACCCACTGATACCACACAACTCTATGTGGGTTTGTGGGTGGGTATGATGTGTAGTAGAAAGAACATGGTATAACCAGACAGGAACCTCTGAGGCCACGAATGTCTTTTGGAATTTTCACTTCCCATGCTAAAGTATAAAACAGCAGAACAGCTGTGGGACAAAAGTTGAAGAACATCAATGGCTGATTGGAAGATTAAGTAATTAAAACAAAAAATATTGGTGTGAATGTATAAATACTCCCAAAATGGGAGTGTATATTACTTTTAACATGATGTCAACTAATTCATGCTAATACACAATAAACCAGTTTATCCATTGACAAAGTTTGTGCCCGTTGCCATGGGGTGAATTGTGCATAATATCACAGGGCCCACAGGTCAGTCAAAAAGCTTTCATCCACACAAATCTCTTCCCCTAATTATATAACATAGGCACATTTCACAATGCTTGTTTTGCTTTTTGCTTGACAAATAATGTAATTCATGCAAAAAATGCCATGCAGCATCTAATTGCTGTCAAGTGCAGGCATGATGTATTTAAAATATGCAGATTGTGCAGGAGTTTCTGCTGTATTAAATGTATGAATTGTTGTTTACATATGGAATGCTTTGTAGTTTATGTTAAAATTGAAGTTGGGACGCTTTCATTGTGCAGATTGTCTGGATTTACAAAGTTTTAAATTGACATTGTATATATTTTGGGAATTCGGAAACAATCTTGCATCTTTCCTACTGTAGTTGTGTGTATGATGATTACATTGGCCTGTACCTGTAATGCACACTGCAATATTTAACATAGTCCAACTGCAAAGCGTCCAATATGTACACAATATTTACACACTAAATCCAGCACAAATTGGATGCCCCAAGACAGACGTCACTAACTGAACCAAGAGAAACGGATTCTATACCTTGTAAAAGCAATTTAAGTAGAGGTCCCATCACGTTCCTGGGTTTGCCCTTAAGTAAAAACAAAAATAACTTTTTGTTGTGCACAAAAAATAAAGGCAAGAACATATTCTGTCCAACAGAATAACAACATAAATCAGTGGAGAATTGACCACCAAATACAGAAAAATGTGGGCTTAAATTTATGGAAACTGAAACCTTAAAGGTCCTGTTCTTCGTGATCCCATTGTTCAAACTTTAGTTAGTGTGTAATGTTGCTGTTAGAGCATAAATAATACCTGTAAAATTATAAAGCTCAAAGTTCAATGCCAAGCGAGATATTTTATTTAACAGAAGTTCCCTTTCAAAGCCTACAGCGAACGGCCAGTATGGACTACATCCCTCTACTTCTTTCTTTAATAACGTCACTCGAACACAGAGCGCATTCATCTCTGGTAAGAGGCGTGACCTTACCGGGCAACATGCGCTAAGCTGCTGTCGAATCACAACCTATGATCACAACACAGGAACCGCTGGCACAATCAGAACTCGTTACATATTTCTGAAGGAGGGACTTCATAGAATAAAGGAACTCATCAGCCTGTTTTTAGGACAGTGAAAACAGCGGTACACAGATAAGTAAATTGTGTGAAAAATACTGTTTTTTTACACGCGAAACATGAACACATGTTATATTGCACACTGTAAACACAATCAAAGCTTCAAAAAAACAGGAAAAACGGGACCTCTAATTCTTCTGTTACATATATTACAATATGTCAAGATGTCTTTATTAGTACCCGAGGGTAAATTTGTTGTGCAGTCATGGACATGACAATGTGCCTCTACACACCCCCATCATCTCCTGCTACTTTTATTTATTCATTCTATAGCTGCAGGTACAAATTCCTATATTCATATAGTTTAGTTCTTCACCTATAGGGGCCACAAACCAACCACCAGAGCGGAGGAGCTGGAACTCAGTATGTAATGGGTGGGAACAATCTCTAATAATAAACCTCGATTTACGCTGCTGCTGGTTGGAGTAAAGACCTGCTAGGTTAAGTTGTGGTTCACCTATAATCTCACTGGCCCATTTAACAATTTGGTTTAAAGAATTGTTGTTCTTCAAAGATACATTGCCAAACCACGACACAAGGGAGAATGACAAGATTGATTCAATAAAAGTCTGATAGAAAAGGGTCATCTTAGATTTATCAATGTTAAATCTGGACAGATTTCTAAAGCAAAACAGACACGGATGTCCCTTCTTACATACAGTCTCACATTTCCTTTCAAAAGTCAATTTAGACTCTATGACTGTCCCAAGATATTTGTAGCTTTCTGCACAATCCACCGCCTGGTCTTTAATGATCGTAGTGTCATAACATGAAGCACAAGTTCTAAAATCTTTAATCATGTTCTATGTTTTGATTTTGTTTAACTCCAAATAAGATGCATCCCACCAGGTGACAAACTCCTCAATAATAGGGCCATGACTGGACTCATTGTCACAAAGTAGTAGAATCACATTGACTGTATCATCAGCAAATTTCAATATAGTCCTATTCGCATGCTTACTTTGGCACATATTAGTGTAGGGGTGGGTTTAGGGTTAGGGTTAACCCTGGTGCAGAATCTCAGCTTTTTTCCAATTTAAACAGCGTAAAATAACTATCGGACCATATAATAACCTTTTACAGCATATATATATATATATACAATTTTGTTCTTTTTTTTTTTTTGCACAATATGTTTTTACATAAACTACAGTACGTACCACTGCTATGCCAGCCACGCGTTGAAAATACACGGTCAAGCCAGCCGCACTTTTTTTAGTATGTGCGTCTATTCGGGCACTTGTCAAAATGAAAAAGTTAATCATTGTATTTTATTGACAAATATTTTAGTTTGTGTTAAGTGTACCTCACATGTTACAATGCACCCCCACCTATGGGGCATGTTGTCACATTTCACTTCCATTCTTTCAGGTTAAATCAAGAAAAAAGTATACACTGTATTAATGAAACAAAACCACACAATTGTACTAGACATGTGAAATTAATGTGGGGGAAAATAAATACTGAACCACAAGTGGATTTTCACAAACTGAGAAAGTCAAAAAGCGTTAGGTTATGCCCCGCTCTCCCCTAATTGTAGCATCATCAACTCCTCTATGTACCCTAAAGGCAAACTGCAAAGTCTTCAGAAGCTTTTCAAAAGATTTCATTACAAGAGAAGTGAGGGCAACATAAGAGCAGACTGCATCAGTGAGTTCATCAATATCCTTACAATAGTCTTAAACATCTCCCAATCAGTGCAGTCGAAGCTGCCCAGAAAGACAAGCAATCTGAAAAAATTCCAGACCAGATTCTAACCTCTTTGGTCTGCGTTTTTTCTCTCAGATTTATATGTAGGAAGACAATTATGGTTGGCAGAACCTAAGGCAGGCAAGGGTATTGATATATATGCTCCCATAACAGAGATCTAACATCTTATTATGCCTGTTAAGACATGTTACATATTGATAGACATATATAATATTTCACTTTGATTTCCATTCTTACCTTTTTAATGCAGTGTCATAAGTGGACTGGATGAAAAAGGTCTACACCAAGTAAAATGTGAGAGACTGAGAGAAATGTAAACTGCTCTGCGCTGTTCGTTACGTGAGAAATGAAGCGGCGTCAACTCTCCTCACTATTATTGAACCATATTGGCTGAGAGAAGAACAGAGATGGAGGGATGTTTTATTTTCTTCCAAATAAGGTTGTTTCTTGCGGTCACGTGTCACATAGTCTTACACAGTGAACAAATTGTGAGCAGTCTATGCCAACAGAGGATGAGACTACTGTAGTCTACAACATACAATATACCTTAATACAATCGATTTTCAAGCTCTAGTTACTTTAAGTTACTTTTCTGACATCTTGTTTTGAAATATTATGTTCTTGATAAAACTTGACATGCCCTTTAGACACAAGTGTCCGAAAAGTATCTTGAAATCACAAAAAATCCCCTAAAATACATTTCAATACCTTTTAAATGTGTTTAGCAAGTTGCCTGCGATATTGCTTTATGCTAAGGTCTATTAGATAAAAATAATCGGACCCACTTTATATTAGGTGGCCTTAACTACTATATACTAACATTGAAATTAATAATTTGATACAATGCACTTACTGTGTACATACATGTCTTTACATTGTACTTACATTTTAAAAATGACCAGCATATAATTACATCTGTTATTAATTTATGTAGTTACGTTTATAATTACACTGTTGACCCTTCCCTTACACCTAACCCTACCCTTAAACTACCCATACCACCACACCTGTCCCTAACTTTACCCGTATCCCACCTCAATATCAGCAAAGAGTTTTTAAATACAATATGAACACAATAAGTACATTTTACTTATTTTCTGATGTAAGTACATTGTAGTTAAGGCCACCTAATATAAAGTGGGACCAAATAATCTGCTCTGGTTCAAGAGTACACCAGGCATGCACACATATCTCTGCCAACATTTCATAGTGGGGTCATGGGCATACGATATGGGTTTGAGTTATGGGCTTATCTGAATTAGCCTCAGTATATTGCATGGTATCGTGCCTACATTGGCCCCAACATGAAATGAGAATTTGGTGTTTTATTTAAGTTATTTTGTAGGTAAATCATTTTTTAAATGTGGCTTTAAATAACAGGTAAATCCTTTGACCCAGAAACATCCAGAATTTAAGATGGTATATGACATTTTGTATGACTATTCGGAAGCCACCTGTCCAAACAGCCTGGAATGACATATAGAAATACAGATGCCAGAGTAACAGTGTAGGTACTGCAATGCACTTTATTAAACCTTTAGGCTATATGGTACAAATTAAACATCAAGATGCTATTTTACATTTGAGTAATTTTTGGTCATAAAAAACTAAAATAAACACAGTATTAACTTTCAGCTAAAGTTCAGCAAAATATTTCATTTAAAAAAAGTATTTTAGTACTATACATGACAATTATGTACATTAATAATTTAAATCCAATTCTCCCTATTAAAGGATTAGTTCACCCCCAAAATGAAAATGTACTGATAATTTACTCACCCCCATCTTATCCAAGATGTTCATGTCTTTCTTTCTTCAGTCAAAATTAAGTTTCTTGAAGAAAACATTCCTTGTTTTTTTTTTTTTTTTTTTTTATCATATAATGCTTTTCAATTGCAACCAAAATGCTGAAGGTCCGAATCAATGCAGTTTCAAAGCGCTTCGATGGGCTTCAGAGGCTCTGCGTGATCCCAGATGAGGAATATGGTCTTATCTAGCGAAACGACCAGTAATTAAAAAAAATAAATAAAAATGAATATACTTTTTAACCTAAATTGTTAATCTTGTGCTGCCCTGCGAGGTGCTAAGGATGATGTAATCACGTTGGAAAGACATAGGCAGAAGTACCGCCCCCGTGTTTACAAAACGCTCTTGTGAAGACTAATACAAACGCCCTTTAGCAAAAACACACAATTTTCAACATCAAAATTGTTCAATATCGTTGTTTTATCTTTTTTTTTTTGCTAAAGAGCGTTTGTATTAGTCTTCACAAGAGCAAATGACTGATCGTTTTGCTAGATAACACCTTATTCCTCACCTGGGATCACGCAGAGCCTCTGAAGCCCATCGAAGCGCTTTGAAACTGCATTGATTTGGACATTCAGCATTTTGGTTGCAATTGAAACCCATTATATGATGAACAATCCTGGAATGTATTCTTCAAGAAACTTAATTTCTTTTCGACTAAAAAAAAAGAAAGACATGAACATCTTGGATGGCATTGGGGTGAGTAAATTATCAGGAAATGTTCATTTTGGGGTGAACTATTCCATTAACTAACTATTAACTACAATTTTTGCCTCGATAAAGTCCTAATTACTGCTTATAAATAGTTAGTAAGGTAGTTGTTAAGGCTATGTATTGGGTTAGGCAGAATCATTATTCTGCCTATAAGGCAGTTCACCCAAAAATGAAAGTTCTGTCATCATTTACTCACCCTCAAGTTGTTCCAGACCTGTATGAGTTTCTTTGTTCTGCTGAACACAAAAGATGATATTTTGAAGAATGTTTGTAACCAAGCAGAGAGAGCAACCATTGACTACCATAGTAGGGAAAAAAATACTATGGTAGTCAATGGTTGCTCTATCTGCTTTGTTACAAACATTCTTCAAAATATCATATTTTGTGTTCAGCAGAACAAAAAAACTCATACAGGTCTGGAACAACTTGAGGGTGAGTAAATGATGACAGAATTTTCCTTTTTGGGTGAACTATCCCTTTAATATGTGCTTTACAAGTACTAATAAAAAGCCAATATCCTAGTAATATGCATGCTAAGCAACTATTAATAGTGAGAATCGGACACTAAACTACAGTGTTTTTATACTTGTACAATGTCCAGTCTTATAAAAAGGTTCATTGCAAAACCCTAGGTTTCTTGACTAGATTTTAAAAGTCTCTATTTGCCTTTATATAATGAAAATGTCTTAAATGACTGGGTACAATTTTGTGTTTAATGGGTTATTTCAATATTCATATGCAGTATGTATGCAGGCTGCTTAATTCATTTTTTTTATTTTGTATTAATTAAAACTAAATCCATAAAATGATCCAATGATGGTAACCCCTAAAGGGTTATATGAAGAGACAGAACCCTATATAGAACTTTTTCTTGTAAGAGGAAATATCATAAAGTACGTAAATACAGTAAAATATGCATACATGTTTAGGCTATTAGGCCAGGCTTAAAATGCAACACATGGCATTTTGACATGCCATTTTCATCAAATATTTCCATATACGTTGAGGTCTGCCGTGTTGGTGTAATCATCCAAATCATCATCCTTGAAATGAAAGATTTTAACAGAGATATAGAAGTCAGATTAGACAGGCAATAACACATATCAGATATGCACATACTATGAATCAAAAGTTATGAGAGAAAATCTATGTACGATCTACAGGAAAAGAAATCAAACATTTAGCAGTTGACAGAATGAAATATATACTCACAGAGTAGCATTTGGCCTTACTGAGGTGAATCATGTGGGAAAAAAAAGAATGTTTAAATAAATAAATAATACATTGATTAAAGTATTAATCAAATAAATTATTGACAATTGATTTAAGCAAGAAGAATGCCATGAATCTATTCAGAGACTGATATTTAGTTTAAACACATACCTCTTTGGTGATGGCATAGGAGGTTTGTTGAAAGGCTTGTTTCCTGATACTGTACATACATTGTTTGCCCTGTGAAGATTCAAAAACCTCCATCATACTTGAATAAAAAATAGCTTTATATAAATTCACCTTGTAGTGAAAGTTGCTCAAGGCAAAAATACTTAGATATATTGAAGTCACTGTCCACAACACAGAGGAATTAACAGGAACAAAGATTTTAAATATTCCCTGAAAAAATGACTTTTGGCGTTGATATCACTATAATATACTGTTTTACAGAAAAAAAACATTTACAAAAACATGTTGTAGTATTAGACCTCCACAATTGTATTAATGATACACTATGTTAAATTAAAATGTATCAAAAAACGATAAATATAAAAAAAAAAAAAAAAATATATATATATATATATATATATATATATATATATATATATATATATATATATATATATATATATATATATATATATATATATATATATATGAAGATAGATATATATGAAGAGTTTGGTTGCAAAACGCGATAAACGCCATTTTTTGACATTTTCATTTTATTATTGGAAATCAATGTTCAGATGTACCTTAATCTATGTGTGAATTGCTGCCATTAATAAGATTTAAAAATGTACATTTTAAGCCTACTACAAAATGTATTTTTTCACAAAACGCGATATCCGCCAGCCCAGTTTCTTTACAAAGTGCGATATAACGGTTAGGCTATAGAACGTTCTGGATGCTGCGCGTCGTGCGCGAGCTCAGGATGTCACGCGAGGAGAGAGTCACCGCCGGTGAAGTGCTCCGAGTTTGCTCAGTGATTTAACGATAATATCAAAACAAATAACATATTTTTAAAAAGAGGATTCAATAGGCTAACTAAAAAACGTTTATCATTTAATTGTTTATACTGTAGGCGAGCTGTCAGTCACGTAGGTTACGTCACTGATCAACAGCTGTCTGTCAGTCAGAGAATCAAAGCTTCAGAGTCAGTAACGTTATGGATTTCGATGACGGATTTTCTTAATGGTATTACAGTAGTAAAATATAGCCAAAGGTGGATATATAGCGTTTTGCAAAAAAAAAAAAAAAAAAAAAGTGGTTATGTAGTGTATGTTCTGGCCAAAACTAACTCAGAATCGTATTATTATTAATCAATCTTTGTTTATACTATTCCATATATTTATGATGTATTGTTTTTTTAACCAATTTAAGATGTTTGACAATGTTAAGATAAATATGTTGCATTTTGGCATGGTTTTTGACTTATTTATGAACTATTTATGGACATAAAATTAAATAAAAAATATCCTGGATTTGAAGAATATTGTGTCCCTGGCCTTCACTGAGCTCAAGTAATAGTTTAATGTACAAAAAAAATGTGAATGAACTTGACTGTTGATGTCAAATAATAATGTCAAATAACCAATTTTCTCAAAATGGATATATCGTGTTTTGCAACCAAACTCTTCATATATATATATATATATATATATATATATATATATATATATATATATATATATATATATATATATATATATATATATATATATATATATATATATATATATAGATATACAGTCACCTAAAGGATTATTAGGAACACCATACTAATACTGTGTTTGACCCCCTTTCGCCTTCAGAACTGCCTTAATTCTACGTGGCATTGATTCAACAACGTGCTGAAAGCATTCTTCAGAAATGTTGGCCCATATTGATAGGAGCATCTTGCAGTTGATGGAGATTTGTGGGATGCACATTCAGGGCACGAAGCTCCCGTTCCACCACATCCCAAAGATGCTCTATTGGGTTGAGATCTGGTGACTGTGGGGGCCATTTTAGTACAGTGAACTCATAGTCATGTTCAAGAAACCAATTTGAAATGATTCGAGCTTTGTGACATGGTGCATTATCCTGCTGGAAGTAGCCATCAGAGGATGGGTACATGGTGGTCATAAAGGGATGGACATGGTCAGAAACAATGCTCAGGTAGGCCGTGGCATTTAAACGATGCCCAATTGGCACTAAGGGGCCTAAAGTGTGCCAAGAAAACATCCCCCACACCATTACACCACCACCACCAGCCTGCACAGTGGTAACAAGGCATGATGGATCCATGTTCTCATTCTGTTAACGCCAAATTCTGACTCTACCATCTGAATGTCTCAACAGAAATCGAGACTCATCAGACCAGGCAACAGTCTTCAACTGTCCAATTTTGGTGAGCTTGTGCAAATTGTAGCCTCTTTTTCCTATTTGTAGTGGAGATGAGTGGTACCCGGTGGGGTCTTCTGCTGTTGTAGCCCATCCGCCTCAAGGTGGTGCGTGTTGTGGCTTCACAAATGCTTTGCGGCATACCTCGGTTGTAACGAGTGGGTATTTCAATCAAAGTTGCTCTTCTATCAGCTTGAATCAGTCAGCCCATTCTCCTCTGACCTCCAGCATCAACA